>OX393557.1:50724471-51924471 GCA_947650365.1 Chamaelirium japonicum | reverse complement strand
GTGAAATTAATTTAGCAACCTGTGCCACTATTGTTATAAAAAAAAAAGAGCCATATAATCTGTCGTTATTTAATGTGGAGGATACTATGGGTATTTTAAAAAAAATTGTTATCCAAAACGGTTAAGATCGGATCATTTGCAATCAAAACAATGGACAGAGGATCAGGCTTTATGCAATAGTCATTCCGATGGACTTATTGTAAATGGGAAGTTAAGATGGGACTAAATGTAATACGCACTCTGTTTCTTGGACCTAACACCGATTTTCCCAAATGTAATCCTAGCCCCACATGGCGACGCATTGATGATTGGTTGCAACGGTGGTGATACTAAAGAGCGGACTGTGAAACAAGTAGGGTAGCGATATCGATCCCCTAGACTTTTTTTCTTTTTTTTTACATGGTGTCGAAGATACAACGAGAAGGTAACCATGTTGAGGGTATCTACGCCATGTGTCACATTCACCTCACAATCCTCTGGCTCCGCCGGCGATAGCCATGTTGAGGGTATCCCTTCCCCTCGTCCTCTCCCCTTTGTCCCATCAAATCCTTGTCGAGGGGCCAAGCAGGTAGCCTGTGTCTCTCAAAGCAAGTGGCTCTTACGGCCACATCTCACGTCGACTGGATCGCCCTCAGGCTTGGCCACGGGTGGCAACATTTCTGTGTTGACTCGATCGGGCGGTTGAGAGGTATTCTCGTCTTTTGGCGTAATAGTACTGTTGATGGACAGTCTCGATCCGATCTTCCAACTGTCAATTTGCTCTGGGAGTTGTGTCGGAACTCAAGTATTCGTCTTGTTTTCCGGGTGTCTATGCTAGCAATGATGGTCGGGAACGACGACTGTTGTGGTCGGCCTTAGATGCTCTTCTTGCCCTCAAACTTCCAATGTTGATTTGCGGTGATTTTAATGTCATTCAAAATCCTGAAGATAAACAGGGTGGTGCTCCTTCTTGGTCGAACCTTTTCCCTGATGCATTTGTTTCCATTCTCCGGGATCTGATCACAGCCACTTGCTTTTCGCCATCCACCCTTTCATCGCCTGAGGTACTAAGCCTTTTCGCTTTGAAAATTTTTAGCAAGTGCATCCGGAGTGGAGTTATTTAATTCTTCAATCTTGGCACCCCCGACTTGATCCTTCTGCTTTCCATTCTCTCCACCTCAATATCCTTGTCACTCTTCATGCTATTCGCGCTTGGAATCATGACCGAGTGGGCAAATTAGAGTGACGACTGGTTGACTTCTACTAAGCTATCCAGAGTTGGCAACTTGAGGAGGGCCGGTGTCGTCTCAGTTCAACAGAAGTGGCTAACCTTCGTGAGTTATTGTCCGACTACTCGAGACTCCTCCTGATGCAGGAGGTCAAGTGGCGTCAAAAATCTCGTGTCCATTGGCTACGCTTAGGTGATCTAAATACCAAGCTCTTTTATCGATCGACCCTAGTTCGCCGACGACGCAATAGGATTTGCTTTCTATAGGATGAGAGAGGGGAACCAGTCATGGACGGGCGGCTATGCAAGGAAATATTCATTGACATTTCCGTTCCAAAAGGAATCTCCCAACCCATCATCATGATGAGAGTTTTTTGTACCTTATCCCTTCTCTCATATCTGATAGAGCGAACACTGAGCTTACTCGATCGGTATCAGTCGGTGAAATTTATCTGACCCCCCTTTCGATGGCCAAATGGAAACCTGTATGGCTTCTCGATTGAATTTTTCCTCTCCAATTGGGGAAATGTTGGCCACGAAGTTCGCACTGCAATGCTTCAATTCTTTGACTCCAATCGGATGTCGACTTCTTAGAAAGCCTCCTTCATGGTCTTGATCCTAAAAAATTCAGATCCTTGTCATCCAGAGCATTTTTGCCCCATAATCTTGTGTAATGTTGTTTAAAAAATGGTTTCTAAGATCTTGGTAAACTGTTTCAAACCGGTGTTGCCTAAGATTGTCTCCAAGGAACAAGGTGCTTTTGTGTCGGGGCGCCACATTTTGGATAACCTCCTCTTGGCTCAAGAACTCTTCAACTCTTTCGAGCATGCTTCGTGTAATCGGGATTTGCTGGCCCACAAGGTGGACTTGACTAGTGCCTACGACAAGATGTCGTGGTCTTTCCTTCAAAAGGTCCTTCACGAGTTTGGTTTTTGCCAAACCTTGGTGTCTTTGGTTATGGGGTGTGTTGAACATCCTTCCTTCATGATTCTCTTGAATGGCTTGCCCAATCATTAGTTTTCTTCGAGTCGAGCGCTAAGACAGGGTGATATGTTGGCATCTTTCCTTTTTATTATCGGGGCCATAGTCTTTATTCGATCTCTTAATGCCTCCATGACCTCAAATGACCTAGCATGGTGTTCAACCTTATCTTCATGGGAACCTTGTTGCCACTTTGGCCTATGCTGATGATTGTCTGATATTCGCTTGTTTGAAGTCAATTGAGGTGATGCATTTCCAGGCTCTCTTACATGCGTTGGTGCTGTCACCTCTCGAGTCAGTAGATCAATATTTTCATGTTTTTTCTCATTTTTGTCCTAAGGGTGTCTTCCAATCAACATAATCTACTTGCCACAATGCTTCGAGTTCCTAAGGTCTATGGTGCATTTCATTATTTGGGTATACCCATTTCGGACCAGCACATGTCTTAACGACCAATAACTGCTAGTTCGCATGGTGAGCCAACGCCTCGTGGGTTTGAAATCTCTTCACATTCCTTTGCCGGTTGGGTTACTTTGTTGTCGTCTGCCTAGCAATCAATTCCGGTTTAAGTGATGGGGCTATCATGAGCAATGCTATTCATATTGATAGCTTTTAATGATTCGTTTACACATCAAGTGGCATCCTATCATAATCCCCCTTCCTACCGCTCCGGGCTATGTGAGATTCATTGGTCGGGGTTGGGTGAAACGGGCGACTGTAATCTTGATACGTCATTCTGTATGAGAAAATAGTATTTTTTGGGGTTTCGGGGTTTTCTACTGGTCCATGGGAGGACGACAGCGAGGGACTGGGGGTCTCTCTCTCTCTCTCTCTCTCTCTCTCTCTCTCTCTCTCTCTCTCTCTCTCTCTCTCTCTCTCTCTCTCTCTCTCTCTCTCTCTCTCTCTCTCTCTGTGTGTGTAACATCGGTGGTGCTAGATTTGAGAATAATAAAAAGCCTCCCAGACTCTTTGCATCGTTTTACTATTAGTCTTTTTCTCTGGTTTTTCCAGAATAATGGATCATAAACCTATAAGATATTTTATGTTCACTTTCTCCATAGATTCGAGTATGTCGTAATGGTGTGTTCTGTGCAACGATCGTGTATATGCGCGGACAGTTTTGACAGTTTAGCCCTAGAAAAATGATAATTGGCCAATTTGCAACGATTCGGTATATGCAAGGGAAGTAAAAAAAAATAAACCTGATACAAACCATGGTAATAATGGGATCATCCTCCTTCATGTTGATATCGATCGCAACCTCCTGAAACTTGGATCAAAGGATGCCAATGACAAAAAAAATAGGACGTCAATGCCACAACGAAAGAAAAAGAGCTGCTCACAATCTGGTTAGAATGTTGTTTGAATTGTTGTGGTCGTATTACATCATAGATGACGACGTCATCCTTCTCTATGTTGATGCCTCATATCGCAACCTCCTAAACGTGGATAAAGGAACACCAATGCCATCACTTATGAAAAAATATGCATTCAACGAAAATTAACCAAAAAGAATTAACAAAAATATACCTCATCGACGACATACATGGTCCCATAACCTCATCTGTTTCCATTGCTTCCTGTGTAAAAAAGTGACCACTTTCAAAATTGGAGCACGCAAAAAAAGAGGGTTTCTGGGGGGTTTGTCGCAAGTTGGGGGGGTTTCCGGTGAGCTCTCACAAGGTCGCTGGGAGGTTTCCGGGGTCGGGGGGTTTTCAGGGGTACTCCAAACTTTATGTAAAAATTTGAGTTATAACCCTAATTTTTAAAATTTGACTTTACATCCCAATCACTTATTTGACCGTGAGCAAACCGTTAAAAGTGAGGGTGTAACTCAAATTTTGACATAATAGTGAGGTAATTATAAAAATATCATAAATTTCTTTTTAGAGAAAGAGCTAGAGATAGAGATATATATTGGATTGGTGGATGATTGTACTGGATAGTTGCTTGATGGGCCCGAACAGATCACTGTGAATAAGGAAACCGAAGATTTTTTTCATTTGAATCTGTCATGTGAGAGATAAATTTGATAAAATAATTCAGACAAACAAATTTTTGTATAAAGAGGTGGAGAGAGATAAACCTGACTAGTAGACGAATATGATAGAGCATGTCATAGATGTTGTCATTTGATCCTGCATTATAAAAAATAAATTAATAAAAATTCAAAAGAAATGAAGATGATTATTTTTCAAGATAGAAAAATAAAATATCACGGGGCATATTCTCGGACATTAAATTATACATTAGAATGGCTAGTTTTCTTTTAATTAACCAATAGTCGGTTAGCTCCGGCGGAGGGCCCACGCACATGACAACCACACGATGGCAAGTGATCCGAAAGTGAATCATATTGTAGGTAACTGCATCCGGTTGTGCTGGGCACTCCAACCGGAGCCGACTGAATGGAGGAGATCCTAAAGCACAACACATGTTGTAATTCAAGGGACATGGTATTGCGGGCTCCAACACATGTTGTTTTAGTAAAAAAAAGAGGGTAAATTACACTGCCAATTACTTAATTTCCTCGTTTGGTAATATTTATCTAATCAAAATTGAATCGAAAGGGGCAAAAAAATAAGAAATTTGGATACAAACTAGGTAAGTACAGTTGGAGAGAGAGAGGGAGCTAAAAAGATATGATGTAGCGGGTCCCAACCCGGGGCCGACTGAATGGAGGAGATCCTAACTCAGCCACGAAACACAAACATCCAACGATCGAATCCTACACCCGACAGATTTTATCTGCTGCAAATTTGCGATACACTGATTTAAAAGTTTCCAAACAATGAACAAATTAATTATTCCAAGCAAGCTGGCGTTTCTTGAAGGGCAGAGCCCTCTGCGCTGCAGCTTCGCCCTCCTCCGTCGAACACTTGAACCCCGACTCCGGCGGCGGGGGAAAATCCAGGTCCAAATCTCTGACGGCAGGGATCGACGCCGCTGCCACCGCCGCCGCCTCCGCCGCCGCCGCCTCCGCCGCCAAGCCCTCCAGGTAGTGCCGCCGCATGTGCCCCCCCAGGGCCTGCCCCGTGGGGAAAGCCGTGTGACAGACATTGCACTCGTGGGCGCGGCCGCTCCCGGGGGAAACCCCGGACCCAACGGGCGAGACAGGGGCCACCGGCCGGACGTGGGTTCCTGGCTTCCGGTGGCTGGACATGTGGCCCCCGAGTGCTTGGGAGGAGGGGAACGCCTTCCCGCAGGTGGTGCACTTGTGGGGGAGCTCCGGCGGGCAGTCTCCGCTGCTGCTCCTCCACTGCGAGAGCTTGACGAGGCAGTGGGCGAGGTACTCGTCCGTGATCGGCGGCGAGGGGTGGCGGCGCTGCTCGGTGTCCGGGATCGGTGATGGAAGAGGAGCCGCGGAGTTCAGCGGCTGGATGGCCGTTGACTCGGCGAGGTGGTGGGGCATGGAGGCCTCAACGGTGTCCGGGAACGACGGCGAGAGGGAAGCGGCGGAGCTCAGAGCTTGGATGGCCATGGGTGGTGGTGGGGGAGAAAGGCGACGGAGTAAAGAGAGAACGTTTGTGGGTGCAGATATAGCCGGGTCAATTGGAAACCTAATCCGTATAGGATTGGGAGATAAACAGTGGTTTAATGCACTAAACTCACACGCTTGTGGGGCCGGTTGTAAATGTAATCCTAGCCCCACATGGCGACACATTGATGACCGGTTGCAACGGTGGTGATACGAGAGTGGACTGTGTAACAAGTAGGGTAGCGATACCGATAGCCTCGCATTTTCGGACCCGACACGGCAGACCCGACACGATCCGACACGAAGTTAGCGGGTCTGGGTCAGTGCTAAACGGGTTCGGGTCGTAAACGGGTCGACACCATAGACCCGTTTAATAAACGGGTCGGGTCCGGGTTTAGGGTCTGGACACGATAGACCCGGGAAAACTGTTTACTATTCAACGAGTCGTGTCGGGTCGGGTCTACCCACAATCCGATACTGTAATGTATAATACCAGCGGGTCATTCGGGTCAGGTCGAGTCGAGTCGGATTGGGTCGGATCGGGTCAACTGAATAGACCCTAGTGGTAAACGGGTCATACCGGGTCTTATCGGGTCTACCCGTTTGTTAGCGGGTCGGGTACGGGTTTAGGATCTAGACACGATTAGTTAAACGGATCAGGTCTAGGTCTAGGGGTTTTGGACACGACACGAAACTAGACACGACACGACCCATTGCCAACCCTAGATACCGATCCCCTTAGCTTTTTTTTTTCCCTTGGTGTGGAAGAAACAACAAAGAGACGACAACAATGTTGAGGGTATCCCTTCCGCAAAACGCATTACATCACGTGTCACGATCACCTCTCCTCAATCGTTGCGGCTCCGATGGCGATAACCATGTTGAGGGTATCCCTTCCCCTCGCCCTCTTCTCTTTGTCCCATCAAATCCCTATCAGGGGGCAAGCAGGTAGTTTGACCATTGTCCTGTTTGAGACTCATGTTTCGTATTCTCGTGTTGAAATGATTGCCCTTAGGATTTATCACGGGTGGCAACATTTTTGTGTTGACTTGATCAGTCAGTCGAGAGGTATTCTAGTCTTTTGTTGTAAGATTCAATGGACAATCTCGATCCGATCTTTCAACCGTCAATTTGCTATGAGGGTTGTGTCAGATCTCAAATCTTCATGCTGTTTTGCGGCTGTCTATGCTAGCAATGATGGTTGGGAACGACGACTGTTGTGGTCAGTCTTAGATGCTCTTCTTGCCCTCAATCTTCCAACATTCATTTGTGGTGATTTTAATGTCATTCCCAATCATGAAGATAAACAAGGTAGTGCTCCTTCTTGGTCGAACCTTTTCCCTGATGCATTTGTTTACATTCTCCTTTGGGTGGGATCTAATCATATCCCCTTGCTTATCTCCCTCCACCCTTTCGTCGCCTGAGGCACTAAGCCTTTTCGCTTTGAAAATTTTTGGCTCATGCATCCGGAGTGGAGCTCTTTAATTCTTCAATCTTTGCACCCCCCGACTTGATTCTTCTGCTTTCCATTCCCTCCACCTCAATCTCCTTGCCACTCGCCAGGCTACTCGTGCTTGGAATCGTGACCGAGTGGGCAACGACATGTTGACTTCTACCAAGATATCTAGAGTTAGCAACTTGAGGAGGGCAGATGCTGTCTCAATTCCTTATAAATGGCTACCCTTCGTGAGTTACTATCCGACTACTCGAGACTCCTCCTGATGCAGGAGGTCAAGTGGCGTCAAAAATCTCATGTCCATTGGCTCCGCGTGGATGATCTGAATACCAAGTTCTTTTATCAATCAACCCAAGTTCGCCGACGACGCAATATGATTTACTTTCTATAGGATGAGAGAGGGTAACCAGTCATGGATGGGTGGCTATGCAAGGAATTTTTCATTGACATTTTCGTTCCAAATGGAATCTCCCAATCCTTCATCGTGATGAGAGTTTTTTAGACCTTATCCCTTCTATCATATCTAATAGAGAGAACACTGAGCTTACTCTACTTGTCTCAGTCAGTGAAATTTATCGGACCCTCTTTCGATGGCCAAATGCAAACCCGGATGGCTTCTCGGTTGAATTTTTCCTGTCCAATTGGGGAAATGTTGGACCCGAGGTTTGCACAACGGTGCTTTAATTTTTTCACTCCGATCGGATGACGCCTTCTTAGAAAGCCTACTTCCTGGTCTTGATCCCAAAAAATTCAGATCCTTGTCATCCAGAGCATTTTCACCCCATAATCTTGTGTAATGTTGTTTAAAAACTGGTTTCTAAGATCTTGGTCAACTGTTTCAAACCGGTGTTGCCTAAGATTGTCTCCAAGGAACCAGGTGCTTTCGTGTCGGGCCGTCATATTTTAGATAATCTCCTCTTGGCTCAAGAACTCTTCAAGTCTCTCGAGCATGCTTCGTGTAATCGGAATTTGCTGGCCCACAAGGTGGACTTGACTAGTGCCTACGGCAGGATGTCGTGGTCTTTCCTTCGAAAGGTCCTCCACGGGTTTGGTTTTTGCCCTACCTTATTGTCTTAGATTATGGGGTGTGTTGAACATCCTTTCTTCGTGATTCTCTTGAATGGCTCACCCACTCATTTGTTTTCTTTGAGCCGAGGGTTAAGTCAGGATGATCCGTTGGCACCTTTCCTTTTTATTATCGGGGCTAAAGTCCTTACTCAGTCCCTTAATGTCTCCATGATCTCGAGGATCTAGCACGGTGTTCGACCTTATCTTCATGGGGACCTTGTTGCCACTTTGGCCTATGCCGATGATTGTTTGATATTCACTCATTCAAAGTCGATTGAGGTGGTGCATTCCAGGCTCTCCTGCGTGCGTAGGTAATGCCACCTCTTGGGTCAATAGATCAATGTTTGCAAGTCTTTTCTATTTTTTATCCTAGGGGTATCTTCCGATCAGCATAGTCTGCTTGCCACAAACCTTCGAGTTCCTAAGATCTATGGTGCCTTTCATTATTTGGGTATACCCATTTCGGGCCGGCACATTTGTCTTAACGACCAATAATTGCTGGTTTGTATGGTGAGCCAACGTCTTGTGGGTTGGAAATCTCTTCACATTTTCTTTGCCGGTTAGATTACTTTGTTGCGGTCGGTCTTGCAATCAATCTCAGTTTAAGTGATGGGGCTTTCATGAGCAATATTATTCATATTGATATCTTTTACTGATTCGTTTAGAATTTGATGATTTCTTGTGAGGATGATCATCTAACCATAGATTCTATCGATGACCCACAAAAAAATTTTTCAAAACAATTCATCTATTCAAAAAAATAAAATTTGAATCAGAAATCAGTTGAAAAGTTTCCAAACAATGAACAAATTACTTATTCAAGTGCTATATCAGAAAAATAAAAAATAAAAGTGATAAGATCACCCTTCATAATGTCAAGCTGGAACCCCAAGCGAGCCGGCGTTTCATGAACAGCAGAGCACTCTGCACTTCATCTTCACCCTCCTCCGACCAACGCTTGAGCCCGGACTCAGTCGACGGGGGAAAATTTAGATCGAAATCTCTGAAGATCGAGATCGACGACGACCGCAATGTTGGCACAGAACACCTCAGACGAGGTCTCGATCCATTGCCTCACACTCGCGGAAGGGATCTAGGGTTTTTGGATCTCCGATGATCCGAAGAGAAGGATCAAACTCACCAAGAATGATCCAACAATCTCAGAGAAAATAAAGCAAAGAAATAATCCACATGACACAGAGATTTAATCACGCAGTTCGAAAATCCCTACCTCTGCAGGTGTCGGTCACCGCCCTTGGAGCAATGGAATTAGATCTTGGAGTTTACAACCCTATTCTTCTTCCAAGCTCCACAGGATCTCAAGGAGATCAATCTACTCTCAAGATCCATAATCTTCTTCGTTTCTCAAACACAAGTGAGGAGCTCAAAGAAAGACCCTAAAACGAGCCGTCAAACATAATAACAACCCCTTTACAAAACCTAGGGTGAAAACCCTATTTAAATCCCAATGAAACCATGGAAAAAATACGTCCAACATGGGCACGTTTCATTCCTAGCGCCCAGAGCACCACCAAGGGCACTAACCTGTAACCCCTAACGAAAACCGTTGAAAAGCTGGCGCCTAGGGCACCGCACTGTGGGTGCCCAAGGCACCAGCCACCCTCAGGGGACTAGCGCCAGACAGTTGGTGCCAAGGGCACCAATCCTCGTTTGTGGCCCCGATTCTGGCACCCTCTAGGGACCGGGCTGTTGGAATTGGATCCGCTTATCAGAGTCGCAGCGGAAGCAAAAGATAGATCTGAAGATCATACGGTGTATGTTTCATTACAATTAATTCTACAAAACAATCTACATGCAAATCTATGATCTTAGCATATGTGCAAACACCCTAGAGGCATACTACGATCTACGGAAGACATGTATGCATCTAGTAAGGTGTTTAGAATCATCATACCTTTTGGATCTATGATTCGGAGACGACGGAACGATGAAGAACCGCACTTGAATCGCAAGGGAAACTTTCAGATAGCACCTTGTCTTTTGCGAATTGAAGAATCCTCGAAATCTCGTCTCTGAGTGCAAGGATTACGAGCCGACGGAGGAATCCGTTGCGAAGACGATGGCGAGCCGCGAGGTTTCCTCCTTCTCTTTCTCTCTTCTTCCTTCTCCTTCCTTCCTCTTTCTTCTCCCTTCTTCTTCCTCTCTTTTCCTTGGCCAAAACCACAAAGGAGGAGGCTTGGAGGGGGTTCGGATTTTTGGAGGAGAGGGAGACCATAGGGTCGGCCCTCCCTCTCCCTATTCTTCTTATAGGGCCGGTCTCCCATGGCTTCAAGGAAGTTAGGGCCGGCCCTAGATAGAATAGGATAGAGAGGGGATCGGTTTTAGGGATTTCCAATGTCTATCGTGAAGCCTGGACGAAAACGTCCTTCACGAAAAGTGGAAAACTGAAAGAGAGACTGAGTGAGGTGCGCTACTCGGAATTGAGTTCCATCAGCGCCTATGAGCTCCTGGAATTATTCCGCTCATTCTAAGATCCATGTTCAATATGTTTCGACCTATATTTCAGTATTTACCAAAATACCCCTACGGCCCGTAACACATGTGAATTAGGTTCTTAGGCTCCGGGCTTGCGCTCCATCGCGCTACTTCGCATCCAACGTATCCAAATAGGTCGGGGAACAATTGCTATATGCAACGACAGGGTGGAACCTTCAGGGTTTGGGATCTCTAGCTGCAACCGGATCCCTGATTAACTGTTCCGGTAACACACCGAAAGTTCTGTTAATCAGCCCTAATCCGATTAACCCGCGTAGCCACCCAGAGTGCGACGCGAGTTGAACTCTAGTGATCCTAAACTTATGTTACTCCCTCGTAACCCTGTTCTCTACTATACTCCGATAATCCTCAGTCCCTCCTATTACTGGTGCCATGATTCGACTCGGGCGATGGGGAGCATCGTCAGATCCTGATCGATCATCTGACTAGGGTTTGATGACTTGTCATCTATAATACCACACACCTTCCGGTGCTATGCCTAATATCCGGAACATCGTCAGTCATACTGACAACCACCAGGCCTGGGTTAACTGTGTGGACAGATTGACTCATCAAAATGCACCCACCCAACACTGGACGTCGGATAACCTATAGGGATTACATGTCACTCAAGCGTTAACCGGGTGACCCAACGTACCGTGGTATTGGACAATGGAAGGTCCGCACATGTTGGCACATCAAAGCACCACACAACTGGTTGGCCCAGTGTACATGGTCCCTCAGGGTTAATGACAGATTATCTATAGTCGTAAGACGGTTTATGCACCAGTGTCTGAATCACTGAGCTGTGCACCGTCTTGGTTCCTGTTCAACACGATCATCGTGCTTGGTCAGGTGAATGGGAATCCCACGTTCCCGTGGTGGAGACTTCACCACATCCTCTACCTGCCAACAGCTTGTTCTCGGTGAAGCGACCGACATCACCTAAGCTGTGAACTAGTTCTAGGTCTACACAGAACTGGTCCACTGGGTCTCCCAAGCATGTATCCTCCATGCGCCTCAGTGGCCTACTGTGTTCCCTAGGGTCCTTTTATTATATGAGTATTATCATATACCAGAGTAGTATTCTAATTAAAGCAATAACCAAAGTCATCTTTATTAATGTTAATACAGAAATTCCACGCTAAGGACATACGAGCTACAACACGGGCGCCGTACTGCTAGCCCCCAGGATGCCAGCCCTCTGACAGGCACGCTCAGAGCTCCTCTCCATGTTCCGTCTTCGTCAAAACTGAGCCAAACTCCGAACAACTCCACCTGATGAACTTTCGGCCAATGCTCCCGTTCTAGCGAACCTCTACTTTGGCGAGTCTCAACTTGCCTCTATCATACCTCAGGTGGTGAGGTGCTCTCTCCACTGTGCTAGCTGGACACAAGTTGGATCAAGCTTGAACATTGCTCAAACTTCTCCCTAGTGACTGGCTTTGTGAGAATATCTAAAGCGTTCTCTTTCGTGTGAACCTTCTCCACCTCGATCTCACTGTCATCCAGCCAGTCCCTGATCCTGTGGTACTTGATTTCTATGTGCTTCGTCCTTGCATGAAAGATCGGATTCTTCGCCAAACAAATCACACAATGATTATCGCACTGTACCGTAACTGAGCTCTGACTCAGTCCTAATTCGCCAGCTAGGCCCTTCAACCAGATAGCCTTGAACTTTGGGTCTTTATTCTGCATACCCTCCTTCTTCATGAGAATCCACATAGAACTTATGATCTTCTTTTCGTTGGGCCTCGGAACCAACTTCCAAATGGAGTTCTTGTGGAGATTACTCATCTCATCCTTCATCGTCTTCATCCAGCCTTGCCCCTCGCTACTCGCTGCAGTCTCATCATACCTTGCTAGATCATCTTCACTGATGATGAAGGCATATCAAGCCTCATCATCCCAACCTGAGCATGTATTGGACCCTCCACCTGAGTCTCCACCTGCTGCTGCTTATCCACATCACCCTCGGATGTGCCGATTGCTTCACCCATATCTGTCAAGATAACTGAAACCTCTGTAGCAGTCTTCTCTCCCTGACTAGATTTTGCCACATCGGCCTTCATCCCTACCATAGGCATAGTCAAAAATGACATCTCTACTGACGATCTTCTTTCAGTTCTTCGGATCCCACCACTTGAAGCCCTTTATATCTCGTTCAAAGCCCAGGAACATGCACTCCTGCGACTTTGGCTTCAACTAGTTCCTCTCATCGCTCGGGATGAGAGCGAACGCCTTGCATCCAAACACCTTTATCGTAAAGAGATCCACGTCTTTTCCAGACCATACCTCCTCGGTACACTTGAATTCCAGTAGCTTCAAGGGAGATCGATTAACCAAATAGCACACATAGTTCACATACTTTGTCCAAAAGGACTCGGACAGATTTGCATGCACTCACATGTACCGCTCTTTCTCCATAAGAGTTCTATTCATCCTTTCTTCAGCGCCATTCCGTTGAGGGACTTCTTCACCATGAAGTACCTGACAATGCCCTCCTGCCGACAGAACTCGATGAACCTTCCATCCTTGGATTCACCTCTATTGTTGCTCCTCAAGTACTTGATCTTCCTCCCCGTCAGGTTTTCCATCTCTGCCTTCCAAGTTTTGAACTTATCAAACATCTCGGACTTCTCGCACATGAAGTAGACCCAAACCTTCCGGGAGTAATCATACAGAAATATGACATAGTATGTATCGTGCTTCACCATGCAAATGAGTCGGAGCCGATCCCCAAACATCGGAGTGAATGTAGTCAAGAGCGTCTTTCGTCCTTTTCTCAATAGAAGCCAACATGAACGAAACCTTGGACTGCTTCCCCATGATGCATGATCGGCACAACTACAATTTGCACTCGCCTACACCTTTAAGCAGCTTCCTTCTGTGTAGTTCTTGCAACCCCTTTTTGCTCGTGTGGCCCAGCCTCTGATGCCATAGTTGTGACGACCAAGATCCAATAGGCCAATAGCCAAGAGCCAAGACTCCTGAGGTGGGAATGCCAAGATGGATGAGGTGAGGTGAGGTGAGGTGTACAAGGCTATGAGTTAGCCCCACATCGCCTGGAGAGAAGGAGATCCTGAGCTACTTATATAATTTCCCCTCCCAAACATAGAAGACGTGTTTTAAAACCGTGCACCGCTACGGATTTCGTAAGAACTCCGTAGTTAAGCATGCTCAGGCGAAAGCAATACTAGGATGGGTGACCACCCTGGGAAGTTCTCGTGCGGGGTTCTCGTGCGGGCACAGGCAAAGCGGACAATATCTTGTGTGTTTGGGGTGGATGTTACAAAATTGTATCAGAACCGGTTCTCCTCGCTATGGGGGGTCTTACCCTACACGAGGACGTGTAGCCCTAAGGGGGGTGGATTGTGACGACCAAGATCCCATAGGCCAATAGCCAAGAGCCAAGACTCCTGAGGCGGGAATGCCAAGATGGATGAGGTGAGGTGTACAAGGCTATGAGTTAGCCCCACATCGCCTGGAGAGAAGGAAATCCTGAGCTACTTATATAAATTCCCCTCCCAAACATAGAAGACGCGTTTTAAAACCGTGCGCCGCTATGGATTTCGTAAGAACTCCGTAGTTAAGTGTGCTCAGGCGAGAGCAGTAGTAGGATGGGTGACCACCCTAGGAAGTTCTCGTGCGGGCACAGGCAAAGCGGACAATATCTTGTGTGTTTGGGGCGGATGTTACAATAGCAAAGCCGGATCTCGCTCTGAACCGACGTTTGTGGAGACTGTCGCTCCACCCAAGACTGTACTCTTAGATAATCTGTACAGATTATTCACCTGCCTCTCTTCTCTCATTACTACCAGTGATCCCTTAGTAACCTTGATCTTCCCATCTCCTGATGAGCAGGCGTACATGTTTGCATCCCGAGTACCAAAGGAAATAAGATTCTTTTTTAGAGCTGGAATGTGCTTTACGCTCCCGAGCGAATGAATCGTATCGTCATTCATCTTTAGTTTAACTGTTTCCATGCCTACTACCTTGCACGAGGTGCCATTCCCCATAAGAACTTCGCCGCAATTTTTCTCCTCATATGTGTCAAACCAATCCCTGTTTGCACACATATAGAACCTACAACCACTATCAAGAATTCACTAAGGTGAGAGTTTACCTAAGGATACAGAGAGCAACTCGCCATCTTCGTTCTGCGAAACGATACCCGCTGTATCGGGGTTCTCCGTTTTCTTCCCCTTCTCCTTCGTCTCATCTTGCAACTCAAATCAATATCTCTTGATGTGGCCTTTCTTCCCGCAGTGAAAGTACTTTAGATACTTTGATCGTCCCTTGGACATCGAATGGATTTTATCTCGACTCTGGCTTTTGGTACGCCTATCCTTCGATCGGCCTCGGTACTCATGAGAGCTCTTTACAACAAGTCCCATACCTTTCACATCTTCTCCTGTATTCTTGCACATCTTTGCATGGGAGATGATCGTCTGGACTACCTTCTCAAACTTGAGTCTCCTTGCCGAACATCAGGGTGGTCCTGAAGTGCTTGTCAGACTATGGAAGAGATTGTAGTAAGAGCAGTGCCTTGTCATCTTACTCATACTTCACCTCTACCCGTAGAATATCTTAAATACACTAGTTGAACTAGTTTAGATGCTGCATCAAATCCCCGTCTTCATCCATACGCAAATCATATAGTTCATCCTTCAAGAACAATTTGTTCAAGAGGTATTTTTCCATTTACAGCGACTGTAACTTATCCCAAGTACCTTTCACTGACGTTTCCTCCATGAAATTGTACATGATATCATCCGACAGATAAAGCACTATGGAACTCATCGCCTTCTAATCGGATTTTGCCCATGCTTCAGTCGTCGTCTCCTTCGGTGCATGCACTTTACCCATAATGCACATGAGGAGATCTTGATGTATCAAGATATTCATCATCTTCTTCTGCTATAGTGTGAAATTGCTCTTCTCGTTGAATGACCTGATATCAATCTTCATGCTACCCATGGTGGTCTTCTCTTTGGTCATCTCTGACAGATCAGATGCAAATTCCTCCAAAACCTTGGCTTTAATACCAATTGTTGGCACGGAACACCTCAGACGAGGTCTCGATCCGTCGCCTCATGCTCTTGGAAGCGATCTAGGGTTTTCGGATCTCCGACGATCCGAAAAGAATAATCGAATCCACCAAGAACGATCCAACAATCTCAAAAAAAATAAAGTAAAGAAATAATCAACACGACACAAAGAGATTGGATCACGCAGTTCAAAAATCCCTACCTCCCGGGTATCAGTCACCACCCTTGGAGCAATGGAATTAGATTTTGGAGTTTACAACTCTCTTCTTCTTCCTCACTCCACCAGATCTCAAGGAGATCAATCTCCTTTCAAGATCCACGATCTTCTTCATCTTTCAAACCAAGCGAGAAGCCCGAAGAAAGACCATAAAACGAGCCGTCAAACATAATGACAACCCCCTTACAAAATCTTGGGTGAAAACCCTATTTAAAGCCCCACGAAACCATGAAAAAAACGTGTCCAATGCGGTCACGTTTCGTGCCTAGCGCCCAGAGTGCCACCAAGGGCGCCAACCTGTAGCCCCCGACAAAAACCACCGAAAAGCAGGCGTCCAGGGCACCGCACTATGGGCACCCTGTTGGAATTGGATCCGCTTATCAGAGTCGCAGCGGAAGCAAAACAATGATCCGAAGATCATACGGTGTATGTTTCATTACAATTGATTCTACAAACCAATCTACATGCAAATCTATGATCTTAGCATATGTGCGGACACCCTAGAGGCATACTACGATCTACGGAAGACATGCATGCATCTAGTTAGGTGTTTAGAATCATTATAACTTATGGATCTATGATCCGTAGACGATGGAACAATGAAGAACCGTACTTGAATTGCAAGGGAAACTGTCGGATAGCACCTTGTCCTTTGCGAATTGAAGAATCCTCGAAATCCCGTCTCTAAGTGCAAGGATTACGAGCCGACGGAGGAATCCGTTGCGAAGACGATGGTGAGCCTCGAGATCTCCTCTTTCTCTTTCTCTCTTCTTCCTTCTCCTTCCTTCCTCTTTCTTCTCCCTTCTTCTTCCTCTCTTTTCCTTGGCCGAAACCACAAAGGAGGAGGCAAAGGGGGGTTCGGATTTTTGGAGGAGAGGGGGAAGCTTAGGCCGGCCCTCCCTCTCCCTATTTCTCTTATAGGGCTGGTCTCCTATTGCTTCAAGGAAGCTAGGGCCGGCCCTAGATAGATTAGAATAGAGAGGGGCGGTTTTTAGGGATTCCAAGTGTCTATCGTGAAGCCTGGACGAAAACACCCTTCACAAAAAGTGGAAAACTGAAAGAGAGACTGAGTGAGGTGCACTACTCGAAATCGAGTTCTGTCAGTGCCTGTAAGCTCCTAGAATTATTTCGCTCATTCTAAGATCCATATTCAATGTGTTCTGAGCCATATTTCAGTATTTACCAAAATACCCCAACGGCCCGTAACACATGTGAATTAGGTTCTTAGGCTCCGGGCTTGCGCTCCATCCCGCTACTTTGCATCCAACGTATCCAACTAGGTCGGGGAACAATTCCTATACGCAATGACAGGGTGGAACCTTTAGGGTTTGGGATCTCTAGCTGCAACCGGATCCTTGATTAACTGTTCCGGTGACACACCAAAAGTTCCGTTAATCAGCCCTAATCCGATTAACCCGCGTAGCCACCTAGAGTGCGACGCGAGTTGAACTCTAGTGATCCTAAACTTATGTTACTCCCTCATAACCCTGTTCTCTACTATATTCTGATAATCCTCAGTCCCTCCTATTACAGGTGCCATGATTCGACTCGGGCGGTGGGGAGCACCGTCAGATCCTGATCGATCATCTGACTAGGGTTTGATGACTTGTCATCTATAACACCACACACCTTTCGGTGCTATGCCTAGCATCCTAAACATCGTCAGTCATACTGACAACCACCAGGCCTGGGTTAACTGTGTGGACAGATTGACTCATCAAAATGCACCTATCCAACACTGGACGTCGGATAACCTATAGGGATTACATGTCACTCAAGTGCCAGCCGGGTAACCCAACGTACCGTGGTATTGGACTATGGAAGGTTCGCACACGTTGGCACATCAAAGCACCACACAACTGGTTGGCCCAGTGTATATGGTCCCTCAGGGTTAAGGGAAGATTATCTATAGTAGTAAGACGGTTTCTGTACCAGTGTCTGAATCACTGAACTGTGCACCATCTTGGTACCTGTTCAATATGATCATCGTGCTTGGTCAGGTGAATGGGAATCCCACGTTCCCGTGGTGGAGACTTCACCACATCCTCTGCCTGCCAACAGCTTGTTCTCGGTGAAGCGATCGGCATCACCTAAGCTGTGAACTAGTTCTAGGTCTACACAGAACTGGTCCACTGGGTCTCCCAAGCATGGATCCTCCATGCGCCTCAGTGGCCTACTGTGTTTCCTAGGGTCCTTTTATTATATGAGTATTATAATATACCAGAGTAGTATTCTAATTAAAGCAATAACCAAAGTCATCTTTATTAATGTTAATACAGAAAATCCACGCTAAGGACACACGAGCTACAACAATCTCCCACTTGGCCTAGCGGGGAATAACAGTCTTAACTCCCATGACATCTACGTGCTTCTCAAAAGCTTTGGTCGGTAACGCCTTTGTGAAAGGGTCCGCCATGTTATCTGCAGACGCCACCTGAGTCACTGCAACCTCCCCTCGCTTTTGTAAGTCCTGGATAATATAGTATTTCCGCTCGATATGCTTGCTCTTCTGGTGATATCTTGGCTCCTTGGATTGTGCTACCGCTCCACTATTGTCACAGTAAAGGACAATAGGATCTTGATCTCTCGGTACGCATCCTAAGTCTGTGAGGAACTTCTTGAGCCACACCGCCTCCTTAGCTGCTTCGTACACCGCAACGTACTCAGCCTCTGTCTTCGAATCCGCGATGCATCCCTGCTTCACGTCCTCCAACTGACAGCTCCTCCTCCTAATGAAAAGACAAACCCTGATGTCGATTTCCTGGATTCCGGATCTGACGCAAAGTCAGAATCCGTATATCCAATCGGCATCAGTTCCTGTAAAGAGTAAACTAACTCATAATCTCTCGTCCTACGGAGATACTTGAGTATACTTTTCACAGCAGTCCAGTGCTCTGGACCCGGATTTGACTGATACCTGCCCATCATACCTACTGTATAGTATATATCTGGTCTCGTGCACTGCATAGCATACATTAGACTCCCTACAGCCGAAGCATAAGGTATCTTTTGTATCTCTGCCCTCTCCTCAGGAGTCTTAGGACCCTGATCCTTAGACAATTTCATTCCATGTCTGAATGGAACCAGTCCCTTCTTGGAGTTGTGCATACTGAATCTGACCAAGATAGTATCTATGTAGGCTGACTGTGACAGCGAGAGAATCTTGTTCTGGCGATCTCGAGTTACCTTGATCCCTAAAACATAACTCGCTTTACCCAGGTCTTTCATGTCCAATTGAGAGGATAACCACACCTTCACTATAGACAACGTTCCAACATCGTTTCCAATGAGCAGGATATCGTCTACATAAAGCACTAGAAAAACTACTGCAGTCTTATCGTTCCTTTTATAAACACATGGTTCATCCACATTCTGCTCAAATCCATAAGACTGGATAGCTTGATCAAAACGTATGTTCTAACTTCTGGATGCTTGTTTCAGTCCATAAATAGACCTTTGCAACTTGCACACCAGACTTTCCTGACCTTTTGTGACAAAGCCTGGAGGCTGAGACATGTAGATGTCTTCTTCCAAATCCCCATTGAGGAATGCGGTCTTGACGTCCATTTGTCAGATCTTCCAATCATAATGGGTTGCAATGGACAAGAGGATCCAGATAGACTTAAGCATAGCCACTAGCAAAAAGGTTTCATCATAGTCGATCCCTTGTTGTTGGGTATAACCCTTAACAACTAGTCTAGCTTTGTAAGTCTCAATGGTACCATCTGGACCTCTTTTCCATTTGTACACCCACTTACATGACCCAACATGTTTAATGTTGTGAGGTGGTGTTATAAGTGTCCAGACCGAGTTTTGGGACTTCGATGTCAGTTCTACCTCTATGGCTTCCTGCCATGCTGCATGGTCAGAGGATACCATCGCTTCGTCATAGTTCAGAGGATCATCCACCTGAAACTCTGGATATACCATAAAGGCTTCTTCAATGTATCTATCAGGAGCACTTGTGGTCCTCCCACTACGACGAGCCTGTGGTGGTTCCATAGGAGTCAATTCTACAGTATCGTTTATCTTAGTGGTATCGGCTCCCACTACGTTTTCTGTCTGCGTACTCCCATCAGTACCAAGCAATTCTTCAAGAACTACTTTATTGGTAGGCTTATGGTCTATTAAATAATCCTACTCTAGGAATACGGCGTTCGTCAAGACGACAACCTTTCTATCCTCAAGATAATAAAATAAACCACCCTTTGTCCCTTTTGGATACCCAACGAACAGACATACCTTAGTTTTTGACTCCATCTTATCTCGCTTGTCCTTCCGCACATGTGCTGGACAACCCCAAATCCTAAAGTGTTGTAGGCTTGGCTTTCGCTTCAACCACAGCTCCCAAGGAGTTAGGGGTACTGACTTTGATGGAACAAAATTCAAAGTATATGCTGCCGTCTCTAGGGCATATCCCCAAAAACTAGGTGGCAATATTGCATAACTCATCATAGTCCGAACCATGTCTAACAAAGTTTGGTTTCTCCTCTCAGATACATCGTTTTGTTGTGGTGTCCCTGGTGCAGTCAACTGGGATATGATCCCATGCTCACGTAGGTACCCAATAATTTCATTCGATAGGTATTCGCCTCCTCGATCCTATCAAAGAGACTTGATACTTTTACCCATCTGTATTTCTGCTTCAGCTCTGAACTCCTTGAACTTATCAAAGGATTCAGACTTCCACCGCATTAGGTATATGTATTCAAACCTCGAGTGATCATCCGTGAACGTGATGAAATACTCGAAGCCTCCTATGGCACGGATACGTATGGGCCCACATACATCAGTGTATACCAACTCTAATACCTCCTTAGATCTGCTACCTTTGGCTCAGAAAGATCTTTTAGTCATCTTGCCTTCCAGGTAGGACTCACACGTCGGTAGGCTTTTTGAAACATCTAGACTTAAGAGTCATACCTTAACCAACCTGTGAATCTTGTCTGAGGTTATGTGTCCAAGCCTTAGTTGCTAAAGGAGTGTTGGATTATCTAAAGGATTTTTTCTTTTAGATGAATTAACCACACAAGCTTCAGTTATGTTATCCTGCTTATGATTGGAGTTAATTACATAGAGACCATTCTGTATCTTTCCCTTACAAACAAAGGAACCATTCAATTTAATTGACACACCAGAAGTATCAAATAAAACTGAAAAACCTTCATTATTCAATAAGGAAACAGAAATTAAGTTTTGTCTCAAGGACGGTACATAAAGTATGTCTCTAAGCAATAAACTTCTTCCATCAAGGAACTACAAGATGACATCTCCAACTGCTTCAGCCTCTGCCACGGTCTCAGTTCCCATGCTTAGGATCATCTCTCCATCACCCAGTTTTCTTGTCTCCTTGAACCCCTGCAAATTATTGCAAGCATGGTTAGTGGAACCAGAATCCACAATACATGAAACTGGAGAACTACTGGATGCTAATGGGATTCCACGATATGGATTTGAGATATACCTGTCTCAGCCTTCTTGGGAGACGCGCGGCAGTCGCCCTTCCAGTGCCCCTTCTTGCGGCATCGAAAGCATTTTCCTTTGGGCTTCACCGGACCATTCTGCTTAAGAACCTGCACTGCACCTGGCCCATCTTCACAGGCTTCTTAGACTATCTTTTCTGAAACTTGCCTTTGGCTTTCAGAGAAGAATTTCGCTCCACGTTCAGGGATTGGGCTCCTGCCTTCATTCCGTCCTCTGCATCCTGGAGAGCCGCTAGGAGCTCTGCGTTAGACATCTCCAACCGGTTAAGGTTAAAGTTGGTAACGAAGCCCTCAAACGCTCCTAACAGAGACGCGAGGAAAATATCGGTCTGGATCTCTGCATCAAAGATGACATCGAAGGAACCAAGCTCGTTCACATAGCCAAACAATTTCAGCATATGATCCCGAACTAAAGTCCCCTCTGCTATCTTCGTGGACACCAATTTCTTGATGGTCAGGTAACGAGTTACCTGACTATGACCCTCGAATATTTTCTTTAGGTAGAGCATCATGTCTGAAGCAAAGGCCATGTCTTTGACTTGCTTCTGAAGGACGGTCCGTAAGGATGCCACTATATAGCACTTGCACATCTCATCAGCATCTAGCCAGTCTTTCCATTCCTTCAACTGGGCCTTAGTTGCACTTGGTCCCGGCATAGCCGATTGAGGGGTACTTAAGACAATTATGTGTTTGCCAACCCTTAGGACGAGCATCAGGTTACGCTTCCAGTCCTCGTAGTTTGGTCCCGTAAGTTTGTTATCATTAAGTATGGAGGCAAGGGGGTCGAGCTTGGTCATGATTTCTGTAAACAAAGGTTTAAAGCAAAAGTTAGGGTCTACTATAATCTATTTCATGAAATTTAGAAATAGATAATGTTTACTCCAGCTGCTATGTCTTCACTATCTCAAGTGGAGACATCCAGGAATCTAAATTCCCTAGGCCCAAGCACTGAGACTATCGACCTTGAATTGGAGACAGCATCTCGGTGAGAGCATGCAACCGCTTCTGCCAACGGAGTTTTTACTACCCAGTCTTCATCAGAATTACCCATGGTAAACTGAAAGACCTCCCAGTCTCCTTTTGGCTAGCTTTATGTGACCCGCGTGCGCAGCAATAGCGGCTTCACACAAGCTTTCGGATGCTTCCCACAAATCTAAGTGGTGTCGGCAGGGGGGTTCATAGGCTCTTGCGTTGCAGGAAAAAAACTGTCACCCACTGCCACCGACATCCTCCATGTCCCGAAGGAAACCACTAGGCGAACCAGCATGGAAGGAAACACAGCTCACACCCGGTGGGAATATCGAACTGCGTACCTCATACCCAGACCCTGGTCTACCGTGCTCCCACTAGGATTACAAACCTTCCCGCAAAACATTAGTCTCCTCGGAAAATATCATAGTCCCTACCTTGAATACTTAGCTTTCGCCTTTCTTGCAAGGATCACATTACATAGATTCCAAGGATTTCGATACTTTACTAGTTTGCCCATAATCCTAAGATCTGGAGCCTAGCCTAAGGTCAACGTGAAAAGGACTCCCACTACGATAACGCCTTGTTCACAATTTGATGCCTGATGTCATAGTAGACCTCATCTCATTACAGGTTTCAATGCTGACCAAATATATAGGGACATCCGACAACCTCCGCCGGACCTCAATCTAATGGTGGCATAACCAAATCGTGATGAGTTCATACTACCATCAAATATCATCTAGAAACGGGTATCACACAGTGAAATCCTAACCTAACTTGGTCGCTAGGATCACGTGGGGAAAGGGTATCCCACTAGGGTTATCATACTTCTTATGGAGACATTAATTAATTATCTCTAATCAAATCTAACACTACGTCTATCTCGGTGCACAGTACTTGGCTACCTGAACTACCACGAGGGCGGTTACCACCTTTTCTTTTAGCTAGCCAACGGATTCGCACGTGTTAGAACCATATAGAGACACCGATGAATCCATAAGCTTAGTACTAACCCTAAGCCTGATCTAGAAACAAACTCACAAGCAAGATAGATAATCATATTATTATCGGGGTTCTCTAAATACTAAATAAAGAGAAATAACAAAAATAGCATCCAAACTGAAACAAGTCTAGTGTCCGACCCCTGAACCTGAATAGCACAGCCAAGATATCCTGCTCTTCCGTTTTGCACGATCTCTGGCGATAATCCCCATCATCGCCAATATGCACGCTTTCGTCGGGTCTTTACACGCCATGGTATCGCTTGCCCGAACCGTGGATGTAGCATCATCTCCTTCTTCCTGTGACCGAAAAACTAACACGCTCTGAGCAAATGCTCGTTCGTGTACAATTTCGCTAGAAAGAAAAGAAAACAATCCTAGAAACATGGCCAGGGAACCGAGGATGGTCAACCCCCACCCTCACCCATATATAGCCTTAAAATCCACAAGCACAATAATAATCAATACAAAATTTAAATCCGGGGTCCGACCCCCGGATGCATGCAATCACAGATTACTATTCAGCATGGTACTTGCAAAAAGACAATACATAGCACAATCCATATGCATGATCTACGCCGAACCCCGACGAAAACATATGCCATCATATATTCACATGATGTTTTCACGAATTCATGCATGAAACACACACTAAAACGTGCTCTGATACCAATTGTTGGAATTGGATCCACTTATCAGAGTCGCAGCGGAAGCAAAACAAAGATCCGAAGATCATACGGTGTATGTTTTATTATAATTGATTCCACAAAATAATCTACATGCAAATCTATGATCTTAGCATATGTGCGGACACCCTAGAGGCATACTACGATCTACGGAAGACATACATGCATCTAGTTAGGTGTTTAGAATCATCATACCTTATAGATCTATGATCCGAAGACGACAGAATGATGAAGAACTGTACTTGAATTGCAAGGGAAACTGTCGGATAGCACATTGTCCTTTGCGAATTGAAAAATCCTCGAAATCCCGTCTCTGAGTGCAAGGATTACGAGCCGACGGAGGAATCCATTGCGAAGACGATGGCGAGCCGCGAGATATCCTCCTTCTCTTTCTCTCTTCTTCCTTCTTCTTCCTTCCCCTTTCTTCTCCCTTCTTCCTCTCTTTACTTGGCCGAAACCACAAAAGAGGAGGCAAAGGGGGGTTCGGATTTTTGGAGGAGAGGGGAAAGCTTAGGCCGGCCCTCCCTTTCCCTATTTCTCTTATAGGGCTGGTCTCCCATTGCTTCAAGGAAGCTAGGGCCGGCCCTAGATAGATTAGGATAGAGAGGGGCAGTTTTTAGGGATTCCAAGTGTCTATCGTGAAGCCTGGACGAAAACGCCCTTCAAAAAAAGTGGAAAACTGAAAGAGAGACTGAGTGAGGTGCGCTACTCGGAATCGAGTTCCGTCAGCGCCTGTGAGCTCCTAGAATTATTTCGATCATTCTAAGATCCATATTCAATGTGTTTTGAGCCATATTTTAGTATTTACCAAAATACCCCTATGGCCCGTAACACATGTGAATTAGGTTCTTAGGCTCCGAGCTTGCACTACTTCGCATCCAACGTATCCAACTAGGTCGGGGAATAATTCCTATACGCAACGACAGGGTGGAACCTTCAGGGTTCGGGATCTCTAGCTGTAATCGGATCCCTGATTAACTATTCCGGTGACATATTGAAAGTTCCGTTAATCAGCCCTAATCCGATTAACCCGCGTAGCCACCCAGAGTGTGACTCGAGTTGAACTTGTTAGAATTGGTGAGGTCTATAGCTTGTAAAAACCTATAGTTTAGCTATGTATGGTTGATAATATAGGATTGCATATTGGTACGTACCTTAGTACGTGTTCTGATTATAGAACAGAGAGCCATGGCTACATGGTAATCCACTTGAGTGGGAGACTCAAGGGACTGGTCCCATGTAACCTAAATATATTCGCAGCTTTGATCAGGGTTGGTTGCCCTATCAGGATAAGCTGTTGGGATGACAGAGCGTGGGTGTCTCCACCACGGTCATTACCAGGCACAGTGTCTGTGGCCGAACGGAACCAACACGGTGCACAGATCAGTGAGCAGACACCGGTGCTCTAAACTGTGTTTCTGCTTAGGGTAAAACGGTCCTAAACCCTGAGGAACCATGTCTGGTGGACTAACCAGTTGTGTGGTGCTTTAGCGCACCAATGTATGAGGATCCAGATGCAGTGATCCAAAACCACAGTGTACTGGGTTACCCGGCTGACGTTGCATCAGCGTGTCACTCCTGCAGGCTATCCACACCCCTAACGGGAGGTGCGTTCCTTGGTCTGACCTACGTCGTATTAAACCCTGGCCAGGTGGTCATCAGTTGGACTGGTGACGGATCCGGTTGCTCGTCAGAGTGATCGAAGGTACGATGTATGTGGTCAACCTGGAAGGAACCGAGTCATATGAGCACTCGAGTCTGATGGTATTCTCCACCGCTCGAGTTGCGTCTTGGCACCAGATGGAGGGACAGCGAGTTTACCATACTAAGCGGAGAGCAGGGGTATGAAAGAGAACATAGTAAGTTCGGGGGAATTGGAGTGCAGCCTGTGTCGCACTCTGGGTGGCCACGCAGGTTAACTCGGACTCAGAGGATCGATGGTATACTCGGGTAGTGTGTCGATCAAGTCTAAGTTGAAAGCCATGAACCCTGGTCCCTGAAGGTTCCACCTTATCGACATTATGTACGGTTCTTATACCATCTCCTCGAAACACAGGACGCACTAAGAGGAAGCGAGAAGTTCAAGAGTACGCTCCGTGAGTGCTTCGCACTAGTGCACGGTAGATGTGTAGCTACGTGTGTGCACTAAGGGGAAACCCTAGGTTAGTGCAGAGACGCATGTAGTTATCCCTCGCCATAAGTGAACTTTGCTATATGGGTGCGATGCACCGGGACATGTTGCGAGTTGACTAGTTGACTTTACTAGGGGCACCCTCCAGTGACCTCAATTAATAGTAAAGTAACTTGTCAAGATCACTTAAGGAAGAGTCGCTAAGTCTCGCACACTAGAAATAGTCAATTTGAGGCATAAGGGCGTTTTGGTAAAAACGCGCACTGCCAAGCCTCACTAGTGGCCGACCCTAGCTGTGGGAGACCCATGCAAGGCCGGCCCCTATATTATAAGGATGAGAATCCCTAATGATAGGGTCGGCCAGAGGGATAAACATAGGGGTTTTGAATTGGTCAAAACAAGCCCTAAAAGTGGGAAAACGGATAAAGAGAAGGAGAGATAAAAGGGTGATAATGGAGAGATAATTGTGGGAGGTTATTATCCCCTTGGATCCTTATCCAAGGGGGTAGGCCGGCCCTATATAAATGGCTATAGGGGGCCGGCCATATGTGATGAGAAAACTGAACCCCCCTTCCTTTATCTATCCCCATCTCTCTTCTCTTCTCCTACTTCGTCTCTCCCCTCGCTTGCGCCATTGGATGGCGACTCGTCTTCCTCGCGTGGTGTTTCATAGAAGGAGAAGGCTCGTCGTATGGAGGCACTCAGAGATCCATCGACGAGGTGTCATGCATCGTGTGAGATCGGGTGAACTAGAAGGCATCTCCCGCAACCTTTTGCTGTCCAGAATCTGCACAGAAAATCAGGGTTGTTTCTATGATTTCGGGAGCTACAGAAGTCCAAACGAGGTGAACCTTGTTAAAAAAGTTACGTCTCGAAGTTGGCTACCTACAGTCCAAATTTCAGCCCAATCGAAGTTTGGATCAGAAAGTTATGGCCTTCGCACCGAAGCTATGTCGAGCAGATCCGAACCCGTCTCCATCGACAAAGAAGAAATTTATCGTGGTGAAATATTCCGCACGCAGGTATGATCTCTAACATGTAGATCTAGTATAGATAAAACATGCATACATGCTAGATCGTTCTTTCGTGTTAGATTGTCGTTAGGGGTTCGCGTAGTTGCCATGCTAGATTCATACACGTATATATAGATCGTTTCGATGAAAATTTGATATGTAACGCACACCGCTCACCGTCTTCGGATCTTCACTTCGTTTTCGCTGCGGGCCTCTGCCAGGGATTTATTTTCAATAATTAGTATCAGAGCCACGCTAGTGGTGTGCGGTTCATGTTTTCTCATGAAACTGTCATGTGCGCGCATGAATAGTATGTGCCGCCATCGGGGTTCTACGTGTAGATCATACATAGTATATTTTGTGTGTTCTATGAATCGTTCTTACAGGGCGCCGCTTCTAAAATAATCTAGATTTGTGATTGCTTGCTACCAGGGGTCGGACCCCGTGTTAGCGAATATTGTTTGGATGTATTTTGTTCTGTGTGTGGATAGGTTTTAGAGCCATAGTTGGGCAAGTGGTGGAAGTTGACCACCCTTGATTCTCAGGCTTGTTATTAGGCTTGTTTTCCTTTTCTTTCTAGGAAATTGTGTACGAGCGAGCACTTGCTCGAAGCGTACTAGAGCTTTTTTGGTTACAGATTGAAGAGGATGACTTGCCGTGGAGATCCACAACTGGGAGGATGAGCGAAAACTTGGAGGATGATGGCGATCCAGCGAAGCGTACACGATGACGGCAAAGGGCATAAAACGTCAGAAGATCGTATATAGAGGCTTGCACCAGATCGAGGAACCTTGTGAAGGAGACAGAGAGCTTACGCTGTGCAAGTCAGGTTCAGGGGTCGGACCCTGAACTTGATTCAGATGTGTGGTTGTTTCTTTCTACTGTTCTTTATATTTCTGTAGAGAACCCCGATACGATAATTTGATTATCTGTGTTAGAGGGATGCCCTTTCCCCTCGGGTCCTAGCGACCTTATTAGGATAGGGCTCCACTAGTGATGCCTATTATTTAATTGACTCTTGATGATAGCATGAATTCCTCACATTTGGTTATGCCACCATTAGGTCAACACCCGATTAGTCGGGTATGCCTATTTGGCCAGCATCGAAACCTAGAATGAGTTGGAATTCTACTATGACATCATTCGTCAAATTTATAAGTGAGGCGCCATGGTAGTGGAAGACCTTTCCTGTCAGTCTGACCTTAGGCTAGGCTCCAGGGCATTAGCGTGATAGCCAAGTTTGCAGAGCATCGATGTTCTTGGGATATGTAATGTGACCCTTGAGTGGAGAAATCCACTCGAGGTAGGGACTCACTACAAAAAAAATAGTTTTTACCGACGGACAATATCCGTCGGTAAAGTTAGTTTTTCGTCGGTAAAGATTTATCACGACGGAAGTCATTTCCGTCGCTAGTCTGTCGGGAAAAAAGGCGTCGGGAAAAATCGGCGACGGACAAAAAATATCCGTCGGTATTAATAATTAATACCGACGGATATTTTGTGTCCGTCGGTAATATACAAATATTTAATTATAAATATAAAAGATTTTTGTCGACGGAATATTACCGTCCGTCGGCAATATATAAGATTTTTGCCGACGGAATATTACTCTCCGTCGGCAATATATAAGGTTATTACTGACGGACGTTATAAATTCCGTCGCCAATATACAAATTATTTTAAAAAATAAAATAGCTTATTACCGACGGAAGTGATAAATTCTGTCGGCAAAAAAAAATGATTTTTTTTTAAAAAATTACTTAAATAATGTTTTTTAATTCCTGTTATTTATAACAATACCATAATATATTCAAATATTACCATAATCGACTAAATCAACTATTACCACAATTTATCAAATAATACCACAATTTATCAAATAATACCACAATATATTCAAATATTACCATAATTGATTAAATCAACTATTACAATAATTTATCAAATATTACCACAATACCAGACAATTATAGACAAGACCAAAAATTGACCACATATTTATTACAAAATTTACATAATCCAAAACTGAGGGAGGCTGCGTGCCCTAGCTCAACCACCCCGCGTCGCCCGGCACCAACGTTGGTGCTCTCATCCCCTGACGCTGCACATTCTGCAATTAACATGTATTTGTTAAAAAAATAGTTTATATCTATAGTTGAGAGTCTAAGCGTTGAAAAATCAAAAGTTAGTGTGTTTCAGATTTGAAATTGGTTTGGATTCGATCGGATCGTTATCGGATCGGCATCCGATAATTCGTACTTAGAATTATTTCGTATTTCAGACTTGCGAGCAAGTTCTAATTGGATATTTTAACAATTTACGCTCCGATTGATCCATTTAGAGTCTAAGCGTTGAAAAATCATAAGTTAGCGTGTTTCGCATTTGAAATTGGTTTGGATTCGATCAAATCGTCATCCGATAATTGATAATTGGAATTATTTCGTATTTCGGACTTGCGAGCGAGTTCTAATTGGATATTTTAATAATTTACACTCCAATTGACCGATTTAGAGTCTAAGCGTTGAAAAATCATAAGTTAGCGTGTTTTAGATTTAAAATAGGTTTGGATTCAATCGGATCGTCATCCGATAATTCGTACTTTGAATTTTTCTGTATTTCGGACTTACGAGCGAGTTCTAATTGGATATTTTAATAATTTACGCTCCGATTGACCTATTTAGAGTCTAAGCGTTGAAAAATCATAAGTTAGTGTGTTTCGGATTTGAAATAGGTTTGGATTCGATCGAATCGTCATCCGATAATTCATACTTGGAATTTTTCCAAATTTCGGGCTTGCGAGCGAGTTCTAATTGGATATTTTAATAATTTCGAACTTGCAATAGGTTTGGATTCGATCGGATCGGCATCCGATAATTCGTACTTGGAATTTTTTCGTATTTCGAACTTGCAAGCGAGTTCTAATTGGATATTTTAACAATTCACACTCCGATTGACCCATTTAGAGTCTAAGCGTTGAAAAATTATAAGTTAGTGTGTTTCGGATTTGAAATAGGTTTGGATTCGATCGAATCGTCATCCGATAATTCATACTTGGAATTTTTCCATATTTCGGACTTGCGAGCGAGTTCTAATTGGATATTTTAATAATTTATACTCCGATTGACCGATTTAGAGTCTAAGCGTTGAAAAATCATAAGTTAGCATGTCTCGGATTTGAAATATTCGGATCGGACAATTCGTACTTGGAATTCTTCTGTATTTCGGACTTGCGAGTGAGTTCTAATTGGATATTTTAACAATTTACGCTCTAATTGGCCGATTTAGAATCTAAGCATTGAAAACTCATAAGTTAGCGTGTTTTGGATTTGAATAGGTTTGGATTTGATCGGATCATCATCGGATCGGTATTCGATAATTCGTACTTAGAATTTCTCCGTATTTTGAACTTGCGAGCGAGTTCTAATTGGATATTTTAACAATTTACACTCTGATTGACCCATTTAGAGTCTAAGCATTAAAAAATCATAAGTTAGTGTGTTTCGATTTGAAATAGGTTTGGATTCGATCGGATCGTTATCAGATCGGCATCCGATAATTCGTACTTGGAACTTTTCTGTATTTCGGACTTGCGAGCGAGTTCTAATTGGATATTTTAACAATTTACGCTCCGATTGACCGATTTAGATACTAAGCATTGAAAAATCATAAGATAGCGTGTTTCGGATTTGAAATAGGTTTGGATTCGATCAGATTGGCATTCGATAATTCGTACTTTGAATTTTTCCATATTTCGGACGTGCGAGCGAGTTCTAATTGGATATTTTACCAATTTACACTCCGATTGATCGATTGAGAGTCTAAGCATAGAAAATCATAAGTTAGCTTGTTTCGGATTTGAAATAGGTTTGGATTCGATCGGATCATCATCGGATCGGTATCCGATAATTCGTACTTGGAATTTTCTGTATTTCGGACTTGTGAGCGAGTTCTAATTGGATATTTTAATAATTTACGTTCCGATTGACCCATTTAGAGTCTAAGCGTTGAAAAATCATAAGTGAGCGTATTTCAGATTTGAAATAGATTTGGATTCGATCGGATCGTTATCGGATCGGCATCCGATAATTCGTACTTGGAATTTTTCTGTATTTCGGACTTGCGAGCGAGTTCTAATTGGATATTTTAACAATTTACGCTCCGATTGACCGATTTTGAGTCTAAGCGTCGAAAAATCATAAGTTAGCGTGTTTCAAATTTGAAATAGGTTTGGATTCGATCGAATCGGCATCCGATAATTTGTACTTGGAATTTTTTCGTATTTCGGACTTGCGAGCGAGTTCTAATTGGATATTTTTACAATTTACGCTCTGATTGACCGATTTAGAGTCTAAGCGTTAAAAAATCATAAGTTAGCATTTTTCGGATTTGAAATAGGTTTGGATTTGATCGGATCATCGTCGGATCGGTATCCGATAATCCGAACTTGGAATTTTTTCATATTTCGGACTTGCGAGCGAGTTCTAATTGGATATTTTAACAATTTATGCTTCGATTGACCCATTTAGCGTCTAAGCGTTGAAAAATCATAAGTTAGTGTGTTTTGGATTTGAAATAGGTTTGGATTCGATCGGATCGTCATCGAATCAGTATCCGATAATTCGAACTTCGAATTTTTTCGTATTTCGGACTTGCGAGCGAGTTCTAATTGGATATTTTAACAATTTACACTCCGATTGACCGATTTAGATTCTAAGCGTTGAAAAATCATAAGTTAGCGTGTTTCGGATTTAAAATAGGTTTGGATTCGATCGGATCATCATCGGATCGATATCTGATAATCCAAACTTGGAATTTTTTTCGTATTTCAGACTTGCGAGCGAGTTCTAATTGGATATTTTAACAATTTACGCTCCGATTGACCGATTGGATATTTTTTCGTATTTCGGACTTATGAGCGAGTTCTAATTGGATATTTTAACAATTTACGCTCCGATTGACAAATTTAGAGTCTACGCATTGAAAAATCATAAGTTAGCGTCTACGCGTTGAAAAATCATATAGAGAATATTGTAGAGAGTGATTGTCACAAAACAATACTCTCTATGGCATTCTCCCTATAATAAATTCTCTACATAACATTGTCCCTATAACATTCTCTACTATATTCTGAATAATATTTCCTCTCTACTATATTTTCTACAATATATTCTCTATATAATGCTCTCTACTATATTCTTACTGCATATATACACTCTACACTCTCCATTACATCTTTCTACTATATTCTCTTTGTATAATCGTAAAAAGTACCAATTGCATGAGTGAATTTAAAATAATTTGCACTTACAAAGCTTCAGTCAAAGTTTACATGTATGCCAGCATAACTGCAGAGATAGAAATCGAACTCCGTTGGGTGGCATATTGTTGTGTCCACTACAAATGTCACATGAGGGAGATATCCCTCTTCCAACGAGGCACACACCTAGCATGATTAAAAAACAAAATTCTATTATTTAAAAGAAAAACAGAGGCTACATCATTACCATGAGAGAGAGAGAGAGACCATTTGCTTGCTTACTAGATGTAAGCAATGAAACAAATACTTACCTTTCGAATCGCATCCATTTCATAGAGCAGGACATGATTGAATTGCCCTTCGCTAACACCGTCCCCGTGATATGTAGACACATATTAAGAGAAGCTTCCACATGGGAGGCATAATCACAATAGTGAGAAAAAAAAATAGTAAGCAATGTTCCACCTGTAGAATATGATTCTATGAGGCCTTTGCCGCATCGATCGATAGAAGGCGACTAAAAGCTCTCTGGGTAACAATCAAAGTAATAGCTATAAATAACTTGGTTCATAATCTTTAGTTAGAGCATGTTTTAGTTACAACATACCGGATCAGCAGTCTTCGATGACATAAACAACCTCTGAAGCCTGTCCCTAAGCGGGAAGTATAGGAGAACCTTTGCAGATACATTTTTCTTCCTTCGATTGGTATTAGACTCGGCATCCGTGCCTATGCCACCTTGCAAATCATGTATCACACCCTGCATGTCATCGCCATCGTCCGTATTAATATTATCATCATCGCCCTAAACAAGCATATTCGCGAGCCCAAACGAGCCGAGCTTTGGTCTGCTTAAGCTTGGCTCGTTTATTAAACATAACCCTAACCTAAATCTAACCCTAACCCTAATCCTAAACCTAAACCTAAACTCTAAACCCTAACCTAAACCTAAACCATAAACCTAACCCTAATCCAAAACTTAAACCCTAAACCTAACCCTAATCCAAAACTTAAACCCTAAACCTAACCTCAACCCTAAACCTAACCTAAACCCCACCCTAAACCCTAACATAAACCCTAAACCTAACCTAAACCCATGCTAAACCCTAAACCTTAAACCCTAACAAATATATAGACTTTCTGAAAATGAATGTATACTCTTTCTAATATAGACTTTCTGAAGACGAATATACTCTTTCTAAGTATTTGAAAATCATAAGTTTTCGAGTTTCACATTTTCAAGTTGGTTTGGATTCGATCGGATCGTCATCGGATCGCATTCGATAATTCGTACTCATATGGTTTTTTTGTATTTCCGACTTATGAATGAGTATTTAGTAGATATTTAAGATTTTGTTATCGGATTGAATAATTTAGAGACTAATTTAGAGACTAAGTATTTACCGAACTTGTTCGTGAGCTACTAATTTTAAAAACTATATTTTCCCCCATGCAATTCAGTTTTAATCAGATAAAAAGGATCAAATAAGGAAATTAAGTAGTTGACAAAAGGGTATAAACCCTTACCTAAACCTAATATAAACCCTTACCTAAACCTAAACCTAAACCGTAAACCTAACTCTAAACCTAAACCCTAAACCTAAACCCTAAACCTAAACACTAAACCTAACCCTAACCCTAATCCTAAACCTAAACCCTAAACATAACCCTAACCTAAACCTAACCCTAACCCTAATCCTAAACCTAAACCCTAAACATAACCCTAACCTAAACCTAACCCTAACCCTAATCCTAAACCTAAACCTAAACTCTAAACCCTAACCTAAACCTAAACCATAAACCTAAACTTAATCCAAAACTTAAACCCTAAACCTAACCCTAATTCAAAACTTAAACCCTAAACCTAACCTCAACCCTAAACCTAACCCTAATCCAAAATTTAAACCCTAAACCTAACCTCAACCCTAAACCTAACCTAAACCCCACCCTAAACCCTAACATAAACCCTAAACCCTAACATAAACCCTAAACCTAACCTAAACCCCATGCTAAACCCTAAACCTTAAACCCTAACAAATATATACACTTTCTGAAAATGAATGTATACTCTTTCTAATATACACTTTCAGACGAATATATACTCATTCTAAAGACGAATATATACTTGTAGGGAACTTAGTTAATATCGCAAATTATGGTGTCTAAAAACTACATTTTGCCCCCATTCAATTCAATTTTGATAAGATAAAAATTACCAAATGAGGGAATTAAGTAGATGACAAAAGGGGTATTGTGCTAACATTTCAAACTTTAGAATGCAATTTGGAACAAAATAAACTAAGGGGGAGAGGGAGGAGGAGGAGGAGCTCACCGGAGATGGAGAGGGAGGCCTCGAGGAGGAGGAGGAGGAGGAGTAGTTGTTGGATGTTAATCCGGGTCAGAGGCTCACAGCGGAAGCGATTTGGCGGTCGAAAGACCGTTCATGGTGCACGTTACACGATTTAATTTTTCACAGAAACTAATCTACATATGTGTGCATGTGTATGCATGAGAATCGAAAACCCCTAACGGCAATCTAGCGTAATGATTAACTAGCATGGATGCAAATCATAATGCTCGCTAGATCTACATGTTAGATTACACATACCTTTCGTACGGATCTTTTAACCGCGGAGGATTGTCTTCTTTGTCGATGGAGACGGAAGATCGTTCGCGAAGATGCCGACGGTACGAATGGAGATGTTACCTTCTTGTTCACCCGATCTCACACGATGCACGGAACGTCGCTCTCGGATCTCTGAGTGCCTCCGAAGAACGACCCTTCTCCTTCTTCAGAACTCCACGCAAGGAAGACGAAGTAGCAAGCGGGAAACGGAGAGAGATTAGGGAGAGAACTAGAGAGATGAGAGAGAGGGGGGTTCGGTTTCTCTAGTGCATGGGGCCGGCGCCCATAGGTGCCTTTATAGGGCCGGCCAACACCCCTTGGATAAGGATCCAAGGGGATATTAACCCCCTCTCATTATCTCTCCATTATCTCCCTTTTATCTCTCCGCGTATTTATCCGTTTTCCCACTTTTTAGGGCTCGATTTTAACCGATTTATCGCCCCATCCCTATCTATATGGCCGGCCCTATAGATGAGGGATTCTTATCCCTACATCATAGGGCCGGCCCTAGTGAGGTGTCCCACCACTAGGGTCGGCCAACAGTGAGGTCCGGCAGAGTGAGGTTTTTACCAAAACGCCCCGACGCCTCATTTTGACCATTTCTAGCGTGCGATACCTAACGGCCATTACTTAAGTGATATCTACTAGTTACTTACTATTAACTGAGGCCACCGGAAGGTGCCTCTAGCAAAGTCAACTAGTCAACTCGCAACATACCCCGGTGCATCGCACCTATGCAGCGAAGTTCACTTATGGCTAGGGATTACTACATACGACTCTGTACTAATCCCGAGCTCAACCCTTAGTACTCGTATGTAGTTACGCATCTACCGTGCTCTAGTGCCAAGCACACACGGAGCGTATACTTCTTTCTTCCTCCTGCTTATGGTATTCCGAGGAGACGGTTCAAGAACCGTACATAATGTTGATAAGGTGGAACCATCAGGGACTGGGGTTCATGGCTTCCAACTCAAGCTCGATCGACACACTACCCGAGTGTACCATCGATCCTCTGAGCTCGAGTTAACCTGCGTAGCCACCCAGAGTGCGACGCAGGCTGCACTCCAATTCACCCAGACTTACTATGTTCTCCATCATACCCCTGCTCTCCGCTTAGTAGTGGTAAACCCGCTGTCCCTCCACTTGATGCCATGATTCACTTCGAGCGGTGAAGACTACCGTCAGACTCGAACGATCATATGACTTGGTTCCTTCCAGGTTGACCTATACATTGTACCTCTGATTACCCCGTCGAGTAATCGAACCCGATCAACAGTCAAACTGATAACCACCAGGCCTGGGTTTAGTACAGTGTAAGTCACACCAAGGAACGCACCTCCCATCAGGGGTGTGGATGGCCTGCAGGAGTGACACGCTAATGCAACGCCAGCCGGGTAACCCAGTACACCGTGGTTTTGGATCACTGCATATGGACCCTCACACATTGGTGCGCCAAAGCACCACGCAACTGGTTAGTCCATCAGACGTGGCTCCTCAGGGTTTAGGACCGTTTTACCCTAAGCAGAAACACGGCTTAGTATACCAGTGTCTACTCACTGATCTGTACACCGTGTTAGTTCCGTTCAGCCACAGACACTGTGCCTGGTGATGACCATGGTGAAGACATCCCATGAACTGTCATCGCCAACAGCTTAACATGATGAGGCGACCAACCTGATCATAGCTGCGAACTTATTTAGGTTATACGGGACCAATCCACTTAGTCTTCAACTCAGTGGACTACCATATAACCATGGCTCTCTGTTCTCTAAAGAACACGTAACTATGTTACGCACCTATATGCATCTCATATATTAATAACTATCAATCTTTATTAGACCAAAACATAAAGTTTTACAAGCTTAGAACACATCAATCCTAACAATCTCCCACTTGGTCTAGCAAAGCAAAACGGTTTTGACTCCCATCGCGTCCACATGTCGCTCGAATGCCTTGGTAGGTATTGCCTTTGTGAAAGGATCAGCAACATTATCTGTAGATGCAATCTGCGTCACCGCTACTCGCCCTTACTTTTGAAACTGCCGAATCAAGTGGAACTTGCGCTCGATGTGCTTCCCCTTTTGGTGATGTCTTGGCTCCTTGGCTTGTGCTACCGCCCCACTATTGTCGCAGTAAAGCACAATAGGTAACTGGGCCTCTGGTACACATCCCAAATCCATAAGGAATTTCTTGAGCCATACCGCCTCTTTGGCTGCCTCGCACGCTGCAACGTACTCAGCCTCTGTGGTAGAGTCTGCGATGCATTTCTGCTTCACACTCTGCCAACTAACCGCTCCTCCTCCTAGCATAAACACAAAACCTGATGTCGACTTTCTGGATTCCAAATCTGACATAAAGTCAGAATCTGTATATCCAATCGGCGTCAGTTCTTGTCCAGTGTATACCAACTCATAGTCCCTTGTTCTACGAAGGTACTTGAGTATACACTTCATAGCTGTCCAGTGATCTGGACCCGGATTCGACTGAAACCGACCCATCATGCCTACTGCGAAACAGATATCTGGCCTTGTACAATGCATAGCATACATTAGACTACCCAATGCCGAGGCATAAGGTATCTTCTGCATTTCTGCTCTCTCCTCAGGTGTCTTAGGACATTGATCCTTAGACAGTTTTATGCCATGTCTAAATGGCACAAAACCCTTCTTGGAGTTTTGCATGTCAAATCTAGCCATAACCTTATCTATATACGCAGCCTGTGACAGCGAGAGAATCCTGTTCTGGCGATCACGTGTTACCTTGATCCCCAAAACATAACTCGCTTCACCTAGGTCTTTCATATCGAACTGTGTTGACAACCAGACCTTTACCGTTGATAATGTTCCTACATCATTTCCAATGAGCAGAATATCATCTACGTAAAGTATCAAATATACTACTGTGGTCTTATCAGTCCTCTTGTATACACATGGTTCATCCTCGTTTTGAGTAAATCCATATGACTGGATTGCCTGATCAAAACGGATGTTCCAACTTCTAGATGCTTGCTTTAGTCCATAAATGGACTTCTGCAACTTGCAAACTAGATGTTCCTGACCCTCTGACTCAAAGCCTGGTGGCTGAATCATATAAATGTCTTCTTCCAAATTTCCATTAAGGAATGTTGTCTTGACATCCATTTGCCAGATCTCCCAGTCATAATGGGCTGCAATGGATAGGAGGATCCGAATAGACTTTATCATAGCTACCGGCGAGAAGGTTTCGTCAAAGTCGATCCCTTCTCTCTGGGTGTAACCCTTGGCAACTAATCTAGCTTTATAAGTCTCTATTGTACCATCGGATCCTCTCTTCTTCTTATACACCCACTTACACCCAATAGGTTTAATATTGGATGATGGTGTAACAAGAGTCCAGACTGCGTTATGGGACATTGATTCAATTTCTACCTCCATAGCCTTTTGCCAGTCAGAGCTGTCAGAAGCTCCCACTGCCTCATCGTAGCTCAGTGGGTCATCCTCCTGACCCTCTGGATCAACCAATAAGGTTTCTCTATAGTATCTGCCAGGAGCTCTGATGTTTCTCCCACTGCGACGAGGTGGTGGTGGTGTTACAGGATTAACAGGTTCTACAGTATCTGGTATATTATTATCTGTAATGTCAGTTCCCACTATGCTTTTGGATGCGCTATCTGAACTAGTACCCAGCAGTTCATCCAGAACTACCTTACTAGTAGGTTTGTGGTCCACAATATAATCCTGTTCTAGGAAATAGGCATTCGTAGAAATGATCACTTTCTTTTCCTCAGGATCATAAAATAGACCACCTTTGGTCTCCTTGGAATACCCTACAAATAAGCATACTCTGGTTTTAGATTCCATCTTTTCCCTCTTATCCCTTCGCACATGTGCAGGGCATCCCCATATTCTGAAATGCTGTATCAATGGCTTTCGCTTTGACCACAGTTCTCTAGGGGTCAGAGGCACTGACTTAGACGGAACGTGATTCAGAATATAAACTGCTGTTTGTAGGGCATATCCCCAAAAGGTCATTGGTAAACTGGCGTAACTCATCATGCTACGAACCATGTCCAACAAGGTTCGATTCCTTCTCTCGGAAACTCCATTCTGTTGTGGGGTACCTGGAGCAGTTAACTGGGATTTTATCCCATGCTCCACCAAATACCCTAGGAACTCGTCAGATAGATATTCACCTCCTCGATCAGATCGAAGGGTTTTTATATATTTACCTGTCTGCTTTTCTACTTCAGCCCTGAACTCTTTGAACATGTCAAAGGATTCCGACTTCCGATGCATCAGGTAAATGTAACCATATCTTGAGTAATCATCAATGAATGTGATGAAATACTCATAGCCTCCTATCGCCTTGACGTTCATGGGTCCACATACATCCGAATGGATTAACTCTAACACCTCGGTAGCTCTTACTCCTTTGCCTTTAAAGGACCTCTTGGTCATCTTGCCTTCCAGGCAGGATTCACAGGTGGGAAGGATCTCCGTAGGATCTGTTTCCAGAAGCCCGGCCTTCACCATTCTATGGATCCTATCTAAGGCAATATGCCCAAGTCGTAAGTGCCACAGGTGGGTTAAATTTTCCGAAGGATTCTTACGCTTAGATGAATTAATATTAAATGCTGAAGTTATTATGTTATCTTTTTCAAATTTAGGACTTACAACATAGAGATGATTCTGAACCATTCCTCTTATTATAAAAGTTCCATTCAGTTTAAACGACACACCAGAAGCATCAAAATAAACTGAATAACCTTCATTAACTAAAGAAGAAACAGAAATTATGTTACGTCGCAAGGACGGTACATAAAAGACATCTCTAAGTGTCAAAGTCTTATTATTCGAAAAACTAAGATTAACATCTCCAATAGCTTCAGCAGCAGCCACGGCCTCAGTTCCCATACTCAGGGTCACTTCTCCATCAAGTAATCTTCTGCTTTCCCGAAACCCCTGAAGAGAGTTACAGGCATGGTTAGTGGATCCAGAATCCACAATCCAACTAGCAAAAGTACTATTACTTGAAAGAAATGATTCAACAACTAAGAGTTGTAGATTACCTTCACCAGCATTCTGAGGCTTCTTGCAGTCCTTCTTCCAATGACCCTTCTGGCCACACCGGAAGCACTTCGTGCCCGGTTTCTTTGATTCTCCAGACCCAGAGGCTCCAGCAGAGTCCTGCACAGGCAATGACTTAGGTTTCCTTTTATGTTTCTTGCCCTGAGGTTTACCAGGCTTCTTGAAGGATCTGCGTTGCACGTGAAGTGCTTCGCCCTTCTGCTTGAAGCCATCCTCAGCTGCCTGGAGAGCTCCCAGAAGCTCTGCATTTGTCATAGCCAACTTGTTCAAATTAAAGTTGGTGACAAAGCCTTCAAAGGCTCCAGACAGTGACGAGAGGAAGATGTCTGTCATCACCTCGCCTTCTAGCACAATGTCCATGGTAGCTAGTTCGTTCTGGAACCCAAACATTTTCATCATGTGTTCCCGAACCAGCGTCCCATTGGACATCTTAGTGCCGACGAGTTTCTTGATGGTAAGGTATCGCGTAACGCGATTGTGACCTTCAAACATCTCCTTCAAATACAACATCATATCAGAAGCGTCGGGCATCTCCTCGACTTGCTTCTGCAGAGTTGTTTGCAAGGATGCTATTATATAGCATTTACATATCTCATTGGATTCACTACAACAAAGAGGGTCTTTACCGACGGACATTTTTATCACCGTCGGTAATAATACACTTTTTACCGACGGTGACAATAATATCCGTCGGTATTATAACTTCAATTTTTTAAATTTTTTTTGCATATTTATTACCGACGGTCAAATAGTATTCGTCGGTACAATTATTTATACCGACGGTACATATATGTACCGTCGGTAATATACTTTATACCGACGGCTTCATAAAGACCGTCGGTAAAATGTCATGACGGAACTCAGCGTAAAAACCAAGTCTCTGGAAAAAATAGAACCCTGAGTTTCGTCGGAGATTGTTACCGACGGACTTTATATTTCCGTCGGTATAAATATTTATACCGACGGAGATTATATGGCCGTCGGTACGATACCGACGGTAATTAAATATCCGTCGGTAAAATTGTCCCGACGAAACTCAGGGTAAAAACTGAGCCTCTGGAAAAAAATGGAACCCTGAGTTTCGTCGGCGGTTTTTACCGACGGACTAAATATTTCCGTCGGCATAACTAATTATACCGACGGAAATTATATGTCCGTCGGTAAAATACCGACGGTAATTAAATATCCGTCGGTAAAATTGTCCCGACGAAACTCAGGGTGAAAACCCGAGCCTCTGGAAAAAATGGAACCCTGAGTTTCGTCGCTGATTTGTACCGACGGATATTATTATACCGTCGGTATAAAGTAATTATACCGACGGAAATTATAGTTCCGTCGGTAAAAACTCCTTACTTATCCACCACAGCCTGCACCCTTTTCTTTTTGTGTTTCGACTCCGGCGCGCGCCCCTCTCTCAATCTCTCTCTCTCTCTCATCGACCCGACCCCCCGGCGACCCCGTCCCCCTCCGGCAGCCCCGCGATCCCCTCCGGCCACCCATCCCCCTCCCGGCCACCCATCCCCCTCCCGACCTCCGCCCCTCCCCGGCCTCCCGGCCCTCTCTCTCTCTCCCCGGCCTCCTCCCCCCCTCCCCGGCCTCCCTAGCAGCCTTCCCTCTCTCTCTCTCTCTCTCTCTCTCTACTTCACCTGTCTCTCTCTCTCTCGATCAAATCCCCCCCTCCGCCCGGCCACCCATCCCCTCCCTTGCACCTCCGGCCACCCCTCCGCTTTCTCGCGCCACCGACTACGACACCCATCCTCCTCCTTCTCGAGGCCTGCCGACCATCGCTGGTGAGCTCCTCCTCCTCCTCCCTTTCCCCCTTCGGTTAATTTGTGGTAATATATTGTGGTAATTTTTATTTAGGTAAAATCACAGGAATTAAATATAGTGTGGTATTGTGGTAATATATTGTGGTAATTTATTTAGGTAATATATTGTGGTAATTTTTATTAGGTAATTTATTGTGGTAATTTTTATCTTGTGGTAATATATTATGATTTACAACAATACCATAATTTGTGGTAATATATTTGTGGTAATATATTGTGGTTAATTCCCTCATTTGGTAATTTTTACACTGTTTTAAAACTCGCCGAGTCGACTCGAAACTCGGCCGAGTTAACTCGACTCGGCTGAGTTTCGATCCGACTCGGTCCAAAACTCGAGTTTCGATCCGACTCGGCTGAGTTTCGATCCGACTCGAGTTTTGTCGGGTTTTAGCCGAGTTGTCGTGTCTACTCGACTCATTAAGGTTTCGAGTCGAGTCGAGTTTTCATGTTTTAAAACATTGATTTTTATCCTATCAAAACTGAATTGAATGGGGGGCAAAATGTAGTTTTTAGACTAGGGTGAGCGTCGGTTTTGTCGGTCGGTTTCGGTGTGGGTTTTGTCGGTTATATTTTTTTCGGTTTACGAAAAATCAAGATCGAAACCGAAACCGAAATGGTCGGTTTTTGTCGGTTCGGTGTGATATGAGGTATGCTAAAGCCATAAATCTACTCGAGCGATAGAGAGAACCGTCAGACCCCAAGTGTTTACTTGATGAGGCTCCCTGACTTGTTGACTTACTGTCGCATAACTTTGGTGCTATGCCTAGCATTCGAACTATCAGCAGTTCAAATGCTGGCCAGCAACCCTAGGTTTACTATGTGACTAGTCTACTCATCATAATACACTCATCCATTAGGGATGTGGATGGCCTGTAGAAGTTTTGGTTCGGTGTTCCATACCCGGGAACCGAAACCGAAATTGTGCGGAGTCTTATAACATTGTTTGAAATTATATGTCAGGTGTTGTATAGCCAGATAGACGAAGATGTCTTCGATCGATAAGAGTTGGATGCGTAATTCGAATCGCATGAGCCAAGAGTACAGAGAAGGAGTCAGGAAATTTCTGGATTTTGCATTTGAGCGTCTTGCACCGCTTGATGGAAAAATTGTGTGTCCCTGTATAGACTGCGGAAGGGTGATTAGGAAGGTTCGAGAGGAATGTGAGGTTGATCTGGTAATGCGTGGCATTGACGTTACCTATACCCGTTGGTTCTCGCACGGTGAGGAGCTAGATGCAGTCCCCATGGCAGCTCACGGTGAAACTTCAAACACAGTGATCGCTGATGATAATATTAATACAGACGATGACGATGACATGCAGGGTATGATACATGATTTGCAAGGTGGAATAGGCACGGAAACACCGTCAGGTGATCAGCCCAATATCGAAGCGGACAAGTTCTACAGATTGCTTAAAGATGCCGAACAACCTCTATACCCGGGGTGTGAGAAGTTTTCAAAACTCTCTTTCACTGTAAAGCTTCTTCATTTGAAGTGCCTCAATGGTTGGAGTAATAAGTCATTTAATATGTTGGTAGAGTTGCTGAAAGAGGCTTTTCCTATGGGTGAGACAGTACTGAAATCATTCTACGAGGCGAAGAAGACAATTAAAGATCTCGGTCTGGGTTATGAGAAAATTGATGCATGCGTGAACGATTGTATGTTGTACCGGAAAGAGTACGAACATGCGCGGTCATGCCACATATGCGGAGCAACGAGATATAAAGAGACGGATGCCGAGTCTAGTACCAGTCGAAGGAAGAAAAATGTATCTGCAAAGGTTCTCCTATACTTCCCGCTCAGGGACAGGCTTCAGAGGTTGTTTATGTCATCGAAGACTGCTGAGCACATGAGGTGGCATGCACGAGAACGTACAGATGACGGGATTATGAGACATCCGGCCGACTCTCTGACGTGGAAAGATTTTGATCATACATATCCTGAATTCGCATGTGAAGTTCGCAACGTCAGGTTAGGGCTTGCTAGCGATGGCTTCAATCCCTTTGGGAATATGAGTGTGTCGTACAGCATTTGGCCAGTTGTCCTAGTTCCATACAATTTGCCTCCCTGGATGTGCTTAAAAAAGCCATACACAATGCTCTCCTTGCTCATTCCCGGACCCAGGTCGCCTGGTAATGATATTGACGTTTACTTGCAGCCGTTGATTGAGGAGTTGAACGAGTTATGGGAAGTTGGGGCCGATACGTATGATGCCTCGTTGCGCCAGAATTTTCGGATGCATGCGGCACTTCTATGGACCATCAACGATTTTCCTGCATATGCCAACTTATCCGGGTGGAGTACTAAAGGAAAATTGGCGTGCCCTACATGCAATAAGGAGACAGATTCATTACGATTGAAGAACGGAGGCAAGTTCTGTTATATGGGCCATCGAAGATTCCTTGTTGACGGCCATAAGTGGAGGCAGAACAAAAGAGCTTTCAACGGCAAGAAGGAACTTGCAAAGGCCCCGGAGCAGCTTTCGGGGGTAGAAGTCTTGTGCGAATTGGATCAGCTTGATGCCGTGGCACTTGGAAAAGGTAAAAAGAAGAGAACGCATGAAGATTCTACGCGTGAGCATAACTGGAAGAAGAAGAGTATTTTCTTTAAACTACCGTACTGGAGCAGCCTACTCTTGCGGCATAACTTGGATGTCATGCATATTGAGAAAAATGTGTGTGACAACATTATAGGAACACTACTGAATCTCGACGGTAAGACGAAGGATAATCTTAAATCTCGTCTCGATCTTAAGGAGTTGGGCATCCGAAAATCACTTCATCCCCAAGAGATTGGGGATAAGTATGTGTTGCCAGTTGCATGCTACACCATGAGCTCACAGCAAAAGGCAGCCTTATGTGCATTCCTACGGTCTGTGAAAACGCCAGACGGTTATTCTTCGAATATCGCACGATGCGTGCAAGAGAACGGCCGGAAGTTGTCTGGATTAAAGAGCCACGATTGTCATGTTCTTATGCAGCGATTGTTATCTCTTGCTATACGTGGGAATTTAACCGAAGAGGTGTCCGGTCCGTTAATTGAGCTCAGCACTTTTTTCAGACAGTTGTGCTCGAAGGTACTTAGAGTGGACCAACTTGAACAGATGGAGAGGGATATTGCGCTCACATTGTGCAAGTTAGAGATGATATTTCCACCTTCATTCTTTGATGTCATGGTGCATTTGACCGTTCACTTGGCAAATGAGGCCAAACTCGGCGGCCCAGTTCATTACCGGTGGATGTATTTTATCGAGAGGTAATCGTCTCGTCTCATTCGCACAATGTATTTGATCGTTCTTGATATATTCATACAAATATTTTTTTCTCAAATTAGGTACTTGCGAACATTAAAATCATATGTTCGTAATAAAAGTCGTCCGGAGGGATCAATTGCTGAAGGATACCTAGCAGAAGAATGTCTAACATTCTGCTCAAGATACCTACATGGTATAGACACGCGATTCAATCAACTTGAGCGGAACTATGACGGTGGTCCAATAGACTTCGATGGGGGTCTGTCTATATTTGCCGAAATGGGTAGACCTGTAGGAGGAGGCAAAACCCGTCGATTGTCTGTAGATGAGATTCAACAGGCACATATGTATGTGTTGCGCCAATGTGATGAAGTGTGGCCATTCATTGAGTAAGCATTTTACGATCATTTACTCATTCTTTCAGTCCATTCATTAAGTATATGTGCTAATTATAATCTAATTCATAACCGGTAAAACAGGAAGCATAAAGCCATCATTAATAATCGGGGTATTCGAAATGCTCCCCAAATTCATGATCGTGAATTCCCATCGTGGTTCGAGAAACACGTAAGTATTCACATCATTACTGAATTTCATTGACATCCATTACCGAACAATAATTATGTGTTCATATCATGAATGTCGTGTGGTTATTATAGGCACAGGAGCTGCACGACAACCACGATCCGCTGATGAATGAGGATCTCTGGCGCTTATCTTGTAGTCCTTTGCAAGACGCAATATCATACGATGGTTATATCGTGAACGGTTATAGATTTCGGACGAAAGATAGTGAAAAATCACGAAGAATCCAAAATAGTGGGGTTGTCGTCAACGGTGAGCAAGAAGAATTAGAAAATATCGACTTCTACGGCGTCCTCAACGAGATTCTCGAGATTAAATTCCTTGGCCAAAATCGGATCGTATTATTCAAATGCGATTGGTATGATGTTAATAATCGCGGGACTGGTTATAATGTCGACAAATACGGTTTTATCAGCATCAACACTGCCAAGAGATTGAATACCCAATATGAAGATCCATTCATTCTTGCCTCTCAAGCGCAACAGATATTTTATGCACCGGATAATACCTCTCCAGGTTGGCAAATTGTAGTCAGGTCACCACCCAGAGATTTTTACGACATGGGAGACAAGGATGCGGGGGTCGTCGATGATGATTTGGATGCATACCAGAATGATGAGATAATCATTGTCGACGCAGTGCACGACGAAAATGAAGATGTCGACAATATAAACTGGACAGCGAATGCAGATCAAATAATAGAAGAGGGAAGCGATGAGAGTGACAGAGATGAGACAGAAAATGACTAGACCGTATGTAAATCAAATTGTTTCATATTTAAATCATACTGTTTCACCGATTCATATGTAAATCATACCGTTTCATATGTAAATCATACCGTTTCACCGATTTACGATCCGACCGATTCACCGATTTAGAGTCTAAGAGTTGGAAAATCATAAGTTAGCGTGTTTCGGATATGAAATAGGTTTCGATTCGATCGGATCGTCATCGGATCGGCATCCGGTAATTCGAAGTTGGAATTATTCCGTATTTCGGACTTGCGAGCGGGTTCTAATTGGATATTTGACCAATTTACGCTCCGATTCACCGATTTAGAGTCTAAGTGTTGGAAAATCATAAGTTAGCGTGTTTCGGATATGAAATAGGTTTGGATTCGATCCGATCGTCATCGGATCGGCATCCGATAATTCGAAGTTGGATTTATTCTGTATTTCGGACTTGCGAGCGGGTTCTAATTGGATATTTGACCAATTTACGCTCCGATTCACCGGTTTAGAGTCTAAGTGTTGGAAAATCATAAGTTAGCGTGTTTCGGATATGAAATAGGTTTGGATTCGATCCGATCGTCATCGGATCGGCATCCGGTAATTCGAAGTTGGAATTATTCCGTATTTCGGACTTGCGAGCGGGTTCTAATTGGATATTTGACCAATTTACGCTCTGATTCACCGATTTAGAGTCTAAGTGTTGGAAAATCATAAGTTAGCGTGTTTCGGATATGAAATAGGTTTGGATTCGATCCGATCGTCATCGGATCGGCATCCGATAATTCGAAGTTGGATTTATTCCGTATTTCGGACTTGCGAGCGGGTTCTAATTGGATATTTGACCAATTTACGCTCCGATTCACCGGTTTAGAGTCTAAGTGTTGGAAAATCATAAGTTAGCGTGTTTCGGATATGAAATAGGTTTGGATTCGATCCGATCGTCATCGGATCGGCATCCGGTAATTCGAAGTTGGAATTATTCCGTATTTCGGACTTGCGAGCGGGTTCTAATTGGATATTTGACCAATTTACGCTCCGATTCACCGGTTTAGAGTCTAAGTGTTGGAAAATCATAAGTTAGCGTGTTTCGGATATGAAATAGGTTTGGATTCGATCCGATCGTCATCGGATCGGCATCCGGTAATTCGATGTTGGAATTATTCCGTATTTCGGACTTGCGAGCGGGTTCTAATTGGATATTTGACCAATTTACGCTCCGATTCACCGATTTAGAGTCTAAGTGTTGGAAAATCATAAGTTAGCGTGTTTCGGATATAAAATAGGTTTGGATTCGATCCGATCGTCATCGGATCGGCATCCGATAATTCGAACTTGGAATTATATTCCGTATTTCGGACTTCCGAGCGGGTTCTAATTGGATATTTGACCACTTTACGATCCGATTAACCGATTTAGAGTCTAACTGTTTCATATTGTTTCATATTGTTTCATATTGTGAGCGGGTTCATATTGTTTTATATTGTTTCATATGTAAATCATACTGTTTCATATATAAATCAAACTGTTTCATATTGTTTCATATGTAAATCTTAAATCTTACTGTTTCATATGTAAATTAAATTGTTTCAGATGGCATCACGGTCATATGTTCGTAGAGGCAGAGGCAGAGGCAGGGGTGGGGTAGCTCAGAGCGCTCCGGCTGCCACCCCAGGGTCCGAGGCTGAGCCGTCCGGATCTGGTAGTGCTGTTCCTCTCTCCACACCAGCTCCTGCTGTGGTCACAGCCTCCGGAGCTTCGAGCAGTGCTCAGCACTCGGCTGCAGCGTCTACGCCCACAGGTAATGTTTAGATCTAAAGTTTTATACATGTTGTAAATACTTCTTCAGTACTGATGTATATTTTATTTGCAGGGTCGACCAGGTACGTAGGCGACCGGGGCGTGACGACGGCCCGGTGCTTGTCGGCCTTACGCGAGCCGCTGTCCCTACAGTGGAGCGGCCATACCTTTGTGGGCGAGCACGCTTCTGACGCCGCCACGTGGGTCGGCATGATAGTACGGGAGGAGAGGAATGCCCCGATTGTGGGGTTAAGGGGGTGGAAGAACATTGATGCATCCTATAAGGAGAGGATGTATCAGCAGTTTTTGGTACGTTAGTTTCATTAAAGCATTTTAGAATAATATCGTACTTCTTTATAATTTGATTTGATAAAATGACTTGTTTCTAAATTGATTTTATAGGAGAAATTTAAATGGGAGAACATGGAAACCGACACCCATCGGGAGGACTTGTGGAAGACGATGGGTGAGCGGTACAGGGATTACCGTCACGAGCTCTACAAGCTCTACGGTTACTTGGTCGGCCAGCCGGCTGAGGAGGTACAGGCTGCGGCTGGGACGAGAGACGCGCCACCGCTACACATTCTACAGTTTTTGGTCGCTCACTGGGCCACCCCTAACTTTCAGGTATAATTATAATTTTGTTGATTCGTACTTGTTTTAATGTTATACTAAAAATTTGTATTGATGTTTCAAAATTTAATCGATTACACAGAATAAATCTGCTATAGGCAAGCAGAATAGAAGTGCCTCGACGACACCTGCTCCAGTGAAGGGGAGGACCTCCATGCCCCAGCTTGCCCAGCAGCTGGTAAATGATACAAACATTGTTATTATTTAAAGCTCTATACATGTTATATTAACTCGTCTATTTATTTTATATGTCCAACAGACACAGTCCTTGGGCCACGAGCCTAATAGGATTGACCTTTTTGAGGCCTCTAGGAGGCGGCGTATCGATGGGGCATTTCTGGACGACAGGGTTGCCTCGCAAGTGGTAAGTAATTAAATTACTGTTAATATATTCTTATACATATGCCATAAAATATCATTGAATATCATTGGTTGTTTTTATATAGGAGAGGATGCGACTTATGGTGACCCCGTCGGGCGAGGCCGGCTCCTCCTCCAGCTCAGTATCTGTCGACTCAGCGATGGATACTGTGCTGAGACCTGCCACGCACGGCCGTGTCCTCTGTACGGGCCTTGGAGTCACGCCCTCCTCCTACTTTGGACGAGAGGGTATGCGCTCGAGGGCACGGGACACCCAGACCGGTGCTATCACTCAGCTGCAGTCTGTCCTAGACGCGGAGCGAGAGCAGAGGCAGGCCCTCGAGCAGAGGATGGAGGCGGAGCGAGAGCAGAGGCAGGCCCTCGAGCAGAGGGTTGAGGCGGAGAAGAAGGCCCTCGATGAGGAAAGAGAAGCTCGCAGGGAACTGGAGCGTAAATTTAATGAATTCATAAGCCGGTCTAGCGGTGGCTCATCCTCATGATCAGGTACTTACTAATCTTTATAATATTAGCAAAAAATATGAATCTTACTAATTTGAGTTTTGATCATATTATCACACTTATGATTTTCCAACACTTAGACTATAAATCGGTAAATCGAATCGTAAATGGTCACTCTCTCTCTCATGGTAATGATGTAGCCTCTGTTTTTCTTTTAAATACGGAATAATTCCAAGTTCGAATTACCGGATGCCGATCCGATGACGATCGGATCGAATCCAAACCTATTTCATATCCGAAACACGCTAACTTATGATTTTCCAACACTTAGACTCTAAACCGGTGAATCGGAGCGTAAATTGGTCAAATATCCAATTAGAACCCGCTCGCAAGTCCGAAATACGGAATAATTCCAACATCGAATTACCGGATGCCGATCCGATGACGATCGGATCGAATCCAAACCTATTTCATATCCGAAACACGCTAACTTATGATTTTCCAACACTTAGACTCTAAACTGGTGAATCGGAGCGTAAATTGGTCAAATATCCAATTAGAACCCGCTCGCAAGTCCGAAATACGGAATAATTCCAAGTTCGAATTACCGGATGCCGATCCAATGACGATCGGATCGAATCCAAACCTATTTCATATCCGAAACACGCTAACTTATGATTTTCCAACACTTAGACTCTAAACCGGTGAATCGGAGCGTAAATTGGTCAAATATCCAATTAGAACCCGCTCGCAAGTCCGAAATACGGAATAAATCCAACTTCGAATTATCGGATGCCGATCCGATGACGATCGGATCGAATCCAAACCTATTTCATATCCGAAACACGCTAACTTATGATTTTCCAACACTTAGACTCTAAATCGGTGAATCGAAGCGTAAATTGGTCAAATATCCAATTAGAACCCGCTCGCAAGTCCGAAATACGGAATAATTCCAAGTTCGAATTATCGGATGCCGAGCCGATGACGATCCGATCGAATCCAAACCTATTTTATATCCGAAACACGCTAACTTATGATTTTCCAACACTTAGACTCTAAATCGGTGAATCGGAGCGTAAATTGGTCAAATATCCAATTAGAACCCGCTCGCAAGTCCGAAATACGGAATAATTCCAAGTTCGAATTATCGGATGCCGAGCCGATGACGATCCGATCGAATCCAAACCTATTTTATATCCGAAACACGCTAACTTATGATTTTCCAACACTTAGACTCTAAATCGGTGAATCGGAGCGTAAATTGGTCAAATATCCAATTAGAACCCGCTCGCAAGTCCGAAATACGGAATAATTCCAAGTTCGAATTATCGGATGCCGAGCCGATGACGATCCGATCGAATCCAAACCTATTTTATATCCGAAACACGCTAACTTATGATTTTCCAACACTTAGACTCTAAATCGGTGAATCGGAGCGTAAATTGGTCAAATATCCAATTAGAACCCGCTCGCAAGTCCGAAATACGGAATAATTCCAACTTCGAATTACCGGATGCCGATCCGATGACGATCGGATCGAATCCAAACCTATTTCATATCCGAAACACGCTAACTTATGATTTTCCAACACTTAGACTCTAAATCGGTGAATCGGAGCGTAAATTGGTCAAATATCCAATTAGAACCCGCTCGCAAGTCCGAAATACGGAATAATTCCAAGTTCGAATTATCGGATGCCGAGCCGATGACGATCCGATCGAATCCAAACCTATTTTATATCCGAAACACGCTAACTTATGATTTTCCAACACTTAGACTCTAAATCGGTGAATCGGAGCGTAAATTGGTCAAATATCCAATTAGAACCCGCTCGCAAGTCCGAAATACGGAATAATTCCAACTTCGAATTACCGGATGCCGATCCGATGACGATCGGATCGAATCCAAACCTATTTCATATCCGAAACACGCTAACTTATGATTTTCCAACACTTAGACTCTAAATCGATGAATCGGAGCGTAAATTGGTCAAATATCCAATTAGAACCCACTCGCAAGTCCGAAATACGGAATAATTCCAAGTTCGAATTATCGGATGCCGAGCCGATGACGATCCGATCGAATCCAAACCTATTTTATATCCGAAAACTTATGATTTTCCAACACTTAGACTCTAAATCGGTGAATCGGAGCGTAAATTGGTCAAATATCCAATTAGAACCCACTCGCAAGTCCGAAATTCGGAATAATTCCAAGTTCGAATTATCGAATGCCGATCCGATGACGATCCGATCGAATCCAAACCTATTTTATATCCGAAACACGCTAACTTATGATTTTCCAACACTTAGACTCTAAATCGGTGAATCGGAGCGTAAATTGGTCAAATATCCAATTAGAACCCGCTCGCAAGTCCGAAATACGGAATAATTCCAAGTTCGAATTATCGGATGCCGAGCCGATGACGATCCGATCGAATCCAAACCTATTTTATATCCGAAACACGCTAACTTATGATTTTCCAACACTTAGACTCTAAATCGGTGAATCGGAGCGTAAATTGGTCAAATATCCAATTAGAACCCGCTCGCAAGTCCGAAATACGGAATAATTCCAAGTTCGAATTATCGGATGCCGAGCCGATGACGATCCGATCGAATCCAAACCTATTTTATATCCGAAACACGCTAACTTATGATTTTCCAACACTTAGACTCTAAATCGGTGAATCGGAGCGTAAATTGGTCAAATATCCAATTAGAACCCGCTCGCAAGTCCGAAATACGGAATAATTCCAAGTTCGAATTATCGGATGCCGAGCCGATGACGATCCAATCGAATCCAAACCTATTTTATATCCGAAACACGCTAAATTATGATTTTCCAACACTTAGACTCTAAATCGGTGAATCGGAGCGTAAATTGGTCAAATATCCAATTAGAACCCGCTCGCAAGTCCGAAATACGGAATAATTCCAAGTTCGAATTATCGGATGCCGAGCCGATGACGATCCGATCGAATCCAAACCTATTTTATATCCGAAACACGCTAACTTATGATTTTCCAACACTTAGACTCTAAATCGGTGAATCGGAGCGTAAATTGGTCAAATATCCAATTAGAACCCGCTCGCAAGTCCGAAATACGGAATAATTCCAAGTTCGAATTATCGGATGCTGAGCCGATGACGATCCGATCGAATCCAAACCTATTTTATATCCGAAACACGCTAACTTATGATTTTCCAACACTTAGACTCTAAATCGGTGAATCGGAGCGTAAATTGGTCAAATATCCAATTAGAACCCGCTCGCAAGTCCGAAATACAGAATAATTCCAAGTTCGAATTATCGGATGCCGAGCCGATGACGATCCAATCGAATCCAAACCTATTTTATATCCGAAACACGCTAACTTATGATTTTCCAACACTTAGACTCTAAATCGGTGAATCGGAGCGTAAATTGGTCAAATATCCAATTAGAACCCGCTCGCAAGTCCGAAATACGGAATAATTCCAAGTTCGAATTATCGGATGCCGAGCCGATGACGATCCGATCGAATCCAAACCTATTTTATATCCGAAACACGCTAACTTATGATTTTCCAACACTTAGACTCTAAATCGGTGAATCGGAGCGTAAATTGGTCAAATATCCAATTAGAACCCGCTCGCAAGTCCGAAATACGGAATAATTCCAACTTCGAATTACCGGATGCCGATCCGATGACGATCGGATCGAATCCAAACCTATTTCATATCCGAAACACGCTAACTTATGATTTTCCAACACTTAAACTCTAAATCGGTGAATCGGAGCGTAAATTGGTCAAATATCCAATTAGAACCCGCTCGCAAGTCCGAAATACGGAATAATTCCAAGTTCGAATTATCGGATGCCGAGCCGATGACGATCCGATCGAATCCAAACCTATTTTATATCCGAAACACGCTAACTTATGATTTTCCAACACTTAGACTCTAAATCGGTGAATCGGAGCGTAAATTGGTCAAATATCCAATTAGAACCTGCTCGCAAGTCCGAAATACGGAATAATTCCAACTTCGAATTACCGGATGCCGATCCGATGACGATCGGATCGAATCCAAACCTCTTTCATATCCGAAACACGCTAACTTATGATTTTCCAACACTTAGACTCTAAATCGGTGAATCGGAGCGTAAATTGGTCAAATATCCAATTAGAACCCACTCGCAAGTCCGAAATACGGAATAATTCCAAGTTCGAATTATCGGATGCCGAGCCGATGACGATCCGATCGAATCCAAACCTATTTTATATCCGAAAACTTATGATTTTCCAACACTTAGACTCTAAATCGGTGAATCGGAGCGTAAATTGGTCAAATATCCAATTAGAACCCACTCGCAAGTCCGAAATTCGGAATAATTCCAAGTTCGAATTATCGAATGCCGATCCGATGACGATCCGATCGAATCCAAACCTATTTTATATCCGAAACACGCTAACTTATGATTTTCCAACACTTAGACTCTAAATCGGTGAATCGGAGCGTAAATTGGTCAAATATCCAATTAGAACCCGCTCGCAAGTCCGAAATACGGAATAATTCCAAGTTCGAATTATCGGATGCCGAGCCGATGACGATCCGATCGAATCCAAACCTATTTTATATCCGAAACACGCTAACTTATGATTTTCCAACACTTAGACTCTAAATCGGTGAATCGGAGCGTAAATTGGTCAAATATCCAATTAGAACCCGCTCGCAAGTCCGAAATACGGAATAATTCCAAGTTTGAATTATCGGATGCCGAGCCGATGACGATCCAATCGAATCCAAACCTATTTTATATCCGAAACACGCTAACTTATGATTTTCCAACACTTAGACTCTAAATCGGTGAATCGGAGCGTAAATTGGTCAAATATCCAATTAGAACCCGCTCGCAAGTCCGAAATACGGAATAATTCCAAGTTCGAATTATCGGATGCCGAGCCGATGACGATCCGATCGAATCCAAACCTATTTTATATCCGAAACACGCTAACTTATGATTTTCCAACACTTAGACTCTAAATCGGTGAATCGGAGCGTAAATTGGTCAAATATCCAATTAGAACCCGCTCGCAAGTCCGAAATTCGGAATAATTCCAAGTTCGAATTATCGGATGCCGAGCCGATGACGATCCGATCGAATCCAAACCTATTTTATATCCGAAACACGCTAACTTATGATTTTCCAACACTTAGACTCTAAATCGGTGAATCGGAGCGTAAATTGGTCAAATATCCAATTAGAACCCGCTCGCAAGTCCGAAATACGGAATAATTCCAAGTTCGAATTATCGGATGCCGAGCCGATGACGATCCAATCGAATCCAAACCTATTTTATATCCGAAACACGCTAACTTATGATTTTCCAACACTTAGACTCTAAATCGGTGAATCGGAGCGTAAATTGGTCAAATATCCAATTAGAACCCGCTCGCAAGTCCGAAATACGGAATAATTCCAAGTTCGAATTATCGGATGCCGAGCCGATGACGATCTGATCGAATCCAAACCTATTTTATATCCGAAACACGCTAACTTATGATTTTCCAACACTTAGACTCTAAATCGGTGAATCGGAGCGTAAATTGGTCAAATATCCAATTAGAACCCGCTCGCAAGTCCGAAATACGGAATAATTCCAACTTCGAATTACCGGATGCCGATCCGATGACGATCGGATCGAATCCAAACCTATTTCATATCCGAAACACGCTAACTTATGATTTTCCAACACTTAAACTCTAAATCGGTGAATCGGAGCGTAAATTGGTCAAATATCCAATTAGAACCCGCTCGCAAGTCCGAAATACGGAATAATTCCAAGTTCGAATTATCGGATGCCGAGCCGATGACGATCCGATCGAATCCAAACCTATTTTATATCCGAAACACGCTAACTTATGATTTTCCAACACTTAGACTCTAAATCGGTGAATCGGAGCGTAAATTGGTCAAATATCTAATTAGAACCCGCTCGCAAGTCCGAAATACGGAATAATTCCAAGTTCGAATTATCGGATGCCGAGCCGATGACGATCCGATCGAATCCAAACCTATTTTATATCCGAAACACGCTAACTTATGATTTTCCAACATTTAGACTCTAAATCGGTGAATCGGAGCGTAAATTGGTCAAATATCCAATTAGAACCCGCTCGCAAGTTCGAAATTCGGAATAATTCCAAGTTCGAATTATCGAATGCCGATCCGATGACGATCCGATCGAATCCAAACCTAGCTATTTGATATCCGAAACACGCTAAGTTATGATTTTTCAACACTTAGACTCTAAATCGGTGAATCGGAGCGTAAATTGGTCAAATATCCAATTAGAACCCGCTCACAAGTCTGAAATACGGAATAATTCCAAGTTCGAATTATCGGATGCCGATAATTCTACGATCGGATCGAATCCAAACCTATTTCAAAATCGAAACACGCTAACTTATCATTTTTTAACGCTTAGACTCAGTTATAGATATAAACCATTTTTTTAACAAATACATGTTAATTGCAGGAGCAGGGCGGCGTCAGGGGATCGATGAGAGCACCAGCGTTGGTGGTGGGCGGGCGTGGTTGAGATAGGGCGGCGTCAGGGGATCGATGAGAGCACCGGCGTTGGTGGCGGGCGGGGGTGGTTGAGATAGGACATGTATCATCTCTCAGTTCTGGATTGTGTAAATATTATTTTGTAATATATGGTTATTTTTTGTTCTTGTCTATAATTGTCGGCCGAGAACTGTGGTAATATTTGATAATTTGCTGTAATTTTTTATCAATTTAGGTAATATTTTATAAATTGTGGTAATATTTGATAAATTGTGGTAATATATTGTGGTATTGAATCACAGGAATTAAATAACATTATTTAGGTAAATTTATTAAAAAAAAAAAAATACTTATTATCGACGAAAATTAATTATTCCGTCGGTAATAATATTTTTATTTTTTTTAAATTATTAATGATTTGCCGACGGCATATAATATCCGTCGGTAATATATATAGTATTACCGACGGTTATATGAATTTGGTCGGTAATATATATATTATTACCGACGGGTAATATATATATGTGTCGGTAATATATATATTATTACCGACAGTATGAAATATACCCGTCGGTAAAATGGTTATATATTACCGACGGATTCTTATATTTCGTCGGCAATACTAAATTATATTAGTTTTAAATTGATTAAATATTACCGACGGCGTTAATATTACCGTCGGTATTAATTATTATTACCGACGGTAATATTTGGTCCGTCGTATTGTTTTCCCCGACGCCTTCTTTCCCGACAGCAAGCGACGGAAATACCTTCCGTCGCTATAGAATATTACCGACGAAATTTTAATATTACCGACGGATAGTGTCCGTCGGTAATAACTGTTTTTTTTGTAGTGATTCCTTCCAGTCAGTGAATGCCTTTAACTGTGCCTCTGTGGCATTGGGTCCTAGCAAATCTGGCTCAGGGTCATTAAGGGCTGACATATGTTTACCAATCCTTAGGACCAGGTACAGGTTGCGCTTCCAGTCCTCATAGTTGGGACCGGTAAGTTTGTGGTCATTTAGGATGGCGGACAGGGGGTCTAACTTAGTCATCTGAAAATAAAGATTGAATAATGAGTATGCATAAAAACTTATTTTATGGATTTTTAAAACAAGCTAATTATATCCATATGTCGACGCTACCCTCAAGCGAAGCCATCTCTATGGATTAATTAACCATGTATGTAAGATCTCGGAATCGGCTGTACCTGCCCTAGGGGGCATCATACAGCGTCAATCCGCTTACACGGGCCTTTTCCTTGACCCTATCCAAATCTGCCAACTAAAGGCTGTGATGGACCATGGTTATCTTTCGGCCAGTACCACGTGATCACCGTTGTCTTCGCAACGAATACCTCACGTGTACTTAGGATGCTTACCCACGAGCCTAAGCAATTACGACACGGGAGTTCATGCGGCCCCCACTAGGGTGGGATGAAAAGCCCTTCTCTCCTGGCCCCGTAATCGCCATATCCACAGGGAGGTCATTAAGTAATTTGGCATGGAAACACACAGCTCCCACCCTAGGGGGTGTGAAGTTATGCATCCCCACCCAAACACAAAACGACTGGCCGTGGAGGCCAGAGGATCTTATAAAAGTCCTCTCTTGCATCCCTTATAAATCTGAGGGTTATTTTGCGAGTATTAATTTATGCAAATGCAAAGGTAGCGACCTCCTAAATACTAGACCCTGGTCACACCATGCTCCCACTATCGTTCAAACCTTTCGCCTAGCATTAATCACTCTCGGAATATCATAGTCCCTGCCTCAAGTGGATTTCTCCATTCAAGGGTCACATTACATATTCCAAGAGTATCGATGCTTTGCAAAATTAGTTATCACGCTAATGCTCTGGAGCTAATCCTAGAGTCAGACTCACTGGAAAGGACTCCCACTAGTCATGGCGCCTCGCTTATAGATTTGACAATTGATGTTCAATGGATCTCCATCTCATCTTTGATTTCGATACTGGCCAAATAGGCACACCCGACTAGTCGGGTGCTCTCCTAATGGTGGCATAACCATATGTGATGGGATCCCACTAACATCAAAAGTCAACTAAATAATAGGCGTCATCTAGCGGGATCCTAACCTCAAACAGTCGCTTGGACCGGAGGGGAAAGGCATCCCTCTGAAAACTGATAATCATATTATCTCATCGGGGTTCGATATGAAGCATAAAGAACTAATTAAAGAAAGCAACCATAAAAACTGAATTAAGTTCAGGGTCTGACCCCTGAACCTAATTAGCACAGCGCAGGCCTCTAGCTTTCTTCGCAAGGTTCCTCGGTCCGGCTCCTCCGTCGCGCTTGCGAACACTTTGCCGGATCGTCTTCATCCTCCAGGGTTCCGCTTTCGCTCCCGATGGTGGATTTCTTTGGCACGTCTTTCTTCTCGATCTGTAACTGAAAAAGTCTAGTACGCTACGAGCAAGTGCTCGGTCGTACACAATTTCCTAGAAAGAAAAGAAAACACACCTAGAAAAAAGGCCATGGGAAACCGAGGATGGACAAACCCCATCGCTCGCCCAATCTATGGCTCAATTACATATCCACACACAGAAAGCAAATCCAGACAATTGCTAACTCGGGGTCCGACCCCCGGTAGCAAGCACAAAGCATAGATCTAGATTTTTTATAGCGGCGCCCTGCAAGAATGATTAATAGAACAAGCACAATCTATATATATGCATGATCTAAGCGTATGAACCCCGATGATCTCACGCATTCATCATGCGCCCACATGTTCGTTTCATAAAAAAACGTGAAACGCACACCACTAATGCGGCTCTGATACCAATTGTTGGATGTTAATCCGGGTCAGAGGCTCGCAGCGGAAGCGATTTGGCGGTCGAAAGACCGTTCATGGTGCACGTTACACGATTTAATTTTTCACAGAAACTAATCTACATATGTGTGCATGTGTATGCATGAGAATCGAAAACCCCTAACGGCAATCTAGCGTAATGATTAACTAGCATGGATGCAAATCATAATGCTCGCTAGATCTACATGTTAGATTACACATACCTTTCGTACGGATCTTTTAACCGCGGAGGATTGTCTTCTTTGTCGATGGAGACGGAAGATCGTTCGCGAAGATGCCGACGGTACGAATGGAGATGTTACCTTCTTGTTCACCCGATCTCACACGATGCACGGAACGTCGCTCTCGGATCTCTGAGTGCCTCCGAAGAACGACCCTTCTCCTTCTTCAGAACTCCACGCGAGGAAGACGAAGTAGCAAGCGGGAAACGGAGAGAGATTAGGGAGAGAACTAGAGAGATGAGAGAGAGGGGGGTTCGGTTTCTCTAGTGCATGGGGCCGGCGCCCATAGGTGCCTTTATAGGGCCGGCCAACACCCCTTGGTTAAGGATCCAAGGGGATATTAACCCCCTCTCATTATCTCTCCATTATCTCCCTTTTATCTCTCCGCGTATTTATCCGTTTTCCCACTTTTTAGGGCTCGATTTTAACCGATTTATCGCCCCATCCCTATCTATATGGCCGGCCCTATAGATGAGGGATTCTTATCCCTACATCATAGGGTCGGCCCTAGTGAGGTGTCCCACCACTAGGGTCGGCCAACAGTGAGGTCCGGCAGAGTGAGGTTTTTACCAAAACGCCCCGACGCCTCATTTTGACCATTTCTAGCGTGCGATACCTAACGGCCATTACTTAAGTGATATCTACTAGTTACTTACTATTAACTGAGGCCACCGGAAGGTGCCTCTAGCAAAGTCAACTAGTCAACTCGCAACATACCCCGGTGCATCGCACCTATGCAGCGAAGTTCACTTATGGCTAGGGATTACTACATACGACTCTGTACTAATCCCGGGCTCAACCCTTAGTACTCGTATGTAGTTACGCATCTACCGTGCTCTAGTGCCAAGCACACACGGAGCGTATACTTCTTTCTTCCTCCTGCTTATGGTGTTCCGAGGAGACGGTTCAAGAACCGTACATAATGTTGATAAGGTGGAACCATCAGGGACCGGGGTTCATGGCTTCCAACTCAAGCTCGATCGACACACTACCCGAGTGTACCATCGATCCTCTGAGCTCGAGTTAACCTGCGTAGCCACCCAGAGTGCGACGCAGGCTGCACTCCAATTCACCCAGACTTACTATGTTCTCCATCATACCCCTGCTCTCCGCTTAGTAGTGGTAAACCCGCTGTCCCTCCACTTGATGCCATGATTCACTTCGAGCGGTGAAGACTACCGTCAGACTCGAACGATCATATGACTTGGTTCCTTCCAGGTTGACCTATACATCGTACCTCTGATTACCCCGTCGAGTAATCGAACCCGGTCAACAGTCAAACTGATGACCACCAGGCCTGGGTTTAGTACAGTGTAAGTCACACCAAGGAACGCACCTCCCATCAGGGGTGTGGATGGCCTGCAGGAGTGACACGCTAATGCAACGCCAGCCGGGTAACCCAGTACACCGTGGTTTTGGATCACTGCATATGGACCCTCACACATTGGTGCGCCAAAGCACCATGCAACTGGTTAGTCCATCAGACGTGGCTCCTCAGGGTTTAGGACCGTTTTACCCTAAGCAGAAACACGGCTTAGTGTACCAGTGTCTGCTCACTGATCTGTACACCGTGTTAGTTCCGTTCAGCCACAGACACTGTGCCTGGTGATGACCATGGTGAAGACATCCCATGAACTGTCATCGCCAACAGCTTAACATGATGAGGCGACCAACCTGATCATAGCTGCGAACTTATTTAGGTTATACGGGACCAATCCACTTAGTCTTCAACTCAGTGGACTACCATATAACCATGGCTCTCTGTTCTCTAAAGAACACGTAACTATGTTACGCACCTATATGCATCTCATATATTAATAACTATCAATCTTTATTAGACCAAAACATAAAGTTTTACAAGCTTAGAACACATCAATCCTAACAGTAGTGGCTCCGGCGGAGGGGACGTCGAGCAGCGTCGCCGGTCGGTGGCGCACGGAAGGGGAGGGGAGGGGTGACCGGAGGCACGAGAGAGAGGAGGGGTGGCCGGAGGCGCAAGGGAGGAGAGGGGTGGCCGGCCGGAGGCACGTAAGGGAGGGGAGGAAGGCCGGGGAGGGGGGGGGGGAATTAGATCGAGAGAGAGAGGGGGGGGGGGGGGGAATTAGATCGAGAGAGAGAGAGGGGGGGGGGGGGTATTTAGATCGAAACAGAAAGGGGGATCGGGGAGTTATAAAATCGCAGGTTTTTTACCAACGGACAATATATATTCCGTTGGTAAAAAGTAGTTTTATACCAACAATTACTCTTTTTCTATCGGTAATTAAAATGCTAAAAAAAATTAAAATTTATGTATTAATATTACCGACGGAATAAACCTTTACCGTCGGTAATATTAGTTATACCGACGGATATATAGGTACCGTCGGTAAAAATAAACAAAAAAAAATTAGCAAAATATAAAATATATTATTAGCTACGGACTTTTATATTACTGTCGGTAATAACATATATTACCGACGGACGTAATATTTTCCGTCGGTAAAGGTATATTACCGACGGATAATATATAACTGTCGGTAATAAATATGAAAAAAAAATTAAAAAAATCAAAGTATTATTACCGACGGAAAATATTATTACCGTCGGTAAAATATATATTATTACCGACGGTAATAGAAATTTCCGTCGGTAAAAAACCTATTTCTTGTAGTGACTATGATATTTCGAGATCGATTAATGCTTCGCGAAAGGCTTGAAACGCTAGTGGGAGTACGGTATGACCAGGGTCTAGTGTATAGGTTGTTGTGACCTTAGTATACACTCATACTTGCATAAAATAACCCTCAAATTTAATAAGGGATGCAAGAGAGGACTTTTAGAGATCCTCTGGCCTCCACGGCCAATCACTTCGTGCTCGGGTGGGAGGGCATAACTCAACAACCCCCTCGGGTGAGAGCTGTGTTTTTCCATGCCAAGTAACTTAGTGATCTCCCTCAGGATATGGCGATTACGGCGCTAAGGGTTCAGGCTTTACTCACCCTCGTGGGGGCCGTTAGAACTTTCGTTTCGTAATTGCCTAGGATCATGGTTAAGCATCCGAAGTACACGTGAGGTATTCGTTGCGAAGACAATGGTGATCACGTGGTACTGGCCAAAAGATAACCATGGTTCATCAAAGCCCTTAGTTGGCAGATTTGGATAGGGTCAAAGGAAAGACCCGTGTAAGAGAAAGACCTGCACACTGCCCCCTCGGACAGGTGTAGCCTATTCCGAGATCTTACATACATGGTTAATTAATCCATAGATGTGTCTTTGCTGTGAGGGTAGCACTGACATTTGGATATAATTAGCTTATTTTTAAAAATCCATATAATAAGTTATTTTGCATTCTTTCATTCAACCATATAGTTCCCCTATCCGCTATCCCATAAGAGAACCAGTTATCATGTCTCTAACTATGTAGAGCGGAAGCGCTTTCTTTAGCTTATGCATAGGGTAGTAAACGTACATTGGCATGCAATCTAAATATCCCTGTACTAGTCCTAATGGCTCCAGATATAACTAGGACACTAACTAGGGTATATGACGACTAGCAAGAATCTGAGGAGATGTGCAAGTTTTGTGTCATAGTAGACTTGCGGACAACTCCTTAGAAGCGAGTCGGAGATATACCGGGTCTTCTCAAATAAAGTTTTACTTGTATTAGATGTCAAAGAGGTGAGGTTTGTAGACTCATCTCTTTTCTATCAAGATACTCATCGGTACTGAGATGTCTAAGGGTATGCCTGTTCAGGAACACGTCTGGAACCTTCGAAGGCGTTATCAGAGACTTTAGCTTTAACAAGTTAGAGATGATAAACGCAGAACTTCTAAGGAGATTTCCAAGAGACAAAGGATAGGATCAAGATTAAAGGCAAAGCCTTTAGTGCTTAACTTAGGTCTTCTTTAGAAGAACCAAAGGGGTAACTTATAAGAGATCGAAAACTATTCTAGTGCAGAAACTGGTATGGATTCCTAAGTCTGGTAATGCTAAGGACGGAAGTGTTTCCGCTTTAGCAAGTATAGGGGATATTTGAAGATTGAGTATGGCCTCAGGATGTTAGGAGTTGAGTCGCTATCTAGTAGCAGTTCTTATACTTCTTGGAATGTAGACTTCGGGTCTACAGAGATTCAAGGAAAGCAGAAGGCTACTTTATAGTGAAGTAATCCTAACATAGGTACTGATGCCATAAGCCGCTGTGAAAGTTGTTAGATATGATTATCTTAGTTTTTTCGGAAACACGGATTTTGATCTTTAGAGATTTAGTTATGTTTCCTCCTTGATAAATGAATTTTTTAGTTTTAGACAGCACCGTAAGGTGTATATCTTAAACTGAATAGATAGCTTCATTACTAGAGGAATAGATCAGAATAATCTCTTTGTATTTAATCCTAATTCGGAAATAGATTTCATGACAGCTGCAGTGTCTAATTGAAATTCATCTAAATCCTTCAGAGAAGCTATCCCATTTATGACCCCTCTGATTTAGATATTCTGCCTTAGATAAATTCAGAAATAAAAGAAGGCCGAGTTTCTGTTCACAGATTCTTCGGAGATCCTTCTAACCTATGAGTCTAATCTGGAAGGCAGAATAACTAAAAGGGTCACAAAGGCATGGGAGTTAGTTAATTTTGATGTCTATGGTTCCAAGAGCGTCCAGACGATAGGAGTCTCTTCGATTTAATCTAAGTAACGAGATTCTATCGGATGGGTTCCATAGGATTCTGAAGGAGCATGGGATTATCTCCCAGTTAAATGCTCCAAGGATGACACGTTAGAATGAAGTCTCCGAGAGAAGGTATCGAACTCTGTTTGACATGGTCCGTAGTATGATAAATATCACCAAGTGTACTACCCACCTTTGGTGGGGTAGTACCTTAAAACAATAGCTTATATCTGAAACTATCTCTCATCTAGATTAGTGCCTCAGACCTATAGAGAGTTATGGTCTAAGCGAAAGCTGACACTATAGTGTCTCGAGATATAGGGTTGTCCTGCACTTGTGCAAAAGGACAAGAGGGATGAGATGGAGATGTAGTTCCAGGTATATCTGTTTGTAGGTTACCCTTAGGAGGCATAAGGTGGACTGTTTTATGATCTTGAGGTTTGGAAGGTAATCGTTTCTATGAACACCATCTACCTAGACCAAGATTATATTATAGACCATAAGTTTATCAGTACGGTAGTTCTGGGTGAACTACTGGGTACTGGTAGAGAGTGCGCATCTGAAAACGTAGTGGGAGTAGATGATACAGAAACTAGTATACCAGGTACTGTAGAAACAATTCACTTTGTACCACCACCACCTCATCGTTGTGGGAGCATCAGAGCTCCTGAAAGATACTATGGAGAAACTTCGATAGTTAATCCAGAGTTTCAGGAGGATGATCCCTAGAGCTACGAAGAAGTAGTGGGAGCTTCCTTTGTACCACCACCACCTCGTCGTTGTGGGACCATCAGAGCTCCTGAAAGATACTATGGAGAAACTTCGATAGTTAATCCAGAGTTTCAGGAGGATGATCCCTAGAGCTACGAAGAAGTAGTGGGAGCTTCCGATAGCTCTGACTGAAAAAAGACCATGGAGGCAAGCTTGCATCAATGTCCCTTGGAACAGTCTTGACACTTATAGCACTATCACCCTTCAGGGTGTAGGAGGTATATAAGAAGAGCACCCAGTTAAGACTTAAGTAGCTAGATTAGTTACCAAAGGAGAAGGGATTGACTATGTCAAAACTATCTCACTGGTAGCTATGCCTAAGTCTATTTCGGATCCTCTTAATCCATCGCAGTCCATTATAGTTGGGAGATCTGGTAGATGGATATCAAGACAGTTATTCCCTAACGGGAATTTGAAAAGGACATATGGATAATGTAGCCCCAGGCTTTGTGTCAGTAGGTTAGGAAGATATGGAATGCAAGTTACAACGATCCATTTATGGACTGATGCTAGCATCTAGGATGGAATGTCTATTTTGATCAAGGGAATCCGCTCACACGGATTTGATCAGAATGAGGATAAACCAAGTTGGTACAAGAAAGGTGAAATAGCTACAAGGGTGTATTTAGTACTTTACGTTAACGATATTCTACTGATTGAAAATGACGTAGGAATATTGCTTAAGGGAAAGATTTGTAGTCATCACAATTCGATGTGAAAGACCCTAGTGAGGCAAGTTATGTTCCGGGAATCAAGGTAACTCAAGATAACCAGAGCAAGGTTCTCTTGCTATCACAGGCTACGCATGAAGATAAGATTCTAGCCAGATTCGTTTTACGAGGCTAGATATCTATTGCGCAGCAGGATTCATGGGTCGGTTTCAGTCGAACCTGGGTCCAGATCTCTGGACCGATGTGAAGGGTATACTCAAAAATCCTTAATAAGTAAGGATTGTGAGTTAGCTTGCACTTCATAGGTCCTGATATCGATTGGACACACAGGATCTGACTTTGGTGTCAGATGTGTGCTCCAGAAAATTGATTTCAGGGATTTTTTCTCTTGGGATTAGAAGCGATAGTTGGTAGAGTGTGAAGCAAGAGTGCATCACAGACTCTACCACAGAGGCTTAGCACGTTGTTGCGGGCGAGGTAGTATATCAGGTGGTAAGGCTTAGGAAGTTCTTAGAGAACTTGGGACGCGTACCAGAGGCTCAGTTATCTGTTGTTGCCAATAGAAGAGCGGTAAGCAAGGTCCAATGAGACTAGGTACCGCCGTGAGGGGAAACCTATCAAGTATAAACTCCACTTGATCTGACAGTTATAGGAGGAAATGCAAGTAGCGGTACTGAGGTGGAATCTACAGACAATGTTTCCAATTCCTTTAGGGAATTCCTACAAAGGCTTTTTGGGCAGCATGTAGAAGCTACAGAGCTCAACACCGTTTTTCCTCGTTAGACCTAGTGGGAGATTGTTAGAATTTGTGAGGTCTACAGCTCGTAAAAACCTATAGTTTAGCTATGTATGGTTGATAGTATAGGATTGCATATTGGTACGTACCTTAGTACGTGTTCTGATTATAGAACAGAGAGCCATGGCTACATGGTAATCCACTTGAGTGGGAGACTCAAGGGACTGGTCCCATGTAACCTAAATATGTTCGCAGCTCTGATCAGGGTTGGTCGCCCTATCAGGATAAGTTGTTGGGATAACAGAGCGTAGGTGTCTCCACCACGGTTATTACCAGGCACAGTGTCTGTGGTCGAACGGAACCAACACGGTGCATAGATCGGTGAGCAGACACCGGTGCTCTAAACCGTGTTTCTGCTTAGGGTAAAACGGTCTTAAACCCTGAGGAACCATATCTGGTGGACTAACCAGTTGTGTGGTGCTTTGGCGCACCAATGTGTGAGGATCCGGATGCAGTGATCCAAAACCACGATGTCTGGGTTACCCGGCTGGCGTTGCATCAGCGTGTCACTCCTGCAGGCTATCCATACCCCTAACGGGAGGTGCGTTCCTTGGTCTGACCTACGTCGTATTAAACCCTGGCCAGGTGGTCATCAATTGGACTGGTGACGGATCCGGTTGCTCGTCAGAGTGATCGAAGGTACGATGTATATGGTCAACCTGAAAGGAACCGAGTCATATGAGCACTCGAGTCTGACGGTATTCTCTACTGCTCGAGTTGCATCATGGCACTAGATGGAGGGACAGCGAGTTTACTATACTACGCGGAGAGCAGGGGTATGAGGGAGAACATAGTAAGTCCGGGGGAATTGGAGTGCAGCCTGCGTCGCACTCTGGGTGGCCACGCAGGTTAACTCGGACTCAGAGGATCGATGGTACACTCGGGTAGTGTGTCGATCGAGTCTAAGTTGAAAGCCATGAACCCTGGTCCCTGAAGGTTCCACCTTATCGATATTATGTACGGTTCTTATACCATCTCCTCGAAATACAGGACGTACTAAGAGGAAGTGAGAAGTTCAAGACTACGCTCCGTGAGTGCTTCACACTAATGCACGGTAGATGCGTAGCTATGTGTGTGCACTAAGGGGAAACCCTAGGTTAGTGCAGAGACGCATGTAGTTATCCCTCGCCATAAGTGAACTTTGCTACATGGGTGTGATGCACCAGAACATGTTGCGAGTTGACTAGTTGACTTTACTAGGGGCACCCTCCGCTGAACTCAGATAATAGTAAAGTAACTTGTCAAGATCACTTAAGGAAGAGTCGCTAAGTCTCGCACACTAGAAATGGTCAATTTGAGGTATAAGGGCGTTTTGGTAAAAACGTGCACTGCCAAGCCTCACTAGTGGCCAACCCTAGCTGTGGGAGACCCATGCAAGGCCGACCCCTATATTATAGGGATAAGAATCCCCAATGATAGGGCCGGCCATAGGGATAAACATAGGGGTTTTGAATTGGTCAAAACAAGCCCTAAAAGTGGGAAAACGGATAAAGAGAAGGAGAGATAAAAGGGTGATAATGGATAGATAATTGTGAGAGGTTATTATCCCCTTGGATCCTTATCCAAGGGGGTAGGCCAGCCCTATATAAAGGGCTATAGGGGGCCGGCCATATGTGATGAGAAAATCGAACCCCCCTTCCTTCATCTCTCCCCATCTCTCTTCTCTTCTCCTACTTTGTCTCTCCCCTCGCTTGCACCATTGGATGGTGACTCATCTTCCTCGAGTGGTGTTTCGTAGAAGGAGAAGGCTCGTCGTATGGAGGCACTCAGAGATCCATCGATGAGGTGCCATGCATCGTGTGAGATCGGGTGAACTAGAAGGCATTTCCCGTAAACTTTTGCTGTCCAGAATCTGCACAAAAAATCAGTATTGTTTCTATGATTTCAGGATATACAGAAGTCCAAACAAGGTGAAACTTGTTGCAAAAGTTGCTTCTCGAAGTTGGCTACCTGCAGTCCAAATTTTAGCCCAATCAGAGTTCGGAGTAGAAAGTTATGGCCTTTGTACCGAAGCTATATCGAGCAGATCCGAGCCCGTCTCCATCAACAAAGAAGAAATTTATCGTGGTGAAAGATTCCGCACGCAGGTATGATCTCTAACATGTAGATCTAGCATAGATAGAACATGCATACATGCTAGATTGTTCTTTCGCGTTAGATCGTCGTTAGGGGTTCGCGTAGTTGTCATGCTAGATTCATACACGCATATGTAGATCGTTTCGATGAAAATTTGATATGTAACGCACACCACTCACGGTCTTCGGACCTTCACTTCGCTTTTGCTGCGGGCCTCTACCAGGGATTTATTTCCAACAGAACTCTAGTGATCCTAAACTTATGTTACTCCCTCGTTACCCTGTTCTCTACTATACTCCGATAATCCTCAGTCCCTCCTATTACTGGTGCCATGATTCGACTCGGGCGGTGGGGAGCACCGTCAGATCCCGATCGATCATCTGACTAGGGTTTGATGACTTATCATCTATAATACCACACACCTTCCGGTGCTATGCCTAGCATCCTGAACATCGTCAGTCATACTGACAACCACCAAGCCTGGGTTAACTGTGTGGACAGATTGACTCATCAAAATGCACCCATCCAACACTGGACGTCGGATAACCTGTAGGAATTACATGTCACTCAAGCGCCAGCCGGGTAACCCAATGTACCGTGGTATTGGACTATAGAAGGTCCGCACACGTTGGCACATCAAAGCACCACACAACTGGTTGGCCTAGTGTACATGGTTCCTCAGGGTTAAGGACAGATTATTTATAGTAGTAAGACGGTTTCTGCACCAGTGTCTGAATCACTTAACTGTGCACCATCTTGGTTCCTGTTCAACACGATCATTGTGCTTGGTTAGGTGAATGGGAATCCCACGTTCCCGTGGTGGAGACTTCACCACATCCTCTACCTGCCAACAGCTTGTTCTCGGTGAAACGACCGGCATCACCTAAGCTGTGAACTAGTTCTAGGTCTACACAGAACTGGTCCACTGGGTCTCCCAAGCATGGATCCTCCATGCACCTCAGTGGCCTACTGTGTTTCCTAGGGTCCTTTTATTATATGAGTATTATTATATACCAGAGTAGTATTCTAATTAAAGCAATAACCAAAGTCATCTTTATTAATGTTAATACAGAAAATCCACGCTAAGGACACACGAGCTACAACACGCCCAAGGCGCCAACCTAAGAGGGTGGCGTCTTTAGGGGATTGGGCCCCACACAATTGGCGCCAAGGGCGCCAACCCTCTTTTGTGGCCCCGATTCTGGCGCCCTCCAGGGACCGGGCGCAGTACCGTTGGCGCCAAGGGCGCTAGCCCTTTGACGGGCATGCTCAGACCGCGTTCCGTCTTCGCTGAAACTGAACCAAACTCTGACAAGCAAGCCCTCCAAATAGTGTCGCTACTTACGCCCCCCCAACGCCTGCCCCGTGGGGAAAACCTTGTGACAAGCATTGCACTCGTGGGCACGACCGCTCCCAGAGGAAATCCCGGACCCATCGGATGAGACAGGGGCCACCGGCTGGACGTGGGGTTCCGGCATCCAGTGGCTGGACTTGTGGCCCCCCAGCACTTGGTGGGAGGGGAACACCTTCCCGCAGATAGTGGACTTGTAAGAGAGTTCTGGCGGTAAGTCATTGCTGCCGCTCCCCCCTGCTCGAGCGTGACAAGGCAGTGGGCGAGGTACTCCTCCGAGAGCGGTTGCTAGGGGTGGCGGTGCTGCTCGGAGTCCGGGCTCGGTGAAAGAAGAGGAACCGCGGAGTTCAACGGCTGGATGGCCATTGGGTCGGCGAGGTGATGGAGCATGGAGGCCTCGACGGAGTCTGGGATCGACGGCGAGAGAGCAGCGACGGAGCTCAGAGCTTGGATGGCCATGGGTGGTGGGGGAGTAAAGGGTGAGGGTTTGGGGGTGCTTTGGTTCAGAAACCATCCACCAATACTCTGTTTACCTGCCCTACGGTGGTTAGACTTTGGCAGTCCTTCTTGCATCACTCTTTGTCAACTCTCCTGCCCTCAACCATACTCTGTTTACCTGCCCTACGACAGTTAAACTTTGGCAGTCCTTCTTGCATCACTTTTTGTCGCCTCTCCTGCCCTCCACAACTATACAATTCGCTCTCTTTTATGCCACCTTCTAGATGTCATATTGGGCAACATTAACCTTCTGACCAGGCCCCGCCTGATGATGATGGCTTGGTACATTTGGAAAGCTCGCAATCGTGCGGCCTTTGATATGGCAGTAGAACTCCTTTTGATGACTTAGCAATGCCTTAGTGATGATCTGGTGATCTATCCTTAGGCTACGACACGTCGACCCAAGGACCGGCCTGGGGCTACTGCTCGTCTGCCTCTTGTGGTGGTGAGGTAGCAACCATCGGCTATGGGATGACTGAAATTGAACTTTGATGGCTCTTTCAACGTAGGATCCTCACGAGGTAGGGCCGGTTTTGTTCTCCGGAATCATCTTGGTATGGTTTTGATGACCGATGCTTTTGCTTTATCCCTTGCTCTTCTGCTTTCCAGATTGAGCTACTCTGATTATGGTCAGGCCTTCGCCTCTTGCGATCACCGTTGCCGCATACCCACATGTTCATTGAGGACTGTCGTTGTCTTCCGTGAGGGGAATTGGGTTTCAGATTGGTTGGCTAATGATGCTCGGTGCTCTGGTCGAGACATTTTCTACATTGGTGCTTTCCCATATGCTCTTTAGGAATTGGTCCAAGATGATGTGTCATGGAAGGCCTTTTCTATTCGTTTAATTTCTGCTTGCCCTAGCATGCCAGTGTTCTCTTTCTCCCCAAAAAAAAAAACAATGAGGAGAATGTGTGGCAATAATGGTCAAGCGAGCTGACCAGTCGCACCAAATGGTGGCACCCCGGGGAACATGTCAAAGATGGTTCGACCAACTCTCTCTCTCTCTCTACCCCCCTCTCTCTCTCTCTCTCTCTCTCTCTCTCTTGCTTGATTCTCTCTCTAAACCCCCCTCCCCACTCTCATGGCATCATGGAGGAGGCCCGTACATGCAAGTTCAAATATCACCAACTAGAAACCAACCTCATCTTGGAACTTTTTAATTTCAAGAAAAAAAAAAGGGTTTACTTAAACCTTTGACAACCATAATTAATTTTAAAAAAAACCATGAAAATCTCTTGAATAGGAAATTGTTTAATTTTTTTTTATCTGATTTCCAAACAATGAACAAATTCTGTATTGAAGTACATGAGAAAAAAATTAAAAAAAAATTAATAATGATAAGATCACGCTTCATAATGTCAGGCTGGAACCCCAAGCAAACCGGCGTTTCTTGAAGGGCACAGGGCTCTGCACCTCATCTTCACCCTCCTCCGTCCAACGCTTGAGCCCGGACTCCGCCGGCGGGGGGGAATTCAGATCGAAATCTCTGACGGCCGAGATCGACGACGACGACGACGGCGGCGGCAAGCCCTCCAAGTAGTGCCGCCGCTTGTGCCCCCCCAGCGCCTGCCCCGTGGGGAAGACCCTGTGACAGACATTGCACTCGTGGGCGCGGCCGCTCCCGGAGGCAACCCCGGACCCACCGGACGAGACAGGCGCCGCCGGCCGGGCGTGGGATTCCTGCGTCCGGTGGCTGGACTTGTGGCCCCCCAGCGCTTGGTGGGAGGGGAACGCCTTCCCGCAGATGGAGCACTTGTGGGAGAGCTCCGGCGTGCAGTCGCCCCTGCCGCTCCCCCCCTGCGCGAGCATGACGAGGCAGCGGGCGAGGTACTCCTCCGAGACCGGCGGCGAGGGGTGGCGGCGCTGCTCTGAGTCCGGGCTCGATGAGGCAAGAGGAGCCGCGGAGCTCAGCGGCCGGATGGCCATTGGCTCGGCGAGGTGGTGGAGCATGGAGGCCTCGACGGAGTCCGGGAACGACGGCGAGAGAGCGGCGGCGGAGCTCAGAGCTTTGGTGGCCATGGGTGGTGGGGGAGAAAAGCGACGGTGTAGAGGGTGAGGGTTTGGGGGTGCTTATATAGCCGACTCAATTGGAATCAGAAGTTGTCAAGAATTGCCAGTGTTCAAGAACGCGGTTGGGACCCACTGGAGCCCGAAGACTCGTCGGGGACGTCACCGGCGAAAGTATCGGTTTAGTGGACTAAACCCACACTCACCTGTGGAGCCGGTTGTAAATGTACTCCTAGCCCCACATGGCGGCGCATTGATGACTGGTTCTAACGGTTGTGATACTTGGAGAGTGGACTTTGAAACAAGTAGGGTAGCGATATCGATCATGGGTTCTTTTTTTTACTTGGAGAGGAAGAAACAATGAAGGTCATTGGTCAAGCAAGCTGACCAGTGGTACCAAATGGCGGCACCACAGGGAACATGTCAAAGATGGTTCAACCGTCCGGCTCACTCGGTCTTGACTCTTGACCCAATTTGGATTCCATCCGATCGAATATTTTATCAGCCCACTTACGACTTGCAGAACGATGCCCACCTCCGCCATCTGCCATCGCCGGCCCCATAAAATCCATTGTCACCTCCTTCCTTCTCCTCCTCCTCCTTCCTTCCTTTCTTTTCCTTCTCCTTCTACTTCCTTCCTCCTCCTGCCCCCTTCTCCTCCTTCTAGCTACACTTGATAATTGCACGTTGAGTGCCTAAATTGTGCACTCGGCCATGCGATGCCGAGTGCAACTATAGTCCATTAAACAATCGGAGGTCAAGTGCTCAATGGTGGTTGAATGGGCTATAGCTGCACTCGGTATCGCATGGCCGACTGCATTGGCAGAGTCAACATAGGTCCAGTGGTGGCAGCTGCCCCCACTGAGATTTCAAAAAAGAAAAAAAAAAAAAAAAAAAACCCTCTTACTTAACCCCCCTCACACTTAACCCCCTTATAGTTTAAAAACTACATTTTGCCCCCTTCAATTCAGTTTTGATTAGATAAAGATTACCAGATGAGGAAATTAAGTAGTTGACAAAAGGGTGTATTGTACTAACATTTCAAATTTTATGGAGCGATTTGGAACAAAATAAACAAAGGGGAATTATATGTTTTTGGGCTAACCTTCAGAGGGGTTAAAGTGTGATTTATCCAAAAAAAAAATCGGCGTCCGTCTATCTTGTATGTCCCATGACCACCTCGCAGTAGCCTCGCACAATCGCACAGTTAGAATTGTATTCTCCGAGACTCCGCCCATATCCACTCCAGCCATCCTTTGCCCGAAACCCGCAGCTGGCGATGCGACAGGCGAGTGCGACCTCCCTGCAGCAACTGCTCCATTCCCAAAGTTCGAACAATAGGTACGTCGGTCGAAACCCTTCTCTCTCTCTCTCTCTCTCTCTCTCTCTCTCTCTCTCTCTCTCTCTCTCTCTCTCTCTCTCTCTCTCTCTCTCTCTCTCTCTCTGTGTGTGTGTATATATATATATATATATATATATATATATATATATATATATATATATATATATATATATATATATATATATATATATATATATATATATATATATATATATATATATATATGGGCAGGGATACTCTTACTAATGAAATCTTACTAATGGAAGTTACAAATCATCTTTTACCTAACCTAGAGGTTTCAGAATTTGATGAAACTTGGTGGGGATGCTCTCTATGGCAAGTTGATCATCCTCACCAAAAATCATCAAATTCTATAATCTCTAAAGGCATCAAATGTTAGAAGCTTTATCGACCGTTTATTTTAACCATTAATTTGAATAACATCTTTGATGCCCCTAGAGGTTATAGAATTTGATGATTTTTGGTGAGGATGATCAACTTGCCATAGAGAGCATCCTCGCCAAGTTTCATCAAATTCTGAAACCTCTAGGTAGGTAAAAGGTGATTTGTAACTTTCATTAGTAAGATTCTATTAGTAAGAGTATCCCTCCCCTATATATATATATATATATATATATATATATATATATATATATATATATATATATATATATATATATATATATATATATATATATATATATATATATATATATATATATATATATATATGGTTATTTATGATTTTTGTGTAATGTTTTTTTGGATGGAAGATTTTTATGTGCTTATGAACTGAAAGTGAAGTATTTGAAGAATAAAATATTCCCCATGCCAATTCTGTGAACTCTCTCTATCTCTTGGAATTTATGCTATACTTCTTTTTAGTCAAGAATCAAAAGGTTTTTGATTGTTTGGTGATGATTCAGGACTAGGGATCGTTTCTTCAGATCTTTCCTCCACTTGGGTTTTGATTGATTTGATTTCCTCTACGTGACTGCATCCAATGTCTCAAAAAAATGGTAGCTTGGTAGTTCAACCCATGCTTGTACTATCGTAATTTGTGAAGAGATGGCAGATTTAGGGTTTGAGTTTTCTTGCCCTGGTTGTTGCTGTTTGAGTTTCGTGATGGATGATTTAAGGTTTTGGTCCCACTTTTTAAATAAAAATATTTACTTTTTGTAGTCGATAAATGATTTGTTGGTAGAAATTGGATAAAGTACTTAAAACCAAACAAAGGTTGCCCCCACTAGCTAGAGTGAATTCCTGGCTCTGCCACTGGCCGAGTGCATAGTTTAGACACTCAGCCTTCAATCTCCGAGTGCAACAGGAGGAAGGAGGGGGGAGGAGGAAGGACGAAGATTTTTTACTTAAAACTATTAATAATTTTAGTGAAAAATTACAAGTCAGATAGACTCAATTGTGCCTTTACTCTGGAGTCGTATGGTTAACATCTTAAATGGGCTCCTTGACGTTATTTTTTCATGGTGATAGCAATTTTACGTGATCTTAAGGTGGGTCCTATATGATGCACCAGTACTCAGTGTAGGGCTACAACTTGGTCAGGCCAACCTGAACCCACCCGACTTTGGGCAGACATGGGTTGAGATTTTACATGTATGGGTTGGGTTTGGGCATAAAAATCCCAACCCGGCTTCAATTCGGGTTGGGCTTGGGCAGAGGCTTCAAGCAACCCGACCCAACCTAAAACTTAACCCATGTCTGCCCAACGCCTGTATGAAAGGAGGCTTCAAAAAATGGCTACCTACTCCAAAGGAAAGACAATCTTTCCCTAAAAAAGGCTCCCTATTTTAGGGAGGCTGCTGGAGATATCTTATAAGAATATCCCCCCACCCTTTCATCAGACACACCAGGATGGCATCCATTATATCTGTGATTCTCAAAAACTTAAAAGATATTCCATCACCCACACAAAAGCCAGGGGTTCAGATCTTCTCCAGTCGGTCGGGCCCGCACACAACACAGCCGCATGATAGCAGGCGATCCGAAAGTTAATCGTACTCCAGCCAACTGCATGCGGCTGTGATGCACACCAGGCCTACGAACCGGGGCCGACCAACAGGAGGAGATCCAAACTCAAAAGCCAGACACCCAAAAGGGGGGGCAGCAGGCAGAAGAACACCATCAGAACACCAGGAGGGAGTCCTAATATGGCCAGAATGACAACAATACTAAAAACCCCATAAATAAAATCCAGCTAGTTGCAAGGTTAGCAGGAGACAAGCCAAAACATCCCACGGGCGGGCGAAGGTTTTAATACCACTCTTCAAGAGTACATTCTAAGAAAAGCCAGAAGTCGATGAGATCCCCGAACGTCCCCCCAACACCTACAATGCTGGCTTCGGCTTCTTCGGAGCCCGATACGCCCCAACGACGCAGGCGTGGTCTCGCTCAAAAGGCTCTAGGGTGACCTGCTCCGCGGGCTTGAACTGATCCGCCTGCAACTTCTTCACTTCCTGCTCAAAGACCGCCTCAGCAGGGACGGTGGAGTCGATGCAGTTTGCCTGGGATGAAAAAAAGAGAAAAAAAGATCAGAATCGGAATCAGATAGCTTGAGATAAGCATCCTGCGACAAATAAAACAATGTCAAAACTAACTGTTTCCGTAATTATCAGCGAGAAATAAAAGAAAATATATACCTTAATTGATATCACAAAATGCCCTTCGCTCTTCAAGAAATAGGAGGCATTCAGTGCTAAGATCCTAGCCTGCAGAAAGCAAGAGCCAGTAAATAACATCTCAATATTAGGTTTCTGTGAACCAAGTTAGGTTGAGTGTGTAAAGAACATGTACAAAGCATTGTAATTCAGGTTTCTCTCTACTCCATCGTTTTGATCTTTTTTAAACTATGACAACACAACCCTAGTCAAGGCCCTCTCACAACAAATCAAGAAACTTTCTAAATCATTCTAATGATTCACAAAATCATAATTTGTTTTGTATAATCTGGGTGTCCAAATATCTAGAGTTTGCATCTGGGGCAAAAATCCGATTGCAGATGTTGGTTCATTCAATGACATCAAAAGCAATTGCACGAAGTTATTAATTGGTAGTACAGAGAAAAAAATAAACAAGGACCATAGAAACGAAGCAGAAATAAGAAACGAGGAAGAAGACAGCCGGGCGTGCTTGAAGTAACTATATAAGTGAAAACAGTATAGTAGTAGTCTTTGCGGTAGTGACTAGCAACTTATGACAGCATGAATCCTCGTAGTATATTGACAGGGGTTACAGGCCACCATACTTGATCAATAAAAAAATCCCGAGTTCCTCTCCTCTTTCTGCATCATTCTTTTCATGTGATTGTCTTGGTGAGATGCCTTGTTCCAGGCCTTGGGGACATAAAGGGGTGATGCTTATATGCCCCACGAAAAGTGAGACCCTTCTAGTAATTATCCTTGTTTTATTTTACAATACTCGCTGATTTTTCTTCAGTTTTAGAATCAATCCTTCCGATTCTACACATATACTAGTCCTTGTTCATAGATCTATCATCAATAAGCCTAGATCGACCTATAAACCTTGCATAATCCTTCCCAAACAAAAAGTTTGGGTTATGTACTTTCAGTTTCCGCAAGTAAATTCCGGATTGCTTGATGAATCCTTGTTACGTTACAAAACACTTTTAAATCCTCTTTATCCATGACCATAGTTACCAAATCGGGCGTTTTTTTGAAAAAAACGCGTATAGAACGCGTATCGATCCGAAGACGTAGTAAACAGGAAAAAAACTCGTTTTTTTGAAAAAAACTTCCGTACGCGTTTTATACACGTTTAAAACGTATAAAACGCGTATAAAACATGTATAAAACACATCGGGTTTTGTCCAGGTTTAAATTGGCTTCGGGTTTTATTTTATTCGTGCTTAATAAACGCATATGTTATATGTTTTGAACTTTTGATTACTTAATGTTGGAAAATGACATATATACATACTTGGTATAATTTTTAAGATTTTTTTTGTTTTTTCCGATGTTTTCACGTTTTTTTTCCGTTTTTCCCGTTTTCATCGTATCTTTCCGATTTTTTCCTTTGCCGTTTTTTTCCCGTTTTCCGACTTGGTAACTATGTCCATGACAAAAGACTTCTTCCAATCAACTTTTATATCATCTTTAACATTTTTTTAGGAAAATTTCAAATTAACTATGTATCTGATCTGAGTTCCTAAATTCTGAAATTGCCGCAAATCTCAACCGTGTTCTTAGTGTGAGCAATAACATGTACGAAAAAAGGAGGGCCTTATATTGCTTCAAGTTCTTACCATTCAGCATAATCATAAAAGTTATAACCAGGGAATGAAAAATTAGCCATGAAAATGTAAGCTACACCGCTACATGACTAAAAACATAAACAAGAAGTATATCTATATAAATGCACCAGTACCCATAAAAAATATGTTCCCTGATATACTCTTCCTTCATCAACATTACCAGCACAATCACTATCGGTGAACCCAAAAAGTCTAGAATCACTACATATCCTAGAACTTCATCCGAGTCGCATCCACATCAAACGAACCCGTTAACACTTGAATTATGTTATTATACCTCAAGTTGAACCATTATCTCCATCCTTACAATCCCAGTAAACCCATAGGAAAAGCGAGAATTAATTAAATTTTATGGGATCCCTCACCCGCCCTACATCGATTTGGTATACAAGCACCTCTGGTTTCCCCGAAGGAATCTGGTCCTACTACATCAAGGTGAAAATCATAGTAATGCGAGAACAATCCAAGTAGTCATTCCAATCTTAATAACAAATTATGACAAAAAGATAGACACAACGTTAATCTTTTCAAAAGATAAATAAGACAAAAAAAAGGAGCGGAATGAACTTGCATCATAAACTCGTATTTGCATAATACATTGTGATGTCCTAAAGGGGAATCCACGTTGACTCATCGTATGCTAAAGAAAAACAACAAATTTGTTGTAAAAATTAATTGAAATAATGCATGACCACCCGTCCCACACAAAGACACAAACATTAAAAAAAAAAAAAAGTTCCAAATGGTCAAAAAAGCATCACTACTACATAAAACTAGTGTTGAGAGACTTGAGACTTAAAAAATAAAAATATCCAAATTCACAAAGTAGTAACCTTCAAAGTACAAAACAACCTGACACTGCTGCCTATATAAGATAAAAAAGGAGCTACTTTCTTCCATCACACATTTCCCAACTTAGATAATCACCATGGTTAAAATGGATATTCAAACATGAAATTATGATTATAAGGACTCCACCATGCATCGGTGGAATCTCGAGGGAACCACAACTAATCAGGAGATTTTGAAAAGCATTGAGAAGCTAAGGTTTAAGCCAAAGATACCAAAAAAAGAATGCCAAGACTCTTATCAAATCATTTCAAACTAAGTGAGAAAATGTGTCCAGATCACGGTCATGATAATGTAAGATGAATTCAGATAACTTGATGTCAAATAATAACCAAAAAAGGCTGCAAAGTTAATCTTTTGAAGATAAAATAAGACTAAAAAAGGAGCAATGTATGTGGGCATCAGAAACTCGTATTTGCATCATCCATTGTGATGTCCTGAAGGGGAATCCGAGTTGATTCATCATATACCTCAGGCCAAGAGAGAAAAAACATATTTGTTGAGGAAAACAATGAAAATGGTCCATGATCACCACTCCACACACAAAACCCCATACAAATAAAGAAAAGTAAAAAAATTGGTCTACTTGGCCAAAAAGTGGTGTTCGATGTGATAAGAAAACATCGTTAAGTATATAAAACAATTGCTGAGAATTTAAATTTGAGTTTTTTTGAGGCGATACATGTGCATTAGAAACTCGTATTAACATCACACATTGTGATGTCCTCAACGGAAATCCGAGTTTATTCATCATATGCCTTGGCCAAGAGAAACGAACAAATTAGTTGAGAAAAAAATGAAAAAGATCCATGACAGCTACGACCACGCCGCGCCCACCCCACCCAAAAAAAACACACACGTGCACAAAAAAGCAAACAAATGCTCTAATTGGACAAAAATGTGTTCTACATGATAAGAAAGCATCATCGAGTATATAAAACAATTGTTAAAAAAAAGTGAGATTTTTCCTTATATATGCCCCTCAAAAACATGAATACTATGGCAAAACCCTAGTATTCTGACAAGGTTTACAAAAAAAAAAAAAGTTCATGATGTCAACTACTTTCATCTTAACTTGACCAGCTTTGGGTTTCGATCGAGTTAAATGTGAATTTTAACTCTATACCCCACTTAAAATCTTCCTCCTTCCTTCTCTTTCTGCTCTCTCCTCTTCTTATTCCCTCGCCCTAGGCCGCCCGGTCCCAAACCGCACCCTTTGCTCACCGCGAGAAGTGAGGATGCACAAGCACAGACTATAGTGGCCTGCATAGGCACCAACGACGGCGGCCAATGATAAAGTGGTTACCAAAAATCTAATTGATATTGGAATGGAATTTTCGGCGATCATTCTTTAATATACCCCGTGGTGACTGGTGACTAGTGCGTACACGTGTCGTAGGCGGAACTGCACACGTCTCCCTTTGACTAGGAGAGTAGTTAGCCTCCGCTAGAGGCCTGACCCATCTGGGGCCCATTAGCAATTGTTTATTTATTTACTATTTATCTGTCATTTTTGCCATAATTATTAGGGCATTTTCTTACTTTGGCTACAAGTTGCTTTTTCACTGTTTTTAGTTCCACCTTACTTAGGGATGGTTATGCATATAAACCGACTCATTATATAAGAGTGGGGTCTCTCTTTTATGGGTATGAACGAATGAATAAAAATCTTACTTGATTGCATTAAATCTTGGATTGGATTCGATCAAAGGAAGATTACTCGCATCTGGTGGAACAAAGAAGAAGAGCAAGGAAGAGGAGAGGAAGGGGCATCAAGCTTTCTCTTCCTCTCTTTCTGCTCTCTTTTCCTTCCAGCACGAAGGGCGACCCCTCTTTTGTCCGTGCAAAGGACTTGCCGCATCCCACATTCCTCTCGATCTGTTAGCGCAGAAAGAAGGAGCCATGAGAAATAATTATGTGTCCTATTTTTCCTCAGGGCACCCCCCTTGCTGACAAGACGTGGTTAATTGGAGGCCACTAGGAGCCCCCAATTATCCAAAAAGAGGCCACATGCTACCCGAGAGGCCGCACGACTTGCCAATCACTACCAAGAGACCGTAGGACATCAAGAAAGACCGCACGGTCTCCCAGTTCCTCCAACAGCTGCCTTGAAAACCTCCCGGCCTCCCTTCATCTCTCAGACCTCAGCAGCCTCTTGGCATGCCATCTCGTCACGGCAGCCTTCCCGACCTCCCTCCTCGCATAGGTGGATCTCCCGGCCCTTTTCTTTGCATCTAAGTCCTCTCGGGTTTCGTTCGCACCTCCCGGAAGCATCGTTCGTTACCTTCAGCACATGATCGACCCTCGAAAATTGCTTGAAGATCCTGAATCTTATCAGCAAATCATCGACGGCTCTCTAAATCATCAAAATCTTGTTGTCTCTCGATTTACAGAAAAGAGATCACATCCATCCTTTGAATATTTCTTCGGCTTTTCCCTACAAATCAAAATCTAAAACATTAGATAAAAAAATTTCTTTACATGCAAGTTGTCAGTTTGTGATAGAGCCCTAAAATTACATGAACCTGTGCGATTTGAAACAACCAGTTCAGCCATATTTTAATCTTTCAAATCCTTTGTGGCAATTATGAATTTTACATTAATCCGACAAAACCCTAATCTCACTCGAAACTTCCATCTTGTTCCTGCGTCTGTCCCATATCAAACGGTTAACCACAAATCCGTATTTGTTTTCCAAATGTGCAGGATGTCAAAGATCCACATGTAACTATCAGAAAGATGGAGTTTAATTGTAGTATCCATAGTACATATGCCAAAAATACAAAAGATAATATCAAATTCACAAAGAATAAAACTTATTTGTTCATGTGCAATGTAAATACACAAATTATGGCATCATAATACTTGTTAAACTTAATTTAACTATCAACTCAACTGAAATACAAGGACACTTATTTTGACACTAAACTACTCTACATTACATATCTATTACCAATAATAGGTAGCAAAACAAAAAAATTAATGGTATTTGAGAATTAGAATTTTTTTATCTCCAATCATCATTATGCAATTCTTAGGGCTCACAACAGAGCACAACTCTACTTAAGAATCCAAAAAAGATCAGTAAGATTTATTCAATCAGAGTCCAATCTCATGTCAAGCCAGTAATATTGGTGCAAAAAAAATGACCCAGCAAATTGGTAAGACAGGAACCTACCATATTGGTTGCACAGTTTAAACTTTAAACTAGACCAAAGTGTAACCCTCCAAGGTTCCTTTTAAGTCAGGAAACAATCTTCCTATATTTGAGAATTAGAATGGTATGAAATAATAGGAAAAATTATTGACAGTAGAGTGCAGTAAACGATTCGCACTACTAAAATACAATATAATTGAAACCACACGAGCTACCTATTAGAGATCCAAATCCATTAAAAAAAGTCAGATCACTGCTTATGAAACAAGGGGAAAAAAAAGCTTCGGGACCATTACAAAGTCAATTGTGTTTCGCATAATTGAAATTATTAGATATCCAAATCGAACAATAGTGCAACTGGAAATAATTTCTTTATTTTGTGATCAGCACGTGTTCCAAAACAATTCGGGCAATGGACCACTTCCAGCTCGGACTAGGACCCACTTGGAAGTTTCCCTAAGCACTGCTGGGTAACTTGAGGGGGGGGGGGGGGGTGAGGAATCAAACCCACAACCTCCTCACCCAAGCATAAATTGCTTTGCCAACTCTTGTTACTCCTGTATACCCTAGTGGGTAAATAATGACATTTCGTAATGTAGATCGAAAAAACAAAAGAAGATAAATATGTATTGTTGCATGTAACACTTGTTATAAACAAGCGAATGTGAAAATTGATAAAAACACAAATACAAAAATATGTTCTGCAAAGACGTTTTTGATTGTCATATGCTGCATCCAATTGCGAAACATATGCATGCACATATAGAAATTGTCAATTAGAAAATAAACATAATTAAGTTGGAAAAGGAAACTCAAATTTAAATCATTCAAAATAATCAAAAAGGCTATCGCGTGCAGCAACTTACATTAACCATGACTCGCAATCTAAAACATAAGTGGCAAAAACAATAGAAACTGTGCGTAAATGTGTACCACAAAAATAGATTATCACGAAAATATATGAAATTTTTACGATCATATAAGAGACTTCATCACTGTGGAGTCAATAATACCTGGTCTGGCTGAGCAACATCTGAAAAGATAACATCCACCATGCCAACTAGCATCCGATACTTTGCAGGATGCCTAGCATCCTCAATGATAGGGATAACATTTGTTCTCTTCTTTGCCATATTTACAAGGTCCCTACCACATCTATGTGAAAATTCCACAGCATAGACCATTCCCGTCTGCCATGAAACTCAAAAATGAATAACAAATAAATGATATCGCAACTAAAACTTTGAACATATATTACAATAAAACCTCTTACTGGTCCAACAATGTCAGATACATGAGATACAGTGGTCCCTGATGCAGCTCCAAGGTAGAGTACACGAGATCCTGGAGTCTAAATAATAATTGAAGGCAAATCAGCCGCCGAGCAATCAAATCAATCAAGCAAACATATAACCGAATTTGACAGATAAAAGAATAAAGTGATCCAGAGGAAACAAAAAGAAACTATAGCAAATACAGATCATAGTGTATTACAATTAGATATTAAAACAAATACAGCAAAAACAAGATGTCTCTAGTCAGGGAGACAAGAAGAGGTTAGATGGTGATTGCTCCCTACATAAAAATAAGTATTATGCCAGTTATGAGAGAGATACAGAGAGGACCACCTTTGCTTCAAAATAAATTTTTTTGGAATTTTAGATAGGTGTGAGATGTATGCACATCTCCTCACTAGATAATACAGTCTCAAATGAGTCAATATGCTATGATTGTATATGACTAATTACATGGAAAGAAACAAGGGAATTTAGAACCGTAGCATCCCCAACACTATCTAGAACAGATCCTACCCGTTCGAGCATAATTATGTTACAAGAAATCAAGCGGGGGTGGTGTGTGTGTGTGTGTGGGGGGGGGGGGGGGGGGGGGGGGGGGGGGGGGGGATGGAATTCTAAACTTTTAATAAACTTTTCATCAAAAATTTCAAAAAACATATCTACATTAATTTCTATCATACTTCTCATAAACTTCTAACAAAAAAAAAAGTGCTTCACCAGCATCAAACAGTTACAGATAAAATTTGTCACAACAAAAAAAAACAGCAACCCAATACCATTTTCATCAAAAAAATATGCACTATGAGCTATTCATCGTTAGATACTTAGATGAAAATAGTACTATACTACTATGAGTTTTTCATCAAAAAATTCAAAAATTATCTACATTAATTTCTACATACTTCTCTGAAACTTTTAACAAAAAAATAATCTTCACCGGCATCGAACAGTGACGGATAAAATGTCACAACAACAAAAAAACACCAACCCAATACAATTTAAAATGCTAAATACTATAACAAAAATGAAGAAGAGGGAATGCTCACAATCCAGATATTGTCAACTCCACCCAGAACGGCTGCTGCCAGCTTCGAGCGGAACGGATTCCACACCCGGTACTCAACCTTGGTTCCATCCTCATTCTGGTAAGATGGCAGTACAGAGTATTAGAGCATAATGGTGGACAATTAAACCTTACGACCACAGATAATATCCATACTAAACATAGAACAAAATTACAGAGGATACAGAAATGAATAAAAAAAAACCCAAAAAGGGAACTTTTTTTTTTAAGGAAAAAAAAGGGCAACTTTGAGAACTAAGCATCATGCTTTTAATTCCACTAATACCCGAGGGCAACAACAGATCAATCACCTGAACAGCGACGCGCTTCTCTCCGTAAACAGATTCGCCGGTCACTAAGTTCTTCGTGCAGAGGGCATCCTCCTTCCCCTTGGCAACAAACACCCCCTCGTGCCTGTGTGGCTGGACGACGACCTTGCTCCCGCCCTTCATCCCGCCCCGGCCCCCCCTTCCCCTCCCACGGCCGCGATCGGCACCCCGGCCGCCGCCGCGACGGCCCCTCCCGCCGCCGCGACCTTCGCCTCCTCCATCCCTCCCACCGTATCCTCCTCTACCCCTGCCTCCGCCTCCATCGCTCCGGCCCCTGAAGCCGCCGCCACGTCCGCCGCCTGCGATCGATCCAAGAATCAACGGGGGAGATATCCGTACAAAAAAAAAAAAAACAAATCCGAGATCTAACAGGACGTACCTCTCGGTGGTCTCATCGCTCCTGCTCCGCCGCGTGAAGAGTGAAGGAAAAGAGGACGGGGTGGCTGGGGTTTAGGGTTTGGCTACGGGTTTTATACACCCCATTTTTTTTCAGGGCACCCCATTTAGTTAATTTTTTTTTGGTAGTGATTCATCTTGGCCATCAGTTTGGGCAGGCCGGTCAATCTGGCCTTTAGAGAGGGTACTCTGTCCGGCCCAGCCCCGCAAAGCCCTTTAAAGCTAAGGGTGGCATCGGGATTAAAAATCTAGGGAAGGGTTTTTACTAAAGTTTGCATGGTTAGAGAGGCTGGAGCTCAAATGAAATGTTTCAATTTGTTTTTCTTAATGTTGGGTTCGATAGAGGGGTCTTAGGCTAATAACCCCTATTTTTTAAGTTATATTATCAGTCTCAAGCACGAATAAATAAGTGGGGTTTTAAATGATTGTCAAAAACCTAAAGGCACTGGTATAAGAGTAATTTAGAGAGAGAAAAAAAAGATTTAACCATTTCTTAATGGCCTAACTAAATAAATATACATGTTGATAATTCTTATCTTAGTTATATCAACTTGGCCATTGATCGGCCCTAGCCCAGCCCTGGCCCTTGAAGGGTCGAGCTAGGTTCTATCATTTTTCTGGCCCTGAAGGACTAGGGCCTACCTCCTAAAACAAAGGACCCACACCTTACCTCCTATTGGATCATTTCTTTTTTTAACAATAATATACTCAATATACCCCACTGGGAATTAGGTTTATTGCTTAAAGCCTAGGGCTAGGACTTGGTCCGGATGAACTCGAGCAACTCAACCAAATTCTGAATTTGGACAATCATGGGCAACAATATTTAGAAATTTGGACAACCATGGATAATTTTTTAAAAAAAATTAAATTTCGGCAAACATGGTCAGTCGTATGACCAACCCGAGCAAATGGAGCATCCATATGTATGGAGGAACCTTAACTCCATATTTTGGTGATTTGATGCATCAAGTAGTTTTAGAACGTGCTGATTTTTTTGTGATGATAAACAACTTATCTTAGATAGAATACCAACAAAATATATACACATTTTAAAACTTTTAGATGCATCAAATGTTAGAAATTTTATTGACCATCCATTGTAACCATTAATTTGAATTCTATCATTTGATGCTCCTAGAAGTTTTTGAATGTGCTGATTTTTTGTTGGTATTCTAGTTAAGGTGAAGTGCATATCATCACAAAATCTCAGCATATTGGAAAACCCCTAGGTGCATCAAATCACCTCATATATATAGTGAGAGGAAAGGAAGCCTCCATACATATGGAGGAAACTTACCTTTATACATTGGTGATTTGATGTTCCTAGGAGTTTTATAATGTGTCAATTTTTTGTGATGATATGCATCTTACCTAAGATAGAACATCCACAAAAAATCAGTGCATTTTAAAACTCCTTCATGCATCAAATGTTAGAAGTTTTATCGACCATCCGTTATAACCATTAATTTGAATTTTAACATTTGATGCCTCTAGAAGTTTTCGAATGTGCTGATTTTTCATGGGTGTTTTATCTCTCTAAGGTAAGGTGCTTATCATCACGAAAAAATAGCACATTCTAAAACTCCTAGGTATATCAAATCACCTCGTACGGGGGTAAGTTTCCTCCATACATATAAAGGCTCTCTTTTTGTCCACCTACGGAACATCCCGTATGCAGTCCTTCCGTGACAAAATCTGCAGCTGTCTAATATGGCTGTGATATGCCACCGCACCCAACAACCATCTCAATCCTTGAATTGCATGCAACTACATATTGACATGAACCCTTTCACACCATAACCATCATGAATTGCAGCCAACTCCCATTTAATCGAGCCCATCTGCATTCCTTTCCAACCTGTCAATCGCACATGTCCCATGTTCACTCGATCTTACCTACTCCCACTTCCACCCCATTTAATCGAACCCCTTTCTTCTCACAGGTTTAGTGCTTTGTTTTCTTGCTTAGGCTATTTGTTTTAAGCCCTAAAGTGTCGGAACAAAATATGAACTTCATACTCATTAATTCTAACAAGCAGAGATCTAATTCATCTGGAGCTCTTCTTTAATTCTATTCCATGGAAACATTATGATGTAAAACTGATTTTATTTTTTCAATTTCATATTTCAGCCATGACATTGAGATTGAGTAACAAAGCTGATTCAAAAGATATTAACAACTCTGCTGCTTCAAATCCGCCCAGTAAGCGCAAGACGGTTTATAAAGAAAAATCTAAAATTTGGACTCATATGCATAAGATTAATCCCGACAGCGTAGTGAGCCAACCCATTGTGCATACTCATACGGTGGATTAATTTTTGTGGGTGAAATCATAACTGAAACAACTTCACTATGGAGACACTTAAACAAGTGTTCAAAATATCCACAGTAGGACCAGAAACAAAAGTTATTATCTTTCTCCAATATTGGAAACTAATCTTCTATTGCTAGTTAGAAGTTTGATCAAGATGCATTGCGTGAAGCTTTTGCAAAGATGATATTTATTGACCAATTACCTTTTATGTTAATGAAAGGGAGGATTTTAGAAAACTTATAGCAATAGCTTATCCACAATTTTATTTTGTGTCACAAAAAACAGTGAGTAGGGATTGTATTCAAATTTCTTCATCTATAAAGGTAAAGTTGAAGAAAAAAAAATAGTAAATCAAAATCACAAGTTTACGTAAAAACCAATCTTTGGACTTCAGTTTAGAATCTTGGTTTTATATGTCTTGCGGCATATTTCATCAATGATGTCTGAGAGTTATAAAAAAGAATTAATCAACTTTCGTATATTACCAACTCCACATAACAGTGAAAATATTGCTCAAGGCGTCTAATTGTGTTTGTTAGAATGGGGAATTGAAAAGGTGTTAGACACTTACGATTGATAATGCATCTTCAAATGATATGTTCGTCGTTGTAGTAAAATCCAAATTAAATAGATGAAAAAAGTTAGTGTTGGATGGTGAGATGTTTTCATATGAGATGTTTTGGGCATATTCTAAGTTTAATTGTCAAAGATAGTCTTGAGAAAGTGAAGATTTCGATAATTCAAATTCGTCAAAGTGTAAAATATGTGTGGAGTTCACATTCGCGGTTGTAAATATTTAACAAATGTGTCATGGAAGACAGAGTTACATCTAAAATGGTTGTGTCTAGATGTGTCAACACGTTGGAGCTCCACGTACCTTATGTTGGCTTCGGTTATTGCATTAGTACTAAAAAATCTTTGAACATCTAGAAGAACTAAATCCAAATTATCTACTTGATGCAGAACAAAAGCATGAGGTTCCAAATAAAACCGATTGGGAGACCGCTAACACTTTGCATAAGTTTTTAGAATTTTTTTTATGAGATGATAGTTCATGTTTTTGGGTCTAATTATGTGACTTCAAATTCATAACTATTTGAAGTTTATTTACTCTGATCAATATTCTTGAAGTGGTCAAAATGTAGTTATTTTTTATTGCATGACTTATGCAAAAAAAAATGACAATAAAATTTGAAAAATTGTGCAACATTCAAAAAAGTTAACCCATTGTTGATGGTTGTCGTTCTTTTAGATCCCGCCACAAGTTAGATAGCTTGGAGTATTGTTCTCAAAATTTATACGGGCAAAAACTTGGTTAAAGAACTTATGGATAATGTTTTTTTTTTTTGTAGGATATGGATGATGTTAGTATTTCTGGAGAGACTTTTTGACCCTTACTAAATGGAAGTAGAAAGTTGTCAAAGTTTTCAATAAGCAAACAATCACCGTTGGGACAAATACTTCTCTTGATAAATTTGATGATGATTACAATAGCTTCTTGCGAAAGTAAGAAAGACTGGTGGGAAAGTCCGAGCTAAAAAGATACATTAAATATCCTATAGAGCAAGTAATTCATGATTTTGAAAGCTTAAGTTGGTGGAGAGCACGTAACGTTATATATCATGTTCTCACGGTCATGGGACATTGGCACATGATATATTAGTTATTCCTGTATCAACAGTTGTGTCATAGTCTACTTACAGCATCGGAGGTTGCCTACTTGATCATTTTCGTAGCTCTTTGACTATGGAGATTGTGGTCCTTGATGTGTGCACAAGATTGGCTTAGAAATACATCATGCCCGATTGATGTTGAAGAAAAGTTAGAGGATCTTGAAGATATAAGTTAAGGTAATTTATTTCAAAATGTTTTTGTGCGCGTGTGTTAACACTTACATTAATGGTGAGATGAACCCACTAGGGCATAGGAGAGTTGACAAAGCAACTGATGCTTTGGTGAGATGGTTATGGGTTTGGCTCCTCCTCCTCTAAATTTACCCAAGAGTAAAAGTGGGAATTGCCGAGTGGGTCGGGCTTCACTCTAGGAGGGATTGGTTTGAGCCTGATGTGGGCCAGTGCCCAGAGGTCCGCCGATCTCCAAAAAAAAAAGGTGAGTTGAAGAGCAAAGATAGTCACAAAATATGGTGGGAGGCTGATCAAGGTAAATATGAAATATCGATATTCGGCCTCTGTGCTCCAGCGGGCTATAGTAGTCTATTTCTTAGCACTCCAAAGACACACAATTGACTCCAGGGTAGGTTGTTGAGGGGAAAATTTTCAACACATCCTGTGTACTAGGGATGGCAGTGGTGCGTTTTAAAATCGAAAACCATGGTAAACCTCACCACATGGTGCGGTTTTGGTTTGCCAAAATTTAAAACCGTTACGGTGCGATTTTGGTTTTCGGTTTCGGTGTAGCTGTGCTGTTTCGGTTTTGGCCAAAATCGCACCGTTTAGGTCATTATTGTGATAAACCGCGGTGCACCGCACTACACTGCACCGCGTGGTACGGTTTCGGTTTTACATAATGGTACACCATCGTGGTGCAGTGCAGTTTCGGTGTGGTGGTTCGGTATTGCGGTGCGGCTTTGGTTTTACCCAAAACCGCACCGTTGCCATTCCTACTGCATACCATACAACCATGGGGCCCACAACCGTCAGAGCCTATAGGCATGCTTTGCTTGCCGAGGGCCACTACCCCATATCACTGGAATTGCAATGGGCCCCATGGTTGGATGGTTACAGGCAGGATGTGCTGGAAAATTTTTCCCTCAACAACCTACCCTGGAGCCAATTGCGTGTCTTTGGAGTGCTAAGAAACAACCTACTATAGCCCGCTGGAGCACAAAAGCTGAATATCATAATTAATGGCTTCTTCACAATATTTCGTAAATACCTTGATCAACCTCCCACCTTAATTTGTGACTCCCTCTCCTCTTCATCTCACCATTTTTTTTCCTGAAAGGTCCGCAGGCCTTTCGGGCACTGGCCCGTTTTAGGCTCAGACTAATCCCTTCGGGAGTGAAGCATGACCCACTCGGCAATTCTGAGTTCACTCCTGGGTAAGAGGAGTCGAACCCACAACCTCCTCACCAAAGCATCAGCTGCTTTGCCAACTCTCCTATGCCCTTGTGGGTTCTTCATCTCACCATTAATCGAAGCGTTCCACACCCACACGAATCATATTGAAATTGATTGTCACTTCGTGCATGAAAAAGGCGGCGTAGGGTTCTCTCACCACACGAATCGTCGCTGATAGTTTTTACCACGCGAAACTCTCCGGTTCTTCGTTCCAAACTGGGCCGATGGCCGCCTCCTCAGCCCACTTTGAAGGGGTGTATTGAGGATTTACCTCCCACACGTGCAAACTCTCGTAGCCACCACATGTCGAACTCACATGCAAGCAAAGCTAGTCCCCCATGCAGACATTTGGGGCACGTTCCACCAAAACCTTTCTTAACCAGACAGCCATCGAAGCAAAGATACAGCACTTGATCAGAAACGAAATAATGATAATAATAATAATAATAATAAAGCTTGCGTGAAGAGGTTGTGTGTTCGACTCCACCCCCCCTCGATTTACCTAGGAGTGCGGTGTGATAGTCCGAGTGAGTCGGGCTCCACTCCCGGAGGGATTAGTCTGAGCCTGAAGAGGGCCATTGCCCGAAAGGTTTCGGGACACCCACAGATCTCAAAAACAAAAAAAAAGGTTCATGAGGAATGAGAAAAATAGAAGCTTTTGTTTATCTACAACTCTCAAGTCCAAATATGTACAACAATCCCTGAATTATTCTCATTTTTCGCAATATACACCTTCTACATTAGCCAATTTGCACACATACCCTCACAAATTGCAGCTTACACATATACCCATGAAGTTTTCAGAAAGAGCATAGGCATGCACCTATCTTGGGCCACTTCTAAAATTTCCAAAAATGTGCATGTATATACCCCCCTTTTTCCAGAAATTCCAAGGTATTAAATATATAGTTTGCAATTTTGCAAGGGCATATTCATAAATTGGTAGATTTAGAAGGGTATATACGCAAAAAAACCAGTACTCTAGTTCAAAAACCATCCCATGTCCAAATCACCCTGCTTTGCTTTACAACCCAGACTTGTGTAACATCAACTTGATCTCTGTACCTATGTATATATACCACATGGAGCTTCGACTTTTATTCAGCAAAACTGGAGGAAAATTCACCTTCGATTCAGAGCGCAGGATGATGAGGGACTTTTGGTTCATCAGAATAAAAGGAAAAAATGTCAACAGGTGCGTTAGTGCAGTCGATCGCTTTCCCCTTGAATCTGGACGGCTCCCCATCGTGGTGGTCGAGATAGATAACAATGACAGTGATGTCATCGTGGAAGTGGCGCCTCACTCCCCGCGATATCTTTTTTATGTCATCGTATCTCATCTCCCTTTTCTTCGCGGCCTCGTTAAGGGCAGCTCTCACTAATCGCTTGGCAATTCCCTGCAAAGTCACCACCGATTACTAACTGTACGTTTAAATTCTATCAGTTTCAGAAGCATGTTGCGTGAGAGGGAACTCACTGGTCTCGGGTTCTTAAAGACGATGTTAACTGCGACTTCATCAGTTAATTGCTCCCAGAGGCCATCTGATGCGAATATCAAGAATAGGTCATGCGGTCTGAGCTTGTGAATCCGAATCGATGGCTCGGCAGTCATGACGGGTCTTTTTAGCGGCACAGGAGCGACAAATTGCTGGAATAGTGGGTCCCGACTGAAATCGGGTTTCTTGAGGTAGACGTCACCAATGGACCTTGATACCTAAAACCAGGGCAAACATCATATTTTATGTGAAACATACATGAAATCACAGTACAAAGATATCATCTTGACAACAGAGAGAGCCCTCAGAGGAATGACCAGCGACGAATGATGTATTAAATCAGATCCCAAATAGATGGAACACGGCTTGATGGTAATGGTTAGCTTTGGTGTGTATGGACTTCATTGTCCTTCGCGACCTTAACAGATGCATAAAAATAAGTAGATTGATAGAAACTCTTCTAAAAGCATTTTGTTCCAAAAAAGGATAAAGATCAGTATGTACTGCATCCCGTCACAATTAAAGATAAATTTCTATCCAAAAAAGTGTGTATTGCATATCATTAGACCCATGAATGATGATTTCACATGAGCGATGATATGTGGATATGATTAATCTCATATCGGACAACCAGTCTCCTAACCCTGGGCTTATATAACCCAGATCGTCTCGCCCTTTGAACTGGGTTTTGGAGTAAAATTATGTCCTTGTGGTGTTACAATAAAATCTTCCTATTGATGTAGCAATCTCCTGCAAAAGGCAGAACACTTCTCTGTCCATTCGATCTAAAGAAGATATTTGATCGATAGCACATATTGTACAGGTTTCAGCAGTGAATTGTCAACAAACGATACATCGACTGTTTTCTAATGATAGATTGATACTCTGCTTTTCTCTAAACTATTTCGGCTATCTTGAATTCGACTATTCGTTCATAATTGATACCTCTACTTTTCCCTAAACTATTTCAGGTATCTTGAATTCGACTAATAGTTCATAACTGAAACGATTGATCGACGTATAGTGTGCAACTTTAAAATTCTAATTCGGTCACGGTTTCGGCCCGAACCAAACAAAGTCAACTCAGCTGAGTTGATTCGGTATAGACGGGTTTTGGTTGATACTTGATACAAGTTTTGGCCATTTTTAAAAATATATAGGTCCTTACTGGTACGACTCGGCCAGGTCGGTTGATATTGGACTAACTCAATCGATATGGGTCGACAAGTACCGCTATCGATGAATACCGACTAAGTCTTGATTAGTGTGGTCTTTCGGGCCTGGTCGCCTAGAACACAATCTAGGCGGACGACCTATATAAAAAGATCTTTTTAATTTTTTTTGTTTTTTGTTTTTTCTTTTCCTTTCCCTATGTACATATGATCCATATACTTAAATATCATTTTCTTTGTCTTTCTTCTCATAATCTATATATATGTCCTAATTTAGAGTTTGTATCATGTTTTTTTACTAGGATTAATGTTATTGTTTAATTGTGGGGTTTTTTGTTCTTTTTGAATTATCTTCCTATATACATGTGATTTATCCTCTCAAGTGCTTCTATTCCTCCAATTTTAGAATTGTACAATTTGTACTAAATATTTAGGATTTGTTTATAATGCTCGATTTGTTTTATAATGAATGTTAAGGATGCATGGTTTTTACGTTCTAACTTCTAACTTTCTAATAGTAACATAATTTGATTCGGTATTAGTCGAGTTTTGAAACCACTATAGTGAGTTTGTTGTGTCATGTACAACTTAAACTCTCCTAGTGGTTCTTGCATCCAGACTAAAGGTTTGCGGATTTATTTTCTGAGATTGCCTTCTGGTGGATGTTTATTTATCTATTGCTTTTGTGCTATTACTTTGTTAATCCTGTGAGTTTGAGAGGTGGCTGAATTGGGTTCCACCCACCCCCAATTTACCTGATCTTTGTCCATTTTTTCACGATAAACAAGCACTTTTATCCTAGCACTAATATCGATGTAATTATTTCCCTTTATTATAGAATTCCTAATCCATTTAAAGTTCGAGTCAAATACGAACCTCTTTTAAAAAGAAAAAAAACCCTATTAAAACTAAGCAATATGTCCCTAATCGCAACTAATACCTTGCCCATGAAGCCGGATCCCATATATCTGGAGCCAGCTTTATGAATCCTTCTTTGCCAATCATCATTTTAAGGGCTATCTTTGTTGTCACTGCAAATTTTTTTCATATCTTTCCTAACGACATCCATCAATGTTTTTCAATTATTCCCCTCCTCTTTCTTGATGCCTTCACAAAAAATCTGAGACCCTCTCCTTACCGGAGTTGCCTTTACTTTCTATTGTACTTGCACATACAAACTTAATATACTCTTGTATCATTTTGTCATCAATTGATGCAACTTGTATACTTCATCTAATGCACTCATTTCTTATACTATCCCTCCTAGTTGGATCACACATCTACTTGAACATCCTCATCACTATGCTCATCTCGTGTGCTTGATCTCTTTTTAGGGCCTAACATTCTAAACCCTGTAACATTACGCAATTCAGTGTTTTCTTGTAAAATTCACACTCAAGTATAAAAGGAATGCGTCAATTGGATAGAATTCCTAAAGCTCCTCTCCACTTCATCCTACCAACTTCAATTCTATTGGATATTAAAAACCATATTATTGTATTTATTGGAGATTAATTTTGACAGGGCTTCGTTATTATTATCATTTCCATTAAAATTGTGTGCAAATACTTTGCTTTAGTTGTACCAATTTTTAAACCTTTATCTTCTAAAGTTTTCATCCATAATTCTAATTTATCATTTAACCATATTCTTATATCATCAATTACCACTATATCATTTGCAAATAGCATACACCATGGTACTTCTTGAATATTATCAGTAAATTCATTAATGGTAAGAGTAAAAAGATAAGGGCTTAGTGTTGACCCTAAGTAAAGTTTCAGCATGCCTAGAAACTCATTTGTCTCACCATGGTCGTTTCTTATGCTAGTAATTGCTCACTCTTTCATGTCAAAAATTTTGAAAATAACCTTGAGGCACCTTTTCCTTCTTAAAACCCACAACACTATATATAATGGCACTCTATCCCAAGTCACAATAGATGAGAGGGGAAATAGAAGGCCAGAAACTATGGCAAGGCTCCTCTTTAAGTTCGGCCTTCTTTTTCTCCTTTTTAAGCATTGCGCAGATGGAACTCCCACCTAATGGCTTTGACTACTATTATGCGTCTTATCATGCAATAGTTACCACTATTTCTTCTCCACCTTTTATGCCAAAGCCAGATATTCTTCCAAAATGTCTTTATCTGCAAGGGGTCTAATATTAAGAGACTTCCCTTTCATATTCATTCACCACAATGTTTAGACGTTTAAGATTATCACCACTTAAAAAAATAAGAAAAAACTCCCTTAATGCAAAAAAACAATTATAAGAGACTTTGAAATAAAAATACTCTCGAATCTAGGATAAACATCATATGGTCAAGACTTTGTGGGCATTTTATCACGGCCAATTCTCTACACCATGCAAGAAACCAAGACCAATGCCCTTGTTAACTAGATTAGGACATGGGCTATATCAACGACGTGGCACCAAATTGTTTGTGTGGATATACATTAAAGCAACAAGCAAGGCATACTCTCGTCTACACCACCAAAGGAGCATTGCACATTAAATCTGATCCCTTTTTAAGCACGAATTTTCCTGGTAAGAATTCTACCAACGATAAGATGAAAAGTATGAACATATATGAAAGTATCTGGTCCCACAACTTGCCCTCACAACCAAGGTCTAAAATTTAGGTTTCAATTCGGACATTCAGCGATTTTGGCAGTGTCCATCTGAGTTTCAATGGATATATTTACAAAATTAAAAAATTATGAAAAAATAAAAATAGGAACATGTAAATGCAAAGTTAAAAAATGATGCAAGTCAAGCAAAAGAACATCTGGCACTATATTATGGTTTAGCATGTAGTTTGGTGATAATCTAAAAGACTTTATGCATAAGGTATCTTTACTGTAAACCGAAGTGTGAAATCTACACAACTCAGAAACAACTACGTGACTAACAAACTATACAGATCATCATTCATCAAGGATTAGCAACAAGTAACATAGGCCTATAGTTGAGAGCCAATGACATTAGGCTCGAAGGCTTTTAACTGGAAGACATTGAAATGGGAATATTCACTGTTCAATAACATAGCACTAATATCATTTAGCATAAAAAATGATCAAAACTGAAATTTGTTGAAGGCCCTTTTCATAAATGTCATCAGTTTGGCTTGCTGAAAAGCTATTGTGCAAAAATTCATAATCTGGAACCTCTCTACTTTTAGAATCCTTAAGGAACTTGAGCTCATGGCTACTCCCAAAAATGATAGGATGGGTAATCCTTTTGGTCTCTAAACAACGATAGAGATTAAATAATGTTTACTTAAATGTTTCACAAGAATGAGTTGCCCAAACAAATTGCCAACATAAGTACAGTTTTAATTCACACCCTCTATAGAAAGGTATAAGGTTGGTTTCAGCCAAACTGGCTAAAATTGAAAAGACTGGCTCAGTTTAGGTCAAAAGGAATTGAGCGGGATCCATTCAGCCACGAACCCTAGTTTAAGGTTTCTGGACTCGGATCTAACCAAACCGATCTGCATGAGATCTTCAAAAAATGATCACATCCAAATAAAACCCAACATTTTCTCGAGATTAAAGAACTTGTCCTAATACCTAACAAAAAAGAGTCCTCCAGCCTCCCACCTCCCACCTCCAATATCAAATGCTATCAAGTAACAAGTTTGACATCAATATGAATAGAAAATTGCAAATTTACTTCCACAAGTGCCCCACATAGAGGTTTGCTATTCGGGGCTCTCTTTAGAAGAACCCTAGATGTGCCCCTGAACTTCCCCTCTCAACAGAAGTCCCATCACCAACTCAAACTAGATACAGATATCCCAAAAAAGACCAGCAAACCAAAAACAAATTGAAATATGCACTACACAACACATTCCATGAGGTCCTAAATCCAAACTTTATCACTTCTCCCAACCATGAATTACCCAAAGAATATTTCCGTTGGTAATTCTTTTGTTCCATTGCCTTTTCAAATGCATGGAACTCCATGATATCTATGTTACATGAACTTCTACAAATAATCTTGCACCAGCACTAACCATTAAATATGTTGCGGAAGCACCTGGTTAGAGATCAATCACAGAGCAAATAACAAGAACAAATAAGCACAGAGAACACATGATATTTTTAAGGTGGTTCACCCAATCAAGGGCTATGTCCAATGTCGTCGGAGCTTGAGAGATTTTCACTATGAAAGGGGAACATAGGATCTACACCCGAAACCTCTTTTCTTCTACAAAGCACTCACCTCCTCTCCTTCGCCACAATGCCAAAGACTCACAATCACGAAGCCTCCAACCCGATCCTCTCTCCATGGAGGATCTCCGTCTAGAGTTCTCTCTAGAAGAAACCCTAGCCGTCACACCTCTCTGAATAGCATCAAAATATTACTACCATCAGGACCGAAACAACCAATATATATATATATATATATATATATATATATATATATATATATATATATATATATATATATATATATATATATATATATATATATATATATATATATATATATATATATATATATTCCAAACAACCTACTGAAAAAGCCTTAACTCGTGACAAGTCTGCCGCTATCATGCGCACTATGGGTAAAACGTACACACGATGCGACACGGCTTAAAACTGGCGACAAAGGGAATTATGCGCACGAATACCTCTTCTTGCGCACGAAATTCTGCTTGCCAGAACCATGCACAAAATGAGGTCATTGTGCGCACGATCTGTTTGATTCGTCTCTGCTTGGCTCTGATGTTAGTCATGTATCCCTAGGATCGTGCGTACAACGGGTTAATCGTGCGCACACCCTGCCTGGGTCTTCATGGGTATGGATACAACTCCAACTGATCACTCCATCCCGATAAGTTCTCGACAAAGCACATATCTCTGCTTAGTGATTACCTTGATCATCATGTCCACAAAGATTATTATTTGTATGCACCTTCACAAGATGCAACGACTCCTCCAACTCAACACAGATCCAGTAGCCATGATAAGTCGGATTATTGCTCAATTCAATCGTACTCTGACTATCACAAAACAATGGAAACTCTCATGCTTCACACCCAAATTCTTAATGAACCGCTTCATCCATAGAAGCTCCTTTCCTGCTTTAGTCATAGTAATGTACTTGACTTCAGTCATCGATAATGTCACGCAAGTCTGGAGCTTTGACTGCCAAGACACAACTCCCCCTACTAGTGTAAAGATGTAACCTGAAGTTGATCTCCTATTATCTAGGTCTCCTGCCATGTCTGAGTCCGTATACCCTTCTAAAACTATTTTATCACCGCCAAACCACAATCCCGTCTTTGAAATACCCTCCAAAAACCTCAAGATCCACTTGACAGACCCTCAGTGCTGCTTGCCAGGATTCTCCAGATACCTGCTCACCGTACCAACCACATGAGCAATATCGAGCCTCATACAAACTATGGCATACATCAAACTCCCTACTGTTGACACATAGAAAATCTCCGCCATCTCCCTTTTTCCCTCTTCGGTAATTGACGAACTTCTCGAGCTAGCTTAAAGTAATTAACCAGTAGAGTGCAAACCACCTTCGCATCCTGCATATTAAACCGTTCCACAACACGGCCAATATACTCTCCTATGACAGCCAAATCTTCTAAGTATTCCTGTCACATCTGATCTTCATGCCTAAGGATTGTTGTGCTGGCCCCAAGTACTTCATATCAAAGGACTTAAACAAATTCACCTTCAACTTGATGATCTTGATTCTTGTTTACATGTTGTCCACATACTGTAACAAGATTATGAAGCTGGTCTCCGTGAAGTATCCGACATAGATGCAATTGTCGGCGAACATACGCTTTATAGACTTGATCCAACATGAATGAATCAAACTTTTTGTACCACTGTCTCGGGGCTTGCTTAAACCCGTGGAGACTCTTCTTCAGCCTGTAAACTATATGCTCTTTGCTCTTTGTCACGAAACCCTCCGGTCGCATCATATAGATTTCCTCATCGAGGTCTCTATGAAGAAACGTTGTTTTGACGTCCAATTGCTCAACCTCCATGTCAAGACACACTGCCTAAGGCAGCACCACTCTAATAAATGCTCGCTTCACCATAGGAGAATAAATCTCTGTGAAATCAATGCCTTATCTCTGCTCGAAGCCTTTACAACTAGTCAGGCCTTGTACTTCACAATCTTCCCGCTGCTATCCAACTTGAGCTTGTACCCCCACTTGTTCCTCAAAAGCCTTTGGGCTTTGGCCCTTTGGTAGCTCCACTAACTCATAGGTATCATTTTTCTGCAATGATGCCATCTCCTCTTATATCGTATTCTTTCATTGTTCATTCTCCTTATAAGTTTGTGCTTCCTGCAGAGACTCTGGCCCCTCACATTAGTAAGAAAAATATACTCATCCTCAATATACCACATAGATGGAATGCACTCCCTTGTAGACCACCAGACTTGAGGTTCTATATCTTTTTGTGGAGAAGGTAGCCCTGCATTTACTCCCTGTTCTTCGCCTCCGACTAAAAGACCCTTAGCCGGTTTTTCTTCTTGAGCTTCTTCTACCTGTTCAGTTTGCAATGGTAGAAGAAAGACATGTGTATCAAAAGTGCTGCTCTTCAGCTCCCCTATTTTATCCGAGTCAGTAATACTTTGGTCTTCATAGACCACCACATCCTGGCTTCGAATAGTCTTCTTAGATTTCGGATCATAAAGTCTATAGTCGAACATCTCATCACCATACCCGACGAAAATACAAGGAATCATTCTTGCATACACCTTCGATCTTTGCTCCTTGGACACATAAACGAGTGCCTTGCACCCAAATACCTTCAGATGAGCGTATGACATCTCACTTGGTCCATACTGCCTCTGGAATCTCGCTATCAAATGGAGCTGAGGGATCGAATGATCAAATAACATGCGGTTCGAGCAGCTTTTCCCTAGAAGGACTTAGGCAGACTCGACCTTGATACATACAGCTCGCCTTTTTTATAATAGTCTGGTTCATCCTTTCGGCCACTCCGTTTTGCTGTGGAGAGCCAAGAACTGTCTTCTCATGTCGTATTCCCTTATGAACGCAATATTCTTCAAAAGTTTTAGAAGTATATTCACATCCGTTGTCACTGCAGAAGCACTTAAGCATCTTCCCCATTTCTCTTTTAAACTTGGCATGGAAGTCACAAAAACAAGCAACTACTTGATTTGTAGTGAGAAGAAAATAAACTCAGACCTTTTGAGAAGCGTTGTCAATAAAAGTCACAAAGTATCGGTTCCCGCCGAGTGTTTCCACATCCATGGGACCGCATAAATTGGTATGAACTAGATCAAGAAATTTGTTCTTCCTCTTCTTTAACTGCCTCTAGTAAGATACTCTGTAATGCTTCTTGTACACGAAGTCTTCACACGAGCTGAAAGACATTGATAATCAGTCGTCTCCTCTGACTTTACTGCATCACCTTCAATCAGGGCATATAAATCCTTGCAATAGAAGATATCCTCCATCTTTGGTTTCCAGATCAACCAATTAGATCTATTGAGGCTAATTATCCGTGTGTTAGGATCATCATGTGCACGATCTGTCTAATCCATCTTTGCTTGACTCTGATGTTAGTCCTGTGTCCCCAGGATCATGTGCACGACGGGTTCATCGTGCGCACACCCTGCCTGGGTCTTCATGGGTATGGAAACCCAAAAAAATCCACTTTCTAACATGGCCTATTAACTTTTAGTCCTAATCGCCAAACCTCACCGCTCACCTTTGACTTGAAAATTCTTCACCAGTTGACTAGGTAGTAGGTACCATACCTATTCGCAATCACAACATATATGAGCACACAAGCATGACTAAATTTCTTGCAACCATTATATAGTGGCACAGAACAATAGATAAACACATTTCAGATAATAAACCAATTTGATTAAATTACTCTTTTTCTTTAAGTCAAACCTCAGGTTTTAGAGGAATAGAATTAAGTTTATCACTTGAATATCTGCACCTTATGATCCATAATGAAGTAAAGGAGAAGAACAGATGTTGAAGACGAAGGAGGCTATACCTGAATGATCCCCTTGATCCTCCATACCCCTTGGTTATTGACAACGATGCGGGAGTCGTCCGGGTGGAGCTCGACGAGCTCCCTCCTCACCTCCTCCACGGCCACGTTATGGTCGCTCGACAGACGCTCAGCGACCACGGCCCTCCGCCCCTGGTGGCGCCGCCCCAGCACCGCCCTGGAGTCGCCGAGGTTCGCCACGTAGAGCTCGTCGCCGGCGATCGCCCCGACGAGGCAGCACGAGCCCACCGAGGCGATGTGCGGCCGCGACAGCCACGAGCGCTTCACCAGGTGCAGGAACTCCTCCTCGGTGGCGTCGAACGCCTTCCTTATCACCTCCGCCGACAGCCCCCCCTCCTCCGATGCGAACTCTGCCCATTCGGAAACACATCAAACCAGAGCGATTCACCGGCCCAAAAAGAAATCTTGGTGGGGAGGGGGCACTCACTGTGGAGATGGGGGAAGAGGTTCTTGTTGACGAAGCGGGAGGCCTCGGGGCCGCCGTGCCCGTCGAAGACGCCGACGAGGGTGGCGGAGGGGGAGGTGATGACCTGGCCCTGGTCCTCGAGGGCGGAGTTGGCCTGCACCACCGCGATGGAGAAGTCTCCGGAGACGTGGGGCTTGAGTTCCATGTGCCAGAGGAGGTCGTCGTCGCCGCCGCCGCGGTCGCGCCACCCGAAGCACCGCTCGAGCGGCCGGTAGCACGATCGCAGCATCAGCCTCTATCTCCTCCCGGGCGCTCCGCCGCCGGAGCCTCGTCGCCGGGATCAGGTCCTCTTCTTCCCCACTCTGCGGCTCGGTCGAGGGGAAAGCGAAAGGGAGGTGCAGTCAAATGCAAGGAAATCGCGTTATATAGTATAGAGAGAGAAAGGTAAATCGGAGGAAAGAGCTCTCACGCGTTTCTTTTATTATTTTCTTATTAATCCATCGGAATATGCCAACGTATTCTTACAAGATTTTCTTATTTAATTATTACAGCTTTTATTTATTTTCCAAAAATGTAGCACAAGTTAGGAGAAAGCTGTACAAACTTAGCTTCTATAGAAAGTATTACGGTGGGGCCCGCCGGGCCCCGGTCGAGGCCGAGTGTGCTCCCGCCACCTCATTATGTACAAGTAAAGTATGCACGCAACTATACCGTTGCACCCAGGGCCGTTGTGGTCGCAGAAAAAGATTCGGGTCGTCTTTATTGCGGATCACACGAGATTACAAATTTTCTTTGATCAGGAGATTCTGGGAGAGATCCTCTGGAGGGTCCCTTTGATCCGCGTCTCCACGTGGTATTCGTGCGAGAGCTCTGAAGGGGTTGCCCAGGACAGAGGTCTTTACAGGGTGAGGGTTTTTGAGAGGCTAAGGAGTTTCCGCCGTTGATTTTGTCCCGTCCGTGCTTCGCGCTTTCTCGGCTAGGGAGGCTTTGGGCTTCGTTCCTCGGTCTTCGTGTCTTCCTCGATCCTTGCTCGACCTCGGCGTCCTTGATCGTCGGTTCGCGGCGTCGATCGTGTTTTTGGCGTCAGCTTTGGCTTTAGCTTTCGGCTTTGGCGTAGCTTTGGCGTGGCTCTGGCTTTTGCTTTGCTTTGGCGCTTGCGCTTGAACGTAGGCGGGTAGAGACTTGCGATGCTTTAGTTCTTCCGGACTTCGCGTCGTATCGGCTAGAACGTGCGGTGCTTTGCTCGTGACCGTCGTAGTTGCTTGGCTTTGGCACGTGCGTTGCTTTAGCGCGGGCTTTACCGGTGCGTTTGCTTTGGCTTCTTGCGTCGGCTTTGACTTTAGCTTCGACTCGATCTTCTTCTCGAACGACTGGCGTTACCTCTTCAAGGCTTCTTTACTCTTCCGGCTTCCTCGACGGTTGTGGCGTCGGTTTTGGCTTTTCGGCGGGGGTAGCACCGATGCTTGTGCGACGGTTGTGGCGTCGACTTTCGTTGATGAAGACGGCGGGTGTAGCACCGATCTTCGTGCGACGGTTGTAGCGTCGGCTTTTGTTGATGAAGACGGCGGGTGTGGCACCGGCTTTAGCACGACGGTTGTAGCGTCGGCTTTTGGTTGACGAAGGCGGCAGGGGTAGCACCGGCTTCAGGCCTTCTTCTCCCGGCTTTCTTCTTCGTGCGAGGAGTCGATGCCTTGATTGAAGACGACGAGTGTTGTCGGCTTCGATCTTCTTCTCCGGCCTTTGCTTATGGCGTCTTCGGAGCTGATGAAGATCGTTGGAGCAATCGGGTGATGACGGCTCCGGGTCTTCTTCTCCACGCTTTCTTCTTCGTGCGAGGAGTCGAAGCTTTGATCTCCGAGTGCAAGGTCTTCACGTTGATGAGGACTTGAAGGGCCAAGGACTCCCGTAGGATATGCTTGCCGTGCCTCGTGAAGCCTTCGGTCTTCGAGCGTTGGAGCTTCTCTTGCGAAGCTCTTTCGTCTTCGGCTTTCGGACCTTTGATGCCTTCCCCGACCCCTTCTATTTATAGGCAAAGGGGGGCGGTTGGGGGAGATATTGCTGAAATCTTTTTGTTTCCTCCAATATCTCCCCTCATAATCATCGAGATGTTGTTCCCTTATTTGGGGAAACAAACCCGATTTCCTCCTTTTTAGTTGGAGTGGTTATGGGCTAGATGTGACTCGATCTTTAAAGATCGAGTTGTTATTCTTGTTGCACTTTTGGATCGGATGGCGATGCAACGTCATCTTGTCCGTTGGATCGAGGGATCGTCGCGGATCTACGGCTACGTAGACGTCCACGCCACCTCCCCCCGCATCGAGGCGGTTTTGATTTCTTTTTCCTTTCTTTTCTTTTTCTTTTCTTTTTCTTTTCTTTTCTTTCTCTTTTTCCCTTTCTTTTAGGGCCGGCCCCACCTCTCCATGAGGAGGGGGCACGGTTTTCAAGAGGGGGGGGGGGCCGGTGGGCCCCCCTCTTTGTGTTCGAGTCGCGGGTCCGGTGGGACCCGTCTGCTTTAAGTTGGGCCATGGTGCGCGGGTTGAGCTTGCACGCGGGCCGAGTTTCGCATGCGGGCCGTTGTGTGCGGGCCCAAGTTTCGCATGCGGGCCGTTGTGTGCGGGCCCAATTTTGCATGTGGGCCGTTGTGTGCGGGCCGAGTTGCGCGTGTGGGCCGTTGTGTGCGGGCCAAGTTTCGTATGCGGGCCGTTGTGTGCGGGCCAGGTTTCGCATGCGGGCCGTTGTGTATGGGCCAAGTTTCGCATGCGGGCCATTGTGCGCGGGCCCAGTTTCGCATGCGGGTCGGGTTCGACCCGGAGGCCGTTGAGTGCGGGCCTGTTTTACGTGTGCAAGTCGGGTTCAACCCGTGGGCTAATTTCGATGCCCACAAATGCCCCCTCAAGTTCGAGTGCGCCCGCGGGAAACGCGAAGCGCTTGGACTTGACTTGCGTTTTTGCTCGGAATTTGGGTCTTTACAAGAACCCCTACCATTTCGTTTCCCTCATCGTTTTGCTAACGCGGGAGACGGAAGGCTTTGGCTGCTTGGAGTCATTGAAGACATCTTTTAGGGTTTTGTTCATCTTCCTTGTTGTCGCGGACCTCCTTTGCTTCGAGGATGGCGCGAACGTTGGCGGCGGCCGCTGTGCGGAGTCCCAGGGCAGGTAGGCGACGAGAGCGCGAGGATGGTCACGATGCGCCTTGGTGGAGGGTTGTTTCCTCTCTTCGGTGCGGGAGCGCAATAGTGGAAGCCGATTGTCGCGGTCGAAGGTGACGATAACGACGCGTCTGACACAGCGCGGGGAGGAGACAGAGTCGACGAGGTGCAGCCCCACTTTCTTCATGTTCTTTCATGGTTACATCGGATATGGATGCCCACCGGATAGAGATCCCTAGATTCAAGGGATATGAGATTTACCCCGTCTCTATCCCAATAACTGATTATGGCTATATATAGGGGGTTGGATGAAAAACGGATTTCAAATTTTTTTTTTTTTTTCTTCGTCTCTGCCGTCGCGTCTGCGGGGTCAGCGGCAGCGCAGGCGGCGGCTGTGGTGGCCGGCGCGGCAAGAGGGCTCGGCGCGCGCGGGGCGCGATGGCCGGCGCGGCAGGGCGCGCGCGTGCGGGGCGCGGTGGCCGGTGCTGCGGGCGGGCACGGTGGCCGGTGCAGCAGGCGGGCGCGGTGGCCGGCGCGGCGCGGGGCGTGGCAGGCGGGCGGGGTGGCGGCTGCCGGCGTGAGAGCAGCGCAGGCAGGCGGGCCGGTGGCGTGCGGCGTGGGCACGAGGCGGCCGTGCGGGCGGTGCGGGTCGGGCCGCAGGCTTTGGCCAGGTGGTGAAGTCGACGCGAGGTCGGGCGCGAGCAGCAGGCGGATAGGCGCCGGTGGTGCGGGGTCCGGCTGCGGTCGGTGTAGGAGCGGTGCAGGGGCCGGCTGTGGCTGAATGGCGGAGGCGGTGGCCGGCTTGGGCGCGGGGCTCAGGTGGAGCAGCAGCCGGTCGCGGGGCGCGGGCTGTGGTGCAGCAGCCGGGCGCGGGCCGGGGTGCAGCAGCCGGGTGCGGGCCGGGGTGCAGCAGCCGGGCGCGGGCTGGAGGCCGGCGGGCGGGGCACCGATGCGCGGTGGCAGGCGGGACGGACCGGAGGCCGGCGGGTAGGGCGCCGGTGCGCGGTGGCAGGCGGGACAGGCCGAAGGCCGGCGGGCGGGGTCTCCTTCCCCTTTCTCTTTCTTCTCTCCCTTCTCTTTCTTTGTTTCTCTGTTTTTTTTTTTTTTTTTTTTGTTTTCTTTTTCTTTTGTTTACATGCAGAGAAAGGGACGTCGCGACCCCTGTGTGCGATGGGGTCGCGAGCCTCATCGCATGCAATGGGGCCGCCGGTTTTTTTTTTCATGGGTCGCATGGGCTCAGGCTACAGCGGCGACGATCGGGCACGGGTGTGGGCGTAGCGACGAGCGTAGGCACGGGCTGCAGGGCGTTGGGCGACGCGGTGCGTCACCGGCGGCGGCTGTGTTGCGTCGCATACGGGGCGCGGTGGCCGGTACTGCGGTCGTTGGGCGACGCGGTGCGTCACCGGCGGCGGCTGTGTTGCGTCGCATGCGGGGCGCGGTGGCCGGTACTGCGGTCGTTGGGCGACGCGGTGCGTCACCGGCGGCGGCTGTGGTGCGTCACATGCGGGGCGCGGTGGGTGGTGCTGCGGTCGAGCGCGGTGGCTGGTGCAGCAGTGACTTGTGGTGGCCAGGCTTGGCACGAGTGGTACGACAGCGACGGTGGCCAGAGGAGGGGCGCGGCCGGGGGCTGCGGTGTGCGGCCGGCGCGCGAGCCGGAGACGGGGCGCGGCCGGGGGCTGCAGGGTGCGGCCAGCGCGCGGGCTGGTGGCGCGGGAGGGCGCAGGCCGGAGGCGGGCTCGGCCGGGTTTTAGCAGGAGAGAGGGGGTGCTGCGGTTTTTTGCTATGGCCCGCCTCTCAGTTTCCCTTTTTGCTAACAGGGACTTTCTCTTTTTTTTTTTCTTCTTCTTTTTTTTTTTTTTTTTTTTTTTTTGCAGAGAAGGGGGTGCTGGCCTTTTTGAGGAAATTGTGGCTGTGGCCCGCCGTTTCCACGTGTTTAAGAGGCTGTGGCCCTATTTCTTCTTCTTCTTCTTCTTCTTCTTCTTCTTCTTCTTTTTTTTTTTTTTTTTTTTTCTTTGATTTTCTTTTCTTTTGGGTCTTGACTGATGATCCCCTCTGGACTTGGCTCGCTTTTTCTTCTCGATCTTTGGACCCCCTTTTTTTTTCCAATTTTCTTGACTTTTCTTCCCAGATTTTGACTGCCTTTTTCTCTTCGGATTTAACCTTTTTTTTTTTTTTTGACTTCTGGACTTGATTTGTCTTTTCTTCTGGAACTGATTGTGCATCTTGATTTGACTTGGACTTTTCGTTTCCTTGCAGGACTTGTCCCTTCGAGTGCTTTTCGAAGGCCGACGGGACCATTGAGGTCTACCGCGAGAGTAGAGCAACTGGCGAGGTTGCACCCGGGCAGGCTGGGCGAGACGGGCTGGATGTTCCTCTGGACTATGGAGAGAACTTTTTTTGATGGTGATGTCAGCTTGGAGGACATCAAGATGGGCGTTCTGGAGTTCAACGAGAAGGAAGATGAAGCCACTAGCGTTGACAAGGAGCAGCCTGCTTTGGTCATCTTTTGCTTGCCGATCTTGACCTTGGTGACTGCTCCAACAACCCTTTTGGCTTCGTGGAGGTCACGGAGGATGCGGTCTCCCACGGGAGTATGCATCTTCGTTTTCCTTTTGCGCAACTCTTCTGCCGCCGTACGAGAGCTTTCCGACTTCTGGATGGATCATCGGTGCGGTCTCCCACGGGAGTACGCATCTTCGTTTCCCTTTTTCGCAAGTCTTCTGCTGCCGTTACGAGAGCTTTTCATCTTCTGGATGGATCGTCGATGTGGTCTCCCACGGGAGTACGCATCTTCGTTCCCCTTTTGCGCGAGTCTTCTACCGCCGTACTTTGAAGCAGGAAGCGTGTGTCGAAGTTGGACGAGCTCATTCTCACCGATAAGGATTCTTTACGGCAGATCGTTCGACCAAGTCCAGATTGCTATTCAGGAGTCAGTTCCAACGGATGTTTTGGCCGCAGCTTCTTTGTCAGTTCCTGTGGCGTCTTTGACAGCCGCCACGGCGATGGTTCAGGAGGCAGTTCCCGTGCTTGGGTCTTCAGGACAGGATCGAGCCTTATCTCAGCACTTAGAGGCTTGCCAGCGAAAGTGTAGATCGCAGAGCCTTCTTTCTAAGCTTCTTTTGGAGAGTTGTGCTAGAAGTTTATCCAGGCGATACTTGCACCCTTCCAGGAGGAGGGTCTTGACGCTTTGAGTAACTGGTGGGTTTCCTGGTGGATGGCTCATTGTTTGAGGAGCATATGAGCACCCTTTTGGCGGATAGCTAGGCTCATTGCTCGCAACGGGCTTCACTAGAGGAGGACGTTTCCTTGGCGTTGGCAAGGGCCGAGGAAGAGGAACGTCGACTGGAGGGGCTTCACTCGTTTGCTACTGCAGACTTGGTTCGGGTGCAGAAGAAGGTGGAGATTACTTGCGCGTTGCTTCAGAAGCTGGAGTCCCTCCTTGCAAGGCAGCGTGCAAAGCTGGCGACGCGTTGAGCTGGTAGGGCGATCGAGAAGGCTTCCGTAGCGAACCTTGCGAAGCAGCGTGCAGAGCTAGCGACGCGTCGGAAGCTGATGGCTTCTCTACCCCTGGAGTTGCAGTGCGTGTAAGCTGCGGGAGAGCGAGCCGCTTCGGCGCCTCTAGGACTTTGACTTGCTACTTATGCGTTGCTTCAGAGGCTGGAGTCCCGTTTGGAGAAAGCTCGAGCAACCAAGAAGACTTTTGCAATGGAGCTTACAAAGCAGTGGGAGGAGCTTATGAAACGCCGAGAGCTGGTGGTTTCTTGCCTTTCGGAGTTGCACTGCGTGGGTGCCTCGAGAGATGAGCTGTGGCAGCACCGGGAGTTGGTGGCTTAACGGAGGCTGACGGCTTCTCGATCCCCGGAGTGGAACTTGCGTCTTTTCTGGGCTCATTTTCTGGAATGGTAGTTTGCTTTTTTTTGTTTGGACTGAACCTTTACAGGCTGCCTACGTACCCTACTGAAAGGGATCAAGTCACACGTAGTTCCTTTATTCCTTTTTTTTTTTTTTTTTTTTTTTTTTTTTGGGCAAGGGGGGTAACCTTGCGCTAGACAAAGTACCTTTTGAGGGACTTGCCGCTGGCAGGCAGAGTCACCGCTGGTTCGCAGTTGTCGTCCACCTTCTTCGCTTTAATGTAGTTAGAAGTGAAGATCTTCTTGACTGGAGTTTTGATGATTGCTGAAGTTTGACTGGAGCCGATGTCTCGGTGGTTCAGAAGACTTTGTTCGTCGCTCTTGGAGAGGCGAGCTTGAGTCTTTGTCAGGCGATGTGGTATTGCAGCTGAGGGTAGTGAACCCATATGCACCGTGCTTTCTTTGTTGTGGCTGGATTTGAACATCAACTCGGTGGAGTTTTGCCCCCGAGTGTTTTCTGTCTTGATTGCGAGTCGCTCGGAGCTAGTGTACTCAGAAGACTGGGTTGAGCTCGAGGCGTGCAACAGACCATGTAACGGTAGTGTCATCTCTTGTAAAGTGATGAAATTGGCCTTGGAGAATGGTGACGCTGGTTCTTTTGCCGGAGTGGAAGGTGATCGTCCTGACTTGCGAAGCCATTGAGGTGCGAGCGACAGGACTGTCGCATCTTGAGCAGGCAACGGAACGTGTGGCGTTGAGCTTGATTTGGAGTTGATATGGATTTTTCGTCTTGATGCAGGCGCTCTTTTGACTTTGTGCACCGTCTGGCTGGGGAATGTCACTAGTTTTGCAAGTGGAGAGGTTTTGTCTCTCGCAGCTGCTTTGACTTTCTGGGCTCGTGGAGCTTTTGCTGGAGGAACTTCTGCAATGGGGTCTTTGACCTGGTGGAACTCGACGTCAGCAAGGTGTGACTCAGCCTCGTTGTAGTGCTTGCCGTTAGCGACGATGGTTCTCCCCATGCTTTTGATGTTGGTGCCACTTCCTTCATTGAGCACTTGGTGAACTTCCCTCATGCAACCGGAGACCTTGAGGTTTTGATCAACTTCAAGGAAGCGGCTGGGGAAAAACTCCTGGAGTGTTGCCAGCTCTGGGCAAGTTTGCTGGAGAAGATTTTTCGGACTTGCTGGAGGTACTTTGGACGTCTTTCTTTCTGGAGCTTCACTCTTTTCCTTGAAGGTCTTTCTTTCGGGGAGTTTTCTTGTCGTCCGATCTTGCTCGTGGTTGGCCAGACATGCTATCCTGTAGCTTGACTGTCGTGGCCTTCTCCTTCGAGGCGTCATAGCCCATGCGTTTTTATCAAGAAGATCTTCCTCGCCAGGGTGAAGAATTGGTGCCGTGACCGACGGCTCTTCTTTGATCGGAAGGACTTGCTCTTTTGGAGGCTCTACCGCCTCATCTTCTGATCCCCAGCCGGTTGGCTTGATTTCTTTCATTGGGATCGAAGGAGGCTTGGAGTAAAAGACGTAGAAGTCGAACTTACCTGATGGCTGGCCTAGCAGGCTGACTTCAGGGCCTCTTTGCTCGTCTCTTGCTTTGAGCACATGCTGGGATGTAGCTTTGTTTGGAAGAGGGAGTGTTTGCGCGAGAGGCGGTTGCCCCCAAGGCAGTGAGGATTTGGCCCTGGGTACTGCAGGAGCATACTGTCGTCGTCTTCTTGGAGCTGGTTTCGCCATCGATCTTTGACAGACGATGCGCAGCCTTGCTGAAGTGCGTTGTGGAGCGGTCAGTGCTGGCGGGAAGGAATCGAAGGTGATTGACGTCATATTTGACTCGACAATATCACTAGAGTCGATCTCGATCATCCCTTGCTTGGCGAGTGTCATGATCTTATCTTTGAAGACAAAGCACTTCTCGATGGGATGGCTGACCATCCGGTGGTACTTGCAGAAGAGCGGATCGTTGACTCGATGTGCTTGTTCCGGCCTTTTTGGTGGCGGAAGTTCGATCATCTTTTCTTGCATCAACTGATCAAACATGGAGGAAACTTCCGAGTCTGGGAAGGGATACTCCTTAGCTTCAAGCTCCTCGAGGGTCATCCTTGGTGGCCGTTGAGGCTGAGGAGGTGGTATGGCGGCTCCTTTGCCTTTGTCCAGCTTGCCACCGATCTTGAGTGGTTTGGAAGTCGAAGCGAGGTCGGTGACATTAACTTGCTTTGATGCCGCCGGTTCGTCCTCCTCTTCCACCTTCTGGAAGGCTATGGCCTTTGAGGCCCCGCGAGTTGCTAAGCTGAGCTCCATGTCGTGGGCTCGAGTCGCCAGTTCTTCGAAGGACCGAGGCTTGATCCCTTTGAGGATGTAGAGCAAGCCCCAGTGCATGCCTTGGGTGCACAACTCAATAGCCGAGTCTTCATACAAGCGATCTCGCGAGTTTAGCGCAAGGTTTCTCCAACGATCAATGTAGTCGATCACCGGCTCATCCTTCCTTTGCTTGGTAGCAGTAAGCTCGGTCATGCTGACGATGCGCCGAGTACTGTAGAAGCGGTTGAGGAACTCCCTCTCTATTTGATCCCAGCTGTCAATGGATCCTGGAGGAAGATCAACATACCAGTCAAAAGCATTACCTTTGAGGGTGCGAACGAACTGCTTCACCATCGCGTCGTCGTATGTGCCGGCGTTGTTGCAAGTCTCGACGAAGTGGTGTTGCCTTGGATTCCCCTTCCCGTCGAAGTGCTGGAACTTTGGCGGCTGGAACCCGGTAAGGAAGCGCAGCTGCTGGATCCTTGTAGTGTAAGGCTTCGAATATGCTGCCGTAATCGGAGGTAGGCTGCCGCCGTGGGAACGCATCATGTCGGCCACCAAGGCTTGTATTTGCTGGGCATTCATCGTTGCTGCCACTGAAGGTTGCACGGCCACCGAGACCGGCACGGGAGCCGAGGAAAGTGCAGGAGTAGTTGCTAGTGTTGCCGGGCCAACTTCTGCAAGAGCAGGAGTTGGAGACGGGGCTGGAGCAGCTACTGGAGAAGCAGGAGGTTGACCGAATGTTGCGACATCCCTGGCACTCAGCCTTTGAAGCAAGGTGTTGATGTGACGATCTTTCTCTTCCATTAGTCGGGTGAGCTGAGCCATATGTTCACCCATTTGCATGACTTGGAGCTGGAGAGCGGACGGAGGATGATGTCGTAGGACGTCTCGATGTTGCATACCCGCACCCTCGCCATCGTCGTCGGAGACGTAGTTACGCTGACTTGCTTCTGCTTGATGACGGATGTTTGCCCTCGGCAGGGGAGGTGCAAAGTCCGCTGGAGAACCCGAACGGGTTCGGGGTTGGGGCTGGTCCTCCCCAAATTTCTGGACAGATGTTCCAGGATTGAGGCTTGTTTCTTCATGCACCAAGGCCTCATTGGCGCCTTGGCGGGCATCTTCGGCAGCAGTTTCCGGCGTGAAGAAGTCCGCAAGAGTTTGAGTACGCCGAGTGTAGACGCGTACTACCGGGGGAACGACATCCTTTGGGTTTTCTGGATCACCGTGTTGGAGTAGTGGAGACTCGGCGATAGGTGAGAGGCTTGTTGGAGCAAACGTATCATCGTTCGTTCCGGCCATTGCGAACTTGAAGCAACTCCTTCAAACGTACGGATGAAAGGAGAGGATGGTCCCACCGGGCGTGCCAGAAATCTGTGGTCGCAGAAAAAGATTCGGGTCGTCTTTATTGCGGATCATACGAGATTACAAATTTTCTTTGATCAGGAGATTGTGGGAGAGATCCTCTGGAGGGTCCCTTTGATCCGCGTCTCCACGTGGTATTCGTGCGAGAGCTCTGAAGGGGTTGCCCAGGACAGAGGTCTTTACAGGGTGAGGGTTTTTGAGAGGCTAAGGAGTTTCCGCCGTTGATTTTGTCCCGTCCGTGCTTCGCGCTTTCTCGGCTAGGGAGGCTTTGGGCTTCGTTCCTCGGTCTTCGTGTCTTCCTCGATCCTTGCTCGACCTCGGCGTCCTTGATCGTCGGTTCGCGGCGTCGATCGTGTTTTTGGCGTCAGCTTTGGCTTTAGCTTTCGGCTTTGGCGTAGCTTTGGCGTGGCTCTGGCTTTTGCTTTGCTTTGGCGCTTGCGCTTGAACGTAGGCGGGTAGAGACTTGCGATGCTTTAGTTCTTCCGAACTTCACGTCGTATCGGCTAGAACGTGCGGTGCTTTGCTCGTGACCGTCGTAGTTGCTTGGCTTTGGCACGTGCGTTGCTTTAACGCGGGCTTTACCGGTGCGTTTGCTTTGGCTTCTTGCGTCGGCTTTGACTTTAGCTTCGACTCGATCTTCTTCTCGAACGACTGGCGTTACCTCTTCAAGGCTTCTTTACTCTTCCGGCTTCCTCGACGGTTGTGGCGTCGGTTTTGGCTTTTCGGCGGGGGTAGCACCGATGCTTGTGCGACGGTTGTGGCGTCGACTTTCGTTGATGAAGACGGCGGGTGTAGCACCGATCTTCGTGCGACGGTTGTAGCGTCGGCTTTTGTTGATGAAGACGGCGGGTGTGGCACCGGCTTTAGCACGACGGTTGTAGCGTCGGCTTTTGGTTGACGAAGGCGGCAGGGGTAGCACCGGCTTCAGGCCTTCTTCTCCCGGCTTTCTTCTTCGTGCGAGGAGTCGATGCCTTGATTGAAGACGACGAGTGTTGTCGGCTTCGATCTTCTTCTCCGGCCTTTGCTTATGGCGTCTTCGGAGCTGATGAAGATCGTTGGAGCAATCGGGTGATGACGGCTCCGGGTCTTCTTCTCCACGCTTTCTTCTTCGTGCGAGGAGTCGAAGCTTTGATCTCCGAGTGCAAGGTCTTCACGTTGATGAGGACTTGAAGGGCCAAGGACTCCCGTAGGATATGCTTGCCGTGCCTCGTGAAGCCTTCGGTCTTCGAGCGTTGGAGCTTCTCTTGCGAAGCTCTTTCGTCTTCGGCTTTCGGACCTTTGATGCCTTCCCCGACCCCTTCTATTTATAGGCAAAGGGGGGCGGTTGGGGGAGATATTGCTGAAATCTTTTTGTTTCCTCCAATATCTCCCCTCATAACCATCGAGATGTTGTTCCCTTATTTGGGGAAACAAACCCGATTTCCTCCTTTTTAGTTGGAGTGGTTATGGGCTAGATGTGACTCGATCTTTAAAGATCGAGTTGTTATTCTTGTTGCACTTTTGGATCGGATGGCGATGCAACGTCATCTTGTCCGTTGGATCGAGGGATCGTCGCGGATCTACGGCTACGTAGACGTCCACGCCACCTCCCCCCGCATCGAGGCGGTTTTGATTTCTTTTTACTTTCTTTTCTTTTTCTTTTCTTTTTCTTTTCTTTTCTTTCTCTTTTTCCCTTTCTTTTAGGGCCGGCCCCACCTCTCCATGAGGAGGGGGCACGGTTTTCAAGAGGGGGGGGCCGGTGGGCCCCCCTCTTTGTGTTCGAGTCGCGGGTCCGGTGGGACCCGTCTGCTTTAAGTTGGGCCATGGTGCGCGGGTTGAGCTTGCACGCGGGCCGAGTTTCGCATGCGGGCCGTTGTGTGCGGGCCCAAGTTTCGCATGCAGGCCGTTGTGTGCGGGCCCAATTTTGCATGTGGGCCGTTGTGTGCGGGCCGAGTTGCGCGTGTGGGCCGTTGTGTGCGGGCCAAGTTTCGTATGCGGGCCGTTGTGTGCGGGCCAGGTTTCGCATGCGGGCCGTTGTGTATGGGCCAAGTTTCGCATGCGGGCCGTTGTGCGCGGGCCCAGTTTCGCATGCGGGTCGGGTTCGACCCGGAGGCCGTTGAGTGCGGGCCTGTTTTACGTGTGCAAGTCGGGTTCAACCCGTGGGCTAATTTCGATGCCCACAGCCGTCTTGATACAAGTTGAGGCCTATAACGCAAAACGTTAAATACGCCTTTTTTGATATTGATATAGTAATATAATTAGATAAATTTTAAGTTTTCAAGTAGCATGAAGCTTTTTTTTTGTATGGCTCTCACGCTTTTTAAATGCATTTGAGGCCTTCTTTTCGGATTGGGTATTTGGTTATTTAAATGGCTTTAAGCTTTTGGGGGTCTTTTTCACATGGTCTTATAGTCGAGCCAGTCCTAACCGTAGCTTAGAGCAGTTGGTAGTGGTATCGCTCCTTGTGGGTACTTATCCAATATCGATTCCCGCTTCAGCCAAGTGCTTTCCTTTGGGCAAGGTGGTCCTCCTCAGTTTGTTGCGAGCAAGGTGGACCTTTTCCCGTGTTTGCTCGTGCAACGACTTCCACTAGAGTGTTGTGCCATGATGGTTTCTTCCGGTGGTCCAGTGACCTTCGGTTATGTACAAAAAAAAAAAAAAAAGTTTGCACAGCTATTTACGTGAATAGCAATTTTCTTTTTCTTCTTTTGAACGAAAATACAACCCTACCAACTATTAGAACTTAACCTAATACAAAAATAGGATACAATGAAGACGGTCAAAAGGCTAGGTACGTAAAGAGCATAAAACAAAAGGAAGGGCAATAGTTTTTCAATAATCTATATAACAAGGGACGTCGGTTTTGTGCTGACTAGACAAAACGGAACAAAAAAACTGACTAGGATAAGCTGACTGGACAAAAATGAACCGAATAGATCTAACCATTCGTTCAAAAATCAATGCACGATCTCTCCTTGGTTTCAAATCCCAACCTATTTAAACTACACTAAACAGCTAAGAGTGTCCTTAGAATCGTGGGGGAAAAGCCACTGAATTTCTATAGATTCGAAAAGAATAACGAGAAGATCAGATCATCAAGAAGCGAAAGAGGAACCACGAAGCGTATGGTTATTGTCCCTTCATTAAAGACTAGCATGTAGGGCCGTATTGGGTCATCCTCATGCTGCATGCGACCAACGCATTGCTAAACCCAACAGCCTCCCACTTGGCACAATAACATCAGTGGGTAATAAGCAATTGGAAACTTTAGTATGCACATACGACTTTCGAAAGTAAAACAATACAATTATCTCATATCCTAGAAAAAATAAGGGTAAATTACAACTTCGAAATTCCATACAGTGACTTACAAAAGCCAAACTTTAGTATGTGCATGCGATAATTTTTATTTCAGATCATAGTTAAAGGAGATATTTCGAATAATTTGTGAAAAATGTGTTGGCATTTGATTCCATTCATACCATTACTATATATTTAGGCTTTTGAGTAGTCATAAATGAGTTTTATAGTCCTCCGGTTGGGAATAACTCCTCGGATAAGAGTCACAATGAAAGCAAATTAAAAGACGACCGGAGGATCGTAGATGGTACGCATTCCATATTAAAATTTTCATCTAAACCAATCTATATTGAACATGGATTAAACATTGAATCCTAATGACAATCTAGCGCTATGAATTATCTAGCATGAATGTAAATCCATATATATTCTAGATCTAAGGATTAGAAAGTTATACCTCTATGCGGATCTTTTAACCGTGGAGAATTTTTTCTTATTGATCTGAGGCCTCAGTTCGAAGGCCCTTGTTGATGAAGATCCTTGTATGTAGATTAGATCCACACACACACACACACATGCATACAATTTTGATGATGGATTCCTTCAAGTTCATCTGATCACGTACGATACCCCGGATTCTCACAAAATGATCTCTGAGTGCCTCAAAGTTGCAAGCCTTCTTCCTCTCTCTCTCTCTCCCTCTCTCTCTCTCTCTCTCTCTCTCTCTCTCTCTCTCACACACACACACACACACACACACACACACACACACACACAAGGAACCTTGGAAGGGGGGTAAGGGGTGGCCGAAATTTTCATTAGGGTTTAACAAAACCTCTTAGCCTTATGAAAAAACAGCCACACTCATTAGGGGGGAGTTTGAGTTGTTCCTCAAGTCTCTCTCCCTCAGTATCTCTTTCCATAACCATCTCTCTCTTTTTAGAGGGGAGAATCTTTGGCCGAAATCCCTTTACCTACTAGCCCACTTCTACCATGCTCTAGTGCTACACACACATGGAGTGGAACCCACTTTAGGGTTTCCGAAGATGATCTTGCTTTCTAGTATTTCATGAGATATGTTAAAATAATAAATCTGAATATAATATGGATAAGGTAGAACCTTCAAGAACTGGGGTTCTTGGCTTATAATAAAACTCGACTAACATACTACCTGAGTGCATCATTAGTTCTATGAACCCGATTAACTTGCATAGCCACCAAGAGTGTGACACAGGCAACACTCCAATTCACCAAGACTTATAATACTCTCTCATATACCCCTATTCTCTGCTCAGTTATGATAATGTGATATTCCTTCACATAGTGCCATGACTCAACTCAAGTGGTGTGGAGCACCGTTGGACTCGAGTCATCATATGCCTCAGTTCCATCCAGGTTGACTTATTACAATGCACATTCTGTCGTTTTGGCCAAGCAACCGAATACGTTCAACAATCAAATTACAGACCACCAAGCCCGGGTTTAATGCGATATAGGTCAAACCAAGGAACATACATCCCCAGTCGGGATATGGATGGCCTACCGAAGTTGTATATCGATGCAATGTCAATCGAGTAACCCAGCACACTGTGGTATTGGATCACTAGTGGATCCCTTACACGTTGGTGCACCAAAGCACCACACAACCAGTTAGTCCAATTGAGATAAGTCCTCAGGGTTAATGAGTGATTACTCTAAGCGAAAACATGGCTTAATATACCGATATTTGCTCATCGATCTATGCATCATATTGATCATGTTCGACTATAAATACTATGCCTGATAATGACCATGGTAGAGATATTCATGCTCTATCATTTTCAACAGCTTATCCTGATGAGGCGACCAATATGATCAGAGTTGTGAACTATTTAGGTTTATATAGGACCAATTTTCTGAGTCTCCTACTCATATGGACTATTATATTACCATGGCTTCTTGTTCTGTAACCAGAACACATAATAAGATAGTACCATAATGTAATTCTTAAACTATTATCAACCATATAAAGGTAATATAGAGTTTTACAAACTATCAATCATATCAAACTTAATAATATCCCACTGGGTCTAGCGAGAAAAAATAGTTTTGATCTCTATAGCTTCTACATGCTGCTTAAAAGCGGTTGCTGGAATCACCGTGGTAAATATATCAACAACATTGTCTGCAAACGCTATCTTAGTCACCGCTACTTGCGCTTTCTTATGAAAGTACTAAATTAAGTAGAACTCGTGTTCAATATGTTTAAAACTCATGTTCAATATGTTTACCCTTAAGGTGGTGTCTTGGTTTCGTAGACTGTGCTATCGCTCCACTGTTGTCATAACAGAGTACAACATGTGCTTGAGCCTCTGGTACACACCCATGTCTATCAGAAACTTTCTAAGCCAAACTGCCTGGTATGCTGCAAATGTACTTAGCCTCTATGGTGGAGTTCGTAATGAATTTCTGCTTCACACTCTGCCAACTGTCCGTTCCTCTTTCCAATAGGAAAATAAAATATGAAGTCGATTTTCTAGATTCCATATATATCTAACAAAAAGTCAGAATCTATATATCCAATTGGTGTCAGGTCCTGTAAAGTATAAACTAACTCATAGTCCCTCATTCGACGAAGGTACTTGAGTATACTCTTCACACCAGTTCAATGTGCTAGACCCATGTTCGACTAAAATCGATCCATTATTCCTATTGCGAAATATATATTTAGCCTCGTACATTACATGACATATATGAAGCTACCCACAGTAGAAGCATAGGGTACCTTCTGCATTGATACCCTCTTCTTATGTATCTTAGGACATTGGTCATTAGACAATTTCAAACAATACCTAAATAGTAATAAACCTTCTTGGAGTTTTGCATACTGAATATGGCCATAATTTTATCTATATACGCATCATGTGATAACAAGAGAATCTTGTTTTGACGATCTTGAGTTATCTTAATCCCTAGAACATAACTCACCTCACCAAGGTCTTTTATGTCTAATTAAGATGATGATCAAACCTTTATCGCAGACAATATCCCTATGACGTCATTTTCAATTAGTAGAATATCGTATACGTAAAATACTAAGTATACCACCATAGTTCCATCGCTCATCTTGTGCATATATGGTTCATCATCATTTTGATCAAATTTGTATGACCGAATTTTGTAACTTGCAAACTAGGTCTTCTTGAACCATTGACTCAAAACCTAGATATTGCATCATATATATATTTTCTTTCAAATTTTCATAGAGGAAGGATGTCTTAATATTCATCCATCAGATCTCCCAATTATAATGGGCTTATATGGATAAGAGGATTCGAATAGATTTAAACATAACTTCGGCCGAGAAGATTTCGTCATAGTCGATCTCTTTTCTCTATGTGAAACACTTGGCAAACTAGTCCATCTTTATAAGTCTCAATGAAGCCATCATGTCCTCTTTTCTCCTTATACACCCATTTACACCCAATGGATTTAATATTGGGTGATGGTGTAACAAGAATCTAGATAGTATTATGAGACATTAATGCAAACTCTGCCTCCATGGGTTTTTACCAGTCAGCGTTGTTAGAAGACTCCATCGCTTCATTGTAGCTAAAAGGATCATCCTTCTAAATATCTAGATGAACTAATAAAGTCTCTCTAAAATATCTTTTCAGGAGCTAGCTTTGATGTTCTTCCATTGCTACGATGCGATGGTGGTACTAAGTGAGTAATTTTTACTGTCTTTGATATACTAGTGCCATGTGTTACCTGCTACTACTACGCTTTTGGATACACGCTCTCCACCAGTACTTGCAGCTCATCCTGAACTACCTTACTAGTGAGATTGTGGTCCATAATATAATCATACTATAGGTAGATGACATTCGTAGAAATAATCACCTTCTCGTTATCAGGATCATAGAATAGTCCACCTTTTATCTCCTTAGAGCAACCTATAAACGACCATACAAGATGGTGCTTCCAAATAGCACAGGAGCAAGAGGGGGGATTGATAGAGGACTCTTCAGGCACTACAACAGAATAAGATGATGCTTTTGAACAGCAAGTAAAATTCAGAGAATCGCTAACAAAAAATGAAGGAGCAGGGGTACAAAAGACTAGTATCTATAATGATATCCCATCAAACATATCTATCGATAACATCACTTTGTCTAACAAAAAAGTAGAGATTGCAAATAATTTACGGGGTCAGAGGTATCACCTCCACCCCCCCCCCCCCCCCCCCCCCCCTCCCAACATCAACAAATAAGTGTGCTATTATGGAATGTGAGAGGGCTCAACAAGGAAGGACAAATGAAAAGCTTGTATGAATGCTAGAAGGAACACCATATAAAATTATGTGGGCTGATCCAGACAAAGCTAGCTAAGAAATGTTTCAATAGGTTGAAGAGGAGACTTCCCAATGTCTGGAATATACATGGAAATTTGAGCGAATTCGAAACAATAAGACATCGTATTCTAGTGTGTTGGAAACCTTTCGAGTGGGTGGTAGACATTCTATTTCAATCAGATCAACATATCACAGTCTTGACTGATTCGGGAGGGCGACAGAAGGTTATCATTTCAGTCATCTATGGATCTAATATTGAACTGAAAAGGAGACTACTGTGGGAGGAGTTAGGCCAACTGTCGACCAACGCTTCCTTAGGCTCGCTTCCTTGGCTGGTAGGAGGGGATTTTAATGCAGTCAGGCACTCTAATGAGAGGATTGGAGGCAGGCCCATAGTACAAATTGAGATAGATAGATTCAACATGGTTATCTTGAGAGCTAGACTCAAAGAATTGCATTCTAAAAGCATCTTTGGACTTGGTCCAATCGTCAAGACACCAACAACATGATACTGTGCAAGATAGATAGAGCATTAGTGTATACGGAGTGGGTGGATAGATTTTCAAATTCGTGGGCTGATTTTCTAGCAGTTGAAATTAACAATCACCACCTATCCTCATCCAATGTGGAGATAATAGAAATTGGGGACAAAAGCCCTTCAAGTTCTTCAACTATTGGGGAGGCATACATGAAGTCGAGAAAGTAGTGGTTGATGCATGGAAGCTAGAAGTGGTGGGCACTCCTGCCTTTTGAGTCCAAAAGAAGCTTCAGAATGTCAAAGCCAAGTTGAAGCTATGGGTAAAGGGGAACAAATCCAATGTTGTAGATCAAGAAATGGAATTCACATAGAAAGTGAGACATATTTAGAAATTAATTCAAGAGGAGCCGATGGACTCAAATCTGGCAAGGATAGAGAAGCAAGCAATTTCCGAATTAGTGGAGATTTCAGCTCTGGAGGAAAGAAACTTGAGGCAAAAAGCTAGAGTCGATTGGCTTCAAAAGGGTGACGGAAAAACCAAATATTTCTTCTCTTCTTTTAAAGCGAGATGTAGTGCTAATTCTATATACTCTATTTTGCTTGATAACGGCTCGATCTCCAATGACATCCCACGTATTAGAGAGGAAGCTGTCAACTTTTATACTAAACTATTTGTCCAAGATGCTCAGGAGTCCATGTTCGAGCCACTTCTATTAGGGATGGCAGCGGTACGGTTTAAAACCGAAAACCGTGGTAAACCGCACCGCATGGTGCAATTTTGGTTTGCCAAAATATAAACCGTCATGGTGAGGTGCGGTTTTCGGTTTTGGTGTTAACGGTGCGGTTTCGGTTTTAACCAAAACCGCATAAAATCGCATCGTTTAGGCCATTATAATAATAAACCGCGGTGCACCGCTCCACACCGCACGGCATGGTGTGGTTTCGGTTTAACATAATGGTACTGTCACCGTGCAGTGCGATTTCAGTGTGGCAGTTCGGTATTACAGTGCGGTTTCAGTTTTGCCCAAAATTGCACAAAAACCGCACCGTTGCTATCCCTAACTCCAATTCAGAAAGATTCTATCTCCTGAAGCCTAGCTCTCACTAGATTAGCAAGCATATCCAAAGAGATGAGTTGGAGATAGTCATCAAGGAAACAAAGGGAGACAAAGCTCCAGGCCCCGATGCATGGTTTTGACTTCTTCGAATTGGAAAAGCCTCTCTCCTCCATGAACCATTCTTTCATAGCTTTGATTCCCAAAGTGCATAAAGCCAACTCCTTCAAATATGTTAGGCCAATCTCATTGTGCAATTGCCTCTACAAAATAATCGCTAAAATTCTAACCAACATGATGCAAGTGGTCATGCATGAGCTGATTTTCCCCAATCAAACGACGTTCATCAAAGGCAGGTGGATAACGGGGTACACCTAGTTCATGAGTTAGTAAAAGGCTTCCATAGAAAGACAAGCTCCAAAAGATTGTGTCTCAAGATAGATATCATATAGGCATATAATTATAACCTCATTCAACTGAGAATATTTTATGCATGCTCTTTGTGGCTTGGGCTTCAATGAAACTTGGATCAAGTGCATCAGAGCTTGTACTAGTTCTCCTTCCTTCTCCATTTATAGTCAATGGGTCTCCAGCAGACATGATCAAAGCGAATAGAGGGTTAAGGTAGGACGATCCTTTATCGGCTTATCTATTCACTATAGTTATGGAGTGATTCTCTTGGAAATAGAATGGGGTGTGTTGCGAGGGGATTGGAAAAGCTTTGGTCAAGGAGGAACGCACCCAATCTCCCACCCAATGTTTGCCGATGATCTCATGGTTTTCTTAAAACCAAGGAAGGCGAATGTGGGAAGATTTGCTAATCTAATACATGAGTTTGGGGAGATTTCAGGACTTGTCATCAAGTGAGAAAATGTTCAAATTTTCTTATCCAGATCGTGCACCGAGTTATTTCATAAAATTTTAGATTTGGGCATAAGAGCTTGGGGACCTTGCCAGTCAAGTACTTGGGTTTGCCACTGTCCACTTCCAAAGTCAACAAGGTCATGTTTAGGCCCGTGTTGGAGAAGGTTACGAATACCATTGAGTGTTGGGCAATCAAACACCTCCATAGCGGGAAGATTGGAGCTGATTAAATCCATTTTACAAAACTTCTCTTATTTTTGGGCTTCCACCTTTGCAATTTCTAGCCTTGTTCAATCCAAGGTGGAGAAAGTCATGAGGGACTTCCTTTGACATCAATCGAGCTCTCACGTTAGTCGGGAGACTCGGGACACGTACGGTGTGTGTACGTCGAAAGGGGAGGGTGGCTTTGGAATTAGAAGGTTGCGAGATATTTGATAGGCGAACCTCCTAAGGTTGGAGTAAAAGATAGTGAGCGAAGATGACAAGTTCTGGACATAGTGGATGAGGGGCCGCTATGCCATTATACACAACGACGGACGGGCTTTACCGAGGACGCGCGACCAGCAGAAGAATGCATGATCATTTTGCTAGAAGTGCAGCAAGAGCGGAGTGGGCGCAGCAAATCCAAGTCACAAGTTCATGATTTTCTGAAGCTTGGGAGGCGGTGTGTGTGATCAAGGTTCCGAAGAGGCTTGGAAGGACGCTTTGTGGAGAGCTCCAGTGCCTCCGAGAATGGCCTTCTGCACTTAGAGAACATCCCTAAATTGCCTCGCAACACAAGACAACCTCCAGAATCGGGGAGTGAGGGTTGCAAAATGTTGCCTTTTGTGCAGGGCGGCAGAGGCTAGAGGAGTCGGCTTGTCATTTATTCTTCCAGTGAAGATTTGGAAGCATCTAAGTGAGATAATGGAAGTACCATACACTCAAGGGGGGGGGGGGGGGGGGGGGGGCTGTTAGATAGGGGTGGACATAGTCGAGTTGGTCGGGTTTAGAGGTCTGACCATGTTTGGACCAAGTTACATCGTCTTTGCCCAAGTTGTCCGAGGAACTCGTAGAGGGTCTGCCCATGTTTGGATCATGGAAGTTCATCGAGTTCTTGGGGTTGCTTGGGTTCGTTCGGACTATTCACTAAAGAGTAGAGATTTCCGATCTAAACTTTACAACCAGCTACATCCGATCTAAACTTTACAACCAGCTACGCCTGATCTAGAGCTTTCTCTCGCTGGAGCAATTTTTTTTTTTTTTCGGTGTAGACCATGCAGTAAAGTATATTAGAAGTTTCACCTAATTGTCGAGATATATGTATTCCTCTCTCTCTCTCTCTCTCTCTCTCTCTCTCTATATATATATATATATATATATATATATATATATATATATATATATATATATATATATATATATGAGGAATGGGATGCTGCCTATCAAAGCAGCGTTTTTTGCTGCTTTGATACATTGTTTGACCATCCTAGAAGTTTTGGAATTTGATGAAATTTAGTGAGGGTGTTGTCTAGGGTAAGATGATCATCCTCACAAATTTTCATCAAATTCCAAAACTTCTAAGAGGGTCAAATGGTCGAAGCAAAATCTGCAGTCACCGTTAAAATCTGCAGATTTTGCTTCGACCATTTGACCCTCTTAGAAGTTTTGGAATTTGATGAAAATTTGTGAGGATGATCATCTTACCCTAGACAACACCCTCACCAAATTTCATCAAATTCCAAAACTTCTAGGATGGTCAAACAATATATCAAAGCAGCAAAAAAAGCTACTTTGATAGGCAGCATCCCATTCCTCTATATATATATATATATATATATATATATATATATATATATATATATATATATATATATATATATATATATATATATATATATATATAGAGAGAGAGAGAGAGAGAGAGAGAGAGCAAGAGCGCTGTTATGTTGCGCTGTGAGCTGCAAGGGGGGAAAAGTGAGCTGCGGGTATTTTGACCCCCCAAGAAGTTTTGGAATTTCATGAAATTTGGTGAGGTTGTTTTCTAGGATAAGATGATCATCCTCACCAATTTTTATCAAATTTCAAAACTTCTAGAGGGGTCAAATGATCGACGCAAAATCTGCAGATTTTAACGGTGACTGTGTACGGCATAAATTGCTTCGACCATTTGACCCCCCTAGAAGTTTTAGAATTTGATGAAAATTGGTGAGGATGATCATCTTATCCTAGACAACAACCTCACCAAATTTCATCAAATTCCAAAGCTTCTTGGGGGGTCAAAATACCCACAGCTCACTTCCCCCCCCCGGCAGCTCACAGCGCGCGCACTATAATAGCCCTCTCACTACAAGAAATAGGTTATTTACCGACGAAAATTTCAATTTCCGTCGGTAATAATATATCTTTTACCGACGGATATCATATTTTCCGTCGGTATTATAACTAAAGTTTTTTTTATTTTTTTTGCATATTTATTACCGACGGTGATATACTATCCGTCGGTAAAACATTTTTTACCGACCAAAGTTTTATTTCCGTCGGTATAATGACTTTATACCGACAGAAATATAATGTCCGTCGGTAAAGAGTAACGACATGCTTTATACCGACAAAAGATATATTTCCGTCGGTACAATGACTTTATACCGACGGTAAAATAATATCTGTCGGTAAAAAGTAACGATGAAACTCAGGATTTTTATCGGGCCTCTAGAAAAAATGGAACCCTGTGTTTCGTTATCACTTTGTACTGACGGATATTATTATATCGTCGGTATAAGGATTTTATACCGACGGGCAAATAATATCCGTCGGTAAAATGTGACGACAAAACGCAGGGTTTTTACCAGGTCTCTGGAAAAAATGGAACCCTGTGTTTCATCGTCGATTTTTTACCGACGAATATTATTTTACTGTCGGTATAAAGTCCTTTTACCGACGGTAAAATAATTTCCGTCGGTAAAAAGTGACGACGAAACTCAGGGTTTTTACCAGGTCTCTGGAAAAAATGGAACCCTGAGTTTCGTCGTCGCTTTTTACCGACGGATATTATTTTCCCATCGGTATAAAGCTTTTTTTTACCGACGGAAGTAAATATTTCCATCGGTAAAAACCCTACGATAAATTAAGTTCAGCGATCCCCTTCTCTGTTCTGTTTCGACTAAACCCTATCCCGCCCCTCTCTCTCTCTCTCTCTAAATCCTCCCCCCTCCCCGGCCTCCCTCCCCCCCTCCCCGGCCTCCCCCCTCCCCGGCCTTCCTCCCCTCCTCCCCGGCCTTCCTCCCCCCCTCCCCAGCCTCCCTCGCGTCCCTCCGGCCGGCCACCCCTCCCCTCTCCGCCGGCGAGCTCCTTCTCCTCCTCCTCGTGGACTCCGGTGAGCTCCTCCTCCTCCTCCTCCTCCTCCCTCTCCCCCCTAGTTAATATGCAAAGTGAATTTATCTTAAAAATATTTAGCTCAAAAATATTTAGCCCAAAAATATTTTAGCTCAAAGTTAGATTCGGGTTATGTTTGTGTTTGTTTTGGATTAAATTGATGTTCAATAAAGATGACAATTTAAGTAATTAAAACTATTTATAAATTAGTTATTTTCTCTTTAGATTAATAAAATAACAGTCGAATAAAGGAATATTTTGAAAATATTCATTCGTTTTGGATCTCAGTTAATTGTAGGGGGGATGATATGTAAATATTGGATGATATAAGGGGTCCATCTGTAAATATTAACTTTAGAGGGGTTTTTGATTTGTTAAAAAATCTTTTTTTTCAAACATAAACTCTGTCAAAAAAAAAAATAATCATATCCTGGAGTATATTGTACCTTGGTTGTACTAGTCGCCGCGCCTTGATTTCTTTGTAGACTTGACCAAAATCTTTTTTCACGTAGTACTTGATGATTTTAAATTCTTATGCATCTATGGCCAAAGTAGTTAATACATGAGGCTGTACTCAGCGCATCGACCACTTAATTTTCAACTCATGACTTGTGTCTTAGAACATAAGCAGGGGTGTACCTACCTTGGGCCCGGCGGGGGGGGGGGGGGGGGGGGCAAAATATTTTGCCCCCTAGTTAATATGCAAAGTGAATTAATTATACTTTGTCCCCCTGAATTTTAGCTCAAAAATATTTTGCCCCATTGAAGTCAAATTACATTTTGCTCCATTGAAGTCAAATTACAATTACAAAGTGAGAAATTAAGTAGTTGACAAAAAGAGTATTGTGCTGACATTTCAAACTTAGGGAGCGTTTTGGAACAAAGTAAACTATAGGGGGGTTAAGTGTTTTTGGCAGCGATTCACGTTTCGTGAGGACTCAGAGGCGATAGCGATTCACGCAGGCTGAGGTCTTGGTTGAGGCGGACTGAGACATGTTCTTAATAATATGGGATAAATTTTCTCAAAACTCGGCCGGGCTATAGCCCGGCCGAGCCAACTATTAGATCCGCCCATGACTTGACCCCTTCAACTATAACTATGCTCCGTCGGCATGTTGACCTTCCTCCTTAAAGTTATAACCATTAGGCTTAATTTTTATCCCCAAAATACTCTTTCCAGTTGAAATATAAAGATTTTTCTCATCCATTAGGGATGTGGATGGCCTGTAGAAGTTTCGGTTCAGTGTTCCATACCCGGGAACCGAAATCGAATTTGTACGGAGTCTTATAACATTGTTTGAAATTATTTCAGGTGTTGTATATCCAGATAGACGAAGATGTCTTCGATCGATAAGAGTTGGATACGTAATTCGAATCGCATGAGCCAAGAGTACAGAGAAGGAGTCGGAAAATTTTTGGATTTTGCATTTGAGCGTCTTGCACCACTTGACGGAAAAATTGTGTGTCCCTGTATAGACTGTGGAAGGCTGACTAGGAAGGTTCGAGAGGAATGTGAGGTTGATCTGGTAATGCGTGGCATTAACATTAGCTATACCCATTGGTTCTCACACGGTGAGGAGCTATATGCAGTCCCTATGGCAGTTCACAGTGAAACTGCAAACACAGTGATCGATGATGATAATATTAATACAGACGATGACGATGACATGCAGGGTATGATACATGATTTGCAAGGTGGAATAGGTATGGAAATACCGTCAGGTGATCAGCCCAATATTGAAGCGGACAAGTTCTACAGATTGCTTAAGGATGCCGAACAACCTCTATACCCGGGGTGTGAGAAGTTTTCAAAACTCTCTTTCACTGTAAAGCTTCTTCATTTGAAGTGCCTCAATGGTTGGAGTAATAAGTCATTTAATATATTGGTAGAGTTGCCGAAAGAGGCTTTTCCTATAGGTGAGACAGTACCAAAATCATTCTACGAGGCGAAGAAGACAATTAAAGATCTCGGTCTGGGTTATGAGAAAATTGATGCATACATGAACGATTGTATGTTGTACCGGAAAGAGTACGAACATGCGCAGTCATGCCACATATGCGGAGCAACGAGATATAAAGAGACGGATACCAAGTCTAGTACCAATCGAAGGAAAAAAAATGTATATGCAAAGGTTCTTCTATACTTCCCGCTTAGGGACAGGCTTCAGAGGTTGTTTATGTCATCGAAGACTGCTGAGCACATGAGGTGGTATGCACGAGAACGTACAGATAACAGGGTTATGAGACATCCGGCCGACTCTCTAACGTGGAAATATTTTGATCATACATATCCTGAATTTGCATGTGAAGTTCGCAACGTCAGGTTAGGGCTTACTAGCGATAGCTTCAATCCCTTTGGGAATATGAGTGTGTCATACAACATTTGGCCAGTTGTCCTAGTTTCATACAATTTGCCTCTTTGGATGTGCTTAAAAAAGCCATACATAATGCTCTCCATGCTCATTCCCGGACCTAGGTCGCCTGGTAATGATATTGACGTTTACTTGCAGCCGTTGATTGAGGAGTTGAACGAGTTATGGGAAGTTGGGGCCGATACATATGATGCCTCGTTGCGCCAGAGATGCATGCGGCACTTCTATGGACGATCAATGATTTTCCTGCATATGCCAACTTATCCGGGTGGAGTACTAAAGGAAAATTGGCGTGCCCTACATGCAATAAGGAGACAGATTCATTACGGTTGAAGAACGGAGGCAAGTTCTGTTATATGGGCCATCGAAGATACCTTATTGATGGCCATAAGTGGAGGCAGAACAAAAGAGCATTCAATGGCAAGAAAGAACTTGCAAAGGCCCCGGAGCAGCTTTCGGGGGTAGAAGTCTTGTGTGAATTGGATCAGCTTGATGTCGTGGCACTTGGGAAAGGTAAAAAGAAGAGAACATATGAAGATTCTACGCGTGAGCATAACTGGAAGAAGAAGAGTATTTTCTTTAAACTACCGTACTGGAGCAGCCTATTCTTGCGGCATAACTTGGATGTCATGCATATCGAGAAAAATATGTGTGACAATATTATAGGAACACTGCTGAATTTCGACGGTAAGACGAAGGATAATCTTAAATCTCATCTCGATCTTAAGGAGTTGGGCATCTGAAAATCACTTCATCCCCAAGATATTAGGGATAAGAATATGTTGCCAATTGCATGCTACACCATGAGCTCACAGCAAAAGACAGTCTTATGTGCATTCCTACGGTCTGTGAAAACACCAGACGGTTATTCTTCGAATATCGCACGATGCGTGCAAGAAAACAGTCGGAAGTTGTCTGGATTAAAGAGCCACGATTGGCATGTTCTTATGCAACGATTGTTATCTCTTGCTATACGTGGGAATTTAACTGAACAGGTGTCCGGTCCATTAATTGAGCTCAGCACTTTTTTCAGACAGTTGTGCTCGAAGGTACTTAGACTGGACCAACTTGATCAGATGGAGAGGGATATTGCGATCACATTGTGCAAGCTAGAGATGATATTTCTACCTTCCTTCTATGATGTCATGGTGCATTTGACCGTTCACTTGGCAAATGAGGCCAAACTCAGCGGCCCAGTTCATTACCGCTGGATGTATTTTATTGAGAGGTAATCGTCTCGTCTTATTTTTTAATGTATTTGATCGTTTTTGATGTATTTATCCATAATTGTTTTTCTCAAATTAGGTACTTGCGAATATTGAAATCATATGTTCGTAATAAAAGTCGTCCGGAGGGATCAATTACTGAAGGATACCTAGCAGAAGAATGTCTAACATTCTGCTCAAGATACCTACATGGTATAGACACGCGATTTAATCAACTTGAGCGGAACTATGATAGTGGTCCAATAGACTTCGATGGGGGGTCTGTCTATATTTGCCGAAATGGGTAGACCTATAGGAGGAGGCAAAACTCGTCGATTGTCTGTAGATGAGATTCAACAGGCACATATGTATGTATTGCGCCAATGTGATGAAGTGTGGCTAACTTATAATTTTCCAACACTTAGACTCTAAATCGGTCAATCAGATCGTAAATTGTTCAAATATCCAATTAGAACTTGCTCGCAAGTCTGAAATACGGAATAATTCCAAGTACGAATTATCGGATGCCGATCCGATGACGATCCGATCGAATCCAAACCTATTTCAAATTCGAAACACGCTAACTTATTATTTTCCAACACTTAGACTCTAAATCGGTGAATCGGAGCGTATATTGTTCAAATATCCAATTAGAACTCACTCGCAAGTCCGAAATATGGAATAATTCCAAGTACGAATTATTGGATGCCGATCCGATGATGATCCGATCGAATCCAAATCTATTTTAAATCCGAAACACGCTAACTTATGATTTTCCAACAGATTCTAAATCGGTGAATCGGATCGTAAATTGTTCAAATATCAAATTAGAACTCGGTCGCAAATCCGAAATACGAAATAATTCCAAGTACGAATTATCGGATGTCGATCCGATGACGATCGGATCGAATCCAAATCTATTTCAAATCCGAAACACGCTAACTTATGATTTTCCAACAATTAGACTCTAAATCGGTGAATCTGAGCATAAATTATTCAAATATCCAATTAGAACTCGCTCGCAAGTCTGAAATACGGAATAATTCCAAGTACGAATTATCGGATGCCGATCCGATGACGATACGATTGAATCCAAACCTATTTCAAATCCAAAACACACTAACTTATGATTTTCCAACACTTAGACTCTAAATCGGTCAATCGGATCGTAAATTGTTCAAATATCCAATTAGAACTCACTCGCAAGTCCGAAATACGGAATAATTCCAAGTTAGAATTATCGGATGCCGATCTGATGACGATACGATCGAATCCAAACCTATTTCAAATTCGAAACACGCTAACTTATGATTTTCCAACACTTAGACTCTAAATCGGTCAATCGGATCGTAAATTGTTCAAATATTCAATTAGAACTCGCTCGCAAATCCGAAATACGGAATAATTCCAAGTACAAATTATCGGATGCCAATCCGATAACAATCCGATCGAATCCAAACCTATTTCAAATCCGAAACACGCTAACTTATGATTTTCCAACACTTAGATTCTAAATCGATGAATCGGATTGTAAATTGTTCAAATATCCAATTAGAACTCGCTCGCAAATCCGAAATATAAAAGAATTCCAAGTATGAATTATCGGATGCCGATCCGATGACGATCCGATTGAATCCAAACCTATTTCAAATTCGAAACACGCTAACTTATGATTTTCCAACACTTAGACTCTAAATCGATGAATCAGAGCGTAAATTGTTCAAATATCCAATTAGAACTCACTCGCAAGTCTGAAATACAAAATAATTCCAAGTACAAATTATCGGATGCCGATCCGATGACGATCCGATCGAATCCAAACCTATTTCAAATCCGAAACACGCTAACTTATGATTTTTCAACACTTAGACTCTAAATCGGTCAATCGGAGTGTAAATTATTCAAATATCCAATTAGAACTCGCTCGCAAGTCCGAAATACGGAATAATTCTAAGTACGAATTATCGGATACCGATCCGATGACGATCCGATCGAATCTAAATCTATTTCAAATCCGAAACATGCTAACTTATGATTTTCCAACACTTAGACTCTAAATCGATCAATCAGAGCGTAAATTATTCAAATATCCAATTAGAACTCGCTTTCAAGTCCGAAATACGGAATAATTCTAAGTATGAATTATCGGATGCCGATCCGATCGAATCCAAACCTATTTCAAATCCGAAACACGCTAACTTATTATTTTCCAACACTTAGACTTTAAATCGATGAATCGGAGCGTAAATTGTTCAAATATTCAATTAGAACTCACTCGCAAGTCTGAAATACGGAATAATTCCAAGTACGAATTATTCGATGCCGATCCGATGACGATCCGATCGAATCCAAACCTATTTCAAATCCGAAACACGCTAACTTATGATTTTCCAACACTTAGATTCTAAATTGGTGAATCGGATTGTAAATTGTTCAAATCTCCAATTAGAAATCGCTCGCAAATCTGAAATATGAAATAATTCCAAGTACGAATTATCGGATGCCAATCCGACGATGATCCGATTGAATCTAAACCTATTTCAAATCCGAAACACGCTAACTTATGATTTTCCAACACTTAGACTCTAAATCGGTGAATCAGAGCATAAATTATTCAAATATCCAATTTGAACTCGCTCGTAAGTCAGAAATACGCTAACTTATGATTTTTCAACACTTAGACTCTAAATTGGTCAATCGGATCGTAAATTATTAAAATATCCAATTAGAACTCGCTCACAAGTCCGAAATACGAATTATTCCAAGTACAAATTATCGGATGCCGATCCGACGACGTTTCGATCGAATCCAACATATTTCAAATCGGAAACACGCTAACTTATGATTTTTCAACGCTTAAACTCTAAATTGGTCAATCGGAGGGTAAATTATTAAAATATCCAATTAGAACTTGCTCGCAACTCCGAAATACAAAATAATTTCAAGTATGAATCATCGGATGCCGATCCGATGACGATTCGATAGAATCCAAACCTATTTCAAATCCGAAACACACTAACTTATGATTTTTTAACGCTTAGACTCTAAATTGGTCAATTGGAATGTAAATTGTTAAAATATCCAATTAGAACTCGCTCACAACTTCGAAATATCCAATTAGAACTCGCTCGCAACTTCGAAATACAAAATAATTCTAAGTATGAATTATCAGATGCCGATCCGATCGAATCCAAACCTATTTCAAATCCGAAACACGCTAACTTATGATTTTTTAACGCTTAGACTCAGTTATAGATATAAACCATTTTTTTAACAAATACATGTTAATTGCAGGAGCCGGGTGGCGTCAGGGGATGAGAGCACCAACGTTGGTGGCGGGCCGCGTGGGGTGGTTGAGATAGGGCATGCTGATTCTCTCAGTTTTGGATTATGTAAAAATTATTTTGTAATATGTAGTTATTTTTTATTCTTGTCTATAATTGTCGGGTATTGTGGTAATATTTGATAATTTGCTGTAATATTTTATAAATTTAGGTAATATTTGATAATTTGCGGTAATATTTTATAAATTGTGGTAATATTTGATAAATTGTGGTAATATATTATGGTATTGTTGTAAATCACAGCAATTAAATAACATTATTTTGGTAATTTTATTTAAAAAAAACATACTTTTTACCGATGGAAATGAAATATTCCGTCGATAATAATCTTTTTAATTTTTTTAAATTATTAATCAATTTCCGACGGATAATATATATCCGTCGGTAATATATATATAATTACCGACGGTAAAATACAGATTCGTCGGTAATATATATAGAATTACCGACGGTAAATATAGTAACCGTCGGTAATAAGCTTATATATTACCGGCGGATAGTTATTATCCGCCAGTAATAATATATTATATTTTTAATTAAGTATTTATATATTACCGACGACTATAATATTACCGTCGGTATTAAGTATTATTACCGACGGAAATATTTAGTCCGTCGCATCTTTTTCCCAACACCTTTTTTCCCGACAGACTAGCGACGAAAATATCTTCCGTCGCTATAAATTATTACCGACGAAATATTAATATTACCGACGGATATTGTTCGTCGGTAAAAACTATTTTTTTTGTAGTGTCTCTCTCTCTATATATAAAATATAGGGTCCCGATCTAGTGAGAAACCTCTTATATGAAAAATCTTGTGAGAAACATACCTAGAGGTTTTAGAATTTAATGAAACTTGGTGGGTGTGCTATATATGGTAAGTTGATCATCCTCATAAAAATTCATCAAATTCTAAAACTTCTAGGGGCATCAAATATTAGAAGATTTATCATCGTCCATAAAATCTATTAATTTGAATATATTTGTTACATCTAGAGGTTTTAGAATTTGATGATTTTTGGTGAGAATGATCAACTTGCCATACATAGCACACCCATCAAGTTTCATCAAATTCTAAAATCACTAGGTAAGGTTCTCATATAAGAGGCTTCTCACTGAATTGGGAACACACACACACACACACACACACACACACATATATATATAGGGTCAGGTTCAACGGACACTGTTTTTGCACTCAATTTTTTACACCAATTTTCAAAACATTAGATAGAGGTTTCAGAATTTCTTGAATTTTTGTGAGCAACTAGCCATAGATAGCATTTCCCCAAATTCTAAAACCTCTAGGGTAGGTAAAAGGCGATGTGTAACTCCTTAAGTAACCATTCCATAAGTAAGAGTATATATATATATATATATATATATATATATATATATATATATATATATATATATATATATATATATATATATATATATATATATATATATATATATATATATATATATATATATATATATATATATATATATATTTACACACTAAAATTGCTACACTGCTCAGCCACCTTTGGATCGCAACTGATTCAGCAATGGCGGGGCACTGTGTAGTTGGCCGATATATATCAAATAATACCACGTTAACCATCGTGATTCCGGAGGGCTTGGAAGACATCCTCTACCGACTTGTAGACGCTTGCGAGGTCCCCTCCTTCTCCACTCCCGACTTGCAGATGCCACCGAACCATCGCTCTGATTGTCATCGGACCACCGCTTTGATCTCCACCGAACCACCGCTCTGATTGCCTACTGTTAGATATACTCTCTTTTTTTTTTTGGTATTCAGTAGAGGGGAGGTCACAATCAGACCTCTGGGAGGTGCCACAAGCTGACGCTGCACAAGGAGTAAGAAGATGAAAAGCAGAATTTTCAGGACTTCTCTAGCTGCATGTGCGGTGGATACCATTTGGGGGGAGCGAAAAGAAAGTATCTTTGGGGATTGTGATGGAACGTCCGAGAAAACTTTGCACGTCATTTCCACGCAGCTAAAGAATCTATTCTCGGGTGTCGAACAAGAGGAGCGAGGGAATTGAGGACATATATAGTCGTTTTACAAGCTTAATTGGATGGCTAGGATGTAGGAGGTGTGCTTTTGTATTTTCCTTTTCTATTTTGGGAGTATATTGCTCACACTCACATGTAAGTCCTCTTGGTAATAATACAAGTTTCTTACCTTTCAAAAAAAAAAAAAAAAAAAATTTAAATAAGAAAATATTGTGCTTGCAAGTCATGTTCTCCAGCTCCTTGAGAGGAGAACAGTGGAGCCGCAATTGCCTCTCTTTATCTAAAAGGCCCAAAAGTCCGAAACCGACATTGTCTCCCACGGGAAGAGAAAATAAGGATAGACAGAGAAAGGACTCATCCAAGTGGGTATTAGCCCCACATTTATATTTATATATAATTTTATATTTGATTCTTTTACATTCCCATGTAACGTCATCCAATACCACACACCACCCCCTTATATTATTTCTTAGTGATTCTATGTCCTCATGTCATGTGAGCAAGGATAGTCCACACTCCGTGAGAGTCGTACATCACAGCTGATGCTGAGAGACTGAGCTGAACTCATTCATCCTTGTGTGATGCCACGTCAGGTTGGACAGTAAGAGTCGTACTGATGTGGCGCCCGATCGCAGTCGTCCCTTTGCCGCCTCTGGTTGGGGATGGGTGCGATCGAGTCTAGGTGGAAGGGACGGTGATGATCATGCCATGTCTGGTTGGACAATGAAGCTGGCAAAACATGTTGGACAAATGGCACAGTGACATGAGTGCAGTGTTTGAGCCACATAAGCACTTTGTTAAATAAAAAAAGTTTGGCATAGGCCCACAGGCTCATTGGGGGTAAGAGGAATGTCCAGAAAAGAATATGGTAAAGCCTGCAATGCATCCATTCCCTCCCCTTTATTTTTTTCCTTCTTGTCTCCTCCCTCTTTTCCCTCCACCCTGTCTTCCTTTCAAAAAAAAAAAAAAAAATCCATCTCCTCCCCTCTATATATCTCCAAACCCTCCACCCTCAACTGGAGAGAGAGAGAGAGAGAGAGAGAGAGAGAGAGAGAGAGAGAGAGAGAGAGAGAGAGAGAGAGAGAGAGAGAGAGAGAGAGAGAGAGAGAGAGAGAGAGAGAGAGAGAGAGAGAGAGAGAGAGAGAGGAATAATAAGAGGAGGAGGCGGCGGCGGCGGCGATTGATGGCACCTGAGGGGCAGTGGGTGGCCTTCGACGAGGATGATGAGGAGGAGAAGCTGTCCCTCTGCGATCTCCCGGTGGTCGCCCTCGGCAAAGAGAAGGACGGCCCCGGCAAGAAACAAGAAGAGATTGATGCCCCTGAACCCGCCGCCTCCTCCGCCGATGCCACGACGGAGGAATTCGAGTTCCTGACGTGCGGCAGAGGCGGCCGCCTATCGAAGGCGGCGGAGGCCGAGATGTGCGCCGCCGACGAGGTCTTCTTCCAGGGCCAGATCCTCCCCCTGCGGCCGTCCGTCAGCTCCGACTGCGGCCTCCTCCCCGCGAGCTGCGGCCCGAGCCGGTCGGGGTCGAGGTCGGACTCCATGGACCGCTGCTCCTCGGCCGTCGCCAGCCTAGGGTTCACCAGCAGTCGCAGCAGCAGCATCAGCAGCCGGAGCAGCGGCTGCATCAGCAGATGCCACTCGTCGAGCAGCTGCTCCGGCGCCTGCGACGCCCCCCGCCTCTCGGTCTCCAACAACTTCTACGCCCACCCCAGCCCGTCCCCGCAGGTCCGGCACGCGCGAAGGAGGAGCAGCGCCAGCGCCGGCGCCTGCGCCGGCAGGAGGAGCACCAGCTCTTTGCCTCCGGGCTGGGAGCTGTTCCGGCTGGGGGTGGTGAAGGCCCCGGAGATCGAGCTGTACAGTCTGAGGTCAAGGAGAGCAGCCGAAGGTGCCAAGCAGAGAGCTCGAGCCAATGAAGGCAAGCCCAGTACCAACCAAAGGGATGCCAAGACGGAAAACCGGGTGCTGAGATTCCTCGGCCGAGGGTTCGGGTGCAAGTGCTCTCCGGATGCGGTCGGCGTGGCCGGAGAGGGGGCGCCGGTCGCGATGAAGGAGAAGGTGGAGCGTTCGAGATCGGAGAGAGGAGAGAGAAACCGCCACGGCGGCGGCGGCCGGATATTCGAGTGGCTGGAGGAGCTTTCTCTGTAGGTGAGATGGTGGAGGTCGGAGAGGCCATTGATGGCGTTGCCCGTCGCTTTCCTCTTTGCTCCTCCATTGAACTGTGTGGTGTTCTTTCATCCTTTTGATTATTTCTAGGGTTTCTATGCTTTGCTTTGCTTTGCAGAGTCCCTTCTTTTCTTTTTTTCTTTGCTCTGACTTTGTATCAAGTGGGGGGGGGGGAAATGTTGTGGTGGGTTGGAGGTCATGATTGAATCGTGACCCTTTAACGGGACACTTGCTGCTAGTGCTGGTGGCGGTGGGGGGTGGGGGTACGATGCATGCATGATGATGACACTCGTGACAAAAAGCACGGGGTTCACCTTCACCTTCAATTGGAAATGATCTCATACTGATCGACTTCGATCTATAAATTTCAGGATTTTTACTACATGATGAAATAATGGGATGAAAACTTCTAAGGAGAGATCTCAAGTCCATTGGCCAATGATTCGTGGTTGGAAATCTAGGGATCCATTAGGGGTGGCAATGGGTCGGGTTCTGGTCGGGTTGATACATAGGTACAATGGCGAAACACTCAATCCAAACCCGACCCGTTTAATAAACGGGTCAAAAACTTAAACCCAAACCTGACTCGTCTAATAAACGGGTTGACCCGATCCGACCCGTTTAATAAACGGGTCTAGTCGGGTTGGGTAAGGTTGACTCGAGTTGGGTCAATGTAAACCAGTCGGGTTGGGTCAAGTCATGTCAAATGGGCCGGGTTTGATCGGGTTGGCTCGAGTTGGGTCGACACAACCCATTTCAAAATCGGGTCAAGTCGGGTTACAAGTGCAAACTCAAACCCGACCCATTAAATAAACAAGCCAGTTGGGTCAACCCGTTTATGACCCAACCCGGTTTAGGCCAAACCCAAACCCGCCAACTTCGGGTCGGGTTGGCAGGTCAGGTCAAGGATTGCCATCCCTAGGATCCACAAGCCCGTTATCTAAACCCGATTTGTTAAGAAATATTGGGCTATCGATGTTTTGACCGTTAATGGATCATCGGATTAAATAACACAATCCATATCCGTTAAGTATGGATCAAATTCGGGTCAGAATCTGGTCCATTAATATGTTTTTGGGACCAGAACCAAGAAGCAGGCTTTGATGCCACTGTTACAAGGAAGGCCAAAGACCCCGACAATCTAGATCCGATGCACTGAGTCTTTTTAGAAGCGTCTCGTTACGGATCAAGGATCGAAGACATTTCGGAGATCATGGTCAACAATAATCTCAGAGAATTTGATGCATCGTACTCAATAGTACAAACCACAAGATATCGATCATCAGACAATCAAGGAAATGAATTATAACAATCAAGATATTACACAAGCGGTGAGTCACTGTTTGTCGGACCCTATTTGATCCTCTCACAGAAGCACCCACGGAGTATAAAACAACCCGCTCGATCTAGAGATACAGATATATATATTAAAAGGATACACTAAGAGATGAAAACGCTCGAAGTAGAAGTTGAGGTAGACGCGCCGAAGAACTTGGATGAAGACCAAGTTCATTGAATAAGAGCCCGGAGATAAACCTTCACTCTCTCTTTGATCCCTCCTTCCTTATTCTTCTTTCTTTCTCCTTCTCTTCTCTTTCTCCCATCCTTCCTTCCTCTCGATCTCTTCTCTCCCATCTAATCCCGGACAGATTTTTTTTCTCTCTACATCCTATAATTTGATTTATCAACCTTCAACCTTAGAAGAACCACTTCACCATGGTCACCGTCTGCCATGCTCCCTTGAGCATCCAAAACCCCGGGGGGTAGAGCTGTGCCGATGCTTTCCCCCTCCCTGGAGCCTTCCATCTCTCCCGTGACTCTCTCTTGTCCGTAGATAATCTTAAACACCCCTTGGCAGCCTTGATCTCCTCGAACCCATATACAATCCTCTTCCCCTTCCCCTTATATATATAGCATAAGGTTACGTTGGCCCCCGTATTCCGATAGGAGACTAATCGGTGCGTAAATGCACCGCATTTACGCCCCTAAACCTATGTTTTTTTCACCCTCTACCTTTTATATTATTATTAGTGCTTTTTATATGTGTTTTTCTAACTTGTAGGAAATTGGGTCATTGCATGTAAAACGATCTTAAAGGAGCATGTTAGAGAAGAAACAAGAAGAAAAGCCCCTTTGCTTCAGTCTTTGGATCTCTAGATGTTGAGGATGTTGGCTTAAAACAAGCCCCCAACATGTCCAAGGTTTGTGCACGAAGGATATATGGTGGAAGACGGAGCGGCTATGGAGCGAAGACAAAGCGAAAAAGAGGCCTGGCGCCCTGGTCGCCAACCTAAGGTGGCCCGGCCCGCACGCAGGAAACTGGCGCCCAGGGCGCTAGGCACCGGATAGGCACGTGTGTAACGCATTTTTTGTTGCAGTTTTTCATGGGTTTTCGAGAGAACTTTTAGGGGTTTGTTTCTATCTTCTCTCCTAGGTCTTGCACAAACTTGGGGCTATAAAAGGACCCCTAAAGATGAAGAAATGATCATCACGGTGGCACATGAGTATCTCGGATTAGGGTTTAGAAGGTAGCCGTCATCAAGGGAGAGGTAGAAGAAACCATTGGAGACCAGAGGGTTTTCGGGAAGAGTTTCTTCTTATCTTCGGGGTGTAAGGCTATGAGATCTATTCTCCTTGGGGGGGATCTCTTTGTGGGTGTATGAGGGATTGGTTAGAGACAATTGTTCTTGTATTCGGGTTTTTCCCATATAGTAAATCCATTGATCGGTCGTTGCCGAAACTTCTTATGGTGTTTTGCTTATGTTTATTCTATTGCTCGGTCTTGTCGGTGGTCATCTCTACCATGGTGATACTATGCAAGTCGTGTTCCGATGCACGAGGGCCTCGGATCGCAACAACAATTGGTATCAGAGCTTAAGGTTCGGTGCGAAAACTGATACCAACAATTGGTATCAATTAGCATCAGAGCTTCTTGTTGCTTATCTGGGGAGGCTCTAGTTCGATTGCGTAGATCAAGGTAGACCGAAGAAAAGGGTCCGAGACGCACTCGTGGCACGCAGTGTGACGGAGGACCCGAGAGCGGCATACAAGGAGGAAGCTAGAAGCCTGGAGGGAGGTTGCGATATAGCACCTCTCCCCCGGGAAGGCTTGTTGGCAAAGACGGTCGGTGCCCTAGGCGAAGGGCACGGTGAGAAGAGGCACGATCTAGTGCACTCCGAGAGGTTCGGGTCTTCAGAGGAAGCTTCGAGGAGGAGGTTGTGGTCGAGCAACTCCTCCATCGAGGCGGTTCAAGACACCAAAGGCATTAGCCGGGAGGATAGTGTGGTCTTGGCACCTACTCCCTAGCTTAGCGGTTCGCGACGAAAAAATCATGATGGCACGATATATGCGGGTGCCTGGATCGAGGGGGAGCACCTCGATGGCACGGGAGTCACTGACGACATCGTGTTCAGCCATCGATGAGTGGACTGGTATGGGTTGCCGACGAGCAACTGGTGGAGGTACCTGCCGACGGGCACCAGTGCGGATTACCGACGGGCGATGTGGGCATTAATGGGCATGGTAGTGGCAGGCACGGCCGCGGCCACACCTATGGTTTAACATGGTGCGAGTGGCTGTCGATGGATGGTTGAAAAAAAAGGCGATGACGGTCGTGGTGGCGGCGGACTCAGCTGCAGGCACACCTGTGGTGCAACAGGGTGTAGAAGATATTCGAGCGTTGGCCGAAATGCAACGGCTCGGGAGCGATGGGAGTGGGAAGCATCGCAGAGCGAATCAAGGGCTGTGGTTTACAGTGAGGTTGTCAATGGATGATGGGTCGAGCTTCTATGATCATGACATTAGTCGGGAAAGCTGCGGCACATGCACGATATTCAGTGAAAAACAAGGGTGCTAGTGGAGCACGCTCAGGGGCAAGGTTGATCAGAAGGTCGACCAAGTCGAAAGACTTGGGCAATTACTAAGCTTGGTGATTGGGCTCCCGGTGCGGGGGCAAAGGGGCGACGACAATCAGAATATGGATTCATAGTTCAAAGAGCTGATGAAGTTCGTGTGCAAAGTTTTGGATCTTGTCAGGTGGAGATTGTTGAGGATGTTGGCTTATAACAAGCTCTCAACATGTCCAAGGTTCGTGCGTGAAGGATGGCAGAAGGTGGAGCGAAAACGAAAAGAAAAGGGGCCTGACACCTTGGGCGCTAACCAGAGGCGACCCTGCCCACGCGCAGGAAACTAGCACCCAGGGCACCAGGCACCAGATAGACACGTGTGTATCGTGTTTTCGGTTGTGGTTTTTTATGGGTTTTTGAGAGAAGTTTTAGGGATTTATTTCTATCTTCTCTCCTAGATCTTGCACAAACTTTGGGCTATAAAACGACCCCTAAGGATGAAGAAAGGATCATTATGGTGGCATATGAGTATCCCGAGTTAGGGTTTAGAAGGTAGCCGTTATCAAGGGAGAGGGAGAGGAAACCATTAGAGACCGGAGGATTTTCGGGAAGGGTTTCTTCTTGTCTTCGGGGTATAAGGCTGTGGGATTTATTCTCCTTGGGGGGATCTCTTTGTGGGTGTATGAGGGATTGGTTAGAGACAATTGTTCTTGTACTCGAGTTTTTCCCATACTAGTAAATCCATTGATCGGTCGTTGTCAAAACTTCTTATGTTGTTTTGCTTGTGTTTATTCTATTACTCGGCCTTGTCGGTAGTCGTTTCTACCGTGGTGGTACTATGCAAGTTGTGTTCCACTGCGCGAGGGCCTTGGATCGCAACAACACTAGGTGGATGAGATAATTCTATAAGAAAATCAGGTTTATCCAGAGCTTCGAAATGAGACGAAGAACACCTAATTCTGACAACCGATTCAAAAGTTATGAGCAAAATAAGTCGGCACCGTAGGGCATAAAATTGCAAATCCGATTGATCAGACCCTAATATGTCCCGATCGATTAGGCTGCACGGAATCAAAGACCCAAAATCGATCGCACCAGTCTTCCCTCTATTCAGGCCCTGGGCGTCTATAGTGAGCACCCTTGAGAACACTCTGGGAAAAGCCTCCTGTTGTTTGTGTCCCGGGCGCCCAAATATAGCGCCCATGTGAAATCCCTACTGCCAGTTTGCTTTGGGTTAGGTTTTTGCAAGCCACAACCCCAACACATGTTTATACTAGTGGAAGCCCATGTCGATCGGCACGCAGCGGGCGTCTACAGTGGGCACCCTTGAGAACACTCTGGGAAAATCCTCCTGATGTTTGTGTCCCGGGCGCCCAAATATAGCGCCCATGTGAAATCCCTACTGCCAGTTTGCTTTGGGTTAGGTTTTTGCAAGCCACAACCCCAACACATGTTTATACTAGTGGAAGCCCATGTCGATCGACATGCAGTGGGCGCCTTCGGTGCGGCATGGAGCAGGCGCTTTTAACAGGCGCTTCCCTCTATTCAGGCCCTGGGCGTCTACAGTGGGCACCCTTGAGAACACTCTGAGAAAAGCCTCCTGATGCTTGCGTCCCGGCCGCCCAAATATAGCGCCCATGTGAAATCGCTACTGCCAGTTTGCTCTGGGTTAGGTTTTTGCAAGCCACAACCCCAACACATGTTTATACTAGTGGAAGCCCATGTCGATCGGCACGCAGCGGGCGCCTTCGATGCGGCATGGAGCAGGCGCTTTCAACAGGCATGATATTTTTTTATCGGCACTCGGACAGTCACCTTCGACAGCAACACACCCCCTACCGCACCCCTCCCTCTATACTTCTCTCTCCATCTTTGCGTGTGTGGCCGGAGGCCCCCGCCCATCTGTGTGTATGTGTACATGTGTATGTGTGTGGCCGCAGCCCCCCACCCATCCAACTCGTGTGTGGCCGTAGCCCTGTCCAACTCTCTCTCTCTCTCTCTCTCTCTCTCTCTCTCTCTCTCTCTCTCTGTGTGTGTGTGTGTGTGCGCGCGCGCGCGCGCGCGCGCGCGCACTGGGTACAACAACCTAGGGTGGGTGGTGATAGTGACATGAGAGAGGGGAGAAGAAAATTCTTTTATAATAAAAACTTCTCAATTTCTTACAACCCCCTCTCCCCACCAATGTTTTTATATCTTACAATTTTTTTACATAAAAATCCTCTTCTTTCTCTCCTCTATCTACTCTCACAATCCCATTTGGCTTAACATCCTGACCCTTCTTTATATTTTGGACGATCGGATATGTCCGAGATAGTGGCACGCTTGTAATTTTTTGGATATGACTTTCCTAATCGCTAACATTTATTATAGATTAGATGGCAATGATATTTTTGGGTTCAAAGAAGAGCCGTTGATTCCGGACTCGGGATTGGAAGGGTCATAATAAAATATGAGTCTTGATTGTGGGATCATAAGAATCTTTTTTATACCAACCCTTAAGGCCTTAGATCTGAAGCAGTCTAATCCAATGGCCGATAAAAATATAATAGATTATGTTATAGTTTGCCGGATCGGATACGGATCAGAATATGTCCATTAAAATGCCTACATTGGACGGCTGTGATATCTTTGAGCGTCGAATCCGCAGAAGATCGTTGATTCCGGACTCGACGAAAGGACCAGGATAAAATCTGAGCCACGACCATGGGAGCGTGAGAATCTTTCTCATATTGATTTTTAGAGCCTTAGGTCTAAATCAATCTAATCTAACGGTCGCTAAAATATAGTATATTATGTGGTACTTTCTTGATTGGGTTTTTAACGGATCGGATTGGCCCTACTTAATACCCAATTTGTCAAGTAAACGGGCTATTGGATTCGAACCGTTATCGGATTATGGGATTAAAATGAACCACAATTGGCTTCTATCCGGTGTGCCGGTAGACCCCGCATGTGGTAGGTGGCATGCATGCATTGGTGAAGGGTCCCCCCCCCCCCCCCTCATTCTTTAGAATCGTGCACTGTCAATAACCCTAAAAAGAACAAACAAAGAATCTTTCAGTCTCTTGCTGAAACCTGGACCAGTTCATTCTATTAGAGAGGCCACTTGCTCTCGTCCCCATTTCCTTTTCACCAGCAAATTGTTGGGTGATGGAGAGTTATTTGGCTCTTAGGAGTATAATAATACATAGAACAATCCAGGTGAGCCTTAGTGGTAATATCTGATGAAAACTCAGTAGTCCAATGGCGCGAAGATGTCCTCATACGTTCAAGGCCAGCAAGGTGGTCTGAAACAGTCATTGTTGGTTCTTGAAAATAAATTGGAAGGTTTAGAAAACATTTTACTGATATTAGTAATTATGTACACTTTGAAACATATAAACATCTTGAAACTAGCTAATTATTTAATTTTCTTGGATTCAAGGTCCTCTATGGATATTTTTTCTTTCTCTTACAAAGAAAAAAAATATTAAACCAACGGCCGGCAGATCTTGGTCGGCTCCTCTTGAACAATTTGCAGAGTATATTCTTCAACGATATCACGTGGCAAACTCCTGACGATGCAGCAACACACTCCGCTTCAAATATAGATAGAGTGATGATAGCTTGCTTCTTTGACGATCAAGAGAAATGACGTGTTCCCCATAAAGAAGATATAGCTGCTAGTGCTTTTTCGCTCATCCAAATCTCTTGCGCAATCACTATCTGTGAATCCGAGAAGCTGCAGTACTCGAATAGGATAATCCATAGCTTGATGTACCTTTGATGTAGCGAAGGATCCTTTTAGCCGCGAACAAGTGAGTGGATTTGAGTTCCTCCATGTATCAGCTAGGAAGCCCAACTTTATATCCTGCAGCATATATATGGGGGGGATTACGGCCGTCGTACGGTCTCCCTCCAACACTCAATGGAAGGTATTGAGCTTTAAGGTGTGGTGCACTGTATAGTGCTGAGCTGTCACACATACACTGTTGAGTAGAGAGAGAGATAGAGAAAGAGAGAGAGTTGACACAGGATGTGGTGACGAAGTTCGGCCGAAATATACGTCTTCGTGTGGTAAGGAGCAACCTTTGAATCCACTAACTCTGAAAAAGTAGAGCTACTCTCGACAAGCCGAGGAGTACTTATACAAGTAGACAGAGGATAGAGTGGGCTTCACTAGAGTCTGAATCCTAGAAGGCTCGGGGAGCTCTGGGAAACAGAAAGTGGAGTTGGGAATAATGAATCCCGGTTTGGATTATTTACAAGATCTGTTATTTATAAAAGCTTTGGGAATATTCGAGGCTTTGGTAAATATCCGGGGGAATTCATTAGACCCCAGATCATCTTTGTTGGCCCCAAGCAGGGCTAGAGGGTCCCACTGTCGTCCTCGTGGGCCCCAGATAGGGCGGCGGGTCCCACCACCAGACGTTAGCCAGATCTTGCACTCACAATATCTCTCATTCCCCATGGAGCTCTTGCACGATCTGACGGCTATGCTTTGATGACCCATTCCCCATGAAGCTCTTACCGGATTTGGGTGATCTACTTAATATCCTGCAGCACATCTCCCTCACGGACAAAACTGATTCTTTGGGCTGGAGATGGACTTCCGCTGGTACTTATAGAGTTAAGTGTTCCTACAAATTCACTAATTTCAGGGGCATCTCCTACCACATTGCCAATCACATTTGGCATGCGAATGTCCCCCAAAATAAAGATCTTCATGAGATTAGCCTCCAATGATAAGATCCTAATGAGAGTTAACCTCATGAAACGCCAGCACCCAGTTGTGACAGATTCCAACTGCCCTCTTTGCGGCCAGGCAGAGGAGACTGCATACCATCTCTTAATCCGCTATGACTACTCATAATTGTTTGGAAGTACTTCATGTCCAAACTACATCTAAGGTCATCTCCCACCCCCTTTCTCAATCTCTTAGGGGCATGAAGGAAACACAAGATCAAACCACCAGACATGAAGGGTTGGGATATTCTTGCTATTGTCGTTTGCTGGTGTATCTGGCTTGAGAGGAACAAATGGGTCTTCAACAACAAATTCACTCCGGCTGATGGGATGGTAGACAAGATCAAATCTCTCATCCATGCACCTGTGGGCAATTAACCTAATGCCAAGCGTGAAGACTTTCCTTCTGGATCTTTGTAACTGACTTATTCCCCTAGCTCCCCCCCTCTCCCCTCTCTTCCTTTTAATTGTACATACCATTTACTAAATTAATATACTGGTGTACATGCATAAAAATTCGCTCGGACCAGCGAAAAATATCCCCAAACAAAAATTATGCCTTACGAGGCAAAATCCTATGAATCCTAATGTGGACTAAAGACAATCTACAAGAACCTGTTGCCGATTTCACCAATCACAGATCAAGAGTGACCGACAGAGGGTAGCAATATAATCTATTGCTCGCCTGATAGCAGAAGCTAGATGACGTCATCTAAGACAGATGTCAAGATAGAAGATAATAATATGATATGAAGGTCAGGTAACCCTATCCTACCTGGTAGCTATATAGATAACGTCATCCAAGGCTTACATCATGGCAAAAGGAAGCTTATTCCTTCTTTGTGCTCTGAACGCCCGAACCTTTGCAGAAGGTAGCCTCAAGTGCAAGGCATACCGCTAGATCAACCTTGGGAAGAATGCCTATGTGGAGCAAATGCCTAAGGGCCCTTAAGGCTAAGGGTATAGCCCCTTCTATTGCGCTCCACATGGTTCAACATTCTTACCCTCAACATATCTCATATTCCCATTCTGAAGATGGGTATGGAGCTATCCTTTAAAGCTCTACAAATTCAGGGGGTAATGAACTAGGATAACTGTCCGAACATGATGACGTCATGAGCACCATTGAATATTCTATTACGACGTTGTTACAATTGTAACTAACATACCTATTAGATCAAGAATGACAACTCATTTACAGATGTTAACAACACATTTACAGCTTTAATGACATGTCAGTAGGGTAGTTACCGTCACACTCTCATATGGAGAATCCTATAAATAGGGGTTGACCTCTGTAGCCTAGGTACGCTCTCTTGTGGACTAGAATTTTAGCTTTCAGAGAGTGTGATAGAGAGAAATCTTTGGCCTGAGTTGAGGATCGGAGGAGGGATCCGGGATCGATCATCACCAGTTTTTTCTTTCTTTGTTTGTGTTTGTGTAGGATTGGAGCATCTGGCTTTCCGCGGATATCTACCTCCATAGGAAGAAAGAAGATGAAGGAAGAAGAAGGAATAAAAGAAGAGAGATGAGAGATTCACCTTCAGCGATCTCTCTTCGATCATCCTTGGATTCTCCTCCGGGTCCCTCGGCGCATCTACTTCGGTGGGTGGCTTTTATCTCTTGATTGATTCTCTGGTAAATCTTTGTCTCTCTACAATGGGTGAATCTCTACTCTCTCTATATGGGTGTTCTGAGAGGATCAATGAGAGGGTTTGTAGGGTCCGATATATGGTGACCACTACAGGTTGTAATCTTTTGATAGTGATTAGCCCCTTGATTTTTAGTGATATCTTATTTTTCATACTATTATGTGGGTAAATCGAATTCTCTATACTTTGTTGTTGAGCTTGATCCCCATAGGGTTCCTGATCCTTGATCCGTAGTATGATGCATGTAGAAAGACTCGGATCATCGGATCTAGGTCGTCGGGTTCTTGCCTTCCGGCACAATACCAGGTATCAAAGCTAAAGGTTTTAGTGCGAGGTCTTCGAGGAGGTCTAACCAAAAACAGAATACATATTGAGAATCAAGAGATTCAATGGTACAAACTTTGAATTTTGGAAATTATAAGTAGAAGATTATCTATATCAAAAGGATCTTTATTTACCTCTGGGTAGAAAATCAGACAAGCCAAAGAATGTTTCCAAGAATGATTGGGAGATACTCAATAAAAAGGCACTCCGACCTCAACGGTGACCTTCAATATCTCCAAGGAGAATACAACATGGGGTTTGATGGAAGCACTATATATCCAATATGTACGAGAAAACTTCTGCCTCCAATAAGGTTTTCCTCATGAAGACATTGTTCAACATGAAGATAGTCGATGGTGGGAGCATAGTAGAGCACATCAACAAATTAAACAATATTCCAAGCTTGCCATACTCCATCGAAATCTACTTCGACGGTGAAATTAGGGCTCTATTAATCTTGTCTAGACTACCTGATGGTTGGCATGATCTCGTGATGGCGGTTAGCAATTCTTCCAGTTATGAAAAGATAAAGTTTAAAGATATTGTGAGAACTCTACTAAGTGAAGAAGTACGAAGGAAGAGTTCAGGAGCTTCTGTGGAGACCTCCAATTATGCGATGGTGATAGAGCAAGCGGGGTATGAAGAGCATGAAAAATACTACTTGCTGGAAGTATGGGAAGACCGGGCACATGAAAAGTGAGTGCAAATGGAAAGATGGAGCATGTTCCGGAAGGGGCTCTAGACCGACCAACAACAATAAAGATGTTAATCTAGGCTGAAAGAGATGCTAGTCAAGTATCAGTAGTTTACTTCGATAATGGGGAAGCCTTGGCAGCCACTGATGAGAAGAAACTAGACCAAGACTGGGTACTTGATAGTGACATCACATATCATGCTTGCTGACACAGGGCATGGTTTAACAGCTCTGCGAGGTATGAGGGTGGTAATATGACGATTAGTGATGGCTCTAGGATGCTAACCAAGAGAGTAAAAAATATTCACTTGGGGATGTTTGATGGTTTCGTTCGGACATTCATTGATATTCATCATGTTTCGGGTATAAGAGCAAATCTAATCTTTATTTCTTGATTAGATTCTCTTTTGTATGTGTTCACCGGCCAAGGTGGAGCCCTAAAGGTTATAGATGACACTTCTTCAGTCTTTGAGGGAATCTGCAGTGGAGGCTTCTACAAGGTTGCAGTGTGGGTGGCTCTGACAGTGGTGGGTTCAATTAAGAACAATTATGTAGGTGGAGAAAGTTCATGTACTCGGAAGATGAAGAAGAAGTGGGATCCGTCCAATATCCAAAGCAAAATTGAACTTGATCGATCATTGGCCTAGATGATCGGCCGGTGTAGGTACAAAAGTGACAACAAGGATGTCATTGGATTATCACAAGGCGCGCTCTCAGAACGGTGATAACGGGCAACGATGGAGGCTGCAACGATGGAGGCTTCGTGGTGTCAGCTTTGAAAGCCAATATGGAGATTGTTGGGCTTGACTTGTAAAATCCGAAACTCAAAGGGTCCATAAACAAAAAATTCACTCGGATGCTGGGCATGTTCACCTAGGCACCTGGGGTGCAGGCAGAACATTAACTGTGTAGGAATTTTGCCCGGGCAAAATTACAGTCGATACTAGAGCGAAACCGACTGCTGACAGAAGTATCATGCTTCTAGGTTTTTCACCTGAGCATGCATAATTTTGCCCGGGAGAAATCGGGATGAAGCACGGGTATGTTTTAGCTTATGGGATTGGGTATCCGGATGCATTTGGAATGGCCAAGTTTTTCTCCATTATATCGAATGAAGACCTAGTTAAAAACCCATCCACATAAGGGTTTCATAATTGTCCTTGAGGACGATTACGAGAGAGTAAGACGGAAAGTGAGTGACATAGAGACCCGATCTAGGGTTCTTGTTGGCCATCGTGAAGAGAGGAGAGAATAAGGAAGTGAGAGAAAGAGAAGAAGGCGAATAAGAAAGAAGAAAAAAAAGGAAGTAATAAGAAGGAAGAGGAGATGAGAGATGAGACGTTCGTCTTTGGCAATCTCGCTTCGATCATCCTCCGATTCTTTTCTGGGTTCCTCGGTGCGTCATCGGCTTCTACTTCAGTAGGTGCTTTCATATCTTGATTGATCATTTGATAAATCTAAGTATCTCTATGGTGGGCCGCTTAATCTCTACTCTGTGTATTCACGCAGGTGTTCCGAGAGAATCAACAAGAGAGTTTGTAGGGTACACAAAACGGTGGTCACCATATGTTGTAATCTTTTGATAGTGATAAGTGAAATCCTTGATTGCTAGTGATATTTTATTAATTGTACTATTATGCATGTGAGCATATTTATTCTCTATACTTTGTTGTCTAGTGTGATCTCCGCAACGCTCCGATCCTTGATCCGTAGTACGACTCTTCCGAAAAGACTTGGCGCATCAAATCTAGATCGCTAGGGTCTTGACTTCGGACGCAACAGGCTTCACATTTGTTCCCTCCATGGACAAGGTTCGAGTGGGACCATCCGCATGAGCTCCGTCTCGTCTCTCTTTTCTATAGCTAGCACTGTTCGAATGATTAGTTATGATCAATTCTAATGATTCACCTTCTCTGTATTATGGTGTTCGACATTGGATTAATTATTTCACATCATATCCCACAATCAGCGTCGAAGTACGATGATCCCTCTTCTTTTTGAAATGACAGTTCCCAAGCCCTAATTCCCCTTGCGAAAGAGTTCGGATGTCCTCTGATCGGTCGACCGGTCAGTGGGTCTGACACGCATCACAGCCGCATGCAGTCAGCTCGAGTGCGATTCACTTTCAATAGCCTGCTATCGAGCGGCGGTGAAACACAATGGACCCATCGACCGACCGACGACGGGAGGAGATCTGAACTCCTTGGGAAAGGAGCAGCAGCAACCATTGCAGCAATTTGCAGTGCTTCAAAACCTAGGAAGAATCTCTCAATCACTCCTACTCTACTCCCCATGTTTAAACTATCCGTCATCATGTCCCAAACACTCACAGCATTCTCAAGGCTCAAATGCCACGCCTACCCCCGGCGCGTGCGCCCCAAAAGCGGCCGGAGAGTTGAAGGCAACATCACCTCGGTCCAACCCAAAGAGCAACATAGAGGGAGAAAAAGTTAGAGAAAGAATTCCCTCACGATTGGAGGGAATTCTTAATTTTTTTTGGGGGTAATATGGCTAAAGTTTTCAGCAATAGATTGCTGAAAGCTAAATGATAGACTTATGTTTCGTTTAACCTAATATCTCTGAATTTTGTCAAAAATCCAAAATTACCCTCCCATCTTCTCTCTCATCTTTCTCGTAACAGCGAGCAGCAGAGATGGTGGCGGCAACGGCCACGACGAGCAGTAGAGGTGGTGGCAGCAGCGGTCGCGGCTAGCAGCAAAGGTGTCGACGACGACAACGATGAACAGTAGAGGTGGCGACGGTGGCAACAACGAGCATCGACAACGGCGACAGCGGCGACAACGACGTTTAGTGATTCGGTTTGGTTGAGATCCTAGAATCTAGGATCCATCCGATGGATGGCCTGTAGATCTTAGGATTAGGTTCGGTTCGGTTCGGCGGCGATGGCGACCAGCAGCAGATTCGGTTCGGTGGTGGCGGCAAGCAACGACAGGTTCGGTTCGGAGGTTCGGTTCGGCGATGGCGACGAGCAGCTCTGGCGGTGTTAGCAAGCAGCAACTGGTTGGTGGTTCGGTGACATACAAAAGGAGGGCAATTTCGTCCATGATATTTGTTTGGACCGGAGCTTAAAAGCATATTCTTAAAAGTCTTTTCACCAACTCCTCCATTTTTTTTGTTTAATTATGTATTAACCCTTGACAACCTGATAATTGCATATGGATCCATCAAAACATATAAAATTGTACATATTCATCCTTTTAATTAACTAACATCTAGCTCAAATGGTTGGAACTGGAGTTAGCCGATCCAAGTCGTAGGCCACCCTTTGACCATAGATAAAACGATCGTTCGCACCTCAGGTTAGAAGCTTACTGTGATTTAGTCGATCACGTTCTATTCACGGATCGTAACGGTGGGAGTGAATATACACAACTTTATATGATTTGTGAAGAGGTTAATATATATTAGAATAATTTATAGAGATTGATTTGCAAAAAAAAAAGAAGAGACTTTGTGATAGTTCTCTGGTCAAAAGATCAAATAGACCAAAAGACAACCATATTGTTTGGACAAAAGTATCCCTTATTGTATTTCAAATTTAGATTTCATGTCGTTCTGTTCTAAAACTAAAACTAACCCAGCCCTAAACCCTAAGATCTATAGGCAATGGCATGAACCCTAGACCTAGAAATCATAAACCGAACCCATCCGTTCCTTTGTGGCTTCTCGTCTCCGTTGCTCAAGCCTCTCTCCATCACCGCTGCTCCGGAGAAATGAAAGAAAGATAAGGATATTTCAGACTTTTGACAGTCATTTTCACCGAACTGATCCGTTGATTAGGGACCTTAGATGAAACCATCTTATGTCCGTCCTTTTCACCCCACGCCCCACCGCTCTCTTGTCAGGGACCATAGCCACATTACCCCCCCCCCCCCCCCCAAAAAAAAAAAAAAAAGAAAAAAAAAGAAAAAGAAACATGTTTGGCCGGGGGTAGGGGTGGCAATGGGTTGTGTCGTGTCTAGTTTCGTGTCGTGTCCAAAACCCCTAGACCCAGACCTGACCGTTTAACTAATTGTGTCTAGATCCTAAACCCGTACCCGACCTGCTAATAAACGGTTAGACCCAATAAGACCCATTTACCACCCAGGTCTATTCAGTTCACCCGATCCGACCCAATCTGATTCGACCCGATCTGACCCTCTGGTATTAAATATTACAGTATCGGATTGCAGGTAGACCCGATCCGACATGACCCGTTGAATATTAAACGGGTCTTTCCAAGTCTACCGTGTCCAGACCCTAAATCCGGACCCGACCCGTTTATTAAACGGATCTATCGTGTCAACCCGTTTATGACCCGAACCCATTTAGCGCTGACCCAGACCCGCTAACTTCATGTCGGGTCGGAAATTGCGAGCCCTTGGGGGACTTGGAGAGCATGAGAGCTGGATAACCGAGGGACAATTGTACATTCTCTCTCCTCCTTTCTGGAAAGCAGGATGCAATGTGTCCTACGTTTTGGAAGCAGAGTGAGCACTATGGCTACCTAATGGAAGACCAGGTATGACCCACGGTGTCACTGATTGGGAGGTTGAAGCCTTGGGGGGTTATGGGCGGATGTACTTGGATGGCTCCATTGAAGTGTTTGTGCAGGAAATTATCCATACAGGGACCATGGTTGAGAGGACAAGGGGTTTCGACTCCTCTCCAATTACTGCCTTTTCCCGCTATCCGGCGGTAGTGGCCGGATGCGAACCACGTGGCACGGACGGCAAGATAGCCATCCAGCAACCTCCAAATGGCAAGAACTTAGAAGGTGAAAGCACTCGGCCCTGACTGTGCACTCCATCGAACGACTATGATGCTATCCGTTCCACGCAATTTGCATTGCGCCTCTACTTCTGGAAAGTGGAGAGAGCCATTATTGGAGACGAGTCGAATCCTCCAGGGTTTGAGCAGATGGGGGGGACTGGTGGGGTGGTGGGCCGGAGTGGTCGTAAGAAACACGACACGCGAAAGCGGTGGGCTAGATTCAAGCGGCAGTTGCGGAGGATGAGATGGGTGATGGTGCGTTCGCCGCAGGAGGTGGGTCGGAAGACGACAGAGGGGCGAGGGAGTTGGACTGGGAACCGGGTGGAGAGAGCCGTAACTGGAGACGAGTCGAACGATCAAGATGGAAGATGCAACACCATTTAGAGGGGGAAGATGATACGGGAAACCCCATTATTAGGCCCCATCATGTGGTAACAATCTAACAGCTTAATAATTTAATATGAAAAACAAAGCAAAGTTTAAAAGTCTTATTTGTCCTCAAGAGCAAATAAGAGCATGTTCTATATGTGGTCAATATAGACTCCCATTTCCATTAGGATTTTTAAATATAATTTTTTGGGAGTTGTGTTTCATACTTTAAAAAATATATAATTTCTTGTATACATATCGAAATTTTATATAATTTATATTTTGGGAATCTACTCATGGAGCTTTACAAAACTAGACCCATATTGCCTGTGAAATTCTAAAAAAAATATTTAGATATAAGACTACCCTAGGGGTAAACAAAGTCCATCGGTCGGAACCCGGTCCACCCGGTCAACGGCCCGATCCGGCCCGAACACACCATGGGTCGGGCTCGAGCTGCCACCTTAAGCCCGTAGCCCGGCCCGATTGTTATAAAAAAAAAAATATCACTTTTGAAATCATTGTTTCACGTTAACTAACTAAATATCACTTACAAAAGTAAATGCCACGTAAAACTGACAGTTGCAAAATCAAGAGACACTTTATCGGACACAAACTGATGATAAAAATGTCTCTTAATTTTACAACTGTTAAAAATTAAAAATATTACTTTCGAAATCAATTGTCACGTAAATTGACAATTGTAAAATTAAGAGACTTTATCTGTAATTTGTGTCGGATAAAGTGTTTTTTGATTTTGCCAGTATCAGTTTTACAAAACTAAGTTTTCGAAAGTGACTTTTATATCGACAGTTTATATCGGCAATTAGTCAGTTTGGACTGAGCCGTTGACCGGGCTTTCGAAACCAAGTTTTCGAAAGTGACTTTTATCGGCAGTTTGTGACATTTGTTTTTGTAAGTAACATTTAGTCAGTTAACGTAAAACCAAAATTTCAAAAGTGACATTTTCAGTTTGTGTCGACAGTTATAAAATTAAGAGACTTTTATCGGCAGTTTGTGTCAGATAAAGTGTCCCTTGATTTTACAACTGTCAGTTTTACGTGACATTTGCTTTTGTAAGTGATATTTACTTAGTTAACGTGAAACCAAGATTTCAAAAGTGACATTTTTATTTTTTTTATAATAATCGGGCCGGGCTTCGGGCTCAAGGTGGCATCTCGAGCCCGTCCCATGGTGTGTTCGAGCCGGGCCAATTCGAGTCGTTGACCGAACTGAGCCGGGTTCGAGCCGATGGGCTTGTTTACACCCCTAGGGTAGGCTTATATTCAATTTTTTTTTTTAGAATTTCGTAGGCAATATGGGCCTAGTTTTATAGAGCTCTATGAGTAAATTCCAAAAATTCAAATTTTATAAAATTTTGATAAGTACAGAAGTAGTTATAGATTTTTTAAAGTAGAAAACACAACTCCCAAAAAATTATATTTAAAAACACTGATAGAAATGGAAGTCTATATTGCCGCGTACAGAACCTGCTATTATTTGCTCTTGACGACAAATAAGATATTTAAACTTTTGCCATGTCATAGGGCTTTATTGGGGCTTATAGAAGGTGAGACATAAATCATTTTCCTTTAGAGGGATAGAAGATAGTTGGCACCATTTTTTCTTTTAAACCTATTTTGCATGTCTTTTCTTATTTATCATAAAGATGAGTTTCCATACATATTCAATCAACATGTATGTACAACACTTGTTGAATTAGTGCAAGATCTCATTTGTCGTGACAAACTTGTTGATGCTATTATTATTTTTCTCTTTGATTTTGATGCACCAAAATGTGCAGCCCAAAGCTGATGGAGGTTATATGTACTTGGAATTATCCAGATACTTATTGCGAAAGCACCATGTGTGACATCAATCACAAAGCAAACATAAAAACAAGCAATTATAAAGAGTACACGATATTTTTAAGGTGGTTCGTCCAATATAGGGACCATTGACCATTGTCGAAGCTCGAAAGATTTCATTATGAGAGAGGAGCAAATGATGTACACCCGACACCTTCTTCTACAACGAACTTATCTCATCTCCTTATCCAACAACCACGAAGACTCACGATTATGGAGCCTCCAATCCGATCCTCTCTGTAAAAAATTCTAATTTAGAGTTTGTGGGTGCAAAAATTGTACCGGACCAGATCAGAGCAGCATGGGCCCGCGCAACGGCCCAAATGGGTAAGCCCGCCTGGGCTCACATGGGCCCACTCTACGAGGCTCGCAGATCAAGCCCTACCCCTTATTGGGCCCGAACAACGGCCCAATAAGGGCCCAGCAAGGAGGCCTAGAACCAGTGCCACATCATCAGCGCCACGTCATCACTGCCATATCGGACACGTGCCTACGCTATAAAAGGACCCCCAAGGCATCCAGGAAGGGGGTTGGTCATTCGATCAAAGGAAGAGAGGATCCAGAGCCCTCTATTCTCCCCACCTTGTTCTCTTCTAGTTGCTCCGTGCAACCCCACTGTACGAAGCTTCTCTCGGCCTGTCGAGAGAACGCTCAACCCTTTATATTCAAATTATAGTGAAGATCAGGTGGCACCTCTCGCCCGGAGACGTAGGTCGTAAGGCCGAACTCCGTCACCAATCCTTGTGTCATCGCTCTTTATTCTCTCTATCTATTCTCCCATCTCTCTAACTCTACAAGCAATCCAATTCAATCAAGGCTGTGGGGGCGGGATTCTCGATCAAGGCGGCTCGGAAATTTCCCCCCATAGAGTTCTATCCCTGGAAGAAACCCTAGCCGTGACACCTCTTTGAATCGCCTTCTTACTGCTTGATCTCTCAATACCGTTTATATAGTATAGGGTTTACATCAAACAAGAGACCCAAACCCGTAAGGACATGATTTTTGAAGTTGACAAACCGATCGGTTGACCATAAGGACCGATTGATCAGTTTGGTCTCGACCTAGGAGAATAGCGCTACTAGCAAATCTCATTGGTTTGAAATCTGGATTAGCAGGGGGAAATCTGGGCCACCGAATCAAAAGGGGGGGGGGGGGGGGATCAGCAGGGGGAATGGGAGACCGCATACGGGGGAAGAGAAGATCGCGTAGGGAACGGAGAGGTCGGATCTGGAGCGCGCGCAGGTGATGACGACCTGATCCGGCGACGCAGGTGATGGCGAGCGTAGGTACGGATGGTCGGATCAGATGGTGCGGGGCTCCGACGAGCGCAAGGACAGGACGACGGTAGGTGGCTTGTGGCTAGCGGTCTGCTTAGAGGAGAAGGGGAGATCGTACGTGAGAGAAAGGGGAAGAAAAGGGATCGGCTATGATGAGTTCGGAAAGAGAGAATTAAGGAGAGAGAAAGAGAAGATCGGATGGGAGCAGCTGTGATCGCGAGGGAAGGAGAAAGGGACGGCTGCGATCAGCTGAGAGGGAGGCCGATTGGGGACGTCTCGTGATCGACTCGTGATCGGGTTATGCGAGGAGAAGCGACGATGAGCAGGAGACAATTCCCAGCCACCTCGATGTCGTAGGCGATGACTGAGGAGGCCGAGATCGGAAATAGGACGGGGAAACCCTAGGCCACAACGATTGGTTTTGATACTATGTTACGAAGAGAGAGGAAGAGAGAATAGGGTATGGGGAGAAAAAACTCATAGTATTGATCTCATTACATAAGACTACCTCTCCTTATATAAAGATAGAATGTACACCATTAAAATAGCACAACTAAGGTGGGACGAATAGTAAAACTACATCTAATACTCTTTCAAAATACATCTACTTTATTAATTCCGACCCACTTTATTCTCAAAGAGTGTTAAGCAGCATATTGAAGATCTACATGTCAAGAAATGGATGATCAAACATGTCGTTAGCCGAAGCTTCCAAGGCAGCGGACTTATCAACTCCGTCAAAACTCCTAAGCCAATATGCTTGCTGAAACGATCCAGAACCTTGTGGGACATCTTTAATTACTAGTATTGATATTTGTAACGTGGGCACTTTTAAATTATGTATTCATTGTATATAAAAAATAAAAATAAATAATTCGGGCTTCGCTTCGGGCTTCAAGTCAGGTTAGTGGTGGTCCATACCCGGCCTATAACACAATCGGGCCAAAATGTTCAAGCCCAATCTGACCCAAAACCCAATCTAACTCTGTTCAAACTAGGCCCAAATTGGGCCCAGCCCGAGCCCATTAATAGCTCTACGCAGGGGGGACGAGGAGATCGCGCAGGGAATGAGATGGTCGGATTTGGAGCGCAGCCGGCGATGGCCTGATCCGACGGCACAGGCGACGGTGAGCGTAGGGTACGGACGGCCGTATCAGATGGTGGAGGGCTCCGACAAGCACAAAGCACAATATGTTGGCAAGTGGCTGGTGGTCTGCGCAGAAAGGGGAGATCGTGCGTGAGTGAAAGGGGAAGAAAAGGGATTGACTGTGATGAGCTCGAAGAGAGAGAATTAAGGAGAGAGAAAGAGAAGATCGGATGGTAGCAGCTGTGATCGTGAGGGGAGGAGAAAGGGATAAGTGTGATCAGCTAAGATGGGAGGCCGATCGGGCTCGTCTCGTGATCGGGTTGCATGAGGAGAAGAACGATGAGCAGGAGACAATTCCCGGCCTCCTCGATGTCGCAGGCGACGACTGAGGAGGCCAGGGGTGTTCATGGTTTGGGTTGGTTCGGTTTTTTGATAAATTTGGAACCGAACCGAAGTTGATCGGTTCTCTTGAAAATGGAATCGAACCAAACAATTCCTTGGTAAAAACCGGACCAAACCAAATCGGAAAAGTTTGGTTTGGTTCTGCGGGTCTTTCAAATTGATCATCACCACACTGTGAGGCCTGAATGGATGAGCCGCCGAGTTGGTTCAGACTTCACTCTTAAGTCTTTAACTTTGGGTGTTGTTATTTACCCCTACAAAATTAGTAGCAACACCCTTAACTTTTCACTTCGAGTTTTTTTTTTTTTTTGAATGGTAAACATTTATTAAAAAAACCGAAAAGAAAATTACAGTTCGCGGCTTAACTCTGGATGAGCAAGCAGGCCCAAATACAGTGCTCCAATAGATGAGCAACACACACGCTCAACAGTGAGCACATAAACCAAACACCCAAAGAAATTCAAGGAATAGCAAACCACCAAGCCCGCACATATTGAAGAGTCCACCACAACTCTAGTTGCATCCACTAAAAGCTCCCCCAAAAGGTCTTCCCCTTCAAAGCTCGCCATTAGTTCGGATCTTGAGCCACCCTGGGTCGAGACGACCGATTGCAGGGACCCTTTGGCCAGTTCTCCTTGGTCCGTTTACCAATACGAGAAGAAAGAGATGCCAAATCCCGCACCTCCGCCACAATCTCTTTCTTAATCTCCAATGATGCCTGATCCAATCCTCTATCAACTTTCCCTTTCTCGCCCACCACTCCATCAACCAGCTTCTCAGAATCCAAAGACTCCCCCGTGTCGACAGGCACCACCTTCTGCACTAGTAGTTCTTCCCAGTCCCCTTGCTCATTCTCCTCATCCGAAGAATCTTCCTCAATGCCTAGAAATGAGTTAAGCAGGTGATCGACAACTAAAATATTGATTCGGCGTGAAATACCTCATTGAAGTACTGTATTTCACGCTGATTCACGTAATATTTACCCACCAAAGTCCGTATCTCTTTGTTGGGTTTAGTCCCACATCTGCAAGGGGCTGAGCAATGATATGCTTAAATACCCTCTGGTGGACCTCCCCTTACGACCCGGGTTTTGGGGCGATAGAGTATTTACAAATGGTATCATAGTTAGGTTCTGCCCAGCTAGATTTAGTCGGGTGTGGGCTGGTTGTACCCTGGGTGTCTCATCCCCTGGTGCCGCACAAGGGGAGGGGGGGAGCTGGTGGTTCAGCCCTAGCCTTGTGTGAGAGGGGGATTGTTGGATTTAGTCCCACATCGGCAAGGGACTAGGCAATGGTATGCTTAAATAGTCTCTGGTGGACCTCCCTTACGACCCGGGTTTTGGGACGAGAGGGTATCTACACTCTTTTGAAGGCGATCTACGAATAATTTCAAATTCAAAACCCTAGTTGCATGCAAGGTATCCAATGTTTCTCGATTAAAGTAAAAGTCTCAACATTTGCAAGCCCAGCACTAACAGCATTACCTGTCACTGCATCAGCACCAGCACTAGCACCACCCTCCACTAGACCATTGTAGTGATCACCCTCACGAACAGCGGCTGTTAAAGCAGCACCTTCATCACTACGGCCTGGACTATCTCAACCATTGCAGCACCAACATCACCAACCATAGCAGCACCAACATCAGCACCAACTTTGAGATATTGCATAAGTGAGACTGTATATTATATACACCAACATCAGCACCAACTTTGAGATTATGCACACCAACATCAGCACCAACTTTGAGATATTGCATAAGTGAGACTGTATATTATATAGTAGTAACTACTGGGGGTATAGTACCAATGGTTCGGGTTAAAAAACTCACAACCCAAAACCGAACCGATGCTAGCGGGGATTTTTTTCGGAACCGAACCGAACCGAACGGTCAAAAATACCCGATCCAAATTGATTGGTTCGGTTCGGTTTGGCGGTCAACCCGAACCGATGAACATCCCAAGAGGAGGCCGAGACCGGAAATAAGACCGGAAAACCCTAGGCCAGAACGGTTGGTTCTGATACCATATTACTAAGAGAGAGGAAGAGAGAATAGAGTCTGGGGACAAAAAACTCCTTGTATTGTTCTCATTACATAAGACTACCTCTCCTTATATAAGGATAGAACGTACACCATTACAATACCACAACTAAGATGGGATTAATATTAACACTACATCTAATACTCTTTCAAAATACCTCTACTTTATTAATTCCGACCCACTTAATTCTCATACAATGTTAAGTAGCATATTGAAGATCTACATGCCAAGAAATGGATGATCAAACATGTCGTTAGCCGAAGCGTCCGAGGCAGCGGGCTTGTCAACTCTGTCAAGCGAACGTTTTGTTTAGCCTAAGGTCTCTAACCTTTGTCATAGACCCGAAATCACCCTCATAGGCTCTTTTCTCCCATCTCTCTTGTAGCCGTGAGTAGCAAAGGCGATAGTGGCAGGGACGAGCAATAAAGGAGGCGACTGCGGCATTCGGTGGTTCAGTTAAGGACCCTAGGTCTAGTGTTAATCCCTGGCCTGTAGATCTTATGGTTAAGGTTAGGGTTAGGTTCAATTCGGCGACGGCAGCGGTGGTATTGAGCAGCTCCGATGGCAGCGGCGAGAAGTGGAGGTGTTCGGTGGTTCGATTTACGATCATCACCACACTGTGAGGCTTGAATGGATGAGCAGTCGAGTTGGTCCAGATTTCACTCTTAAGTCTAACTTTAGGTGTTGTTATTTGCCCCTACAGAATTAGTAGTAACACCCTTAGCTTTTCATTTATTTTTTTTTTTGAATGGTAAAAATTTATTAAAAAACCGAAAAAAAAATTACAGTTTGCGGCTTAATTCTGGATGAGCAAGCAGGACCAAATACAGTACTCGAATAGATGGGTAGCACACACACTCAACAATAACAATGAGCACAAAAATCAAACACCCAAAGAAATTCAAGGAATACCAAATCAACCAAGTCCGCACATATTGAAGAGTCCACCACAACTCTAGTTGCATCCACTAAAAGCTCCCCCAAAAGGTCTTCCGCTTCAAAGCTCGCCATTAGTTCAGATCTTGAGCCGCCCTGGGTCGAGACAACCGATTGCAAGGACCCTTTGGCCAGTTTTCCTTGGTCCATTTACCAATAAAAGAAGAAAGAGATGCCAGATCCCGCACCTCCGCCACAGCCTCTTTCTTAATCTCCAGCGATGCCTGATCCAATCCTCCATCAACTCCCCCTTTCTCGCCTGCCACTCCATCAACCAGCTTCTCAGAATCGACTCCCCCGTGTCGACAGACACCACCTTCTACACTAGTAGTTCTTCCCAGTCCCCTTGCTCACTCTCCTCATCCGAAGAATCTTCCTCAATGCCTAGAAATGAGTTAAGCAGATGATCGACAACTAAATTATTGATTCGGCGTGAAATGCCTCATTGAAGTACTGTATTTCACGCTGATCCATGTAAAATTTACCCACCAAAGTCCGTATATCTTTGCTGGGTTTAGTACCACAACGGCAAGGGGCTGGGCAGGCAATGGTATGCTTAAATACCCTCTGGTGGACCTCCCCTTACGACCCAGGTTTTGGGGCGAGAGGGTATCTACAAATGGTATCAGAGCTAGGTTCTGTCCAGCCAGGTTTAGTCGGGTGTGGGCTGGTTGTACTCTGGGTGTCTCATCATCCCTTGGTGCTGCATGAGAGAGAGGGGGGGGGGGGCTGGGGGGTGGTTCAGCCCTAGCCTCGTGTGAGAGGGGGGGGATTGTTAGGTTTAGTCCCACATCGGCAAGGGACCGGGCAATAGTATGCTTAAATTCAAAACCCTAGTTGCATGCAAGGTATCCAAAGTTTCCCGATTAAAGTAAAAGTCTCAAACATTTGCAAACCCAGCACTAACAGCATTACCTGTCACTGCATCAGCACCAGCACTACACCACCCTCCAATACACCATTGTAGTGATCACCCTCACTAGCAGAGGCTGTTAAAGCAGCACCTTCATCACTGCCCTGGACTACCTCAACTATTGCAGCACCAACATCACCAACCATAACAGCACCAACTTTGAGGTATTTCATAAGCTGTTGTGACGCAGGATGCTGATGTTGAAGGGCAGGATGATGAGTATGAGGGTTCGTTTGAGGAGGACACAGTAACTGATGTTACACTGCCTAAGGAAGCTGTTACGCATGTAATGGCTGATGCAGTATCGGATGCTGAAGCTGATGTAGCTGGGGAAGCAGAGGTTGTTACGATGCCAGCAGGTGGTGTAACAGTTGTTACCCAAGTTGGAGGCTTAGTGGAGGGGGAACTAGCTCGCCGCAGTCCTAGACTTGCTAACCGAGGGTCAGACACTATTGAGGCCAGGGCTTCGCTCCGAGCCAAATCTCGAGCCCTTGAGTCTGACTTACACCGCCGACCACCACGGCCCAGGACCCCACTCATACAGGATCTTAAGGATCAGTTGTCTAATCTTAATGGAGAGGACTTGGGCCTGCCCATCAACATGCTGGAGGACAGAACCATCCTTGATTTAGCTTCGGCTATCGGCTTCTCCATCAAGGAGAAAGACTCGGGATCGCTCCTAACTCTATTCCGTGATATGGAAAGATCGAGGGCTTCTGAGCCTTAGGACTTTCGGCTTGTTGTTTTTTCTTGCTTGTTGTGCAGGGCATTTTGTTGGCCCGTGTTGGAAGGGGGTACACCTTGGGTGTCGATGCCGCTTTTGTAACGGTATCCTTTCTTAGTTCGTAATGACTTCTGGTTGGGGTCCGCCAAACCCTCCCTCCTGAGAGGAGGGGTTCTCAAAAAAAAAAAAATAAGTTGGGACCTGGGGGTGCTAGTAATTAGGTGGGTGCAAATAGTAACACCCTTTTACTTTTCAGTTTCATCACACCATTGAACACTTGAAAGTCTTGAATGCACCGAGTGGTGATGATTAGGGTCACCGGCCGCCATGTAATGTACGATATTAGTGAGACTGTATATTGTACAGTAGTAACTACTGAGGGCATAATACCAATGGTTCGGGTTAAAAAAACTCATAATCCAGAACCAAACCGACCTTAGTAGGTCTTTTTTTTCGGAACCGAACTGAACTGAACGGTCAAAAATACCCGATCCAAAACGAACCAAATTGACTGATTTGATTCGGTTTGGCAGTCAACCCGAACCGATGAACATCCCAAGAGGAGGCCAGGACCGGAAATAGAACCAGAAAACCCTAGGCCAGAACGATTGGTTCTGATACCATGTTACGAAGAAAGGGGAAGAAAGAATAGGGTCTGGAGAGAAAAAACTCCTTGTATTGTTCTCATTACATAAGACTACCTCTCCTTATATAAGGAGAGTATTAGATGTAGTGTGTTAGTATTGTGTTAGTCCCACCTCGGTTGTGGTAACATTATGGTGTGAGTTCTCTCTCTATATAAAGAGAGGTAGTCTTATGTAATAAGTTGTGTGATCAATGAGATAATACAAGGAGATTTTCTCCCCAATCCTATTCTCTCTCCCCCTCTCTTCGTAACATGGTATCAGAGCCAAGTTTCTTGGCCTAGGGTTCGACGCTCTCCTCTCCGGCCTCGGCCTCCTCGGTCGTCGTCGACGACATCGAGGAGGCCGGGAAAAAAAAAAAAAAAAATTGTTTTTCCTTCTCTCTCCTGACTATCAGATCGATATCAAATCGATTCTGAAACTCTAGATCTCCATTGAAACGAACCCAGATCTCTCTCTCCCCGTCGTGCTCCTCGTCGTGCTCAAGAACCGCCTCCGGCGGCGACGGCAAGGCGGTCTACGACGCCGGCGTGGCCTGCTGCCCCGTGGCGCGCCCAAGGGGCAGGGTGGTGGCTGGGATTCACACCTTCGACGGAAGCGGCCGCTGCGCCACCGGAGACGGCGTTCGGGTCGCCAAGGAACTGCTGCATGGGGAGCTTCGGGAGCCCGGGGTTGTGCAAACCCACCTCCTACTCGCGGCTGTTCAAGGTGGCGTGCCCCCGCGCCGGCCCGCCTGAAGACCGATGGAAGCCGGCCCGCCTGAAGACCCAGCGCCGGCCGGATCTCCCGCGCCACCGGGCCCGCCGGCCCCGCCGTACCCTGTGCCCGCGCCGAGCCGCTGCTGGCGCCCGGATCTCTCTTCTCCCGGTCTCTTCTCGACGGACGACCCTGAAGATGCCTGAAGCCCCGCACTGGCCGGATCTGCCGCGCCACCGGACCCGCCGTGCCCGTCAGCCCCTTCGCCCGTGCCGGCCTAAGATCAGCCGATCCGGCCGCCGCCCGTGCGTCTCCGACTATCTCTCGCTCTCTCCCGGACCACTCTCTCTCTTTCCTTTTTCTGAATCGAGTTGGCCGAGGGACACACACTCTCTCTCTTTCCTTTTTTGAATCGAGTTGGCCGAGGGACACACACTCTCTCTCTTTCCTTTTCTGAATCAAGTTGGCCGAGGGACACACACTCTCTCTCTTTCCTTTTCTGAATCAAGTTGGCCGAGAGACACACAGTAGACACCTACTTGTGTCCCTGTGTGTCCCGGTGGTGTTTTTCCCGTATAAGACCCCGTGATCCCCTTTTCTCTTTTTTTTTCTTACCTTTAGTTGATCACAACCGTCCCTTGCCGTCTGAGCTGATCCTGTCCTCCGACCCTGGCCGTGTGCGTGCTCTCGCTATATAAATGAACCTAGCCATCCGATTTGCATCGGATGGCTGTGTTTTTTGATTTGCTGCACTTGTGCTTTACACCGTACTGCCGTCTATGATCTGCTGCATCCGACCCGACTCGGCCCTCTGCACCCGATCCGACCCTCTTTCACTTGGCCCTTTGCGGCGCCCGGATCCTGTGCTCCTCCTTCTGTTTCAGCCTGCGCCCATCGGTCTTGCTGGCTGCCGAAGCCCTAAGCCGTTTGATCCGGCTGCCTTAGCGTCCCGCGCCCGCCGTCCGCTGCACCTTAAGCTTTGTCAGCCCGCCTTACACCATATGCCCTTGCGCTTTGTCGATTCGCCTGCCCCATCGTCTCGCTCTGTGCCCTTGCGCCTTGGTAATTTTGCGCTCTGCGCCCTACCGATCCGCCTTGCACCTTTTGATCCTCTTTAGTCCCGGTCACACTTGTTTTGTGCCGGCTTTTGGATCCTCTTCCGTTCCGGTCACACTTGTCTTGTGCCGGTTTCTTTTGATCCTCTCTAGTTCCGGTTACACTTGTTTTGTGCCGGCTTTTGGATCTTTTTCTCGTTCCGGTCACACTTGTTTTGTGCCGGCTTTTGATCCTCTCTAGTTCCGATCACACTTGTTTTGTGTCGGCTTTTGGATCCTTTCTCGTTCCGGTCACACTTGTCTTGTGCCGGCTTTTAGATCCTCTTTAGTTCCGGTCACACTTGTTTTGTGCCGGCTTTTAGATCCTCTTTAGTTCCGGTCACACTTGTTTTGTGCCGGCTTTTGGATCTTTTCTCGTTCCGGTCACACTTGTCTTGTGCCGGCTTTTGATCCTCTCTAGTTCCGGTCACACATGTTTTGTGCCGGCCTTTGGATCCTCTTCCTTTCCTTGGTCTTGTGACCCTATCAGAGCTACGACTCTTCATCTTCTCCTTCTTCTTTGTCTGTGATGATTGAGATCTTCTAAGAGGTGTCAAGTACTTGCTTCGGCCGGGTGCTTGCCTCTTATGAGGTCTCACACATTTACATCTTTTCTTAGCCGCTCTCTCTCCTTTCGGCCTCCGTTATTGCCGGCTTCCATCACCGTCGGCTTCCTTCGCTCCGATCCTTTGTGATCATTGCCAATTCCCCCGGTTGACCTGCTTACAGGTTGGCCGGGTTCCCCCGGTTGTCCTGCTTGCAGGTCAATCGGGTTTCCAGGACGCCTTGCTTGCAGGTCGCCCTGGCACTATCTTTACTTTTCAGCATAAAAAGGGTTATTTGATGTAATTTTTTTTTTCTTTTTTCATTCTTTCTCCTTCCTTTTATTAAGCAAACTGATGTCGGTTTATACCTTACATCAGTTTGACGGGGGGTATTAGATGTAGTGTGTTAGTATTGTGTTAGTCCCACCTCGGTTGTGGTAACATTATGGTGTGAGTTCTCTCTCTATATAAAGAGAGGTAGTCTTATGTAATAAGTTGTGTGATCAATGAGATAATACAAGGAGATTTTCTCCCCAATCCTATTCTCTCTCCCCCTCTCTTCGTAACAGAGAGAACGCACGTCATTACAATACCACAACTAAGATGGGACCAATAGTAACACTACATCTAATACTCTTTCAAACAGTGTTAAGTAGCATATTGAAGATCTACATGTCAAGAAATGGATGATCAAACATGTCGTTAGCTGAAGCTTCCGAGGTGGCGGGCTTGTCAACTCCGTCGAAACTCCTTAGCCAGTATGCTTGCTGAAACGATCCAGCACCTTGTGGGACATCTTTAATCACCCGCTCATGGCCCCGGGGATAGTAGATTCCCGTCCTCGGGTCCGGGACCCACCATGCTGACTCCTCGGTCATCCGGGGTCCATCCTTGCCCTTCTCTTTCTGGTCTCCTCCATGAGTGAGCTCTGGGTTGATGTAGATTGCAGTCCTTTGCCCCCGTTTTGCCTCGCTACAAGAAGATTATGATGGATAAGCGGCGGATTTTTATGATGCATGCTGGTAGTTAAGTAGCAATGGATGGACGGAACCAACCCGAAATTGTGTGTGTGTGTGTGTGAGAGAGAGAGAGAGAGAGAGAGAGAGAGAGAGATTAGGGCTAGGTGTAATGGATGGTTGTGGTTCAGTTTTGACTCCAACCCATCTCTTAATATTCAAGCCCGACTGTGTTATGAGCCTAGTATGGAGTCTATGGACAACCACTAACCCGATCCAAAGCCTGAACCAAAGCCAGAAAAAATTTATTTTTATTTTTTATATATGAATGCATAGTTTAAAAAGTGCACACGTTACAAATTTCAATTCCTCGGACTTTAGGAGGATTATTTCACATATATCCTTTTAATGTATATCCTAATCAATGCTATTTTCTACTTTTATTGTGTGATCAAGAGAAGCAAAAAAGATTTATGAATATATCACATTAGAAATACGGGATTAATTTGGGCTGGGTTTGGGCTTGGCTTCGTAAGAAAGTTTTGGGCCGTGTTTCGGCCAAGCCTGAAAATTTTAATATGGCATGGGCTGGGTATGAGCACACGCTCATAAGTTTGGGCCAGGCCAGGGCATGGTGTGGCCCGACACGGACCAGGCCCATTAACAACCCTAATTACGGGAGCAAAGTCAAGCCCTATTTAATGAGTCCAAATCTTTTATTGTTAGGGTATCCATACCCGTGAAGACCTAGACATGATAAGTGTATGATGTGGGACTCATGCGCACGATTCTAAAAACTTAGAACAATCATCTAGATCTGAATAGAGGAGGAGCAGACAGATCAAGCGCACGTTTTCTCCATCGTTCGCACTTGGGGGGCCATATATATGTATTTCTGTTCAGGGTTTCTTTAATTTTGCATTGTTGGATATATAAGTTAAGATAGACTATTGTGGACGGTGTGGCTAGCGATTTTTCACGGAGTGAAGACCGGAGTTGAAGGAGGCTTTGAGATGTAATGAGAGTGCTTTGGTTGGAGAAGAAGGTGTCGAGTGCATATATTGCTTCTCTCATCCATTGTGAAAACTTTTCGAGCAGTCTAACAACAATGGACGAAGCCCAGATTGGGATGAACCATCTTAAATTCCGTGTGTCATCTGTGATTGATTTTCTCTTTATCTATGTGATTGTAGTTGTTTGTTTATTCTCGTCTCTTGTAACCTTGCACTCGAGGGAATCCTGAGTATATGAGACAAGAATTCTCTGCTCCGAAGCCCTCTCTCTCTCTCTCTCTCTCTCTCTCTCTCTCTCTCTCTCTCTCTCTCTCTCTCTCTCTCTCTCTCTCTCTCTCTCTCTCTCTCTCTCTCTAACACACATAAATAACACAAGTTTACCATTTTCTACTCTAATGCCAATAATAGATAAGGAAACAATTGTTACCGGATAAGTGCCTTAGTACTCCCAAGCATTGGTTTGTTCATTGTTTCAAGGCAGATGAAGCCTCAAGTTGCAGTCTTGGTCCTCTACTTCTTTTGATCAAGCTCCAAGCCCTTATATAGGAGATCAGGGTGAGTACGATGTCTCGCAGGCTCAACATAGCCTCTCTCATGGTGAGATTTGCGCAAGCAATTAGACCTTGATAACAGCAGCGGTTCCCATGATTAGTGGTTGAGGCCGTTGGATCACATTTACTTACGATGAACCGCATCTACACCAGCAATTGATGGGAGCTGGGCAAAGCATTGTGGTGGGTGATTGCATCCGATTCTCGTAGCACTGATGTTCCACCTCACGTACAGAACCAAAGTACTCTCTTCCATGTGGGTGGAATTAAGTGGAGCTCCAGATCTTATTCAGTTCCCGTTTGACAGCTGACCAGTTTATTAATATAAAATCAAGCTACAATAAGGTTACAAAAGTTTCGAGCTTCATCACTAAAGGAATCGGCCCACGTACGGAGCTATTCACAGTTTGAAAATAGAAACAATCGATCTCCGCCGCTAGCACCTTGTTGCCAGCCAATTTCTCTTTAAAAATTATGTTGTCCCACTCGATCCAAAGGATCCCCATCACTAGAATATCCGAGGGTGTATGGTGTTCTCTTCTCACTCTCCTCACTCGCCATGTAGACCAAAGAGCTAACTCGCAGGTTGCTCGGATGGGAGAGGATACTGCACCTATGCTCGAAATGGCCCTACACCTTTTGTGCTAGTGGGCATCGTAGCAGAAGGTGTGATGCGTTCTCGTTCTCGGTGTGACAGAAAGTGCACGACGATTTTGTCACATCGGGGTTCCCCTTCAGTTGGTTAACTTTCGTAAGGATCCTATTTTTCGATGCCAAAATGGAGAATATTATCTTTACTTTCATGGGAGCTTAACTCTTCAGATCGCCTTTGATGCCATGAAGAATTTCACATCCAAGATTAGGTGGCGGTAGAACTTGATTTATAAAAGACCAAAAGAGTGCCAATGCCATGTTACTCCACTAGTGAATGCCCGTGCCTGTCGGCACTGCAGCAGGCCGCCTTCGGCGGCAAAACACTTGTCAGCAAAGCAACGGGCCGCCTTCAGCAGCAACACACCTGTCGGCATAGCAGCAGGCAAACTTTCACGTATAGTTTCGTACAGGGATCCTGCTGTAGGCACTACAGCGGGCCGCCTTCGACGATAACACACCTATTGGCACTGCAAAGAGACGCCTTTGTCGACAACACATCCCTTGGGCATCACCACACTAACCCCCACCGTCGTCTTCGACAGCAACACACCTAGCCACCTCTGGCAACAAAACACTTTCGGCAGCAACACCAGCTTCCAGTGGCTTTGCCCCGATGAACTGACGACCTCGACACCACCAGCAACAGCCATTGTTAGCGGGGCCGGGATTTGAGGGGGTGTTTTGATCCGTTCGATTTGATCAAATGATTTGAAAACGACTTGAGGATAGGAGGATTGGGATGTGGTTGACACGTACAATTAAATCAACCGAAACTTGTCTCGCGTGATTTTGAGGATGGCAGGGTTGTAAATAACCCGAACTGCCTTAACATATGGATTATTTTGACTTTACCCTCCAAATTTTGCCTTCAATTAGACTTTACCCCCCAAAAATAACTATTCTATCAATTCCGGAACAGTTAGTTTTGGGGGCTAAAGTTTTCTTAATGAAATAATGGAGGGTAAAGTCTAATTTAAGGTAAAATTTGGGGAGCAAAGTCAAAATAACCCTATATAGATTTGCATGTGATCGATGCTCTTCATTTTAAATGGGATACAGCTGGCCCGATCACATCTCCATAGCTAAAGTAGAGGAGATCGAGGCAACCGGGAGGAATGGGGTCCGATACCACCACCGACAAAGTTCCGACGATAGATTTCGCCGGGGTGGATCCGGAGAACCCTGCAGTCCTTCGGCTGCTTCGAGGCCATCTACGACGCGGCGAGAACCCAAGTCTTCCAGGCACTCCAGTCCTTCAGTTGCTTCAAGGCTATCTACGACCGGGTTTCCACCAAGCTCCGCGACCAGCTCTTCGGCACCGCAATGGAGGAGCTGTTCAGCCTCCCCCTCGAGACCAAGATGCGCAACTTTTCCCGCGTGAGCCGCCAGGGCTACGTCGACCAGATCCTGGGCTGGTCCTTCGAGAGCCTGGGCATCGAAAATGCCCCACTCCTTGAGGCCTCCCAGGCCTTCACGGATCTCATGTGGCCCACTGGGAACCCAAGTATCTGGTAATTAATAAATCAATCCCCAATCGGTTGATCGGCCGCCATTGTTGTGTGTCACTGTGTGTCCCGATTCTGATGACTACAGTTCCCCCCTTGATTTTTAGGTTAGCAACACCTTGTGGGTGTTCTCGAAGCAGATGCAGGAGCTGGAGCGGATGGCATTGGAGAGCTTGGGAGTGGAGACGCACTTGGATTCTTACCTAGAATCCACCAGCTCTGCGGTTCTGTTGATGGAGTACGGGGTGCCACCCGGTGATGGAGCCAACGACATGAAAGCCCACACCGGCATGAACGTCCGATGATCCTCTGCCAGTATCAAGTTGGAGGGCTCGAGGTGCGGACGAAGGACGGGGAATGGATCCCTATCACTCCGGCGTCCAACTCCTTCACCGTCATGATCGGAGAGGAGCATCATCTGCAAGTCGAGCTCCGCGGCGGTGATGGGCAGGCTGGTGGCCCACGCGTACAGCCTATCCAAAGGGGCGGTGCTGGCACTGGCTTGGAGCGCGGCGTGCGAGCTGGGGGTGCACGGGGTGGTGTCGGAGATGTTCGTGGGGGCGTACCGGACGCTGGTGGGGAGGGTGAACACGGGGGCCGAGTAGGTGAGCTGGGTTGTGGGGGAGTCAATGAGCCTGCTGTCGGGGCGGGGCGGGAGGAAGGAGGATGTGGCGCAAGCCTGCTGTCGGGGCGGGGTGGGATCGCTCTTCTTGGCCAGTGATGATCAGAGAGAGATGGACGGAGAGAGAGAGAGAGACGGAGAGAGAGAGAGAGAGAGAGAGAGAGAGAGAGAGAGAGAGAGAGAGAGAGAGAGAATCGGGAAGAGAGAAATCAGGGAGAGAGAAATACGGGAAGGGAGAGATCCGGGAAGAGAGAGAGAGAAAGAAAGATCGGGGGAAGGAGAGAGGGAAAGGCTGTGATTGCGAGAGTTTTGTCTAGTCAGCTTTTGGTGTCATTTTGTCTAGTCAGCACGAAACCGCCATGCCATGTTATATAGATTTGATCTCGGATGGAAAGTGGCCGCTGATAGGAGGTCAGCAAGGCCTTGTAGTCTCTCAATCGGCAAAGGAGGTTGTATGTGGATTTAATTGAAAATTAAATACTCCCACGACAACGTTCCTGAGATTGGACCGAAGCTCCCTGGTTCTGGTCTATGCCCTAGACATCTGGGAATAATCAATTGAGAGGCATGTCACCTAGTCAAACGTCTTGCCAGAATCTAATCTTCAGGCCATCACCTAGTACTAGTTTATTTCCCCTGCTTGTATAGATCTTGTACCTTGAGCACTCCCCTCTAAAGTGTGGAGTTTGACTGAGGATTTGCTCTTGACCTTTAGTGGGTAAAACCTCTTGAAATACCTAGGGAGGAGGATGTCTCCGCCAGCAGGAGTCTCTATAGGTGCAAAACCTAACTAGCTCCTGATAGTAGGACCCGCAGCCTTGCTTGGGGCCAACGAAGACGACAATGGGACCCGAAACCCTGCCTGAGACCCACAGAGACGATAGTGGGACCCGCAGCCCTACCTGATGTCTATTGGTGCAATTCTAGAAATATTTCCAAAATATTAATCTCATGATACTCCCAGGAATATCCCTAGAATATTCTTCAGAATATTTCTAGGAACATCCCAAGAATATTCTCCAAAATATTCCCAAAACCTCTATATATAGCCAACCCTATAAATATTCTAGATCCAATTCCATTACTCCCAACTATACTTTCTGTTTTCCAAAGCTCCTCGAGCCTTCTGGTCTTTAGACTCTCAAGCCCCCTCCACCCTCTATCCACTTATATGAAGCACTCCTCATTTTGTCGAGACTAGCTCTACTTTTCTCAGAGTTAATGGATTCAAAGGTTGCTTCTTACCACACAGAGATGTAGGCTTCGGTCGAATTCTGTCATCACACCCTGTGTTAACTCTCTCACCCCATCTATTGCTATTGCTCCGCACCATTCTTCTTATTGTCGACAGTGAAAGTATGCCAGCTCGGCACTTGACAGCTTAGCGCTCCACAGTGCGCCACATCTTGAAGATTCAACCCTTCAATCGATTATTAGTGAGGGGTTATGTACGACGGCCGAAATCCTCCCCCATAATTTGGCGTCGTCTGTGGGATCTGCCCTATCGACTTGCGACCTCCATGCTAACCAGCTCCTTCGGTCAAGTAGTAATCATCGATTGCTCGAGCAATTCGTCTATCTCCATCGCTACCTGAATGGCGAAGACACGACCCGTGGACCAACCGGAGGGAAGCAACATTCACCCCGACATCCAGCATCCTATGACTCGTTCAATAAGTCGTAGGTTTGCGACAAGCCAACGCCCTGAGCAGCATCCTGCTGTAAACTTGAAGAGTCATCGATCAGTCGACCGTATAACTCCAACTAAGCATCGGCAATCTTCTCAGCTCGTTAACCCCACCCCTTAACGCCTAGGGAAAGCGCACGTCTCGCCCATTGCTAACTATCAGGCGATATATCAAATCTCAGCGGAAGACTTCAAACTCCTCACCTTAATAAAACAAAATGTAGCTCTCATGGTTGAGAGAGATCCCCTTCGACAGGTTACCGTCGAAGCAGGAGTTAACCTCCTTCGGTCAGTTGCCAGCATCGATGACGAAGCAGACATCCGTCGGTCACTCTATTATTCTCCTGCTCCCTCCAGACGTTCAGTCATCGATACCTCAGGTAAGTCCCTCGAACCTCTTTCAAGAGGACCCTCGCCCATCCCATCCAGACCAATGGTTTGGGAGTGACTCAATAAGTCGGCTCTTCATCCTGAGCCTCTTGGCTCCGGGTCATCCTCTGATCCCTGTGTCGCACGGAATGTCCGGAACGGTGGTTGCCCTAAAGTTCGGCAATATCATAACTACGACCGAACTCTGGCAGATCATCACCCAGCGAGGACTCCAACCCCCTCTTTCTCCGAGACACCTCTCAGACCAACAAGGTGATCATCTGAATAGTCATGCCTCTGAGGGACTGCTTCATCGACAAATACTCTGGGCTCCACTCCCTGGGGGCTGGCGAACCCTATCCAGTTCTCCCAAAGTTCACCTGTCTCACGGGAGATCCAATGTTGCACGTCCTCGCTCGCTTTCAAACAAGCATTGACGCCTCATGAATATGACAACCAGGTTCTGTGTCGCACCTTTGCGAGCAGCCTGGATAACATGTTACTCGATAGGTATCACCACCTTCCGGTGGGCTCCATGAGCTGGTTCGGAGATCTGGCGGATTTATTCGTCCAACACTATTGGTTGAACCTCAAGCCGGAGAAGAAGCTTGACTCCCTCTACCAACTCCGGATGAGCTCAGATAAAACCCTCCGAGAATTTACTCGAAGGTTCCGGAACGAGCACGCATCACTCTCCGGACGACACCTCGACGACGAGGTCATCATACTCGCGTTTCAGAACGCTTTGCGCTTCGATCTTCATATCTACATTGACCTCATTCGAAATCCACTCGCATCTCATGAAGTGTTCGATCGAATTCAAAAAGAGATAAAAGTGGAAGACGATTAGATAACTAGCAAGAGTCGCGATATCAAGAAGCATCCCTCCAATAAGGAACCGGCATGAACTCCTCGTTGATTAAAAGAATGTTCACTTTCGAAGAGGAGTCATAAAGTTTTAGTCCCATACCGAAAAGGTACGATAACATTATACAAGAATGTCTATGACCGTAGGATTGCCGCGACAGGCACCAACATAGTTGGTAGTGAGGCCAAGTGATGGCCGAGTTCCTGGCACCCTCATTTGTGTGCGACATATCACTTTGTGGATGACAATTGTATCGTGCTAAATGTGCACTCAGCTGTCTCTCTTTTACCATTTTTTTTTTAAAGCCAAAATAAAAAATGTTAGATACCCTCACACCTCAAAACCCAGGTCGTAAGGGATGGTCCATAGAGAGTGTATTAAGTGGGTGTTTGGTGCCTCCTTTATCGATGTGGGACTAATCTGTAAGATCCACAAGGAAAACCTTTGGCCTTGGCATAAGGTTGCAAGCTTAGAGGTGGATCATAGTTTTGGAATGAGAGATTACAGTCTCCGCCGAGCCGCTCGTCACCTGGAAGATCCGTCTGTCGCATTCCAACCAGATTGCTCAGGAAACCGCAATCGCAAGGAGATCCCATCCTCTTAGATCGGAGCCGCGGAACTTCCTCCGTCTCTAGGTTCCCCACAGGGTCTCCACGGAAGATGGCGAGGAGCTCAGGTTCAGTTTGGCCAAGAATGCAGCCATACCCGCTTGGAGAAGTCACATCCCAGAAATAGGTGTGCGGTCGTCTCCTCCGCCTCCCCACAGAGAGCGTAGGTCGGGTCTCTTATTGCATACGCTCGCAGGGAGGATCACACCATTAACAAAGTCCGTAAACCGGTACTGGATCCTCTGCGGTTACAATCTCAGTTTAGAGAGATATCAGAACTGTCCATCACACCCAGCTCGGACGACTGATTCATAATCAGTTCCAACCGGCATGGAAAAGAACTGTAGTGATTCAGTTTTACTCCAACCTCTCTCTTAAACTGAGGTGGCAATCTCAGAGAATCCTGGCTCTCCTAAAGAGGTGCCACCACACACTACACTCCATGATCGACTCACCGTGGGTAGAGAAGACACCGGTGCTGAACTGACCTTTTTCGAAGGGAGAATTTGCCCAGGGCTTGGTATAGTCAAACAATCAAACACCTGGTGGACTGTGACGGCCAAAATGTAAGGGGGTAGAGTCTTAGTCCCATACGGAAAAAGAAAGAGACATCCCACCTAGTTATATAGGAGAAGCTATGGAGGTTTGATTGCCGGGATGGACCCGGCCGATACACTTGGTCGTGCTAACCAAGTGCTGGCCGATCTCTCGGCACACTCATTGTGGGCGACACGCACACTTTGCAAATTTATCGGAATTTCTCTAACCACTTGCTGGTTGACAGATGCATCGTGCTAAATGTGCGTTTCGCAACCATCTTTTTGTTAATCATTGAAAGAAGCCTGTTTTTTTTTGGGAGACTTGGTGATTAGTCCAAAACATAAGATCCAGTTAAGCCTAAGGATTGGGGGCAAAAATATCCCTCAATATACTTCAAATTTTTATTAGCTCAGCACCAAACATGTTCGGTAATGAACTACCGAACACGTTGGACGACAGGGAGGGAAAGGGAAGGCAACGACGGCGGAGGTCTTGACGTCGGAGAAGGGTGTTGGAGGCGTTGACGTCGGAGATGGGTGCCGGAGGCGCCAGTATGAGAAGTTGGCATGGAGGCTTCGGGCTGCGAGGGTATGTAGTGATGGACGTGCCGACATGGAGGTGGTATGGAAGTTCAAAGAAAATGGGGTATGGAAGGGGAAGAGGATGAGGTGTGCGGGTCCCACTCTCAGGCATGGCTGCGGGTCCCACTCTCAGGCATTAGCCAAATTTTGCATCCACAGTAACAAGGACAGAGGGGCATGCACCAAGGGGCAGTTTGGCCATTACAAAGGGATAAAGTCACGTGTAGGACTTGCTCTAGCTGCATTCTTTCCTGGGGGGACCTGCTGCAACAACATCTTGTTGGCTGCCCTTCCCCTAAATTGATCTCTTGTCAGGGACCTCTCCCTGAGTTTCCCCCCCCCCCCCCCCCCCCCCCCCCCCCCCCCTTTTTTTTTTTTCTCTACTACAATTATTTGGGGGAATTAGCAAGAAGCTTATCTTAGGAGATAGTTTTAAGCTGCAGTCACAATTACCTTCACATTTTAGCTTAAACCACTGTGGAAAAAAATGCCCCCCACCTTATTTAAAAGTATCTTTTTTTTTCTCTACTATAATTATTTGGGGGAATTAGCAAGAAGCTCATCTTAAGAGCTTGTTTTAAGCCAACATCCTCAACAGGGAGGGGTTAGGCTTGGACCCCTACCTGTTTATTGAAAGACCCAACATCCTCAACAGGGAGGTGTTTGAAGAAAAGATTGATTCTGGATTTAGGTGTTTTCACTATTCTCACTATTCAGAACTTTTAAGCTGTTATAATCAACATAATAAAAAAACTTATAACTCTCCGCACAATTGGCCTACATTTTCCAAGCCGTAGTGAACTTCCCTCCTTTGAAACTTAGGAGCATACGATGGCAATCTCTCTCTCTCTCTCTCTCTCTCTCTCTCTCTCTCTCACCGTGAGAGTGTCTGATCCGACGTGGCAGTAGCAGGGATAAATATCGGAGCCCACCCTCTCTCTTTCCCTCCCTCTCACCCTTCACTGCCTATCCTCGGCACGACGAAGAGGGGATCACCCCCTCTTCTTCCCGGCAGGCAATGACCCTCAACAACTCCGTTCAGTATAAGAAGATGACTGTCCGAGGGCAAAGGTACTATTACACCACAGGATCACCAATAAACCCGCCATAAAGGCGAGAAATAACCCCAGCGCACTAATAGGAGGAAGTCCCATGCACAAGATTCGATTACACAACCTGTTGGGTGAGGGGCAAGTGGTTTGTACTGGGATGAGACCTCAATCGCTGCCTTTCGTTTGCTCGAAGCTCAAAAAAACTAGGGTGTTGCACCGGCCACAAATTACTAGGGCCCCTAACTTAAAAGTAAAAGAAAATGTTCGATGTATCCCTATGACCTCCAAGGCATATTGGTAAGGGCACCACCACCTCTGCTGCTGATTCAGCCAGTTACATCGTACCTCACCATAGACTCCGCCCATCCTCTTCCTTCTCTTACTCTCCCTCTCTTACTTCCTCCTCCTTCCTTCTTCCTCCTCCTTCCTTCTTTTTAGGTCCATACCAAAAAGGTTAAAGAAGTTCTACATAGTTATACAAGAAGATCTATGACCGTAGGATTGCTGCCACGGGCACCAACATACTTGTAGTGAGGACCAAGGGGTGGCCGAGTACCAGCTGGCACCCTCATTTGAGTTCGACAAGCACACTTAGCAATCATAGTAACATGAACTCAAGCAGCAGTACCACTTTGTGGATGATAATTGTATCGTGCTAAATTTGTGCTCAGCCCTCTCTTTTACCATTTTTTTTGAAATCCAAAATAAAAAATGTTAGATACCTTCACAACTCAAAATTCGGGTCGTAAGGGGAGGACCACAAAGAGTATATTAAGCGGGTGTTAGGTGGCCCCATTATTGATATGGGACTAACCGGTAAGATCCAAGAGGAAAGCCTTCGGCCTCGGCATAAGGTTGCAAGCTTAGAGGCGGATCATAAATTTGGAATGAGAGATTACAGTCTTCGCCCAACTGCTCTTCGTCTGGAAGGTCCACCTGTTGTGTTCCAGCCAGATTGCCCAATAAACTACAATGGCGAGGAAATCCCATCCTCTTCGATCGGGGCCACAGAAGTTCCTCCGTCTCTAGGTTCCTTACATGGTCTCCACAGAAGACGGCGAGGAGCTCAGGTTCAGTTTTCCCAAGAATGCAGCCATACCTGCTTGGAGAAATCACATCCTAGAAATAGGTGTGCGGTCGTCTCCTCCGCCTCCCCGCAGAGAGCGTAGGTCGGGTCTCTTATTGCATACGCTCGCAGGGAGGATCACACCATTAACAAAGTCCGTAAACCGGTACTGGATCATCTGTGATTACAACCTCCGTTTAGAGAGATATTGAAGGCAAAACTGAATCACAACCGTCCGTTACACCCAGCTCGGACGACTGAATTGTAATTAGTCCCAACCAGCATGCAAAAGAACGGTAGTGATTCAGTTTTGACTGGTACTGATTAAGTTGACTCCAACCCCTCTCTCTCTCTCTCTCTCTCTCTCTCTCTCTCTCTCTCTCTCTCTCTTAAACTGAGTGGCAATCTCAGAGAATCCGGGCACCCATCCACCCACCCAATGATGCTTCTTTGTACTAAGAAGAAGTCGGTGGAGTTTTAGTTCCATACGGAAAGGGAACGAGACTTCCCACCTAGTTACACAGGAGAAGCTATGGGTGTTTGATTGCCGGGATGGACACCGCCGATACACTTGGCCTTGCTAACCAAGTGCTGGCCGATCTCTCCGCACCCAAATCATTGTGTGTGACACGCACACTTAGCAACTATATTGAGAGTTCTCTAATCACTTGCTGGTTGAAAGCTGCAGCGTACTAAATGTGCGTCTCGCACTCTTTTTGTTAAGTCACAAAAGAAGTTTTTTTTTTTTCCTAAGACTTAGTGAACAGTCCAAAACATAAGATATGGTTAAGCCTAAGGATGGAGGGCAAAAATAACACTCAATATACTTTAAATTTTGTTTAGTTCAGCACCAAATATGTTCGATAATGAACTACCGAACATACATGCCGACATGGAGGAGATGGGTATCGGAGGCACCGGCGTTTGAAGCTGGCATGGAGGCTTCGGACAACGGGGGTATGCTGAGACGAACGTGCCGACATGGAGGTGATAGGGTATGAAGGTTCAAAGAATATGGGGTATGTAAGGGGAAGAGGATGGGGTGTCCCGAGAAGGGTTTTCTATTGAAAACGGGGTATGTTCAAAGAATATTGGGGAATGGTTTTCTATTGAAAGCGGGGTATGTTCATTTTTGGGGTCCGAATAGAATTTTCCTCTTTTACACAACCTGTCGGTAGGGGGCAAGTGCTTTGTACTGGGATGAGACCTCAATCCCTGCCTTCCGTTTGCTCAAAGCTCAAAAAAAGTAGGGTGTTGCTATTTGCACCCCACAAATTACTAGGACCCCTAAATTAAAAATAAAAGAAAATGTTCAATGTATGCCGTGACCTCCAAGGGATATTTGTAAGGGCATCACCACCTCTGCTCCTGATTCCGCCAGTTCCATCGTACCTCACCGTAGACTCCACCCATCCTCTTCCTTCCTCTTACTCTCCCTCTTACTTCCTCCTCCTTTTTAGTTCCATACCAAAAAGGTACGAGAACTTCTACGTAGTTATACAAGAAGGTCTATGACCGTAGGAATGCTGCGACGGGCACCAACATACTTGATAGTAAGGACCAAGTGGTGGCCGAGTTCTTGGCACCCTCATATGTGTGCGACAAGCACAATTAGCAATAATAGTAACATGAACTTAAAGCAGCGTCTGTCTGTTGCATTCATAGTTTTGGAATGAGAGATTACAGTCTCCGTCAAGCTGCTCCTCGCCTGGAAGGTCCGTCTGTTGCATTCCAGCCAGATTGCCTAGGTAACCGCAATGGCGAGGACATCCCATCCTCTTTGATCGGAGCCGTGGAACTTCCTCCGTCTCTAGGTTCCCCACTGGATCTTCACGGAAGACGGTGAGGAGCTCAGCTTCAGTTTGCCCAAGAATGCAGCCATACCCGCTTGGAGAAGTCACATCCTAGAAATAGGTGTGCGGTCGCCTCTTCCGCCTCCCCACAGAGAGCATAGGTCGGGTCTCTTATTGCATACGCTCGCAAGGAGGATCACACCATTAACAAAGTCCGTAAACCAGTACTCGATCCTATGCGGTTACAACCTTAGTTTAGAGAGATATCACAACTGTCCGTCACACCCATCTCGGATGACTTATTCTTAATCAGTCCCAACCGGCATGCAAAAGAACGGTAGTGATTCAGTTTTGACTGGTACTACTCCAAACACCCCCCCCCCCCCCCCCCCCCCCCCCCCCCCCTCTCTCTCTCTCTCTCTCTCCCTCTCAAACTGAGGTGGCAATCTCAGAGAATCCGGGCTCCCATCCACCCCACCCACCTGATGATGCTTCTTTGAACTTAGAAGAAGTCGGTGGAGTTTTAGTCCCAACTTCCCACCTAGTTATATAGGAGAAGCTATGGAGGTCTGATTGCCGGGATGGACCCGGCCGATACACTTGGTCGTGCTAACCAAGTGCTGGCCGATCTCTCGGCACACTCATTGTGTGCGACACGCACACTTAGCAAATTTATCGGAATTTCTCTCTCTAACCACTTGCTTCTGGTTGATAGATGCAGCGTGCTAAATGTGCGTTTCGCACCATCTTTTTGTTAGTCACTAAAAGAAGCCTGTTTTTTTTTTTTTGGAGACTTGGTGATTAGTCCAAAACATAAGATCCAGTTAAGGATAGATCGAGGGTGAAAATATCTCTCAATATGTTTTAAATTTTTATTAGTTCAGCACCAAACATGTTCGGTAATGAACTACCAAACATGTTGGATGACAAGAAGTGAAAGGGGAGGCAATGACGGCTCCGGCAATAGAAAAAGAGGAGGGGGGAGAAGGGGGGAAGGGGAGGTCTTGACGTCGGAGAAGGGTGTTGGAGGCATTGATGTCGGAGATGGGTGCCGGAGGCGTCGGTGTCGGAAGTTGGCATGGAGGCTTCGAGCTGTGAGTGTATGCCGTGATGGATGTGCCGACATGGAGGTGGTAAGGAATTTCAAAGAAAATGGGGTATGGGAGGGGAAGAGGATGAGGTGTGCTGGGGAGGAAAAATGGGGTATGAGATAGTGGGGGTATTCTTGACATAAAAAAATTGGGAAGTGGTTTTCCATTAGAAGCGGGGTGTGTTCATTTTTGGGGTCCGAATAAAATTTTCCTTGTTTATGGGGTATTGTGTGATAAGTCTCTCTAACAGATCGAATTTAGTGATAATGACAGCCAATATCGTTAATTAGTGTTAAGTCCTCTTGATAAAAAAAATATATCCCTTTTACGATTGCGACCAACTATACATATGAGCAATACCCTACGTGCAACTGTACATGTGGGCACTGTTCCAAGCCTAACAAAAGCACTATAGTAATAAAAGTAACAATCTTCGGAAATTGTTACTTTTTTGCTACAATGAAATCATTGTAGCAATTTATTTTAGGCTAATGTGGCTAAGGTCCCCAGCAACAGATGGCGTGTAACTACAGGACATGCGTAAGTTTTGTTTAGCCCAAGGTCCCTGAATTCTGTCATTAACCCGAAATTACCTTCCTAGGCTCTCTTCTCCCATTTCTCTCACAGCCGCGAGTAGCAAAGGTAGCAGCGGTGACGGCGAGCAATAAAGGAGGCGGTGGCGGCGTTCGCTGGTTCAATTGAGGATCCTAGGTCTAGGGTCAATCCCATGGCCTATAGATCTTAGGGTTAGGTTTAGGTTCGATTCAGTTCAGCGACAGCGGCGAGCAGTGGAGGAGTTCGGTGAAAATTTGAATTGTTGTGGAGGGCATTTTCGTCCACAGCAATTATAAGGATTGGAGCTTAAATGCATCTCCTTAAAAGGACTTTTCACCAACTCCCCCCCCCTCCCCCCCTCCCCCCCCCCCCCCCCTTTTTTTTTTTTTTTGAAATCTTGCCAAATTTTTTTTGCCACAGTGTAATTACTATAGCGAAAGAGTAACAATTTGCGTAGATTGAATAATAATCTTGTTGAGTAAAAATCAGTGTAAATTGTTAGCCTTTTTGCTACATGTAAATCACTATAGTAATTTCTTTTTAGAAATCTTGTCGGGAAAAAAATAATAATTTGCTACAGTGAAATCACTGTAGCAAAAAGTAACAATCTTTGCAGAGTAACAATTTGAGCAAATTGTTACTCTTTCGCTACAATTTTATTTTTCTTTGAAATCATGTCCCAAAAAAAAAAATTGCTAGAGTGAAGGCACTATAGCAAATCCACGGGTTGGAGTCTTGTAGTAACTATGGGGTAGGATTTCGCCCGTCGTACGTAACCCCCCTCCAAAAGTCGATTGAAGGTTTAACCCATCGGGATGTGGCGCGCTTCGAAGCGCTGAGCTGTCAATCAAGCACTATAGAGTAAAGAGAGAGGGAGAGAGTCAACACAGTATGTGGTGACGAAATTCGGCTGAAGCCTATGTCTCCGTGTGGTAAGACGCAACCTTTGAATCCACTATCTCTGAAGATGTTGAGCCACACTCGACTGGCCGAGAAGTGCTTATTACACAGGCGAACAAAGGGTGGAGGAGTCTTAAAACCAGTAGGCTCGAGGAGCTATGGAAAATAGAAAATTGGAATATGGTCTGGAATTTCTGATCTGGATTATTTGCTGAATCTGCTATTTATAGAGTTTGGTTTATCCAGGTAATATTCTAGGAATATTTCCAAAAATATTCGGGGTTTGGTAAATACCCAGGAGGGGATTCATCAGACCCCAGACAGTGTGTGTGGGCTCTAGGTCCCACCGTCGTCTTTGTGTACCCCAGGTAGGGCTGCGGGTCCCACAGTTGTCTCCGTGGATCGCAGGCAGGGTTGCGGGCCCCACAGTCATCTTCGTGGGCCCCAGACAAGGCTACGGTTCCCACTCAGGTGTTAGTCAAATTTTGCACCCACAGTTACCCTCTCCTAGTTAGGCAGGCGCTAACCTAGCTGGCTAGGACTCTCTGGTGCAAAACCAGGTTCGGTCGCTCGTCTGTCGATCCCTTATCCGGGGCTGACCTTCTTACCCGTCTGGCGACCCGCTGCGAGGGGCCAACCGTGTTCTGTCTACCGACCAGCTGCGCAGGGTCGACCATCGTTCGTCTGCCGACACTAGATCGCGTGTTAACCGTTGTGCCTACCGACCCCCCTGCCAGGGGACGCCCGGGTGTGTATCTACCGACCCATTGTGCGGTGCGACCGTCTTCTGTTATTCTTTTTCTGCTGACCCCCTTCAAGGGGCCGACCATCGTTGAGCCTGCCGACCCCCTGTCAAGAGCCGGCCGTTGCGCCTGTCTGTCGACCCGCTGTCCGGGGCCGACAGGAGTTGCACCTGCCGACCCCCCTGTCAAGGGCTGACTGTTGCGCCTCTCCGTCGGCCCGCTATCCGGGGCCGACGGTTGTTGAGCCTGCCGACCCACTGTCAGGGGTCGACGACAGTGCCTATCCGTTAGTCGACCCGCTGTTCGGGCCAACTGCAAACTCAAAACTGATACTTATTCAATTGAGACCCCATAGGAGGTGGCGGGTGGATGATGGACGACAGTAGCATTGCACGCAAAAGAACGGTAGTGATTCAGTTTTGACCGATACTAATTAAGTTTTGACACTCTCTCTCTCTCTCTCTCTCTCTCTCTCTCTCTCTCTCTCTCTCTCTCTCTCTCTCTTAAACTGAGGTGGCAATCTCAGAGAATTCGGGCTCCCATCCACCCACCTGATGATGCTTCTTTGAACTTAGAAGAAGTCGGTGGAGTTTTAGTCCCATACGAAAGGGAACGAAACTTCCCACCTAGTTATATAGGAGAACGTATGGAGGTCTGATTGCCGGGATGGACCCGGCCGATACACTTGGTCGTGCTAACCAAGTGCTGGCCGATCACTCGGCACACTCATTGTGTGCGACACGCACACCTAGCAAATTTATCGGAATTTCTCTCTCTAACCGGTTGCTGGTTGACAGATGCAGCGTTCTAAATGTGCGCCTCGCACTATCTTTGCTTTTGTTTTTTGGGAGACTTGGTGATTAGTCCAAAACATAAGATCCAGTTAAGCCTAAGGATAGATCGAGGGCGAAAATATCTCTCAATATGCTTCAAATTTTGTTTAGTTCAGCACCAAATATGTTTGGTAATGAACTACCGAATGGATGTGCCCACATGGAGGAGATGGGTGCCGGAGGCACCGACTTTGGAAGCTGGTATGGAGGCTTCGGACAGCGAGGGTATGCTGTGACGGATGTGTCGACATGGAGGTGATGGGGTATGGAGGTTCATAAAATATGGGGTATGGAAGGGAAAAAGGATGGGGTGTGCTGAGAAGGGAGAATGGTGTATGGGATATAGGGAGTATTTTTGCCATAAAAAAAATGGGGATTGGTTTTCCATTGGAAGTGGGGTATGTTCATTTTTGGGGTCCGAATAAAATTTCCCTTTTTTATGGGCTAATGTGTGATATGTTTCCCTAACATATCGATTTTAGTGATAACGACAGCCGACATCGTTAATTAGTGTTAAGTCCTCCTGGTAGAAAAATATCCCTTTTACCCCTACGGCGAACTATACATGTGACCAAGACCCTACGTGCTACTGTACATGTGGGCACTCGTCCGAGCCTAACAACAACACTGTAGCAATAAGAGCAACAATCTTTGGAAATTGTTACTCTTTTGCTACAATGACATCACTGTAGCAATATTTTTGGGGGTAATGTGGCTAAGGTCCCCAGCAACAGATGGCTGGTAACTGCAGGACAAACGTAAGTTTCGTTTAGTCTAAGGTCCCTAACTTTTGTCATAAACCCAAAATTACCCTCATAGGCTCTCTTCTCCCATCTCTCTTGCTGCCGCAAGCAGCAGAGGCGACGGTGGCAATGGCGAGCAATAGAGGAAGCAGTGGCGGCGTTTGTGGGTGCAAAATCTGGCTGACGCCAAATGGTGGGACCCACAGCCCAGCCTGGGGCCCACAAGTCCAACGGTGGGACCCGCAGCCCTGTCTAGGGCCCATGAGTCCAATGGTGGGACCCGCAGCCCTACCTGGGGCCTATAGGTACAACGGTGGGACCCGCAGCCCTGCCTGGGGCCCACTTGCACTATCTGGGGTCTGGTAAATCCCCTCGGGTATTTACCAAACCCCGGATATTCCTGAGAATATTCCTAGAATATTCACTAGATAAACTAAGCCCTTATAAATAGCAGACCTTGTAAATGATTCCGGATCCGAGATTCCAGATCAGAAACCCACTTTCTGTTTTTCAGAGCTCCTTGAGCTTTTTGGTTTTCAGACTCCTTTTCCACCCTCTGATTACTTGTAAGAAGCACTCCTCGGCCTGTCGAGAGTAGCTCTACTGTTTACTCAGAGATAGTGGATTCAAAGGTTGCGTCTTACCGCACGGAGACGTAGGCTTCGGCCGAACTTCGTCACCATATCTTGTGTCATCTATTTCTCTACCCTTTTACTCTACAGTGCTTGTGTGACAGCCCAGCAAGTCACAACTTAGCGCTTCGAAGCGCGCCACGTCCCAAAGGGTCAAACCTTCAATCGACTGTTGGAGGAGGGTCACGTACGACGACCGAAATCCTCTCCCACAGTTTGGCGCCGTCTGTGGGATCACGATCCTATCAACTTACAACTTCTAAGCCTCCCAACTTCTTTGGTAGCTGCTACCGGTTGCCCGAGCAATCCGTCTATCTCCATCGTTATACCTAAATGGCGAAGACACCGATGGACCAGCCGGAGGAAAGCAGCATGCACCCAGACGCTCGACATCCGACGACTCGATCAATGAGTCATCGGTTTGCAACGAGCCAATATCCGCAACAGCAACTCGCTGTCAATTTGAGGAGTCGCCCGTCGGTTGATCGCGCCGCCCAGGCTCAACTTCGACAGTCGCCTCAACTAGCCGACCAAATTCCTCAGCACTTGGGAAAAGCACACATCTCTCCTAGTGCTGATGCTCAAACGACGTACCAAATCACAGCAGAGGACTTTCAGCTCCTCACTCTCATGAAACAGAATGTTGCTCTTATGGTTGAGAGAGACTCTCTCCGACAAATCACCGTCAATGCAAGAATCAATCCCCCGCAGTCAACCGCCGACATCAACGACGGAGCAAACGTCCGCCAGTCGGTCGACCAATCTTTCGCTCCTTCCAAACGATCCACCATCAATATCCCTCGACGCGCGTTCTTTTAAATCCCTCTCGAGAGGACCCTCACCTGTTCCTCCCAGGCCGACTGTCTAGGAGCGTCTCAATGAGTCTGCTCGCCATCCCGAGTCTCTAGGCTCCGAGTCATCCTCCGATACTTACACCAGGAGAGATGTTCAGAATAATCGACACCGCTCCAAAATTCGGCAACATTACAACGGCAATCGAACCCCAGTCGGGCATCAGATGACAGGATGGACTCCGACTCCCTCTCTACCTCCTCTTCCTTCAAGACGCCTCTCCGACCAGAAAGGCAATAGACGGAATGATCATGCCTCCGAAGGCCCACTTCATCAGCATATTCTCCACGCCCTATTTCCTCGAAGCTGGAAAGCCCCCGCTCTCCCCAAGTTCAACTGCTTGACTGGAGATCCGACGATGCACATCCTCGCTTTCAGGTAAGCGTTAACGCCACATGATAGAGACAACCAGGTTCTATGCCGCACCTTTGCTGGCAGCCTGGACGACATATCACTGGACTGATATCACAACCTCCCTACGGCCTCCATAAGTCAATTCAGGGATTTGGCAGACCTCTTTGTTCAACACTATCGGCTGAACCTCAAGCTAGAGAAAAAGCTGGACTCCCTCTACCGGCTCAGGATGGGATCAGATGAAACCCTCCGGGAGTTCTCTCGAAGGTTCCGGAACGAGCATGCTGCGCTCTCCGGACACCACCTCAACAATGAAGTCATCATGCTTGCATTCCAGAATGCTCTACGTTTTGACCTCCATATCTACAATGACCTCATCCATAATCCTCCTGCCTCCCTCGGAGTGCTATTCGATCGAATTCAAAAGGAGATCGAGGTAGAGGATGATCAAGTCGCTCGCAAGAAACGTGATCTCAAGAAGCGTCTTTCTGATAAGGAACCAACGAGACCAACAGCTCAAGCTCACAACGCGGAGGTTGAGGAAGATAGAACCTCCAAGAGGTCAAGAAGGGCAGGCGATAGACCCGCAGAGCCTCAGAAGACCACAAATACCAAAGGAAAGTAGCCCGTCAACCGATCAGAGTAAAAGACCACCGACTATCAACAACTCGGAAGGTCCCTCATCTGAAATCCATGATGTAACATCTACCAAATTATCAATGAAATGACAGTTATTTCAAGTTATATCGAAGACTATCGAATTCTATCTCAACTTCTACTTAACGTCACAGTTAGTTCGGATCTTGTTGCGACATGGCCGACTAACCTGCAACGGTACAAAGTTACGTGCCCTGATACGTAGGTTCGACTGAAACGGTGCTTCGCCTAAGTCCAACCGATACAAGGGTGCTACGCTGAGTACTCCGAATCATTGACGTCGCACGTGCTCCCGTTGTCACGTAAGGACACATGCACTAGTGCCTCACCACAGTTAGTTCGGTTCGCGTTGCGACACGGCCGACTAACTTGCAACGGTACAAAGCTACGTGTCCCAATACGTAGGTTCGACTGAAACGATGCTTCGCTTAAGTCCAACCGATAAAAGGGCGCTACGCTGAGTACTCCGAATCATTGGCGTTGCACATGCTCCCGTTGTCACGTAAGGACACATGCATTAGTGCCTCGCCACAGTTAGTTCGGTTCGCGTTGTGACACGGCCGACTAACCTGCAACGGTACAAAGCTACGTGTCCTGATACGTAGGTTCGACTGAAACGGCGCTAGCTTCGCCTAAGTCCAACCAATACAAGGGCGCTACGCTGAGTACTCCGAATCATTGGCGTCGCACATGCTCTCGTTGTCACGTAAGGACACATGCATTAGTGCCTCGCCATAGTTAGTTCGGTTCGCGTTGCGACACGGCCGACTAACCTGCAACGGTACAAAGCTACGTGTCCCGATACGTAGGTTCGACTGAAACGACACTTCGCCTAAGTCCAACCGATACAAGGGCAATACGCTGAGTACTCTGAATCATGGGCGTCGCACGTGCTCCCGTTGTCACGTAAGGTGCCCCGCCACAGGTAGTTCGGTACGCATTGTGACACGGCCGACTAACCTATAACGGTACAAAGCTATGTGTCCCAATACGTAGGTTCGACTGAAACGGCGCTTCGCCTAAGTCCAACCGATACAAAGGCACCATGCTGAGTACTCCGAATTCTTATCCCCCGTCAATCACTAAGTCCAAGGTCCCACCCTCGGCATACAAAGACAAAGCCCGAGACGGCGACATCGTCTCAGCCCAATGTGACAGCCTTGGCATTCAAAAGCAAAATCTGAGGCAGGCTTCACCGCCTCGGCACCTGACGAAGCCCGAGACGTCGGCAACGTCTCGGCCTGAGGCGACCTTCGCCTCGGCATTTGAAGACAAAGTCCGAGGCAGGCTTCATCGCCTCGGCACCTGACGAAGCCCGAGACGTCGGCACCGTCTCGGCCCGAGGCGCCCTTCGCCTCGGCATTCGAAAACAAAGTCCGAGGCAGGCTTCACCGCCTCAGCACCTGACGAAGCCCGAGACGTCGGCAACGTCTCGGCCGGAGGTGACCTTTGCCTTGGCATTCGAAAACAAAGTTCGAGGCAGGCTTCACTGCCTCGGTACCTGACGAAGCCCAAGACGTCAGCAACGTCTCGACCCGATGCGACCTTCGCCTTGGCATTCGAAGACAAAGTCCAAGGCAGGCTTCACCGCCTCGCCACCTGACGAAGCCCGAGATATCGACAACGTCTCGGCCCAAGGCGACGTTCGCCTCGGCATTCGAAGACAAAGTCCGAGGCAGGCTTCACCGCCTCGGCACCTGACGAAGCCCTAGACATCGGCAACGTCTCGGCCCGAGGCGACCTCGCCTCGGCGTTCGAAAACGAAGTCCGAGGCCAGCTTCGCCGCCTCGGCACCTGACGAAGCCCGAGACGTCGGCACCGTCTCAGCCCGAGGCGACATTCGCCTCGACATTCGAAGACAATGTTCGAGGCAGGCTTCGCCGCCTCGGCACCTGACGAAGCCCGAGATATCAGCACTGTCTTGGCCCAAGGTGACCTCTGTCTCGACATTCGAAGACAAAGACCAAGGCTGTCTTCGCCTCGGCATTCGACGAACCCCAAGGCCCTGCCCTCGACATGCGACGACGAAGCTCGAAACCTTCGCCTCGACAAACTACGAATGCATCCCCGACCGACCCTTGGCAGGGGGTCGGCAGGTGTGACGGTTGATGCCGAACAACGTGCATCAACAAGCATGTTCGGGTTTGTTCGGTTACAAGACAAGCACAAATAGGCCAAAGCTCAGCTTGTCTCGGCTCGTGGGGAAATGACTCGGCCCAACCAAACGACAAAACAGAACAAAAGATACTGCCAAAACAGTGTGGGGGTGCAACACTTGCCCCATGCTTCCATCCAACCACTTCGATCGGCATTTGACGCAAGTGCACGCTTTTCTTGCATGCAAAAGAGAAACACGGCCCATGTTGCGCCCAACAAGCTGGTCGGAGAAAGGGTCCCCACACGACCAACACGTCACGGACACTACCATATATCACTCTATTTTGACTAAGGTGGTCACGCTGGGCGTCAGCAGCAGTCCTTATCAACAACCAACCGATGCCTAGTCCTCATGCTCGACTCGGTCGGCATCAGCATCGGAAGACGGATTCCTCGCTCCGGGCCTCGCCGCCTCGCCCGCCTTCGGTGACAGCCTCTTCGCCTCCTCGCACATGTAGATGTATCTTCCTCACGATGCTGCAGAACTTATGCCATGGATCGTCACCAAGCAACATCGATCGTGTCGTCCTCATCGCATGTGTACACAACGTGCCATTTCTTGACTATATCGAGTAACTCAGACGAGAGTGGGGTGTGTGTGTGTGTGTGTGTGTGTGTGTGTGTGTGTGTGTGTGTGTGTGTGTGTGTGTGTGTGTGTGTGTGTGTGTGTGAGAGAGAGAGAGAGAGAGAGAGAGAGAGAGAGAGAGTGGTGGAAGAGCGAGACAGGTGTGAGAGAGAGAGAAAAAAAAGAGTTAGAGAGTGGGTGAGGGAAAAGAGAGAGAGAGAGAGAGAGAGAGAGAGAGAGAGAGAGAGAGAGAGAGTGGATGAGAGAAGAGAGAGTTAGAGGGTGGAAGAGAGAGACAGGTGTGAGAGAGAGAGAAAAAAGAGAGTTAGAGAGTGGGTGAGGGAAAAGAGAGAGAGAGAGAGAGAGAGAGAGAAAAGAGAGTGGGTGTGAGAAGAGAGAGAGGAGAGAGAGAGGAGAGAGGGAGGCGTGCGACTAGCACGAACCCCCCCCCCCCCCCGTTTTCGCCTCCGCCCGCAGCCGCCCGCCGTCAAGCCCCGTGCCCGGCCCGCGTCCACCGCCCGCCTCAGCCCCGCTCCCGGCCAGCGCCCGGCCCGAGCCCGCCCCGTGCCATCCGCACCACCCAGCCGCCGCCGCAGTCATCAGACGAGAACCACCCCCCCCCCCCCCCCCCGACCCCGAGCTCCCGCTTCCCTGCACTTCTCCCGACCCCCCCCCCCGCAACAGAAATTACAAAGGAGAGAGAGAGAAAAGGTGGCTGAGGTGGCAATCACGGATCCAATCACAGCCGTTTGATTCAGGTGCATGCAATGCACTCAGTACGATTTTAAATCATATGACTACGATTCAGTTATATCCGATCAAATGGTCACCATTTCTCCCGACCCCCACTAGGACAAAACCCCACCTACCACCCCGGTCCAGTCATAAAAATTTCTGCCCAGAACCCCTTTTATCGCATTTTGACAATAAACCTAGCCCAGGATTTTTTATAAAAAAAACCCCTACCACCCAGAATCTTTGATCAAACCCCCTTGCTTCTGATATTTTGCACAAAATTGACCCGAATTTTTACACATAACCCCTTATCTAAGATTTTTTTGCACAAACCCCCCCTGCCCCTAACTTTTTGCACAGAACCCCCTACCTTTGACATTTTGCACAGAACCTGTCTGCCCCATGATTTTTGGCACGAACCACCCCTGCTCCTAACTTTTTACCCAAAACCCCCTGCCCCTGACTTTTTGCACAAAACCCCCTGTCCCTAATATTTTTTGACCAACGCCCCCTAGGCTTTTTAGCCCGAACCGACTCGCGTGCAGCTATTTTTGTGATCCCAGTCAACCAGGTTACCACCTACCCAACTGGGAGGGGGTAGCACACCAGTAGTCGGTCCCACCCAACGGGTCGGCAGACGCACAGCAGTCGGCCCCAGACAGGGGGTCGGCAGGCAGACGACGGTCGGCCCCGTGCAACGGGTCGGCAGACAGACGACGGTCGGCCCCGCGCAACGGGTCGGCAGACAGACGATGGTGGCCCCGCGCAATGGGTCGGCAGACGCACAACAGTCGGCCCCGGACAGGGGGTCGACAGACATACGATGGTCGGCCTCGGACAGGGGGTCGACAGACAGACAGCTATCAACCCCGGACAGAGGGTCGGCAGGCAGACAACAGTCGGCCCCGCGCAGCGGGTCAGCAGACAGACGATGGTCGGCCCCGCGCAATGGGTCGGCAGACGCACACCCGGCCGACCCATGGCAGGGAGTCGGCGAGCCCAACGGTCAGCCTCACGTAGCAGGTCGACGAACAGATGACGACCAACCCCGGACAGATGATCGGCAGACGAGGGATCGGCTTTGCACTAGAAAATCCCAACCAGCTAGGTTAGCACCTATCTAGCTGGGAGGGGGTAACTGTGGGTGCAAAATCTGGCTAACGCCCAATGGTGGGACTCACAGCCCCGCCTGGGGCCCACAAGTCCAATGGTGGGACCTGCAGCCCTGCCTAGGGCCCACGAGTCCAATGGTGGGACCCGCAGCCCTACCTGGGGCCTATAGGTACAACGATGGGACCCGCAGCCCTACCTGGGGCCCACTTGCACTATCTGGGGTCTGGTAAATCCCCCCGGGTATTTACCAAACCTCGGATATTCCTGGGAATATTCCTAGAATATTCACTAGATAAACTAAGCCCTTATAAATAGCAGACCCTGTAAATGATTCCGGATCCGAGATTCCAGACCAGAAACCCACTTTCTGTTTTTCAGAGCTCCTTGAGCTTTCTGGTTTTCAGACTCCTTTTCCACCCTCTGATTACTTGTAAGAAGCACTCATCGGCCTGTCGAGAGTAGCTCTACTGTTTACTCAGAGATAGTGGATTCAAAGGTTGCGTCTTACCGCACGGAGACGTAGGCTTCGGCCGAACTTCGTCACCATATCTTGTGTCATCTATTTCTCTACCCTTTTACTCTACAGTGCTTGTGTGACAGCCCAGCAAGTCACAACTTAGCGCTTCGAAGCGCGCCACATCCCAAAGGGTCAAACCTTCAATCGACTGTTGGAGGAGGGTCATGTACGACGGCCGAAATCCTCTCCCACAGCGTTCGGTGGTTCAGTTGAGAATTAATCCCTTGGCCTGTAGATCTTAGGGTTAGGGTTAGGTTTAGGTTTAGGTTCGGTTCGGTGGCCGTGCTGGTGAGCAGCTCCGACGACGGCAGCGAGTAGTGGATGACTCGGTGGTTCAATTTAGGATCCTAGGTCTAGGGTTCATCCTATGGCCTATAGATCTTAGGGTTAGGGTTAGGTTAGGTTCGGTTCGGTTTGGCTGTGGCGGCGAGCATTGGAGTGGTTCGGTGGTTGTGGCTTTCAAATAAAAATTTGAATTGTTGTGGAGGGTATTTTTGTCCCCTTAAAGGACTTTTCACCACCCCACCCCCCTTTTTTTTGTGAAATCTTTTATTTTTTTGTGAAATCTTGACATTTTTTTTTTGCCACAATGAAATTACTATAGCAAAAGATTAACAATTTTTGCAGATTGAGTAATAATCTTATTGAGTAAAAGTTTATGTAAATTGTTACCCTTTTGCTAAATTGAAATCGCTATAGTAAATTATTTTTTTAGAAATCTTGTCGGGGGAAAAAAATTTGCTACAGTGAAATCATTGTAGCAAAACGTAAAAATATTTGACGATTAAGTAGCAATCTTTGCAGAATAACAATTTGCGCAAATTGTTACTCTTTTGCTACATTTTTATTTTTCTGTGAAATTGTGTCCCAAATTTTTTTTTTTTTTGCAAGAGTGGAGTATTGTAGCAAATCTGCAGGTTGAAGTCCTGTAACGCAAGGGCAGAGGGGCATGCACCAATGGACAGTTTGGCCAATAAAAAGGGATAAAGTCATGTGTGGGACTTGCTCTAGCTGCATCCTTTCTGGGAGGGACTTGCTGCAACAACATCTTGTTGACTGTCCTTCCCCTTAAACCAATCTCTTGTCAGGGACCTCTCACTAAGTTCCCCTTCTTTTTTTTCTCTCTACTACCATTATTTGGGGGGGATTTAGCAAGAAGCCCATCTTAGGAGATGGTTTCGAGCTGCAGTCCCAACAACCATTCCATTTTAGCTCAGACCCCTGTGGATCAAAATGCCCCCACCTTCTATCAAATTTAGATTTGCTGCCACCCGAAGCCCCCCTCAGCCACCGCTGCCGTCGAACCTAACCGAACCTTCCCCCCCCCCCCCCCCCCCTACTGCCGTCAAACCTAACTGAACCCCCTCCCCCCCTCTACAGGCCATAGGATGTACCCTAGACCTTGAAATCTCAAAAAACCTAAACCTAACCCGAACTCCCCACAGCCATTGCCGCCTTCGCCTTCGTCGCTTGCTCCCATCGCCTCCGTCACCGCAACTCACGATCGCCTCTGCCTCCTTCACCTCTGCTCCCGGTCGCCTCCGCCCCCACCGCCTGCATCTGTGACTCCACCTCCACCATGGCTGATCGAGATAGGAGGGCTGTTGAGGGTGGTCTCGGGATTAAAATTCAGGAAATGGTTTTTCCTAAAGTTGGGTTGTTTAGAGGGGCTGGACTTCAAATGAAATGTTCCACCGGGTTTATCCTAATATTGGGTTCGTTAGAGGGTTCTACGGCTAATAACCCCCCTTTTCCCCCTTCTTTGGGAAAAGGATGTACTTCTTCGTTTTTATAAGACATACCCGGGATTCGATCTTGCGAGCTACTGAGAGGAAAACAACCGGTTAATCGTTGGGCTGTGACTGCAGTTGCTCTACTCTAGTTCTTAACTCAAATCGAAGAAGCCAATTTTTTTTTCTAATAAACAAGCCAAATTGGCTTGGCTGCAACTCAAGTAGCCTGGCTTGAGTCAGGCACTTCATCATACACTTGATGTGCAACTGGACTCAAGGCTGGATTGGCAACTCTGCTAGCTTTAGCACAGTCCAGAAGTGGAAAAGACTTCCCATCGAACACCTTAGGGGGTGTTCGGCATGCGGAACAGCTGTTCCGCTCAAATCCCAGCCGGAAGAGGGTAAGTTAGCTTTTTTAGTGTTAATTCGGATGGTTTAGCGTCCGATCAGCAAGAACCGCACAGAACGAAAAAAATTTGTTCCCATCTTGTCAGCCCATCAAAACGAAAACTAGCCGTTACTTTTAAAGCGGAACAGAAATGGCAACCTCAGCACAATGCCAAACACCCCCTTAGGGGCACCAGCTGGTAACTCTGATTCCGAGTCACCCAAATCTATGAACGTACCCTCCTCAAACCCAGCCTCCTCGCCTGCTGCAACACTTGCTCTTGGGCTGTGCGTCGCCCAAACCCATCATAGCCTTGGGCACAACCTCTGCAGCACCTCCATTAGTCCAATGGCGGAGCCAAGATTTACTTGTAAGGGGGCAAGGTCAAAAGTCAGAAACAATAATGTTTATAATTTTTTATTGCACTTTTTATATAGAACATAACAAACTTGAAGGAAATGTTTTTATTAGAAAATTGAAACTAAAATTTAAATGCATCAAATTTTATTAATCTTTTTCGATCGGCTGGTGTCCTAAAACTTTTCGGGCAATGGTCTAGTATTTCAGCAACTGACTATGTGTCAATAAAACCTTTGGGGGTAGAGCCAGAGCTGTGTGACTTGCAATTTCATGAAAACAATGTGGACTGACCTCAAGGGATAGGGCACCTTACTGCTGGCGCCCAGGGCGCTAGCCTTCTAACGAGCACGCCCAGACTCCTCTGTGCGTTCTGTCTTCGTCGAAACTAAGCCAAACTCCACCTGGTGAATTTTTGACCAATGCTCCCGTTCCAGCGAACCTCCACCTTGGCGAGTCTCAACTCGCCTCCATCGCACCTCAGGTGGCGAGGTGCTCTCTACTGCGCTAGCAGGAGACAAGTTGGAGCAAGTTTGAGCAATGCTCAAACTTCTCCCTGGTGACCGGCTTCATGAGAAAATCTGAAGCGTTCTTATCCGTGTGAACCTTCTCCACCTCGATCTCACCATCATCCAACCAGTCCCTGATCCTGTGGTACCGATGTCTATGTGTTTCATCCTTGCATGAAAGATCGGATTCTTTACCAAACAAATCGCACTCTGACTATCGCACTGTACCGTATCTGAGTTCTTACTCTGTCCCAATTCGCCAGCTAGGCCCTTCAACCAGATACCCTTCTTTGCAGCTTCTGTTAGAGCCATACTCTGCCTCGGTAGTAGAGAGTGCTGTCACCGACTGTAGCATAGACCTCCAGCAGACCGGTCCTCCTCCACACGTGTACATGTATCATGTGGTAGATCTTCTCCTGTCAAGATCTGCTGCATAGTCTGAATCAGAATATCCCGTGATATTGATCTCTCCCTTCTGCCTGACAAATAAGATTCCTTTCTCTGCATTGCCCTTCAAATACCTCAAGATCCACTTTGACCGCTTGCCAATGGACTTTCTCTAGATTTGACATGAATCTGGACACGACGCTCATTGCCTGTGCCAGATTCGACCTCGTGCAAACCATTGCATACATAAGACATCCTACCGCACTAACGTACGGTGTCTTCTGCATCTCCTGGATCTCCTTCTCCGTAGTAGGACACTGTCTCTTGCTCAGAAAAAATTGCCAAGCCAATGGAGTAGAGGTTGGCTTGGCATCGTTCATCTCAAACCACTCAAGAACTTTTCAGATATAGGTTCCTTGAGATAACATGAGCTTCCCGGTCTTTTTTTCCCTCCTGATCTCCATGCCGAGAATCTTCCTCGCATACCCGAGATCCTTTATCTCGAACTCCCTGCTCAGCATCTTCTTGAGTTTAATTATCTTGCTCCTATCACGACATGCGATGAGGATATCGTTGACATAAAGCATCAATGTCACAACCTCTCCATCCTCAAAAGTGTGAGTGTAGACGCAACAGTCATGCATTCCCCTCGAGTAACCGATCTGTACCATTAATGAGTCGAAGCGCTTGTACCACTGCCTCGGTGACTACTTGAGTCCGTAGATCGACTTCTTCAGTCTGTACACATAGTTGTCCTTGCCTTCTTCAATGAACCCGTCCGGCTATGACATGTAGACCTCCTCATCGAGATTCCTATGAAGAAACGTTGTCTTCACATCCAGCTGCTCTAGCTCCATATCATGATGAGCAACCTGAGTCAGTAGCAGTCTAATAGACGTATGCTTGACTAGGGGATAGAAGATCTCTTCATAGTCAATTCTTTCCTGCTGAGCGAACCCCTTTGCAACCAAACGTGCCTTGAACTTTGGGTCTTTATTATGCATACCCTCATTCATCATGAGAATCCACCTGGAACTTATGATCTTCTTTCCCTTGGGCTTCGGAACTAACTCCCAAACGGAGTTCTTGTGGAGACTGCTCATCTCATTCTTCATTGCCTTCATCCAGCCTTGCTCCTCGCTACTCGCTGCAGCCTCATCATAGCTTGTTGGATCATCTTCACTGATGATGAAGGCATAGCAAGCCTCATCATCCCAACCGTATCTCTAAGGCAGTTTGATCGACCTTTTTGACTTTCTCAAAGTCGTGCCTGTAGGCTCCACCTATGCTTGTATCGGAGCCTCCATATGAGTCTCCACCTGCTGCTAATCCATATCACCCTCGGATGTGTTGACTATTTCACCCATATCTATCAAGATAACTGGAACCTCTGCAGCAGTCTTCTCTCCCTAACTGGATTTTGCCGCATCGGCCTTCGCCTCTACTATAGGCATGGTTGTCTCGTCAAAGATGACATCTCTGCTGACGATCTTTTTCCGGTTTTTCGAATTTCACAACTTAAAGCCCTTCACACCTCATTCAAAGCTCAGGAACTGACACTCCTGCGATTTTGGCTTCAACTTGTTCCTCTCATCGCTCGGGATAAGAGCGAACGCCTTGCTCCTCTCATCAGTCGGGATGAGAGGGAACCCATGGAAGCCCAACCCGTGCTTGCTCATTCTAGTTGCTCGGGTTACCCAATTTGTAAAATAATGGGCGGGTTGGATGGGTTGTCCAATTAGAAATACTTGTGCACATAAATAGATGGAAAAAAAACCCAACATATTTTTTAATTGCATAAAAAAATATATTTGATTTGTATAATGAAAACATAAAGTCCAACCCATATTCTCACATATTTCAAACCAATTCGTAGCATTCAGCATCAAACATACAATCGTTGATTTCCATAAAAAAAACTACCAAAGCATTCAACCTTAGTGTGCCACTTCCTCGGGTTCGGAAGATCGGTGCCCAAACCCGTCCAAATTGAAATCGGGTTGATCTTTTTTTGTCCAAAACCGTCCAAGTTTTTAACCAGCTTTGCCTATGTTTGTCCATTGTTCGGGTTGGTCGGGTCAGGTTCGGGGGCAAAATGTATTTTACCCTTATATATTTACATTGACCAGGACCAGTCGGTCATTTTTTAACATTGACCTTGACTGGCCAAGCGCTCTAAGGGGGATCCACTCCTCCATCTCTCCAACTCCCTCTCAAAGATCCGCGAGGGCTGCTTATGGCAACACCTCCGCTGATGCCCGTACTGCAGATCCGACCTATCCGCGCGCCGACGGTCTGTGTTCCAGATCCAACCGATCTGCCCACACCCTGCAACATGCGTCCTTGAGAGTGTTGCGCGTGTCCCTGCTCTATTCGGTATGTCCATGTGCCTGTTCCAACCATGTGTGTCTAGACTTGTGCGCATGTGTCCCTGCTTGTGTCTTTGCTCCCCTTCAGTGCATCCCTACTGCATGTGTCCAGACTTATTGTCCATGTTGTCTATCTAGTGGATGCCATCCAACTCTCACCCTGATTAGTGGGGCACCGAAACCGCATCAACCTTCTTGGTGCCACCATCATCCCCTGTGTTGGCTTGCAACCCCTACGTCGCCACGTCTGCACTCGAGCTTTGTGCCTGAGCCCTGAGCACCGATGTCTCTCCTGTGTTCGGTCTTTCTAACGTTGTCGTCCTTCTACCTCGTCTAGATCTTCCTTCCCCTCCTCAACATGTGATCTCCATATGCGGGTTGCAATCTTCCTTGAGCACCATTGAGCACTAGTCTCCTCTAGTTCATCATCCATGGCCTTCGACCTCTTCCTCAGATGCCTACTAGATCTCCCCTCTCCAATCAATTCATAAGTGCTCAGATCCTCTTCTCTCGGAGTGGAGAGCTCATGGATCTCCTGCTTCTCAGATCTTATGACATCAGATCTTCAGGCCCTCTCTTTCACCCTTGACAGCTTATTTATGCCTCTTTGTCAACATCAACCTCCTCCCCTGCCAAATCTTCCTCTCGTGCTCTACGAGGTTGCCTCTTTTCTTTACTATCGTTGATCCTCTGCTTCCCAGCTCCGTCTCCGGGCTGCGACTCCAACCTCCTTCGGTTGCCTCTGTAACACCTGTGGTGTTAGATTTGAGAATAATAGAAATCCTCCATGGTTATTTTTGTCTTTTTACAGTCAGATATTTTCTTTGAGCTTTTTCAAAATAAATGGATCATAAACCTATGAGATGTTTTACGTTCACATTCTCCATAACTTCGAGCACATCGTGATGGTGCATTCCGTGCAACGATCAGTTGTATGCGCAGCCAGTTTCGACAGCCCGACAAATAAACCCTAGAAAAACGATAATTGGTCGATAATCGAATTCGTTTTGTTTTCTACAAGAGATTGGGTAATTGGATCATAACGAAACAGGATACGTTAGATGAGGCTCTGAGATAGCCTTCCAATGAGCCTGAGTTAGGATCGATCCGACACCTGAGTGAATAGTTATTGCTATTTTAAGTTTTGGAGTCTTTCATTCTTTTTGAGAGATCTAGAGGTCAGAAAATTATTTACCAAGTGTTGACGCGTTCGCATTATTGAGACCTTTCCAACGAATCCTTTCAGGTCCTATTCCGACTTTCGGTTTGATAGTTACAGAAGATTATTCTTTTCAACCAGGTTAGTAAGCGAATCACACCCGGATTCCAACCGAGCCCAGTTCAGGGCTCGGGACCGAGCCCGACCAGCTCTAGAGCCTACCTCCAGGTCTCCTAGCATAGTTTAAGCTCTCTTGACAGCTAATTTATTTATTTTTAGTTATTGTATTTTAAAAACATTTGTAACGGTATAGCCGTTGCACACATTCAAACCATTGTGCAACGGCTATAACGGTCACATTCAAACCCCATTATTGCTTGGATTTTAAAACCCATTAAATCAAAAATAATGGGCAGCCATCACACCCCTTGGTGGGCTATAAAATGGGCCCAAAACCCATGGCTAAAGATATAATTTTCAGCACCTTTTGCTCTCGAATCGCTGCTCCAAAAATCTCCATTTTCAATTTTTTCTTTAAGTTTTTTAATGGACTCCTGAAGGCGATAATGCGGTGTTCGTGTGCCTTCTCTGAGGCGTGCCAACGAGAAGGAAAGGTGGTCATCCGGGGGGTTCGTCGTATCTCTAGTCTTTCTTGTCACGAGACCCGCACGTGAGGGGCAATTGGATTTCTAGGACAGCGTCAAGGCGTGCATCGATCCCAGGCCATCCTCTTAACTCTTTTTCTTCCTAAATTGTTAGAATCTTAATAGTATTATTTGCTTATATATTAATTTAGTTATAGTTTTATCATATTCATACTCCGCTACAAAAGTCTCATATTGGATTCTTCACTAGGATTCATTTACAATTTCATTATCAAATATTTTTATCATTTTATTTGGAAAAAGCTATATTCGAAACCGAAATTTATTATCTATATTGCATTTGAGAAATCCCACATTTGTAATATCCGTTTAGCAAGCAAAATATTTTCAACAATCTAGAAATCCAATTGTAGATATTAATTTGCTGGCTTAAAATATTTTTAGATTTCAAAAATAATTAAATTTATTTGATCTCTATATCTTACAAATAATTAATTATTAGAATATCCATATTAATATTCGATTTAATGCTTTAGTATTAATCTTTGATCTAATTATTTGATCTAATCTAAAGCATCCTTATTAATATTTGCTTAGCATTAGATCTTGCTAATAATATAATATTACAATTAGTTAAAATTATATAGTTAGCATCTTGATTGATTAGAAATTACTTGACCACTAGTATAATATGGATAATACGACATTAGTGTAAGTGAAAAATTATTTTACTACACAAAATTAAAATTTAATATTTTATAATTAAAAAAAAAACTAATCAAACACATCATCTAAACAAAATCAAGACTCTAGTAGGGAGAGCTCGGCACATGCATTCATGTATGTGTGACTAGTCTGTTATCCCTATAATCTAGAGATTTTGATAATTTTTTAAAAAAGCCTTTAATTATTTTCTTTTATTTTTACTTGGGTCTCTCACGAAGAAGTGACTTAAAGAATTCTAATGAATCATCCTTAGTTAGACGGTGCTTAAAACGGACTGATATTTAAGCGAGCCAAGTGCTCCACAACCCATCTGGAGCTGATCCGGTTGTCATACTTTGGAGAACTTATTTGGACTTCCAAAGTCAAATCTAGCGATACTTAGGTCAACTATTATACAAAAGAAGATAAATTTGGTTAACTTAGAAAATAGTGCACGATATTGCTCTGACACAAACTTTGTTTCATTCCAGGCTTAACTCCCATACCCTAAAAATGACTTCCCCTAGAACTGAGTACCTTAGTGCGAAGCCTGAGAAATTCGATGGGGCTAATTTCAAGTGTTGGCAAAACCAGATGAGATTTTGGTTGTCTTTGCTTGGACTTATGTCTGCAATAAGTGATAGCACCACCGAATCAGGAAATGAGTCCAACCCTGTAGACAAACATGCACAAACCAGTAGTGGATTATCTAACCCAGATGGCTCTGATTCTACTTCCATATCTAGGACTCCTGAGGAGATAGAATATATTTATCGTCACCGTATCCTAGGATCCCTTTCCGATAGGTTATATGACATCTACTATACCTCCAAAGATGCCAAAGAACTTTAGGATACCCTAAATTCTAAATACGGCCTAGATGATGCTAGGATCAAACGCTACAAAGCAGCTAATTTCAATAAGCTTAAAATGAATGATTCTAAATCGATGAACAAACAAATTCACGAGTTTGAGAATCTAGTCCATTATCTTAAGGATAACGAATCAACACTGGATAAAAACTTCTAGATAGCCTGCTTGATAGATAAACTCCCATCATCCTGGTCTGACTTTGCTAGAAAACTAAACCATTCCCAAGGAGACCTATCTCTAACCCAAGTCTTCAATTCCATTATGATAGAAGAACAACATAGACTTAGAGAAAAATCTCTTTTCGAATCCAAACCCAAGGTAAACAATATAGAATCAAAACCAAAACACCATAAGAAAACCAAGTCCTTTTATCCCAAACCAAATAAACCATTCCACAAGAAGCCTTTCACCAAAAACCCCAAATTCCAGAAGAAGCCAGCAGAAGGAGTACGCTACTGCTACGTATGTGGTCGAACCAACCATATGGCATCGGACTGCTTCTACAAGAAGACTGGACCTTCTCAACCTAGAAAGAACGGACCACAACCTCCTTCCCGAGTAAATATGGTCACCTCATCTGAGAATGCTTTTAGGTCAGTTGCCTCTATTCCAGAAGTAAACTTAACTTTGCAAGCACTTGACTGGTGGATTGATACCGGAGCTATAATATCCATGTATGTTCTGATCGCTCTTGGTTCTCCATTTATCAGGTCTCAAGTGGAAGAGCTGTGACCATGGGAAACAATGTCGAAGCTCATGTACTGAGAACAAGTCAAGTCAACTTGAAGCTTACATCGAACAAGATTATAACCCTACACGGAGTTCATCACGTTCCAGAGATTAGACGCAACCTTGTTAGCGGTTCTCTTCTAGTTCAATACGGTTATAAACTCGTGTTTGAATCGAATAAAATTGTAATCACAAAAGGAGTGTCTTTTATTGGGAAATGATTTATGAGTGATGGCTTATTTAAGCGAAGTGTTTGTATTCCTTTCGACAATAATAGAAGTCTTTCTGTACTAAATGTTGAATCTCCACCTATCTGGCATGCTAGACTATGTCATGTGAATTACAACTCCATCAAGAGACTGATGAACCTAAATCTAATACCTAAGGCAGATATCCAAAACCTATATAAGTGTGAAACTTGTGTAGAAGCAAAACAAACTAAGAAACCCTTTAGAACAATCGATAGAGACTCTGAGATCCTCGAATTAGTTTATAGTGATGTATGCGACTCAGAAAGGACTACTAGAGGAGGTAACAGATATTTCGTTATATTCATAGATAACCTATCAAAATATTGTTACCTATACCTTATAAAAACCAAAGATGAGGTACTAAGTAAATTTAAGGTCTATAAAAGCTGAGGTTGAAAACCAAAGAGATAAGACCTTAAAAATACTTAGATCCGACCGAGGTGGAGAGTATACCTCTCATGAGTTAACCGAGTTCTGTGAAGAACACGATATAATTCATGAAGTCACAGCTCCCTATACCCTCCAATCCAACGGAGTAGCTGAACGTAAGAATAGAACCCTTATGGACAAGGTCAATGCCATGCTAATTAGCTCAGGAGTACCTGAAGATTTATGGGGGGAGCACTAGTAACAGCCTGTTTCATACTTAACAGAATTCCCTCCAAAAATAATAACCTTACCCCTTATGAAATGTGGAAGAATAGAAAACCCACTTTGGATTATCTTAAAGTGTGGGGGTATTTGGCGAAAGTCAAGATCCCTAAAAAATTTTTTTAAAAAAAGATAGGTCTAAAAACCATAGATGCCATCTTCATAGGCTATGCATCAGATAGCACGCTAATCGATTTTTAGTTTTTAACTCCCAGATTAGTGAAATTACTAATAACACAATAATGGAAGCTAGAGGTGCAACCTATTTTGAAGACATCTTTCCTTTTAGAGCTAGACTTGGAACATAACCTAGATCGAACGACACTGACATAGCATCATACTCTAGAAACAAAAGACCAATTGAGGATAACATTCCCACTGAACCTAGGAGAAGCTCTAGAGCTAGGACAGAAAAGATCTTCGATGACTTCTATGCTCTTCTAGTAGAAGATACACCAATCAACTATGCAGATGCAATAAAGTCATTCGATTCTCCTTTCTGGAAAGAAGCTATAAATAACAAAATGTAATCCATTGTCCAAAATCAAACCTGGGAATTAGTAAACCTACCTCCAGGTTGTAAAACCATTGGATGTAAGTGAATCTTCAAGAAGAAACTTAGACCCGATGGATCGGTTAATAAATTCAAGGCTAGGTTAGTATCTAAAGGATTATCCAAAAACTTGGAAGACTACTTTGATGTGTATGCTCCTGTAGCTAGGATCACTACCATCAGAGTCCTTATTGCCTTAGCATCCATTAATAAGCTGGTAATCCACCAAATGGATGTAAAAACCACTTTCTTAAATGGAGACTTAGATAAGGAAATCTATATGGATCAACCTGAGGGGTTTATAGTTTCAGGTCAAGAATCTAAAGTGTGCAAATTGATTAGATCCCTATATGGTCTAAAACAAGCACCCAAACAATGGCATAGGAAGTTTGATGAAGTCATCACATTCGACGGTTTTAAAATAAACAAAACCGATGAATGCATATACCATAAGGTTAGTAATAATGGCATCATCATTCTCTGTTTGTATGTGGATGATATCCTGATCTTTGGATCTAACATCCTGATCTTTGGATATCCTCTTTACCGACCTATATATATATATATATATATATATATATATATATATATATATATATATATATATATATATATATATATATATATATATATATATATATATATATATATATATATATATATATATATATAGAGAGAGAGAGAGAGAGAGAGAGAATGAGAGAGAACAAGAGAAAGAGAACGAGAGGAAGGGAGAGAGAACGAGATGCTGAGAGAGAGAGAGAGAGAACGGGAGCCAGAGAGAGAGAAGGAGAAGAGATGGAGGGAGAAGATCGGAGCATCCCGACCCTCCCCTCGCCGGAGCACCGGCGAGTAAACTGACACCCCCAGGTCAGCCACCCTCCTCCCCCCATTCTCCTCCGCAACCCAACCCGCGACCCTCTTCCTTCTCCCTTGTCGCGGCCCGCACAGGCGGACACCACCACCGCACCTAAGCCCCTTCCCGACGATCACAGGTGTACCACCACTGGTCGCCGTTACTCCAAACCCCATGCGAACCCCCTCCGACCGAGCTCTCGGGCTCCAACGGCCACTCCGGTCGCCTCCCTCGGTGCCTCCTCTATGGGGGTGATACGGAAGAGGACGACCGAGTGCTCGCCGGTGCTCCAGGCCACCCCTCCCGTTGGCCGCCATCGCGCAGGAACCAGCTCGCCGCTGGTCTCGTGGAAAAGATGAACATGGGAAGGGGGGGTAAATCTATAATTTCCCAAGTTAGTTACTTAACCCCAACCCGACCTGTTTAACCCTGAACCTGACCCGACATTGCACTGCAGACCCGACCCGACCCCGCAGACCTGAACCGACCCACACAGTGAACCGGTCTGGTTCACTTGAACCAGACCCGTGAACCAGTCAATTTTGGTTCGACTGCCATTTCTCCGTCCGAACTCAGAATTGGACAAAACCAGCACCCTTTCGACCGGCTCGAAAAGTCCTACCTATTGGACATAGTTTAGCATAGTAATTATAATGTTTAATACCATGTTTTACCCTTGGGCCTAATCTTATATCGATACTGTGGTCTGACCACCGTTTCATCCTCCAAACTCGGATTTGGACAAAACCAACGATATCGTGCTCAGAATATTAAGACCTACCTATTAAACCAAGAAGATAACTCTAGAACCCCTTCTACCCTAGCAACCCAGCCATGCGATTGGTTTCATCGGTTCTATGCGGTTCGACCCGAAACCATCCAACCGAAGTCGGATTCCAGCGAAACTGGAACCATCGGAAAGGGTTCTTCGAGCCCGATTTGATGAGTAGGTTTAGCTTTTGATTACTTGATTGATCTAGTATTGTTTAGGTTTGAGTTCTTCAGTCGCACGGATTTGCGTGCTGTCGACTCAATGTTGGTCCCCTATCGAGGGTGATAGGGGAGCTCGATTATCCTTGGCATAGAATCCTCATCGTAGATTCTTTTCTTTTAATTGATAGAATTGTGATATAGATCTGTGTTTGTTATCAGACCATGATTATGGTGATCCAGCGGAGACGGATCAGAGGCAACTAGCAGGAGTCGTGTACACCAGCCTGGTGACATGTACTACCCTTGCGTGGTCTTTAATAGTGGGAAATGAGAATGACTAAGGGTATGTGTCAATGATACTGCATATGGGTCTTGTTGGGCATCGTTGCATGTGGTCAAGTGGACCCCGCCTTGCATGCGGAGTCGCTAGTCTGACGACGCATGCTTAAAATATTAATAAAATAATAATGATGATTGTTATTGATTGTATGGACACCGTAATTAGGATGTCCTTAAATTAAACAATAAATTGAATAACTAATAATTATCGGAGCCCACCCTCTTGAGAGGAGTATGGCAACCCTAGCACACAGGTCACCGGGATAAGTGTCTTACTTTATTTATACATTATGTCGCATGGGCTGTGAGAGCAGTGCGAGACCAGGGGTAAATTGTTAAGTATTAGATATATTTTTTGCAGCTTCAGTATATATGTTGAAAGATGTTATACGAGAATCTACCTGGTTAGAGGGTAGGGACCCCGTGCGCGCAAGAGCCGTGAACTACCCTGCGCGTACAGCCAAAGCTAAGTAGATTAGGGGTCACGGGCAAGGGTTGTGGTAAAGCCAATAGGAGGTGCCCTCGAGTAGGGATTGGCCTAGCAACCCCATCCCGGGAAGTTGAAGTCCCTATAGTAAAGCAAGTTGGGCGGTAGAGCTCCACCGTGAAAGACGGAAAACCCCTTATGATCATCTGGGTGATTAGTGTATGGTGTTGGTGGATGCACGGCGAGAGAGTTGGCCCTCTACATCGAAATAAAATGCCCTATAGTAATGTCCGACTGGGGACAGGATGAACAAAATATCCGGGGTTCATATTTTGATAGAGTGTGTTTATCTGTTTGTGAATTTAGAATTGTATGACTGTTTACATGATGACCCCGTGACTTTAGATAAACATCTTATTTAATTTGTTCTTTAATACTGTAGAACATTGAATGAACTTTATGTTAGATAACCTAGTAACAGTAGGAATTGCATGTGAATATAGACTACTGATAGGTTTAGGTATCATTCTGCAAACATTGATCCTATTAGAACTACTAGATCTTATCTTAATTTATTAAGATTAGTTGTCTCATATTATTAAAGACTATTAGGATGTCACTAGCCATTAATTTGGCTAATCTTTTAATTTTCTATCAGGGGCTACTCTTTCCCACGAGTAGGCTCAATTGCAGGTCCGAAGGCTCAGGAGTAGCAATAGGAGTCCAGAGGCGGAGTTAGAGCTGCAGCTTTACCTTTCTGCTTAGTACGTTAGTCTCGTAGACTTTTCTCTTCAAACATTGTAATTGTATTGGAATAAGAGTTTTTATTAGTTAGTTAGTATTCTATGGTTGTAGTTGCAATGGTTCCAACTGAATTCTTTTGGGTAGGCCTCTCCTCAAGGCCCCAAGCCTAGGATAGATCATGATAAACATATAAGTACTTATAAATGACTAAATTGATTAACCTTGTGGATAGGAACCCTAGACTGGTGCACCTGAGTATTAGGTAGTGGGTGAGACTACTTGGCTAGCCGTAGGAGGCTTGAGCCTTGTGCTCCCTCAGATAGACTCTTGTCAGCATGTAGTGGCACCGACAGGTCACACATACTGAGAGGATAGGACTTTTGAAGGTCGAGCCTAACTAGACAATGTCTTCTCTCTATTGACATTTCTCTTTCTGTGCATTTTAATAAAAATGTTTTTCGAGAAATCAAATTTAAAAGATTCCCCTCTTGTTTCTCCCTCATACTTGTTTTTCATATTAAAGAGCTTAGAAGAAGCCCTGTGAGAACCTAAATTGGTGTAATTAATTGACTAGACCCAAAATCCCATCCTTTCACCTCACACCCCGGGGATCGGTATTCAGAATTCTGGGGCGTGACAGCCTCTGTTTGCAGCGTTTCCTCTCAGCGCCACTCCTTGGGACTGATTACGCCTGCGCCCTGCACTCTGCCGACCCTCCTGTGCCTTGCTGATTGAGATCTTCTCTCTCCCTGGTCGTTGTCTTATCCACTCTTACACGGACCCTTAGATTTTCTCTCTTTGATCACACTTGTGTCGGCTCTTGGATTTTCTCTTTCAGGTCGTGCGACCCTATCAAAGCTATGGCTCTATCCTCTTTCTCTCTCGTCGCATGGGCCTTCGGATCTCTTCTCTCCGATAACAGTTGTGCCGGCTCTCGGATTCTCTCTTCTTGGTTGAGCGACCCTATCAAAGCTATGAATCTATTTTCTCTCCCTCATATGCGATGATTGAGATCTTCTAGGAGGCACCGAGTGCTTGCTTTGGTTGAGTGTTAATTGCCTCCTATGGGGTCTCAAGCGTCCACGCCTCTCTTAGCCGACCTCTCCCATTTCGGCCTCCTTCATTGTTGGATTCCATCACTGTCGGTTTCCTCCGCTCCGATCCTTAGTGATCCTTGATAGTTCCCCTATTGACTTGCTTACAAGTTGACCGGGTTTCCCCAGTTATCCTACTTGCAGATTAATTGGGTTCCCAAGACGATTTGTTTACATGTCACCACGACACTATCTTTACTTTACAAAATAAAAAAGGGGATATTTGATGTATTTTTTTTCTTTCTTTTATTAAGCAAACTGATGTCGGTACATCAGTTTGACGAGGGGTGTTAGATGTAGTGTTACTATTAGTCCCACCTTGGTAGTGGTATTGTAATGGTGTGCGTTATCTCCGTGTATAAGTAGAGGTAGTCTTATGTAATGTAATATCAATACAAGGAGTTCTCTCTAAGCCCTAGTCTCTCTCCCTCTCTCTCGTAACAGTACTCAACGACACCACAATTTGCCCAAGACTGTGTGGCTCAATGACAACAGCTATTCCCGACTAAGTTAGTTCATAGTATTAACACACGCGTTTCTTCACACATACTTGTTCACAAAGGGCATGCAGGACAAACACCTCGCAAATAGGGAAGATGAAGAAACCAAGAAAATAGACCAACCTCGCTTTAATACCATGTTGGAAAATAGGCTAATCTAAAACATGATGCCACATGATTGATACTCATAGAAAAGATCAAGGAGGACAATGGAGGCAATAAAACATTGGATAATATAAAACACACAGTAGGATAAGAAGGGAGTGTGTAAGGCCCATAGGGCTCATACAATGCTCCAACAAATCACATAATATGACTCTCAAAACACTTAAACAATTCTTCACACACTTATCTTCTTGACTTCTTGACACAACAACATACTCATTATCCCTTTATATAATTGTCACACACAACATACACTTTGATTTCATAATAGACTCATATAATTCCACTAGACAACTAGATTTTGGTTCATACACATTTGATGCCATACATGCATCTACACATTTCCCAACACATATTTTTTTTCAAAATGACAACATATGCACCCACTCAAAATTAAACCCAACAGACATGTGCTTACCTAGGCCAAAATAGGGTCCTACTATATATGTGCACCCAAATTAAGAGTGTACCCCACACATACAGTGCATCCCCTTCCCTCTTTTGTCTCCATCTCCAACTTAAATAGCGTTGTGCCATGACATCAAAGCTAGCAAAAAATGATAGGCATGGACCATTGTTTTTTTTAAACATAACGTCTGGTACCGTCACCATGTTCGCCGTTTATCAGCTTGTTGTTTCTGATAAATGATTGGCACGAACCGTTGCATTTAGTACTCATCAATAGATAGCTAGCTTGGTCCTTATACTAATATGATGAAATTGATAAGAATGACTCCACGTATGCTGTGTGAATGAAAGTATCTCAGCGCACATTTGTGGAGCCAAGTTGCTAATAAGATGAGGTTGGCTTCATATAAGAAAGTGTGACTACCCAATGATTGGTTCGGGTGCTTATGTGCATGATATGGGTCCATGAACTCCCACTCGTGCATAATCCTAATAAAGTAGGTAAAGCAATGGGGTTGGGCTGCAGTAAAGTCGAGGCCTAGGAGTCAATTCTCGGGGAACAGACCCTGAAAAGCAAGATGGCTAAGAGTATCACACAGTGAAAGACCAAGTTTCCTTTTGAGTAACTCGGTAATCCTGGTTCACAACTGTACGATGTGACCAGGGAAATTGATGTTTGCAGATAAGGTAGAAAACTGTCAGTTCATAATAAAGATATTACTTTCTCATTTAAATATAACTATTATTAAATGCTGCTAGTCTTCATTCTTATGAAATACATATCATATCTGACAAGCGTTTATGAGTTGCTCACAACAACATTTATGTATTGATTAATACCTTTCTATTTGTGCATTTAATTATTTGTCATGGTTATATGAAATATAGTTTAATCTCGACACTTGGGGTTTTCATCCTAGGCAAAAAGAGTTGTAGAAGCATTGTGAAACACAAGGCCGGTAACACGAGGCGTGGCACCAAGAGTTGTTAGCTGCCATAATCGATTATGTAATCACTTTTTGCTTCTATGATATGTATAATTATATATTCCAGTTAGTTAGTTATGCCCTTTAGAAATGATACCAAAAGGGTAAGTCAATCTCAGTCACTATTTTTTCTTTTGCTTTTTTTTTTTCAAAGCTTTTTTGAGCAGGTAAGATGGAGTGCGTCCAACCCAAAAAATGATTTCAAAATAATATTGGCTTATCTGCATTAATCACTACCCTAGTGTTAATAACAAAATAAATGTTTTCATGACTAACGTGCTAGATTTGAACTATTGATAAAAAAACCTCGCTTTAAAATGTTTTTTTTTATGGAAGAAAAATGCCTCTCTTTTTTATCTTCACTCTCGTCCTCCTCCTTCACCCGTGGATTTCACAGTTTTCCCATTTAGCCAAAATAATCGGTGTGCCGGTGGCACCCCATTATTGGATAGAACCCAACAAAGACCACTAGTTTATATATGGATATTTAGAAGAAGATGTTTGTATGGAGCAACCCAAAGGATTCATCCTAAAAGAAAACAAAACCAATGCCTGAAAACTTCCAAAATCCTTAAATTAATGGATTGAAACAGTCTCCTAGAAAATGACTGATACATTTGATGAAATAATTACCACCTATTGATTCAAGAGTGAATACCGTAAATGTGTTTATACAAAATTCTTGATAATTAAGGAATAATTATTTGTCTTTATGTAGATGATATGTTTTTATTTTCCACTCATGTAGATATTTTCATAGAAAATAAAAGTTTTCTATGTTCTATATTTGAAATAAAAGATATGGGTGGTGTTGAGGTAATTTTAGGGATTAACAGAATTAAAATAAAATAAAATCATTATGTCCCAGTCTTACCATTTTGAGAAGATACTTAAAAGTATAACTTTGACGATTTGCATGCATAAACTTCATTGGATATATCCTTGTATTCAAAGATGAGTTTAATTCTTTCAAAGAGTCACTAAATTCAACCACTACTAGCTAGTAGCCCACCAATGACCATCGTTTGATCGTTCTCCTAACCGAACCGAACTGCTCTTGCATATTGTTATCAACTTATCCAAAATTTCACCCCTGAGTTATGCTCCATTTGCATATATAGTCTAAGGTTCAAATTTTTCAAAATTTTAAAAATAAAGTTGATGGATCAATATATAATGAGGCGTGGAGGTTTTTGTATTTTTTTCTAGAATTAAATGTAGTTCAATATCAACTAAAACTTGAGTTGTATCTATATCAGCTAAAGAACGAAGCTTTAAGTACTACCGAAATCATGATGAAATTGTAGTCAATCTTGATAGAGCTACCACGATCTCTTGGGGATTAAAAAATCAAACTTACTTAACGCATTGCACGATGGAATCTGAGTTTGTTGCCTTAGCAACATGTAGTAAGAAAGTGAGATGGCTAAGGAAATTGATGTTGAAAAGAAACAAAGTGTGAAGTAAGGTTCAGTGAATCGGTGTAAGTTTGTCTGCTTCCTATTTTGTGGTTTTAGTATGAAACTTGAAAACTTCTAAATTTTTTGTTAAATCCATTGCCACCATTTAGTTTCTTTTGGATGGTTATCTAGCTCATTTGTTCTAAACTGCAAAGAGAATGAGCTTCCATGTTGGGTTTCAGTGCAGTGCATAGGAACCTGCCCAGTAATTTTTTTAAATTGCAATATCAAGCATGTCTTTTCTAAATGATTTTGTCGATGAGTAGATTTTACCAATGTAAATCTGGTTATCATCATCCATAGATGATGAACTATACCACTTATCTCTAAATCCATATCACTATTATAGGTAATTAGTGCTGGTGCTGGTACTAGTGTTGGTACCGGTACTAGTGTCAGTATCGGTACAATAGATGAGGCTTGACTAATATTATCATTTATATTATGGTCATTAGCTGGTGCTGATGAACTAGACTCACCACCATGATCATAATATGATTGATAATTAAAATTAAAATTTATATTATCATTCGGGATATAATTTATAAAAATAGTTAGCCTAGTATTCTCAATTAGTATTGTCATAAATTTCAATTAAATGGGATTGTGATTCGTCAACTACACATGTTGTTGACTTTAGTACGAAGCCCGGATAGAGGTTGCAATGAACCGCTATCTCGTGTTGTACCTTTAATAACGTTGAACCGAGTTGAATGACGACGACACTCTTATTCCCTCCAACGTAGGTGTCAACATCGCACCGATCTTCGTAACAATAGATTATCGGAATCATTGTCGCCATTCTACCGAATGCAAAATGGATAGTTGAGAAATAATACAAAACAGAGAGTTGAGAGGGAGATGAGTTGAGAGTTATGGTGATAAAAGTGTGATGATGAGTGCAATGCAATGAGAGTAAGTGAATGGTGAGATATTTGAGAAATTTTATAAAGTTTTAAAATATAACAGTTGAGTGAGCAACAAGCAAAAAATAGCCATTAGTTTTCAACGGCTAGTTTATGGTATTTACACCTTATAAAATGACTTAAAACATAATAACAGTTTGGTGTATTTTATTCCAGTCAATTAAATTATGCTATCCCAAATGGTGCAAAACATAGGGCAATATAGGCATTACATTTTTCCGAACAGAATTGGGCTCTTTTCACGCCATCTTAGATAATAGTGTAGTGATCTGTTTTTCACAATTTAAAAAGTTTTATTTTTTTTATAATATTTTATTTTAAAAAAATTACCAAACAAAATTTTATCTAAACATATAAAATTTAATTAGACATATCACATGTGGTAGCATGCACATTATTTGCACAGCAATCAAGCAAACCCTATTTGATCGTCGTGAGGGAATTGGCACAACGTTGGTGATAACATTGCCCGGCGTTGTACTTAGTTTGAGGCTTTGAGCAATACCACAAAGTTGGTGGTCATTTACGGAAAAACCCCCCAATATGACAAAGTTGGTGGTCATTTACGGAAAAACCCCCCAAACAAAAGGGGGAACAATTTGTGCTTGGGCTTCAAAAATCCCTCACCACACCCTTTTGAGGGGCATTCATCCAATGGCATCTTGATCCTCCTCCTCACTAGCTTCCATATGTGATGGAGACGAGAGAGGGTGGGGAACAAGGACAAGTGGAAGACGGGGAAGAGGATAGAGGGCTGCTGCAGCCACAGCAATGTCACGCATTGATCAGGAGACTGCACCACCACCTGCTGCCATATCCAAGAAGAAACACCTGCTCTCCACTGCAATGAAGAGAACAAGTGAATGGTCTTTGCTTCTCCACCTTTAACCTCTCTCTTTCATTTCCTTTTCTTCATATCCCATCTGGGTTTCCTCCTGCACTGTAGTATGTGACTTCTGTTCTATAAAATGGTTTTTGTGTGTGTGTGTGTGGGGGTGGGGAGGGATTGCAAAGAGAGAAAACTAGAAGCAATTCATGAACTGGGTTTTTGTTTTTTTGTTTTTGGGGAGGAGGGGAAGAGGATTGCAAAGAGATTGAACTAGAAGCAATTCATGAACTGGGCTTTTGCTGTTAATTTGACTAGTAAAGGATTATCTGCCAGAAGGACCAATGAATGGTCTTGCTTCTGTTCTTTTTCTGTCTCTGTTACATGTTTCTTCTGGGTTCTTGAAGAGGGTTTCTGTGTTTCTTTATGTCTATAGGAATTTCACCCAGGAGATCCCTAGTGATATCACCATCCGGGTCGGTAGCGCCAGTTTCGCCTTGCACAAGGTAATTCAGAACAATGGTGCCAAGAAATGGCAAGTGTTTGAAAGAATTTTTTTACTGGTTTCAGTGGAAGTAGGAATTGGGTCTTCAAACAGATAAAAAACTAGTTGCACCAATTAATTCTTGATACAGATTTATGAACATGTAAGATTTTATTAGAAGATGATTGATTCGATTGTTAGAATCACCTAGATTTATGATCCCAAATTGCTTCTAATGGATTGCAATCTCTCCATACAGTTCCCCCTTTTGTCGAAATCCGGCTACATACGGAAGTTGGTCTCCGAATCCAAAGGCTCGGATGTCTCAATCATCGAGATGCCGGACATTCCTGGTGGCGCCGAAGCCTTTGAGCTTGCCGCGAAGTTCTGTTATGGGACGAACTGTGAAATCTGTACCGACAACATTGCGATGCTCCGGTGTGCAGCAGAGTACCTGGAAATGATAGACGGCTATGCGGCCGGAAACCTTGTCAGTAGAACGGAGGCCTATTTGGAGGAAGTGGTATTGGCGAGCCTCCCAGCTGCGGTTGCCGTGCTGCACAAATCAGAGGACTTGCTTCCTATGGCCGAGAAGGTGAACTTAGTAAGGCGATGCATCGATGCGGTCGCCTATACAGCCTGCAATGACACCTTTCAGCTTCCTATGACCGACAACAACCTGGAGAGCCTGAGTTCATTATCATCACGGCCGAAGGTGATTGTGGATTGGTGGGTAGAGGAGATAGCGGCTCTAAGGATTGATACCTTTCAGAGAGTTCTCATGGCAATGAAGGCCAGGGGATTCAAACAGTATGATCTTGGACCAGTACTTATGCTCTATGCACAGAAATCTCTTCGAGGTTTGGTGAGCCACCATCCTAGCATTGCTTGCTACTCTTCTAATGTTTGATTTTTGTGCAACCTTTAATGCGAGCCTTAATTATTCTATTAAGGAAACACAAAACAAGATACTTAAAATAAATTTGCAGTAATGGAAGCTCTTCTCCATCCAATTTGAGAGCATAACCTCTATCAAAAGTAAATCAATCAAATGGCTTAAAGAATAATGTTGTTCCATTCTGATAATCTCGTAATCTAGTCGAGAATAAGGTGTTGAATTTATTCTCTAATAATCCGTCTTACCAATACTTGGCGTTTGACAAAACCCGGTTCAAGTTATGGGAATGTGCATAGAGAACTTGGGAATTGTGTAAGATTCCATTAAGGAATTGGAGTTAGATTGGGTCGATGGTTAGCCCACTTATCTAGGTGTATGATGTTTGTTTTTTGATGGCCCTTTATGGGAGAGTTACTGAACAGTGGATGGAGTTGGTTGTCGCAATCTTGGTCAGACAGGGCGACTCAACTGGTCTGACAGGTTGGTGGTGAACCTAGCCTCATTCTCATGTGCACCCAATAGCCGTTGGATACCCTGATGGGGTGTATCTATCATTTTCTCACATCTTTTATAAATAGATGTGCAGGGGGTGAAGTCTCTATATGCAAAGTCGCCGTTGTGAATCCAGAGGGATTCAGGAGGATCCATCGAATCTAAGAGAGACGACAACATGTGGAAAATCTTCACCCGGTATTGCGCAAAGGCTCTCTAGATCTCTCAACGTCTCACGAAGGTATGTGTTCATCCTTCTTCGATGAACTCAATCAATCGATCGAGGGTGATTTCGTGTAGCAAACCCCAATATATGCTTGTTCCCATAAGTTGGCTTAGTCCATGATAGGAAGGGTATAGTCAACTAGGTATATATATGGAAATGGGGGGTCCCGCTCTCCACATCAAGCATTACTTTTTTCCTCCCATCGGCTGCTAAAAGAAGGAGAGAGAAGACTTTCCACCTCCTACTCCCGGTTCATCAACAAGAGCACTACTTCCATTCAAGGTATGGATTCTAACCCCTTAGATTACTTGGAATCATAAACAGACGCCCCGATCCGGTGAATATGAATTCAAGATTGTAACAATGGTATCAAAGCCATTTCTTATACCTATAGCAGTTCTTTTTTGTGCCCTTTCTTCTTGCTGAGGAAATATTTCATGCATTCGGCTTTGTATTTACCCTTCTGAGCAGAATTCGAGCTCTCCCCTAGTCCGAATGCTATCACTTAGGTTTTTGGAGGCCTTTCATTAAGGTATCTTGTCTTTAGTGCTGACAAACATGTTTGTCTTTTCTACATCTCCTTCTTCAATCTTTCTTCCTCGGCGACACATAAAGCTATAAGCTCATTCACTTCCTACTGTCTATCCAAAGCATTGTAATAAACCTTGAAAGTATCAATGGGCCTAGCAAGAGATGTCACTGCTAGATGAACCATAAGGTCATCATGTATGGTATGTCCCCGTTCCCTTAGGGTGATTACTAGTTTTGAAATCTTCATAATATGTTGCCGTGCATTTCCACCACCTTCAAACTTTAATGAGATCAATTGAATAATGTTGGAACACTTATGAGCTTATATGAACCATTCAGACTGTTTCTTGATGATCTCTAACAGTTCCTTGGCAGTGTCAGTAGTAGGAATACCGCTCCGAATGGTCTCATCAACTGACGCTCATATAATCAACATGGCTAATTTATTAGCATTGTCCCACTTAGAATAAGAAACCTTTTCAGGCTTCGAAGATGCCTCAGTAGGTGTGGGTTACATGATGCACTTCGCTTGTTCCATAGGGTTGTAAAGTTTAAATACAAATAAAACACACTGACTCATCCATCCTAACCCCTGGATTGGAATGAGAATGTAAAGTATAAAATACATCTAAAGACTTTAAACATGTAATATATGCAAAATACATGTATTAATTAAAGATCATTTTCAATACAGATATGGATGGGTCATTTATTCAAAAACGCCTTTCTAGAATCAAGCCCTTTACTGGATCGAACTTCACTACTTGGAAGATGGAATTGGATATAGTATTGGACTGTTTAGACTATGATTCCGCCCTCACTCAAGGCAAACCTTCCACACCTACTGAGGCAACTTCTAAGCTTGAAAAAAGGTTGCGTATGATAAGTGGGTGAAAGCTAATAAATTAGCTATGCTGATTGTACAAGTAGTTGTTGAGACCATTCAGTATGGTATTCTTACTACGATCTACGGACACTGCCAAGGAACTTTTATAGATCATCAAGAAACCATCTAAGGAATCTATAAAAGCTTGTCGGTATTCCCAACTTTATTCAGTTGATCTTATTAAAGTATGAAGGTTGTGGAAATATACGACATCATATTATGAAGATTTCAAAACTAGTAATCACCCTAAGGGTGTTGGGACTTACCATACAGGATGACTTTATGGTTCATCTAGTAGTGGCATCTCTTCTTAGGCTCTTTGATACATTGAATGTGATGCAATATGATCAGTGCTATCAGATCATCGTCGCATCTTCAGTTAGATGCCAGAGACTTTTATTTCCGTCGTTTTTTTATTTATGCGTAAAGGACACTATCCATATGGGGACTTGAGTTGTTTATTTCAGTTTCGGCCTATTTTCCATGTGTTTTGTCTATTTTCTGCACTTATTATTAGTCATGTTCTTGCTCAATTTATAGGGGATGTCCATGATCTCATCCGAGGGTTTTTTGAATTGAATTTGGGCCTTTTGGGGTGAGTTGTCTGCATTATATTAATAAAATCTGTGCGTGTGTGTTTGCGAGGTAACAACATACGAGATTAAGTCTCGTAACCGACGGTTAGATGAAAAATAACTTAAAAAATTGATGACATGACACGTGATGGGCTTCAATAGGAGATTTAATGGGCTTTTAAGATAAGCCCAAGAGGGCTCAAATCCCTTCCACCGCACCTCTCTCTCCCCCTCTTACCCGTGACCAAACCTTACCCCTTTACGTGCAGAAATCGAGGCAGCCTGCCCCTTGTTGTCATCCCCTCTCTTCTCTCTCTCTATCTCTCCCTTATTTCTCTCCCTTTTTATTTCATTTCTTGGCCAAATATATCCCCACCATTCCCCTTTTGTTTTCCTTTTGATCCAAGCCATCCATTAGGAAATCCTAGCTCTACAAAGGGGAAAAGATAGAAGAAAATTCAGTTCTTCGTTTGCTGAAATTTGTGCCTCCGTGTGAGAGCTTCCGAGAGAGACGTATGTCCCCAGCCTCCGCCACTTCCTCGACTTTGCCTCGAGAAGATCCGCGATTTCACCTCGCGTAGGCCTCGGTTTGTTTTTCCGATGGATCCAGCTTCGCTTGACATCCGACCTTGCTCCATGAGCGGGATCATTGGCACATCCTCGCATCGACCCATGGCGGAAACCCCGGGCATTTTCTATCTTTTTATTCCATCTTTTCTCTGCTTCCATATTTTTTCCACCTATTTTCATTGCCTACACTCTTTATCGCAGCTGTGTCCATCTTTGTTTCATCTCTAGTTGATGCCCAATATATGCCTAGTTATCATATTTGCCATAGTTAGTCTATCGGTAACCCTATCAAGCATCCATAGCCGTCTTTTCTATTAAAATCTGATGCATGCAACTCTTTTCAATCTGATATCTACTGCTGCGAATAATATTATTATATGATGAATTCCGTTTATTGTGATATTATTGTGTCTTTAACTTGTTAGATTTTAATCCATGCTTTATGTTGAATGCATAAATCTTTAGAACTATGTGAAATAACATATGTTTGCTGTCTTTTTTAGTTATACGGCGCTTTATTGATAATTAAATCTTAGTTCGTTGACCAAAGAGAAGTCTTAAAGGCTTAAGATTGTAGTGTGTCTTATCGGAGCCTACATCACAATGTCAATTACAATGCTCAAGATCGAGAGTGGGATGTGAATGGGCTTAAAGATTTATGTGTTGCCGATAAAGAAAGATTGAAGAAGGGAAAGACAAAAATTGCAAACTTGTCTGTCAGCACTAAATGCAAGAAATTCTTTAAGAAAGTCTTCCAGAAACCTAAAGGACAATAGTCTGGACCAAATGAGAGTTCAAATTCTACTCAGAAGGGTAAATACAAAGCTGAAGACATGGAATGTTTCTTTGCAAGAAGAATGGGCATCTAATGAAGAACTACTGTAAGTATAAGGAATGACTAAAGAAGAAAGGTACAGAACAAATCCTTTTATGTTCGAATGCAACCTCCTTTATGTTGCATCTAATACCTGGTGGATTGATTTGGGTCTTTTGTTCATGTGTCCAATTCTGTTAAGGGGTTCCTCCATTAGCGGGTGGCCAGGCCCGAGAAGCAACTATTTCTAGGAAATGCTTGGCCGACACAGGTTGAAGCAGTAGGCACTTATCGGTTGCTTTTGGACTAGTGTAGTCAAGGCGTCGCCTAGGCTATCGCCTAGGCGTTTTGGGGCTCCGACCGCCTAGGCAGTGGCTAGGCGGGCGATGGAGTTTAGGAGGCCGCCTAGGCCACCGCTTGGGCGCCTAGTCACCTACTTTTGTAATTGATTTTTTTTTTTTGTTTTTTTTTTAAATTAGTCATGTTCAAATTGAGTTTTCTTGGATCTCGTTTGGTTTTATAGGTCCATGTTGCTTTATAGATGGCCAACACCATGCCATCATTAATGGGAAAAAAACTATTGTATTCATGTTCTCAGAGTTTGAAGAGGAAAAAGTCGAAAGAGGTATATAAGGATTATTCATATAAGAGTGACGATGATGTAAATGGTTAGGTGATTTAGATGAGTAATTTTAGTTGTTTTTTTTTATACCTAGTTGTGAAATGTTCCAAAAAATAATAGATTACCTAATATGGTTGTATCTATGCTTATGATATTTGCTTGAATTTATGGCTATAATAGGGTTATGTTGCTCTTGCTGATATGTGATTAATATTTGCAATGTATAATCATTGTGGTTGACACGTGATTCCTATTTGTTGCAATAATAATGGTCTTGTAGCTTACCATACGCTCTGGATCATACCCATTATCAAATATTATTATTTCGATCATATCTATCTCTAGAAATTAAATTTTATTATGCATAAAACCACAAATTACTTATGTATATATATGACTTATATTTATTTAATATATTTAATTTTTATCACCTAGGCACTGCCTCGCCTAGGCATCGCCTTGACGCCTTGACTACACTGTTTAGGACTCTGGTTATGTCTTAGACTTAGAGGATGTCATTTATGTAACTACTTTGAGACGAAACTTGGTTTCTATTCCTTGTTTAGCCACTTTTGGATATGGCTTTACTTTTAAAGAAATGGGTTTGTTTTGAAGCATAATAAAAAAAGTTGTTGGCTCTGGTAGTCTGTTGATGGCTTGTATAAATTGCATCTTGAGTTAGCTTTTGTGTCATCTCTTCTCAGTCTATCATTAAAGACACGTTCCTCCTCTTCTACTTTGAAGTGTTTCCGTATCAATCACAAATCATCAATGTTTTGGCATAAATGAGTAGAGTATGTTTCAAGAAAGAGATTGGAACGGTTAGTAAGGAGTGGTGCCTTGGGTCCATTTGATTTTTTCAGGTTTTCATAATTGTATAAATTGAATTAAAAGATAGCTGAAAACGAAGAGAAGGGTAGAAGTTCAAAGGAGTTCTCAGCTTCTTGAGCTAATACATACAAATATATGTGGTCCCTTCTCAACTCCTGCACATGGTGGCCAATAGTATTTTATCAGTTTTATAGATAATTACTCGAGGTTTGCCCATGTTTACCTTCTATATCACAAGTCTGAAGCATGAGATATCTTCAAGCTCTTCAAGGCAGAGAATCAGTTAGATTCAAAGATCAAGGCAGTCCGTTTTGATCGATGGAGAGAATATTATGGCATAATCGATCAAGGCGAGACGAATCAAGGAATCTTTATTGATTTTTTGCAGTAACATGGAATTGTACCACAATATACTAATCCAAGTACTCCTTGGCTGAATGGTGTATCTGAGAGGCATAATCATACCTATCGGAATGCGATGCGCAGTATGTTGAGCTACGAAGCACGGATACTCCTACAGGCCACGAGTACCCGTATCCGACACGTATCGGACACGGATACGGCATGGATACGGCATGGATACGTGTCGGATACGGCTACAACGTATCCATTATTTAAAAAAAAAGAAAGGAGAATCGGATACGTATCGGATACGTCATGGATACGTGGAGGATACGGGAGGATACGGATCGGATACGGTCTGTGCTAGTCGGGTCGGGCCTGCTTGGTTAAAAGTCGGGTCGGGCCTGCTTGATAGTCGGGTTGGGCCTGCATAATCTGGATGTGATTAAAACCCGACTGGGTTTGGTTTTAAAGAGGGGACGATACCCTGGCTATCATCCCCCCTGAGCAACTGAAGCCCTAGAGGCCCACCATCTCGCCGTCGGTCAGCCGTCTCCCCCCTTCGTCGGGGAGTTGGATGTCGAGGAGGGAGTCGACGTACGAGTACTGATCAAGGGGACGAACAGCTCCTGCTGCCTTCGCCGCAGCTCCTCGCGAGCTCTGATCAAGGGGACGAACAGCTCCTGCTGCCTTCGCCGCAGCTCCACTGCGGCCCTCCACCTCTTCTGGAACACGTATTTCGAGATTCTCGGAACGAAGCTGAAGATTCTGAGCTTACCGGAGAAGAGGAGGGAGTTCCTCTGCGCGGTTTCGATCGGTTTCGATCTGGTTTAGGCTCTCCGAGCAACAATCTCGACCAGGTTTGGCTCTCTCTCTCTCTCTCTCTCTCTCTCTCTCTCTCTCGTCTGTTCTCTGTGATTGGTACACAATCAGAAAAATTCCAAAACTGATTTCAGTGATTTGTAAGTTGGAACCGACTGTTTTGGGATTTTTTCTGTTTTACAAACGTAACAGAAAAAATCCCAAAACTGATTTGTAAAGTTAGTATCGACTGTTCTGGGATTTTTTCTGGTTTTTAGCTTTTACAAATCAGTTTTTACAAATCAATGTTTTACTTCAGAAGTTCTTACTGCCAGCTGCTCAGTCTCAACAAATCAATGTTTTACTTCAGAATGTTCTTACTTCAGAAGTTCTTGGGGATTTTGGTCCTCTAAAGTCCTTGTTTTTTTTTTTTCCAGAAGATCAAAACCTGCAAAAAAAATTTACACAATGTCTCCTAAAACCTGCACAATGTCAGATTCGGATTGACTGTTTTTTTTTCCAAAAGATCAAAACCTGCACAATGTCTCATTGTCTCCTAAAACCTGCAAAAAAAATCAGAAGATCAAAAAGTTAGTTGGGTAACTCAAGTTGTATTTACTCGCATTGATTTCAGATTTAGTTGGGCGCAATGTCACCTCAAATTGTGCTTTAGATTTGGTAGTTACTCATGTTGTATTTACTCGTAGTCTTGTATTGATTTCAATATTGTATAGGAGTATAGGAGAATGAGCTCAGATTATATGAGCACTGCTGGTGTTGGTGGTGTTACTGGGAGTAGTTCTACGGGGACAGGAGATGATAACACTCATAACAGTAACATTGACATTACTCCATTATGGAGGTATGTCACAGTCTCATCGAGAGCCCCAAAAGGAGGAAATACCACATTTGTGTGTAATTATTGTCAGAAAGAGTTCAAGGGGTCGTATTCAAGGGTGAAGGCGCACTTGTTGAGAATCAAGGGATTTGGTATTGCGGTATGCCTGAAGGTGAAAATGGAGCAAGTGAACGAGATGCAGAGAGTAGTGGATGACGCTGAAACGAGAGCTAAGAATGCAATGCCTAAGCTTGTCCCTTTGCCTTGTGCATTTAACAAAGAAAGATCCATGTCCTTTAGGCAAGAAGGCTTGGAAGCAGATCTGAGAAAGAGAAAGGCCAGCGGAAGTAGTGCATTGGAGAAGGCATTCAATCTCCAAGTCAGGGAGCAATTGAATGAAGAGATTGCAAGAATGTTCTATTCAGGGGGATTGCCATTTCATCTAGCGAGGAATCCCTACTATACTAGCTCCTACATGTTTGCCGCTAGCAATAACATCAATGGGTAAATTTAATCATATTATATATATATATATATATATATATATATATATATATATATATATATATATATATATTTGCCGTATCCTCGCCGTATCCGTATCCTAGTTTTTCAAGATTCGCCGTGTCCCGTATCCGTATCCGTATCCGTGTCCGTGTCCGTGTCCGTGTCCGTGCTTCATAGATGTTGAGTCATTTCGATTTGCTTGAGTCTTTTTGGGCTGAAGTTCTTAAAACAACTGTCTATCTCAATAATAGAATTCCCTATAAGGCAACACCGAAAAATCCCAATAAGCATTGAACTGGAAGGAATCCGATCTTGCACCACTTGTATGTCTAGGGATGTCCTGCAGAAGCAAAATTATATAACCCAATGTCAAGAAACTAGATTCCAAAGTAGGCAGTTGCAAGTTTTTGTTATATTCAGACAGATCCAAAAGTTTCAAGTTTTATATTCTTTCCCGGCATATGAAAATCGTAGAAACTGATGTTACAAATTTCATTGAAGGCAGTGATAATAGAGGGAGTTTGGGTCACATAGAAGTCAATTTTGAGGAGATTTGCAATGATGAATGACTGAAGTTTTGTTAGACATTGTTTCTAGTTTCCCACAATTGTCTTCTTTAGGCTCTGAGGTAGTGGAAGTAGTACCGGAACCAGTTGTGGATATAGTAGCAGTGCCAAACAAGCAACTAGAGTTACGGAGATCTATTCAAGTCAGGAGATCTGCTATTCCTAGTGACTATATAGTCTACTTGCATGAAGGTGACATCTCTGAATTCGATGATCCTGTAAATTTTACAGAGGCCATAAAAAGTGGTCCATCAAAGCAGTGGTTGGAAGTGGTGTTTCAAAACTCGGTCGATATCGAGTTAGGTTTTTATTGGCCGAACCGAGTCAGTGATTGGTATCGATAGTTGGGTTGTATCGGTCGATATTGATTCGTATTGGTTTGTATCGACTGGGTTCAACAATTTTTTTAAAATTTTTATCCAAAAGTGGTCGAAATTGATCCGTGCTAAACCAGCCGATATCGAGTCAACTCAGCCGAGTGACTCGGTTTGGTACAGGCTGATACCACGACCGATACCTGGTTTTAAAAATTTGTTGGAAGCTGTACAAGAAGAGCTGGAATCTATGGAAAAGAATTCAGTGTGGGAACTGACAAAGTTTCCCAAAGAATTCAAACTAGTAGAATACAAATGGGTTTTTAAGACCAAAAGGGACTTAGAAGGAAAGAGAAAGATTCAAGGCCAGGTTAGTGGCTAATGGATTCAAGCAGTGTAAAGGCATTAATTATGAGGAGACTTTTTCTTTGGTGTTGAAGAAAGACTCTTAGGATTGTTTTGGCCCTAGTGGCACATGTTGATCTTGAATTGTACCAGATGGATGTCAAAACTACATTCTTAAATGGTGACCTAGAGGAAAAAATTTATATGGTTCCACCAGAAGGTCTAGAAAACTACAATCTGGATCTTGTATACAGACTAGAGTGGTCAATTTATGGTCTCAAGCAAGCATCAAGGCAGTGGTACTGAAGTTTTATCAGGTCATCACTAGTTGCGCTTTTATAGAGAATCTAGTAGATCGTTGCATATATCACAAGTTCAGTGGGAGTCGCTCATCATTTTAGTCTTATAAGCTACAAGTTGAATATATATTAGTTTTCAACAATTCTTTTCGCCTGCTCCATGACACAAAGCAATTCCTCTCCAAGAATTTCGATATAAAAGATATGTGAGATGCGAATTACGTTATTGGGATAAAGATTGATAGTGACCAATCGATTGGAAGACTCGATTTGTCTCAAAGAACATACATTGATAAGGTGTTGTTTGTGCTGAAGAGATATGGTATGCAGCAGTCTGCTCTAGGAGAAGTCCCAGTTACTAAAGGAGACGTTTACAACATTTCTCAACGTCCCAAGAATCAGATTGAAAAGGGTCTGGTAGACCAAGGTGAATATGCCTTTGTAGTTGGAAGTTTGATGTATGCCATGACTTGTATCAGGCCAGACATTAGCTTCATTGCCGGGATGTTAGAAAGATTTTTGCAGAATCTAGAGTTAATTTACTTGGTGGCATCGTCTACCATGGAAGCAGAGTATGTTTCTTGCTTTGAGGTAACTCAGCTAGTTATATGGCCAAAGAATTTCAGCAGTGAGCTAAGGGTGTGGACTCGATTAGTAGGCCTATAAGGATATTATGTGATAATGAAGTTGTCATCAGATTTGTCAAGAATAAGAATGTCACTAGTTATAACAAGCATATCGATATCAAGTATTACTATGTGATTGACAAGATTGAGAAAGGATGTATTGAGATTCAATATTTATCTGCCCAAAAGATGACAACTAACCCGTTGACCCAAGGAATGCCACCTCATGTGTTTAAAGGACATGTGTCCAATATGGGTGTTGTGGAGTCTTTGGTTTCAGATCACTAGTAGAACTTATATATGTACCTAAGTCCAGTTTTTATCTCTAGTAGACATGCTTGTAATGTTATTTTTATTTTAGCTGAATAAAGTTTTTCACCTTCTTGATACATCCTATGGTTATATTGACATGTGCAAGTGAAAGTTACTAAAGAATAGCCCTAGAGAGTATTGCACAGACTCTCAAGTTGTTTGGACTGGACATGGGTGGGATCCATGTCCTATAGCCTTCACTCTAAATACAAGGTGATGATCTTCACATGACGGATGTCGTAAAGTATCAGAGTGACGTGTCTTTGGGATAATACGTGAAACATGTCCAATGGAATTGTATCATCGTTACACAGATATGCATTTCCATTAGGCAAATACATTAAAACTATCATAAAGTTAACTCAATATTACTAATGGTACTAGCCGTGTGACCTTGGAACTACCTTTGAATCATTTTGAGTTCTCTGCATATCCTTGATCCATTGCTAGTGGTATTTGTAATATTTGAGTAAAGGTACGGTAACTCCACTCTCCATGTATATTACCACTACTGTTTTTTCAAAATAAAAAAGATGGTCATCCGACTTTCTAAAGTTAAAGAGTGGGAGAATTTAAATAAATATATATTACCATGTATGTGCGTGCCGGGTGGGAGATTGTTGAATTTATTATCTAATCCAGGCTATCCAGCTCACCCATACTTGGCGTTTGACAAAACCCGGTTCAAGTTATGGGATTGTACATAGAGAACTTGGGAATTGTGTGAGATTCCATTAAGGAATTGGAGTTAGATTGGGTTGATGGTTAACCCACTTAGCTAGGTGTATGCTTGTCCCCATAAGTTGGCTTAGCCCATAATGGAAAGGGTATAGCCAACTAGGTATATATATGGAAATGGGGGGTCCCTCTCTCCACCTCAAGCATTACTTCATTCCTCCCATCAGCTGCTAAAGGAAGGAGAGAGAAGACTATCCGCCTCCTTCTCCTGGTTCATCAACAAGAGCACTACTTCCATTCAAGGTATGGATTCTAACTCCGTAGATTGCTTGGAAGCATAAATTGACTCCCGGATATCAATTCAAGATTGAAACATAAGGAGCCCTTTGTTGAAGTACTTGATTAAGTAAAATATGAAAACTACTCAAATTCACCCTCATCTGTGGGTTATATCTTGTTGTTATATATGTAACTTGATAGTTTGATGCAGGACATTTTTGGGAGGGGAAGGAAGAAGATCGAGCCAAAACAAGAGCATGAGAAAAGGGTGGTGTTGGAAACAATTGTTAGTCTTCTGCCAAGAGAAAAGAATTCGATGTCGGTCAGCTTCCTTTCAATGCTTCTAAGAGCAGCGATATATCTCGAGACGACAATAGCTTGCAGGCTCGATCTAGAGAAGAGAATGGGCTTGCAACTCGGACAGGCGGTATTAGATGATCTCTTGATTCCTTCGTTTTCCTCCAACGGTGACACGATGTTTGATGTTGATACAGTTCAGAGGATCTTAATGAACTACCTCGAGCACGAGGTGGATGGGTGCCAGTTAGGATATAACACTGATGATGACTATGTCTCTCCACCCCCCGGGGACATGGAGAGGATTGGAAGGCTTATGGAGAGCTACCTCGCGGAAGTAGCATCCGATCCCAATTTGACAATTTCAAGGCTCATCAGCCTTGCTGAAACGATTCCAGAACAATCAAGGGTTGCTGAAGATGGCATGTACCGAGCGATAGATATATACTTGAAGGTGTTCTGCCTTGTTATGTACTTTCAATAAAATGCTTTGTTCTTAAATTTTTGAACAATCCCTTGGAATCTTTGTTTATGTTTTATTTTGCCCGCATGTTCTTGATTGTGTTGGTTTTCACTTTCTAATCTTAAATGTTTTTCTTCCTTTTTGCGTCATTCCAATTCTATAAGAACCATAATTTTCATATTTTTTTTTCATTCTGAAGTGATATAAACAACTTGCAGTCTTTTTTATGATTAATTAATTGTGCATGGAGAATTTTTTTGAAGATTAGTACTCATCATGCCCCAACAAAATTAAGATCACAGTTTCATTCTGAAGTTCGAATTGATAGGTTTATTTCTCATCCAAACACAGATATTAATTTTTCAAACCATCCCTTATGATCATTGTCTATATTTTATTTTGCGCTCATGTTCATGACTAAGTTGGTTTTCGCTTCCTAATCTTGATTTCTCTTTCTTCCTTGTTGCCTTGTTTCAATTATACAAGAACCAAAATTTTCATTATATGCTATTTTCATGTAGAAGGGATATAAACATCATGCAGTCTACATGATGATTAATTTATTCGACATGGAGACATTCTTTGAAGATTGGTATTCATCGGTTACAAATAAATTTAAGATCACCATTACATTCTGAAGTCTGAATGGATACATAGCTTTCGATGATAAGCTTATATCCCATCCAAAATGGGTGAATAATTGATGACTAATAGCTGCCTATATGATTTGCAGGCTCATCCATCTTCGAGCGATATCGAAAGGAAAAAGGTCTGCAGCCTGATGGACTGCCAGAAGCTTTCAAGGGAGGCTTGTGCCCACGCAGCCCAGAATGTCAGGCTTCCCGTCCAGACGGTGGTTCAAGTGCTCTACTATGAACAGCAACGCCTCCGTGATGCAATGGATGGAAGCTTCATGGGAGGAGGAAATTCTCCTGCTCTGGCGCACATAACAAGCTCGTATGGTGCCGGTTATCATACTCCAACGGACGAGCTCTCACGCTTGCGGCGAGAAAATGATTTCTTGAAACTTGAGGTGGTGAGGATGCGAATGCAGTTAAAAGAGATGGGAAAACCTTGGGGGAATGTAACATCAGCAGACAAGCCTCCACTGCCAAAGAAGTCATTCATCAACTCTGTGTCTAAAAAGATCGGGCGCCTTTCTACCTTCGTGCGTTCAGACAATATCAACCCTTCCTCGCCTTTCGCGGGAAAAGGGCGGACAAAACCAGCCAAAGATCGGAGACATTCGATCTCTTGAAGTGTTGCTTTGCGTTGTTTCAAGGCTTGAGAGAGAAATGCCCATCTGATTTCTCGCCATTGTAAATATCACGTAAGGTATCTCAGCAGTACTTCACTAGATTCAATGCTTGCATAGACGATGAAGGCAAATAGTTTCCTCGCAAATTATGTATTTTTTGGGTTGTGTTATGTACATAAGACAAATGCCATGTATATTCTGTATATGATAATGCATATTTGCTTTTGAATTTTTACCTTCAATCTGCTTGTTGAATTTTTGTATATGATAATGCATATTTGCTTTTTGAATTTTTGCCTTCAATCTGCTTTTCATTTTCATCACTGAAATGGAAATTTACATACATTTGCATGGCTTTGCATAAAGAGGACTAACTTACTAAACCAATAAAATTTGTATTATCGAGGAAACCCAAAGGAGAAAAACACCTCTTGATGAACTTCTGTATCTATGACGGTAATTGAAAATTTGAAGCAAGTTAAAAAATGGCCTTTCATAATCAGTCAAACAAATTTGAATGTTAAGTACCTTTCCTAATATCATCTTAGAAAAATTTGTGATTTCTCAAAAAAAAAACAAAAATGAATCGATCATTAAGATATGCAGCCTCTGATTCACTAGCATTTTAGGATTACTTTCATGTAATGATAGTGAAATTGAGGGGCAAGTACTGAAGTAAATACAAATGCAAAGTAGGGATGAGATTGGTATAACTACTGAGGAAGTCCACCGGTTAGACCCACATCGGTAAAAGGGGGCACATAACGCCCGCTTTATATACCCTATGTGAACCTTCTCTTACGACCCAGGTTTTGGGGTGTGAGGATATCTAACATGGTATTAGAGCTGGGTTCACCGTCTCCCTTCGGCTCCGGGTGCAGTCCCTTCTGATTGTGCCTCGCTCCGAGTGCTCCTTTTGAGGGGGGGGGGGGGGGGGGGGGGGGTGTTGAGGAAGTCCACTGGTTAGTCCGACATCGGTAAAGGGGGCACCTAACGCCCGCTTTATATACCTTCTGTGGACCTCCCCTTACAACTCAGGTTTTGGGTGTGAGGATGTCTAACATAAACAATTATACTGACTTATTTCCATAATGTACAAGCTCTCAGGGGAGCGGCGAATCCGGTTATCCTCTCAAGTTACTCCCCATATAGATGTAAAGGATCGACTCCAATTGAAAGTCGACACCTGGATCACGTGGCATTCCTCTAGTTAACCTGATGCGGAGTAGGGAGGTCCCTCTAGTTCAGTATCTTTCTACCATAGCCTCCCCTGATTCGACTTGTGGCAAGCCATGGTGAGGATAAATGTGGGTTCTCTCCTGCGTATTCTCTGAAGGGTGGCATTTTTTTTTTTTTGGAGAATCCCTCTTGTATGGGGGGGGGGGGGGGGGGGGGGGGGATCCCTACCAGTTTATTGATGTAACCACTAATTACAGTTTAGAAAAGGGAAAGAAAGAGTTACAATAGGTCTAAGTAGGATCCCTTAAGTCGTGTGGCAAAATAGAGATCCAAAGCTTCACGATCTCTGTAGTTCTCCTGATGACCTCTGCAGCAGGGTTCGACTTCTGCTCAAACACCCTCTGATTTCGCTCCAACCATAGGCATTGGCAAATTGCTATTACTAGGACGTCTATGTTTTTCGGTGTTTGGAGGAATTATGCGTCTTCTCCATGTAGTCCAAAGGGCTATCAGAGAAGAGGGCGTGCTGAAGATGCTAATCTTGGAGCAAAAGTGGGTCCAAACATCTCTGGCAAAATTGCAATGGATGAGTAAATGGCCTGGGGACTCTGGTTAAGAACTACAGAGGGAGCATGATGTATCCGATATGGCCGGTTGTCCTCTTTTCAACATGTTGTCCTTCATAAGAATCTTGTTCAGAGTCGCCAGTCGCATGAAAATCCTGTGATTCAATGGTACCTTACATTTGCATATATGCTTAGCCATTGGACAAGTGGGTGAGGAATTGTTATGCTTCACCAATGCACTGGAATTGTACCTCCATCTTTACTACAATCATTGGGGCTCCATTTCGTTCATGTACGAGTTTGAAGGTCTGTTGTTGAAGGCCCCTTATTAGGTTTTTGAAGCTTGTGAGTTGGTATGCTCAAGCTTGTCATTGTTTTAGCTCCATAGTTTTGTCTTTTTGTAGATCATATTAACTGAAGTATGTTGTTGGTCTTAAATAGTCACATAGAAATACCTGAAGTACAAAGGACTAAAAATATTTGATCCTTGCAAATATATTAACTGCATAGATTTTTTATAATACCTAGCCAGTAAGTGATATCTTCCAATATGACAATAAAAGAATTCTCTTCTGGGGATTTTTTTTGAGTAAATGTAGAATGAAAGTTCCTAAGAGCATAACTCTGTCATCTATAAATTGCAATGCAATAAAATTTCAAATATGTTTTGGCTTGGTGATGATGACAATCAGTTTATATACTGGTAAAGGATGAGACATAATATTCTATATCAAAGACAGTACAGTTAAGACAGCTCTACATGGGACACATTTACATTTTTGCGCAATATAGCCCAAAGTAGTGAAGGTAAAAGTGGATGGTAGAAAACTTCAAGGGATTTGGTCTAAACAATCAAGCTAAAATAAACTTTATGATGCTAATTTGTGTCAGAGTCTAATGTGATTCCCCATTGTCTTATATCCTATGTGTTGATGCTTTGATGGAGAACATATCATGCCATGCACGATTCTCGAGGTCAAGCTTTGTTCCGACTGATGGCCCGATTGTTGGGGGCCTTGGACTTTTATTTTATTTTTAGTTAGTTTTTAATATTGTTTTGAGTTAATTTTAGTTTAATTTGTGTAAATATCAAAACACATGTTTTAAGGGTTTCCTAAGTGTATCTAGAGTTCAAGTTCTATGTGTATTAGGAGTCAAGTCCTAGTAGTAGTTGTTTTGCTTGGGATATTTACAAAAGGACCCAAAGCCTCTATTAGTGTTAATGAATGATGAATAAAATTTAAAGCATATTGATATGCAGGTTGTCCTAATGGTTCTTCTTTCCCGACAGCAAAAGACATAAGGATACTCAACAAGAGATTGATGGTGAGAGATCAGAGGTTGAGATGTCCCGGTGATCATCTCCTTATCTTCCCTCTCTTTCTATCTATCAAAACCTTCACCCCATCACTTACATTCAAATCCCATAAAAACATGAGCATAAACAGACCTTAAAACCCTCTAAAGCTATCTATACCTCATTAATACCTAGCCATATCAAGCCTATCATTCTTCATCTTTTCCGCACAAGATCCATCACTTTCGATCACCAAAATTCCCCGGAAGTTCAATCTGGACTGTGCACTCTAAATCTGGAAAACAATAGTATCTTCAAATCCACCTATCCGATTGTCTTGAAACTTTAGCCCTAAACTTTATACCTACTGATGCGGGAGCAGATTCGACGAGCACATGTTTCAAGGCTTGCACGCATCTCGAAGCTCTAATAAGAATAATAATCATTTTCATATTAATAATCTTTGAAATTAGTATTTTCGGAATAAAATATTGATTTCAAAATAAAATAATTGTTTTATTCCGAAAATATTATTTTAATCCGAAAATAACATATTTCAGATTGATTAATTATGGTAAATTTTAAATTTGATTTTTTAGATAAGATTTGGATAGATTCAATTCTTTTAAATTATGAAGTTATTATCTTTTAGATGTCGTTATGATCATTAGTGATTATCTCATGTAAGATATTTAAAGGCATTCCCTTATGATAAAAATTATTAAATAATGATGAAAAAAAATGGCAACCATTTGCTTTGATTACTGTGAGAGTCACGATTGCGTTCCTGAGAGAATTGAAGAGCGAGAGGCTCATCGATGTGAGATCGGAGTACAGTCAGTACGAGGTTCACAACCCCCTTCGCCCTTCCATCCTCTCCCTTTCACTGTCGCCACTTTGGTCTGCATCACCTACCTCGTCGGAAAATCCTGAACAGAAGAGAGGCCGCCCCGATCCCCCCTTGGAAGAGGGAGTACATGGTGCACAACGTGCCGTACTCGAAGATCCTTGAACAGTGTTCTAAAAAGTGGCCCAGGCCGCCTAGGCGCTAGGCGGCCCCCCACTGCCTCGCCTAGGCCCTAGGCGCTCCAGAAAAGCGGTCAAGCTCCCAGGCGGAGCTAGGCGGTCTAGGCGGGGCAAGGCTGGGCCGCTTAGGCTGGCCAGGCGGGCCAAGCAAGATCAGGCTTGCCAGGCGAACTGAGGCTGACCAGGCGGACCATGTTTATTTTTGTTCTTGTTAATCACTCAATCTTGAATTATGGTTATATACTCGTTCTTTAAAATAATGGTTCGGGATAATCTTAAACTTATATTAATTTTTAAACATATATATATTATATAATATCAAAATAATAATTAAAAAAATTTAAAAAAATGCAAAACTCCTAGGCGTCGCCTAGGCGCTAGGCGGTCCCCCACCACCAGACTAGCGCCTAGCGCTTTTTAGAACATTGTCCTTGAACATCTCCAAGTTCAGTCATACTTTCGGCACCCGACGGAGGAGCGGAACGAAGAAGCTTGATGCATAGGAAATTCGCCCGGGTAGGCGCTTGGGTGAACTAGCTGGCAGAATCCGAAGGCCTGCTGCTAGGAAATTCACCCGGGCACCCTTGTCTGGCGCCCGGGAGAATTACAGGCTGGCAGCGCGAATAAAAGGTTGTTCGGTTGTGATTTTGCACGGGATTTCTCCTACAAGTCGGATACGAATATGTGCTATAAATATGAGGCGAGTGGTGACAATCAATCCAAGGTGTTGACGATGGTTGCGAGGGTAAAGAAGAAGAAGCAAGGATGTTATTAAAAGTGCAGTAGACCCGGATACTACAAATCAGAGTGTAAGTGAAAAGGTGAAGTAAAACCGGATTGCTCAGGGTTACCCAAAGGCAAGAAATTGCTGAGGATGACGGATCTGCGGGTTATGTCTCTGTATGCGCGGAAAAGATACGGGTCGTCTTTATTGCACAAAACGAGATTACAAGGGTGCGCCGGGACCCGGGTGGCTCAGGGTTGGCGAGTCCGGGTTGCGGCGTGTGTTGATCAGGAGATTGTGGGAGAGATCCTCTGGAGGGTCCCTTTGATCCGCGTCTCCACGTGGTATTCGTGCGAGAGCTCTGAAGGGGTTGCGCATGACAGAGGTCTTTACAGGGTGAAGGTTTTTGAGAGGCTAAGGAGTGTCCGCCGTGGCTTTTGTCCCTTCCGTGCTTCGCGCTTTCTCGGCTAGGGGGTCTTCGGTTTCGTTCCTTGGTCTTCGTGTCTTCCTCGCTCCTTGCTTGACCTCGGCGTCCTTGATCGTCGGTTCGCGGCGTCTATCGTGCTTTTAGCGTCGGCTTTGGCTTCGACTTTCGGCTTTAGCTTGGCTTGGGCGTGGCTCTGGCTTTTGCTTTGCTTTGGCGCTTGCGCTTGGACGTAGACGGGGGAGACTTGCAATGCTTTCGTTCTTCCGGACTTCACGTCGTATCGGCTAGAACGTGCGGTGCTTTTGCTCGAGACCGGCGTAGTCGCTTGGTTTTGGCACTTGCGTTGCTTTGGCGCGGGCTTTACCGGGGCTTTTGCTTTGGCTTCTTGCGTGGGCTTTAGCTTCAGCGTCAACTCGGTCTTCTTCTCAAACGACGTGGGCAACTTCTTCGGTGCTTCGACGGTTCGGGTGTCGGCTGGACTTCTCTTCTTCTCCGGGCTTCTTTGGCGTGATCGGAGTCGAAGAATGCCTTCGGAGATAGTGGGGGTAGCACCGATCTCTGTGCGACGGTTGTAGCATTGGCTTTTGTTGATGAAGACGGTGGGGGTAGCGACGGTCTCCGTGCGGCGGTTGTAACGTCGGCTTTTGTTGATGAAGACGGCGGGGGTAGCGACGCTTCAGGTAGTCCTCCCCAGGCTTTCTTCTTCGTGGATGGGGCAGACGTTTGTCGAAGGCGACGGGTTGATGACGCTTCGTTCCTCTTCTCCGGGTTTTGGAGCTTGATCGGAGTTGAGGGTTTGTTGGAGCCGACGGGGTAGTGCCGCTCCGAGCTTCTTCTCCGGCCTTTGCTTCTGGCGTCTTTGAAGTCGAAGGGTCTTCTTCTCCAAGCTTTCTTCTTCGTGCACGGAGTCGAAGTCTTGATCTTCTTATGCAAGGGTCTTCACGTTGATGAGGGCTTTCAGTGGATTAAGCCGATCTCGAAGGGACAGGCTTGCCCGTGCCTCGTGAAGCCTTGGGTCGATAAAGAAGCGTCTCCTTTTCTGCAGAGCTTCCTCGTTTCGTCTTCAATCTTCGACCTGGCGACGGCTGTGGCGTCGGCTTCTTCTCCGGGCGTATTTGGCGTAATCGGAGTTGAAGGCTTTGTTGAAGATAACGGGTGTAGCGCCGCTTCTCTTCTTCTCCGGGCTTTTGGGCTTGATCGGAGTCGAAGACTTGTTGGAGACGACGGGGTGGTGCCGCTCCGATCTTCTTCTCCGGCCTTTGCTTCTGGCATCTTCGGAGTCGAAGGGTTCTTCTTCTCCGAGCTTTCTTCTTCATGCACGGAGTCGAAGGCTTGATCTTCTTGTGCAAGGGTCTTCACGTTGATGAGGGCTTTCAATGGACTAAGCCGATCCCGAAGGGACAGGCTTGCCCGTGCCTCGTGAAGCCTTCGGTCGATGAAGAAGTGTCTCCTTTTCTGCGGAGCTTCCTCGCTTCGTCTTCAATCTTCGACCTGGCGACGGTTGTGGCGTCGGCTTCTTCTCCGGGCGTAATCGGAGTTGAAGGCTTTGTTGAAGATGACGGGTGTAGCGCCGCTTCTCTTCTTCTCCGGGCTTTTGGGCTTGATCGGAGTCGAAGGCTTGTTGGAGACGACGGGGTGGTGCCGCTCCGATCTTCTTCTCCGGCCTTTGCTTCTGACGTCTTCGGAGTCGAAGGGTTCTTCTTCTCCGAGCTTTCTTCTTCGTGCACGGAGTCGAAGGCTTGATCTTCTTGTGCAAGGGTCTTCACGTTGATGAGGGCTTTCAATGGACTAAGCCGGTCCCGAAGGGATAGGTTTGCCCGTGCCTCGTGAAGCCTTGGGTCGATGAAGAGCGCGTCCCCTCTTCTGCAAAACTTCGCTTCTTGCCATCCGACCTCTTGAGCCTTCCCCCACCCCCTCTATTTATAGGCAAAGGGGGGAGGGGAGAGATATGGGAAGTTTTAATTTTAAATCCCTTTAATATCTCCCCAATAATTACCCAGGATTTATTCATCCATTGATGAGGGGAATAAATCTTTATTTGCTTTCCTTTTCCGGCGGGGTAATTATGGCTCAACCATTTTTGGATTCATCTGGAATCTTGCACATAAAATCGATGGCGACCCGACTCTTCTTCTTGTCCGTCGGATTGAGGGATTGGCACAGATCCACGTGTGGGTAGACGTCATGCGCAACTTTCCCCCGCCTAAGAAGCACTGACACTGGTACGGGGACACGGGTACGACACGACACGGGTTCACCAACACGGCAAATCCTAAAAAAAGAGGACACGGGTACGGCGGGGACACGACAAAATAAATTTATATTTTATGTGTGTTTGCAATTCATATATATTTCAATAACCGAAGAAACCTCATAGAAAACAACTAAAATAAAAATTTAATGCATACTGAATCGCTATCGTTAGTTACATCCAGCCCGATCGGTGAATCGCAGACAGCTCTAAATGGTATGGAAATTAACGGTTGTGTTTCAGTTTTGACTTCAACCTATCTAAAACCTCAGAGGATAAGATAAGTTAAAGCCAAACCTGAATCGTAACCATCCATCATAACATCCTGACAAGTGAATCACATTCAGGCCCAAATGGCATGCAAAAGAACGACTGTGATTCAGTTTTGGTTTCAACCTATCTGATTCTTTGAGGTTATAATCTCAGAGGATCAGATAGTTTGAAGCCAAAACTGAATCACCACAGCTTGTAACCCGATCCTATATCGAACAGTCCGTCAACTCGCAGTGTCTCGAGTGTCCGAGAAGTATCCGGCGAGTGTCCGACCATGTCCGGCTCCCGGAAGCACGTAGGACACGGCACATGCGTGTCCGGTGCGTGTCCGGCGAGTGTCCGACGAGTGTCGGTGTCCGACACGTGTCCGACACGGGTACGGGAGGCCTGGGGAAGTGTCCATGCTTCCTAGCCCCCCGCGCATGGCGGTAGTTCTTTCCTTTTCTTTCTTTTCTTTCCTTTTCTTTTCTTCCCTTTTCTTTTCTTTCCTTTCTTTTCTTTTTCCTTTTCTTTTCTTTCCTTTCTTTTCGTTTTTCCTTTTCTTTTCTTTCCTTTCTTTTCTTTTTCCTTGCAAGGCCGGCCTCCCCATGGGGGGTCCGGATCCTTAGTATGGGCCGGCCTCCCCATGGGGGGTTCGGACCCTAGTATGGGGCCGGGTGGGCCCCACTTGAGGATGGGCCCACCCGGCCTCTCATTGAGCGCGAGTCGGGTCCGGGTCCGGGTTGCGTCGGGTTTGATTCCGGGTCGGTGCATGCGAGTCGGGTCCGAGTCGGAGAGTGTGTCGGGTTCACCTCCAACTTGGTGCATGCGAGTCGAGTCCGCATCGGAGTGCGTGTCGGGTTTGCCTCCGAATTGGCGCATGCGAGTCGGATCCGGGTTAGACACAATTTGTGTGTCTACAGTCTCATCGGGGGAATTTGATGTGGGGGACATCCTGACGGCTACCTATGATAGTATATCAGATCAGGACTGAATAATCGATAGCAGAATCACACATCATATTTGTTCGTGTAGGTCACGGTTCCAAGGCACTGATAAGGGGAGTCAGGGATATTTGACTTGAGATGTCTGACAGGTGACTACAAACACTCAAGGATGTCCGTCATGTTCCGGGGTGACGAGAAAATCTAGTCTATCTTTCCAGGTTAAATTCTCTCGGGTGCAAATTCACCGGTAAAGATGGAGTTGTGGAGGTTTGGGACAGAGCATCCATGATCCTAAAAGGGGCATTGGCTGGAGGCCTATACAGAGTAAGCCAGAAAAGCGACGGCACATACACGGTGTTCGGTAAGAACAAGGGTGCAGATGGAGCACGCTCATGGAAAATAATGATCAGGAGGTGGGTTTCAGTGGCCAAGTCAAATGACTTGGGCAATCACCAAACTCGGTGATTGGGCTCCCGGTGAGAGGGCAAATGTAGCGACTATGATCAGACGATTGATTCACTGTTCGAAGAGATGAAGTTCGTGTTCAAGTTTTGCTCATGTCTTGTTTGAAACCAAAGTGGAGATTGTTGTGATTGTTGGTTTTAAACAGGATATCCAACTTTCCAAGGTTCGTGCATGAAGGAATGGCAGAAGACAGAGCCGCGGAGAAACCTGATGCACAAAAAATTCGCCTGGGTGCTAGACTAGGCGCTTGGGCAAACTGGCTGGCAGAACCCGAAGGCCTGCTATTAGGAAATTTGCTTGGGTGCCCCAATCTGGCGCCCGAGCGAATTATTGGCTGACAACGCAGGTAAAAGGCAATTCGGTTGCGTTTTCGCTCGGGATTCCGCCTACAAGTCCAATACGAACGTGTGCTTATAAATATGAGGTTCTAAGGCAAACCTAGGATGGTCAAGAGGTTTTTTTAGGGTTTAGAGAGTGGCCATCATCAAGGGAGAGGAGGGAAACCCATTGGAGGCTCTAGGGTTTTGGGGAGGGTTTCTTCTTTGTTCTTCAGGATCAGAGGGTTGCAGATCTTCTTCCCCTTGTGTGATCTCTTCGAGGGTGTGTGAGGGATTGTAAGAGACAAATAAACGTGTACTTGGGTTTTCGTATACTAGTGAATCCATTGACTATCGTTACCAGAGTTCATCGTCTGTGATTGCTTCTTGTGCATGTTTCTTTGTTCAATCTTCTCGGTGGTGGTGACTCGTTTTTCTAAGCAGGGGTTCTTTGCATGCCGAGGCTCGCTCTTTCTGCTGCATGGGGCCTCGGATCTCAATAATCGTGGCGATTTCGCTTAATCTGACCGAGTCCTAGATCTCAACACAATAAACAAGTAGTGGTCCTTGTCAAGTACCCCCTCATGGCACTAGAGAGATTTCTTAGAAGAGAAAAAAATGGAGAATTCCACGGCCTATTCCTTTTATTAATCACTTATCTACCAAGACTATGATGCTGCATTTAGAGATTCATGAACTTCCTCCTTCTGAATATAGAGCACTTGATTAACTAGCATTTGAATGTTCAGCCATAATTCATCGGACTTTTTCATTCTGATATTGCAGTATGTGTGAGTTCTGAACTGCTAATTTTTACCGTTAAAACCCATCTTTAGATCCAAAATCAACTAAACATAAATTTTAAGTCAGTTAGAAAGTAACAGACTTAAAAGCCTTGAGATTCTGTTTAATAACCAAAGCAACAGAAACCATGGCAATCCCAAAAGTCTATCATGTCATGTTCAGACTCAGGCACTGGAACAACCAGGGAGGGTGCTTTGCACCTTCTTCTCTCATGTGCTTCGTGAGATCGAAATCACTCATCCTCTCACTTTGGAAGCTCATGTTTACTTCGGGCACCCGATACAGTCTCCATTCATCGCCATTCAGCTTCATCCCCCCAGACTCGGCTGAGGACGAAGAAAAGCTCCCCCCTGAATCTGAAGTAAATGATGCCTCCTTTTTCTTCCTCCTGCTGCTTCCTGTCGCCAACGTCAGCTCTAGATCGCTCTCTTGCTCGGCCTCGAGAATCACATTGCCATCGTCCTTTCCGATGTACTCTTCTGCCGGTAGTTCAAGATCAAGCGTCCTTCGAGGCCGCCATTGTTCTTGGTAACTCTGATATCGTTGATTTGAAGCCGTCTCGCTCTCAGAATTCCATTGCTCGAAACCGGTTCGGGAGTTTGCGGGCATCCGCTGTCTCTTCAGCTCCGCGTTCTTCATGTCGTTCATTAGTAGCTTCTGAACTCGGTACAGCCGATGAAGTTCATTGACCTGCACCATAATGCGAGTAAAGCTTAAAATGTTAGATACCCTCTCGCCCCAAAAACCGAATTGTAAGGGGAGGTCCACAAATGGTTCATGAAGATGCAACCGGCCAGACCCCTAGCCGATGTGGGACTAACCCAACATAGAAGTCTCATTGATATGGAGGTAAAGTTGGGATGCTGATAAGAACAGCTTACCTGGTGTCTGAATGTCTCCTCATGCTTCAGCATGGCCATCTTCATGCATTCTTTATCATACTTCTTGAGGAACCTCTCCATTGGCCTTCTTAGACTGGATGAGATTCAGCCCCCCGTAATTTCCCGGGTTGTCAAAATAATTGTTGTTCGGATCTCGTTGCACGCCAATCTTTCTCTGCTCTTGGTATCATTGAAACCCAGATTCAGATTCCGAGTTATAACTATCGTGATGATCAAGCTGATAGCAAAGATAAAAAGATAAACGAAAACAAAAGACTAACATAAGGACACCACTAATTTGTGAAAAACTAACATTCGAGGAAGTACAGCAGCATGAATCCATTTAATTAGTAATCCATTTACAGTAAAGGAATCTCTCAACAGTAAAATTAAGTGATTTTTCATTACTGCCCCCCTTTTTTTTTTTCTAAATTTGGTTTCAAGTCCCCTTGTCCTGTTTGCCTCATCGAGTCTTTGTTAAGCTTCATTGTGATATTTATCCCAAAAAAAAATAAAAATGAAGTAATTCTCCAACCTAATCAACATATGGAAAACATGTATTCAAGATAAGCTACAACCTAGGAATGAAAGTTCTGCAAAATTTTACGAAATATCTCGGTTTTTTTCCAGGTTACCGAAACGAAACCATGTAATAGATATATACTGAAATACACCGAAAATCTTCTCTTTTTGTACGGCTGTCCCGTAATACCTGTGATATTTCGCAAAATTTCACCGAAATATCTTGATTTTTCAGGATTCCGATACGCACCCGAAATTCGGACTTTAATTCTTTGGCTCCAACCATAGGTCTAATAGTTAGATATGTTTACAAATAACTGCAATATTTGTATCTTCCTCGCGAGATATCATAGAACATGATCTTCTCGATCGAAGCTTAAATCCATCGAAAAAGGACTTATTCAAGGCCTAACATGGGGAATTCTTGCACCACCCTTTCTGCAAACCCTTGTTGAAGCCAATACCATGAAGAATGAAAGAGAAGTAATACAGAGAAACCATAGTGCTATAGGATTACTCTTAGGATGCAAACAAAGTATCTTTAGCATCCTTAGTATTGTTAGGATCACATGGGCTAGCTGTGATCATAAGCTTTGCTCAATTCTTGTTATACACAAAAAAAAAAAACATGGTACTACAAGAGTATACCTCTCTCTCTCTAGCATAACATGTGAAGTGGAGAGAGGTGGTGAGGGCAAGAAGGCAGAGTCTCACCTGTTTTGAATTTTGTCTGCTGAAGTATCCTGCTATGTGAGGATAGAACCTAGAACTGAAGGGTGTGCCCTCTGTTCATACCCATCCTTAGGCCACAGCTTGCTTGGACAAAACAACAGCAGCCCTCATGTTCCCAATCTGTGGAGGCAAGGGGTGGATTTAAGATTCTCCCCCACAAACTCCCACCTCTATATTTTAATGCCCTTTAAGGGCATGCCAAACAAATCCCAGTCCTCTGGCCAATGCAGTTCAAGCATATGAGAGTTAGAGAGAGAGAAAGAGAGAGAGAGAGTTGAAGATGCTGCAAACAGTGCAAACAAATGACAGAGATAAAATATGAAGGCCCACTTATTGTATAACTATTCTAAAATTGTAGTGCACTACCCCAAAAGAATCATCAAACAGACAGCTAAACCTGGCATGGTAGATCACATGTGCCCAGGAATTCTATGATCATTACCAGTTGTACCACCACATAATATTATGGGCCCATTGGCCACATATGCACACATCCACTGTGCCATCATATAATAATAGAGATGTTGAGAGATTGTGGGGGAGGTGTGCCTCTTCTACATGTAGACACAGTCTGTGGGGGGAGGGAGACACAATCTCTGATATTCTCTCCACACAGCTCATGCATGCAAAATCTAAGGAACCACACAACATGCCCTTTGTGGGTGCTAATGCTCTCTGTAATTTGGGAAATTCCAACATAGTAATTGACCGTCGGGATGACGCGACGGTTCATCCGATCGGTCTTCCATGTACCGTGCGGTACATTTGTGGGTAGAATACGGTTAGATCCATCGTGATCGTGTTTGGAGATACAAAGCAGCTCAAACTATGAAATGAATCCTGATTCGATTTCCCGTGTTCATCGAATGGTGGGCGGGGGCGATGCAATGTGGAGGCGCAAACATTGGGTTATGCCTAATGGGGGTGTAATTAGATGGTATTAGCATTAGGGTGTTCATGGTTCCGGTCGGATCGGTTTTTTGATAAATTTGGAACCGAACCGAAGTTGATCGGTTCTCTAGAAAATGGAACCGAACCAAATCATTCCTTGGTAAAAACCGAACCAAACTAAACCGAAAAAGTTCGGTTCGGTTCGGTTTTGTGGGTCTTTCAAATTGCTCGTCGTCACACCGTGAGGCGTGAATGGTTGAGCTGCTGAATTGGTTCAGATTTCATTTTTAAGCCTTTAACTTTGGGTGCTGCTATTTGCCCCTATAGAATTATTAGTAACACCCTTAATTTTTCACTTTGAGATATTTCATAACTTGGGATTTGGGGGTGCTAGTAATCATGTGGGTTTCACTTTTCAGTTTTATCACACCGTTGATCACTTGAAAGTTATGAATGCACCGAATGGTGGTAATTGGGGTCACCACCATGTAATGTACAATATTAGTGAGACTGTACACTGTATAGTAGTAACTACTGAGGTTATAATACCAATGGTTCGGATTGGGTTGGTTCGGGTTAAAAAATTCACAACCTATAACCAAACCGATCATAGCGGGTTTTTTTTTTAAAACCGAACTGAACTAAACGGTCAAAAATATCCGATCCAAACGAACTAAATAGACCGATTCGGTTCGGTTTGGCAGGTCAACCCGAACCGATGAACACCCCCTAATTAGCATGGCTTAAACAAGGGGGATCACATGGGGGTGAGTGCATTATTGGCACAATAATACAATATCCCCTCCCTTTATTTGGGGGAGAGGGGGAAGGCTTGGTCATTTGTCCTTGTTGTACTGCCAAAATAGCCTCTTGGAAGCAAGGCAGAAGGCAAGGAGGATCCAATCCCATGAAAGGAGTGGATCGGTACAAAGTATGTCTCTACACTGAACCAACCCTGTGCCACCTAATACCAATGAAATGGGCCTCTCACATGAGATCAGTATCACATGCTGGCCTCATCTGGATAAAAAACTCTCTCTCTCTCTCTCTCTCTCTAAATTCTCTCTCTCTCTCTCTCATCCAATAACTCTCTTTTGTTCTTCTTTCCGGGCTCAAGAAACGCCAGAAGGGGGGGGGTGGGGAGGGCCGACATCGGAGCACGCGTTGCCGGGCCGGAGAGGCGCAGTCGTATGGGGCGGTGGGGCCCGCAGGGGGGTTTATCCCCTTTGGGGGGGGGGGGCCACCACCCCCCATGTTCATTGAAATAAAGGGGCAGGGTTAGATCAGCACATCATTAGAAAACAACAAAACACTCGCTTTCACTCTGCCCATCAAAGTCGGAACCCTAATTCTAAATGGAAAGTGCTTTGTTAACTACCTTGCTAATAAAGGTCAGGGGGTGAGAAAGCCACTTTCCCCAAGTTTCAGAAACCAAGGTTGTGTGTGTCATCTTAATACCTTGGGTAATCAAGTGTAGACTAGTGGTGGTTAGCCACTTAGCCTAGACCTCATTACACTTTTATGAAAAACTTCTCACTTTGGTAGAACACAACATGACCCTTGAGTTGGTCTAACCAATCATGGATTCATAGATTTCCAACCTTAGTTGAGTTTAGGGGCGCAATCGGGTCGACTCACGCTTGGGTCCGACACAGGGGTGCTAATGTTTCGTCCGACCCGTCCAACCAATCCAGTCTGACCCGAAAAAAAAAAACGGGTCCGGACAGTAATTTATTGTCCGAAATCTGGGTTTGGATCCGTCCTGATTGTCCGGTTTTAATCTGGGTCTGAATTGATCAATTCGGACAAATCAACCAGGTTTGTCCGAATATATATAATATAATAAATTAAAATATAAGTTATTAAATTATTGACGAATAGTCCCATCGGTAAAGGGGGCACCTATAGGCCACTTAATGTACCTCTTGTGCTTTACCCCTCTCCAAGAGGCTAGACTTTTGGAGCACTCTGGGTTAGTAACATAAATAAATAATTAACTATATTTATATTAAATAATTATATTTTTTCTTAAATAGATATATAATATTAATAAAATCAATACAAATTTTTATATATTTGGACAATCCGTGTCCGTTCCAGGTTGTCCGATTTGAAACCAGGTCGGTTTCAAGCAAGTAAGGTTGATCAAAATCCGGATACGAGTCAGGTCCGAATCAGACAGATAGTTATAAGTATAGGCTCTTGTCTGATCCAGAACTGACCTGACCCTGGATTTTTACTACCCCTAGTCTGGCCCGACTCATTTCTACTTGATTGAACCAACAAGATGGTTTGAAAGATGATGATGATTGTGATATTTATGGCGAGAGTTACACAAGTTAGCGGGTGGATCCGTTGACGTCCAATTAAATCCACCGATGGTGACCTTGATTCCCCGCAAGTCTTCGAAAAGAGCAATTAAGGATATTTATTTCGGGTTTTACGTCAATTTGACGAATACCTTACTTGATGTCAGCTGCCGAAGATCATCATCTTTGATGACTCAGCATTTTATTGATGTTAGATTCATTGTATCCTAATTATTGCGGAATTGATAAATACAATCTCTTCAAAGGACAATGTTGGTTGTTGATACTTGACAATATCTTAATCATTGGAGAATTGATAAATACACTTCTGTCAAGGTGCTAATTGGTGGTTACAACGTGGTAGTATCTTTGGTTAGGAGCGGATTAAGATAATACGCTCCCACAAGGTATTCTTTCGGTTGTCATTAGTATCTTAATTATTAGAGGATTAATAAAGAAACTACTCTAAGGTGGACTCTTTTGGTGGTCAACATCATTTTAGTTATTAAAATTTTGATATTTACATCTCCTTTTTTATAGTTACACCCTTCTCGTGTCACTTTTAATTTGAGTTAATCTAATTTGATCTCATGGCAACCATACATCCATTGATCATGGCTACAAAAGATTTGATAAGTAATCCAACTCATATATTCATCACTGAGGGAGATCTTCACCCATAAAAGTAGCCCCATGGTATTTTCTATTGATAGTGTATTCCTATATATAGTTCTTCTACTTAGTGAAGATGTATTCTATTGATAGTGTATCCCTATATATACAATTAGATTGTGTATCATTCCCAAAGTATGGATTGAAAAGGAGAAAACCAAGAAAAAAAAGTTTTGATAAGAACCGGTAGCTCAGGCCGGAGTTCGGTCCGAGAAGCAAAATGTAGGAGGGAGAGTGACTAGGCGTCAGATTCAGGATCGCTCGAAACATTACTCTGACAATGAGAAAAGGTTGATGTGGAAGCGACCGATCAACGAGATCGATTCACATGCAAGAATAACCAAGACAACAATCACAGAAATAAAGAAAAAATAATCATATATGACGCATGAGATTTAAGGTGGTTCATCACACTCTGGGTTACGTCCACCACCGTCAGAGCACTCGAAAAGTTTTCACTATGAAAGACAGAAGCAGGATATACACCCGATAGCTTCTTCTCAAAACAAAGCACTCACCTCTACTTCAAATCCCCATTCGACTTCAATCTTCCCTCTGTGGAAGATCATCGATAAAGTCCATTACTTCATGAAAGAACCCTAGTCATCAGAAATCTTATGTCTACCCCTACTCTCAAAATAACCCTGAACATATATTTATATGGCCTCTGAAATAGCCTGCTGGAAACACCAAACCAATTGCAGCCCGTCAACATCATGTGTACGATTGGTAGATCATGCGCGCGATCGAGACGGCTGTAAAATCGTCGAGAAATACCGTCTGCACGATTGCCTCATCGTGTGAACAACTTGTCTGCTTCTCCTCTGTTCAATTCCTGGTGCTAGTCCTGAGCTCCCAAAATCGTGTGCACGATTCCCATCATGCGCATAGGCCTATCAACGGAGTAGATCTTGATCTGAAGCCGATCCGAATTGCCCGGATCTGGTAATAATTTTTTGATCCTATCCGATTAGAAACATAATTGGATCGGATCCGGGTTTACCCTGATCCAATTCGATTAAGATCCGATCTGACACTATCTAACATAATCCTTGAACAACGGCCTTTGGATCTAGGTATTATGATAATCAAGGACTTGGATATAAAACCTAACATATCTATTATATAAACTTTGACAAGTGCCCTCTTTACCTAACATCTCGATATATTATATTCTTTTCATTGAAAAGGAAAATAACTAAATTTGTTTGGAATCCATAATTTGAGGATGAGTTAGTAATTTTTCTTTTTTTGTTTCTAAACAGACATTCGATCCGACGGATTCGGACTCAAACCAAAGGTTACAATATCGATCGGATTCAGATCGGATTCGGATCAGATTCGAATAGACCTTGATCAAATCCGACCTGTTGACATGCCTATGTGCGCAATACCTACACGACCTGTCTCTCACAGAACCTTTGCAAACTTCGCCCAGGTGAACTATGATTTCGTCCTAGATCGTGCCATATGGCCGATCGATCAGACCATATGACCGACCGATCAGTTTATTCGCTTCAAGAATCATGTCGTTACGAGTATTGGTCTTTTGTTTAATATAAACCCTACACTATATAAAGGGTATTGAGAGACCAATTTTGTATGGATTACTGTAAAGGTTGATGGCCGATATCAGAAGGACCTTGGTGAGATTTTTGAGAGGAAGATCCTAAAGGTGAATTAAGGTTTTCTCATTGAAGTTGAGCGTTACTTGTAACTTCTTTGATTTCTCCATTATAGTAGATTGTCTAATCGTCTTTGTCTGTGGTTTTTCTCCCACAAGGGTTTTACTTTTATTGCTTGAGTTAGCTATTATGTTCCATGACTGATCTATCGGATGATTGATTTTCAATTTGATGTATATTGTGGGGGCCCGGCTAAACATCGCTACTCTAACAAGAAGTTCTTAATAGTCAATACACAATTTGTCCATTTACCTTAACTAGGTCAACCCCAAAATCTTTTATTAATTTAAAATTTATTTTTATTTTTTCCAAACTTTCTTAATCTAGTAAAGTTTCATGAAAATTATACTATTTTTTTATAGCGTAGGCGCCTAAGCATCTACTCCCAAAGCCTACACCAATTAAATAAAGGGAAAGAAATAGAAAAGAAACATAGCTATTTACAAATATTAACTAGTAATACAATAATTGACTCTACATTTTTCAGCTCACATACATGGTGATATCAAGCCTTTTTTTCTTTTTTTCCTTATTATAGGTGATCATAGGGCTGGTAATTTTGGACCCGAAGTTAGTAGGTCTGGGTCAGGGCTAAACGGGTTCGGATCATAAACAGGTCGACACGATAGACCCGTTTAATAAACAGGTCGGGTCTGGGTTTAGGGTCTGGACTCCGTAGTCCCGGAAAGACCCGTTTAAAATTCACCGGGTCGTGTCGGGTCGGGTCTACCCGCAATATGATATTATAATATATAGTATCAGCGGGTCTATCGGGTAATGTCGGGTTGAGTCGGATCGGGTCAATTGAATAAACCCGTGTGGTAAACGGGTCTAACGGGTCTTATCGGGTCTACTGTTTATAAACGGGTCGGGTACAGATTTAGAATATAGACACGATTAGTTAGTTAAATGGGTCGGGTCCGGGTCTAGGGGTTTTGGACACGACACGAACCCGACCCGACACAACCCATTACCACCCCTAGGTGATCTTAAGGGCTTGATGTCAACAACTGCTGCTTTGGGCAGTTGGTAGTGGTATTACTCCTCCCGGGCACTGACCCGGTTCGATACCCGCCCCCACTCTTTGTGGCGCACCTGCTCGATGGAGTGGCGAACTCCCGTGGTCAGCTGGGTCCTACCCTGCTCTGTGTGGTGCTCCGCTCGCTTGTATGGCGACTTCCTATGAGCCAGGTAGGCCCTTCCTCTTTATTAGTTCGGATCCGGTGGCTGTGTGTTGTTCGCCCTGTGGTGGTGACTTAACAGAAGCTAGGGGGGTGGGGGGTGGCCTTGGGAATGGAAACAGGCATGATTAATAGAAAAACATGGACACCATCATTCTACAAAGCATGCCTATCATTCCACAAAAGCTAATCAAACTCTAAGCTTCATTAAATTCAGCAATAGGCTTCTGAAAAGCACATCGTTCTCTGCAAACTTATCAGCAAATTCTGATGCCCTTCTCTTCCTTTTAGATCAATGTTCTTTCTGTTTAGTTGGTTAAACAAACTAAGTCGCACCCTTTTGTTAGGCCCAATGGAAGTAGTAGTTTCAGGTGCTCTACAAGTAGGGGCTGAGGCCTTGTTGGGAGTCTTATGGGTCAGTTAAAGGCTCTCCACAGTTTGATGTGGATTTCAAAACAACCTAGGGGCTCCACATGCTTTTAGCTAGCTTGACATCTACTAGGGGTGGCAATGGGTCGGGTCGGGTCGGGTTCGTGTCGTGTCTAGTTTCGGGTCGTGTCTAAAAACCCCTAAACCCGGACCCAATCCGTTTAACTAATAGTGTCTAGATTCTAAACCCGTACCCGACCCGTTTATAAACGGTTAGACCCGATAAGACCTGTTTACGACATGGGTTTATTTAGTTGACCCAATCCGACTAGATCCGACTCAACCCGACATTACCCGATAGACTCGTTGATACTATATATTATAGTATCAGATTGCGGGTAGACTCGACCCGACCCGTTTATTAAACAGGTCTATTGTGTCGACCCGTTTACGATCCGAACCCGTTTAGCCCTGACCCAGTCCCGCTAACTTCGTGTCGGGTCTGCCGTGTCGGGTCCAAAATTGCTAGCCCTAACATCTACCTATAAAACTCCATTCACTACATTCATCCAGCGCAAGGGGTACACAAGATAGACCAATGATCGAAACTAGCCACAAAAGGGAGAGAAACACCCCAATTTTCAATAGCCCCTTGGGTTGGAAGGGTCGCTGCAAGGATGAGAGGGAGTCCCGCCACTACAAAGCAGGAGAAAATATGTCATAGCCGCTATAAGAGCCATGATATGCCCACGTGTTGTGTGGGCAACAACTGCCCACATGGCATGGGAGCTGTCCATATCTTCTTCTTCTTCTTCTTTTAAGGGTTGGGAGCCGTCCATATCACTTGATGCACAGTGGTCAGTCACATTCTACTTAACTAGGAGATCTGAAATGCAAGCTTTCCCTCTCTCTCTCTCTCTCTCTCTCTCTCTCTCTCTCTCTCTCTCTCTCTCTCTCTCTCTCTCTCTCTCTCTCTCTCTCTCTCTCTCTCTCTCTCTCTCTCTCTCTCTCTCTCTCTCTCTCTCTCTCTCTCTCTCTCTCTCTCTCTCTCTCTCTCTCTCTCTCTCTCATGCATGGAGACTAGTTGTTATGCTGCTAGGCGTTTGCAGGCTGGCTCCCACAATATAAATCAGATTGCAACTCAATCCTCCGACGAATCAATTGCGAAATACAACGACAATCTCAAGCAACAAAAGTTGACGGTGCTCGAAAAATCGACACCTGTCGAGCATCTACGTACTAGAGGTCATCTTCGAGGGGTTTCCATTTCGCTCGATGAGAACGTAAGGCCCCGAACGCCACAGGATACGCGTACGATATACCGTTCGATGGCGAGTAGCAAGTCAATGATTGACATCGCCCTTGGTCCCGCCATCGCCCTCACTCGCCTGGGAACTCGCTTAGCCCGCACGCGATCAGCTCGCCCGCGGAAGAGCTCGCCTGTTGACAAAAGGAAGAGGGAGGCAGAGCAATGACACCAATTAGGTTGCTGAGCTGCTGCACTGATCAGCTTGCCCGCGGAGCCTGCCATTTTGCCTATAAAAAACTTAGAAGGATATCTACGATTCACCATCAGCTTGCCCGAGAGCTCGTCCTGATCGCACGCGGTCAGCACGCATGCGGAAAAGGTCGCCCCTACATAGAGCTTAAAGAACACTTCAGAAGATTCATCACACTTGGCTCGCCCAGGAGCTCGGACAACGCTCACGCAATCAGCTCGCCCGCGGTCGACTCACCCTCAGCTCGCCCGGAAGCTCGCCTAGTCCACACGCGATCAGCTCACACGCGGAAAAGGTCACCCCCTGCATAGAGCTTAAAGAACACTTCAGAAGATTCATCACCCTTGGCTCGCCCAGGAGCTCAGACGACCCGCACATGATCAGCTCGCCTGCGGTCAACTCACCCTCAGCTTGCCTAATCCGCACGCGCTAGAGCAGCTGACAATAGAAGAACAACACGGAGTAACGGCATCAACTGGGTTGCCGAGCTGTCGCGTTGATCGGCTGGCCCATGAGCTCACCCTATCACGCAACTACAAAGGAATTCGCCTGCCTACCAGTGAGTGTCGCCTACAGTAAGGCAGTGACAGATCGACAGATGTCGCCATCCCCGTGGGGCTATGGGGATGATTATGAGTCATGTTCGCCGGCAAGATTCGGCCCAAAGCGTCCCCAACTAGAGCCTTCAAGAGCGTCTACATGGCCTAGACAAGATCGGTGCATCCCCCCTCGTGGCCCCTAGCCACCGCCTGGCAGGCTAAACGACAAGATCCATTAAGGACCCAAGTGGGCTGGCACGAGGAGGTGTAGAAAGTGCGGGAATGAGCGGCGATGTGTCAGTCTCTGGCGATTTGCGAAAGGCTATAAAGGTACGACCCCAGGCTCCAAAGTACAGGTTCGAAACTCTGAAACCCAGACCTTTTTCGACTACTAAACCTTCTCATTTTCGAACCTTCACTGACTTGAGTGCTGGAGGGTCTGCGCTCCTCACGGAGCCAATCGTTCACGTGATTCCTTTGTTTTGCAGGTCAAGCATCCTCATCCCCAGAAATTTTCCCTCGGCAAAAGTAACAAAGCATGAAAAATCTAAAACATAAACACAAAAGTGCACATAAAAGAGATATAAATCTTGTGTGCAAACACTTGCATGAGAAAACCATGGGCGAAGATGATCAGATGATCCACTAGAATGGAGAACCAAGAAGTTTCAAGCAACGCTCAACTGCAATGAGAAGACCCTAATCGCCTTAGGGTCAGTTTCTCTTCCTCTCAAGAATCTCACCTAGTCCCTCTAAAATTGACTGTCAACCACAGTGAGTTTGGTCTCTCAATACCCTTTATATAGTGTAGGGCTTACATCAAACATGAAATATAAACCCAAAAGGAATGTATTTCTGAAGTGCATAAAGTGATCGGTCAACCTTAAGGGCCGATTAGTTGGTTTGATCCCGATCTAGGAAACCACCGTTGCGAGTAAATCCGATCAGTCTGTAATATAACCAATCAGTCTCCCAGAACGTACCTTTCTTGTACAGCAAAACTGATTGATCAGACATGACTCATCGACTAGTCTGACAATAAGAATCTTGGTCCTCAAAATTGAGTCATAACTCAACAATTCTCCACTTTGGCAAAAAAAATTCTTGAATCTGATTGTCATTTCAATGCATCCTACCGGTGCCCAATAACACCACAACAGTGTCTAAAATTGTGTCCTGAAAACATGCCAAAGAACCCTAGCAGTGCTAGCACCCCGAAGGTACAAAACTCTTTCAAATCATCTTGACTAAGTTCAACAATGATTAAACTTAGTCACTATAATGGGCTTCATCAACATATCGGAAGGATTCACTTGCGGATTAATCTTCTTAACAGAAACAACCCTATCCTTGATAATCTTCCAAACTCATTAGATAGAAAGATTGTAGTATTTTTTAATTTGATTTGTATCCTTCCTACAGAGAAAGGTAGTAACCAAGTACTTGAAACGATTCGGTAAAAAAGTCAGAAGAATAATTGTTTTATTTTTGTCTTCAATAAATAATAGAACCGATCATTCTTCCAAAATGTACTTTCCATGTAGAACAAAACCGATTGGTCTATAATAGAACCAATCAGTCTTCCATAATGTACTTTCGATATACAACAAAACCAATCGATTTATAATAGAACCAATTAGTCTTCCAAAATGTTCCATATACAACAAAACCGATTGGTCGGATAGGACCCGCCGACCGATCGGACACTAAGTTTTTCTGGTCCTTAAAATTGAGCCATAACTCGATGCTAGTATACTACAAAATAAAAAGGACGAAGTAAAACTGCACTAATTGTGATTTTAGAAAAAGGGAATTTTGTGTAAAGCCACTGACAAATACTTATTTTGCATATAAACCCTTGATTTTTCAATATTATATAGGAACCCCTCACAAATCTCAATTTTTGCAAATAAAATTTTGCGCTATTTTTATGAACATTTTACCCTTATATGTCTGGAAAGTTTAGAAACATGATAGAGCTTTAGATGAAAAAATCAATATTTGCTAGGGGGTTATGTGCAAAAATCACAATCGCGTTCATGTGGGCTACCGGCTCTACCTCCTGTCAGGCAAGGATAAAAAGATCATAAAAGTAGCCCCACGGGTTTCTTTTGTCAAACATCAAGCTTGGTGAGGAGTACCCATGCAACTTTGAAAAAAATAAGAGTTTACATGCAAAATCAATATTGTTAGAGGGCTATATGCAAAATCCTCTTTGAAAATGATCAATAGGGATGGCAACGGGTCGGGTTTGGGATGGTCGGTCCATCCCAATTCTGTCCCGCTAAGAAATACCTTATCCCAAACCCATCCCAAACCTGTGTCGGGTTTGAATGATCAATCCCAAACTCGTCCCACTAACACTAGTAAAAATCCAAACCCGTCCCCTCCCAATTATGTTTTTGTTAAGAAGTAATGAGCATATTAAGATATATATACATTGAATGAATTAAACAGATGTACTACAATAAACAAAAAGCATGAGTTATATTATCTCCTTAAATATAGTATTGGTACAACATAAAATAAGATACTAAACTATATCCGAGTAAATTATCAAACGGCATAAAAAAATAACATAAATGTAATTGGATCAGGATATCCCAAACTTGATCGGGTTTTAGTTCGTAAATTCCAAACCCATCCAAACCCAATTAGTTTCATCCCAAACCCAACTTAATAGGGTCGGATTTTCCATTTTGCCCGTCCCGTTACCATCCCTAAGGGATCATGTCCATCCCATTTATACATAGAATCTCTCCTTTTTATTTTTACAAATACATCCTTCTGATTAGTTGTCGATTAAAAACATGGCAATCATCTTTATCTATCGAACTTTGGGGATTGTCGACAACAATCCTAGTTTAGCATAAAGATATTCGATAAAATGCCGATAAGAGGAGGATTATCCAAAGAAATACTGCCCCGAATATTTCTGCAAATACAAATAATGTCACTACACAATACATTGTACAAAGTCTTACTAAGAGGAGTTCAGATCTTCTCCAGTCGGTTGGCCCCTGTTGGTTGGCCTGCGATCATCACATCCGCACGATGGCAGACGACCCGAAAGTCAATGTACTCGAGCCGACTGCATGCGGCTGAGATGCGCTCTGGGCCCACCGACCGGCCGACTGACTGGAGGAGATCCAACCTCTGTTAAGAGAGAGAGAGAGAGAGAGAGAGAGAGAGAGAGAGAGAGAGAGAGAGAGAGAGAGAGAGAGAGAGAGAGAGAGGGGGGGAGGATAATGTGGCCACCCACGTGCAGAGCACTGCAAGGTGAGGGCTTAGTTTAGCCGCATGCTTACGCAGCTAAGTATCGGATCCAACGCCCCGGCAAAAAAACCCAGAGGACCCATTGGCGTGCCTTTGAGGCACGGATGCTGTCCCCCCAACACGGCCCATCCTCTGTTCTTAATCCCATCCTCTTCACTTTGGAGGGGGGGGGGGATTCTCAAAAGAATCAAAACCCAAAGGCCAAACACCCCAAAGAAGCCACATTCTATTATTATTATTATTATCTCTCGCCTTCTTCCTTTATTATTGTTATTATTATTTCTTTTAGGGAACCACCGTAGTGGTCCGTACATCATCTGTTAATGTGCCGCCGCAAGATGGAGCTGGGATCGAAACCCATCATAGATGCGAGAGAAATACCCTGGTTTTTAGTAACCCCACGGGTAGGAAAGTAGAAATCATCGCTTCCGCTGCGAAACCCTCATCCGGCGGATGGATTTCCTATAGCTTCAAGAGTAGCCACGAGTGTGTCCCAGGTTTGCTTTGTATTAGTGGAAGCATAAATGTGCTGAAATTACAGTAGATGGCATTTAAAGCCCTCTGTCGAATAAATATTGCTCTCGTTCAAATCCACAGGCCCTACTACGAGTTCGCCTCTACACCATGTCGACTTTCGTCTTGCTCCTTCTAGCATACGATCCAACACGGCGTGGCCCTAGATGCTCACTTGAGACGCCACTCAGAATCCATAGATACACTCAAGCGGAGATGCGCATAGTCATCCTAGCAAGGTTGAGCACGCCCAAAGGTGAAGCACACCTCATTGTGGGTGGTAGTAATGTTTGAGGGTCTACTTCATCGATTTACTAAATTGACGGACCCCAGAGGATTTAGTCGGTTCACCCGACGACCTACTATTGGGAATTATGGTTTTTCTTACTTGATTCACTCAAAGTAAGGTCCAACCCTCTTCCGATTCATTCAAAAGAGCCTAACACATGGAATTTGCAAGGCAAGATAAAGAGAGCTTATCAAATCATCAAAAAATGATTAAAGGAAAAACTTGATCAATGCCCTGTCAGGAAAAACAACTCTAACGATACAAAGGATCGAAGCGCACATTGGTGGGAAACACCTTCAAGCAATAAAGATCAAACCTTATAGTATAGGCTTAAAGGGAGGCAGAAAAGGAGAAAAGTATCCAAAGGCTCCTCCTCCTTGCAAGAGTAAAACTCTTCTCTTCTAATTTTCCCCACCCCAAACAGTGAAGAATTGGGTATTTATAGCCTAGATCAATCCCTAACTGAAACTAGCCATCGGATCATGATCTAAGGGCCGAAACGAGTTGATTGACTACTTATCCTATGGCCTGGGTATACGACTTCCGAATGATTGTTTGAACGTGTGTTCTTATCGTCCGAACGTTTGTTCGGACGTGGGACCCAGCAACCCCATGAGTAGGCCTTAAAAGTTCGAACAATTGTTTGGATGCCCTGCTTTGTACGTCCCAAACGAACTTGATACATTCAGACTATTTGTTTAGCAGTCTGAACGATGGTTCAAATGTCAAAACACTAAGGGTTCGAACAATGGCTCGGACCATCAGTGTGGACTTCTAGCACTTAGAAAAGTCTAATTGTTTGACTCCTCTCGAGTTAGACTCCGATGAAGCCAAATCTATTTTTCGAGAATAAAATATATTTTATTTAAAAAAATAATTACTCTAAAATGAAAATCATTTGTAATCACATCAAATCCATGAAAAGTGTGTTACGATGAAAGCGATGAAATCTCATGCAAGTCAATACGATGGAGAAACCTTCTACTACCCCTGCAAATCCGACCCACCACACATCTCTCAGGTAAGCAACTAAAGCCGTGTGAGGGACTGCCATGCAAATCTTCAGATGATCTTGAACCACTATGATGCACTTGACTGATGTTTAGGAAGACAAGCACTAGCATGACTTAACAGACATAGACGTACATGTAATTTCTCACACATTAGTTTGAACACAAAAATAAATCCAACAAAAGTGACACCCCGCATGACGGAACATAGGGAGGTTTTCCTAATGTAGAGGGAACACTCGACCTAATAAACAATCGCTTGTCTTGGAGGCACAATATAGACAATTGTGATGGATTATTGTTTTAATCACCAAGCTCTTATGTTCACTCTTCCACATATCACTCCACAAATTTTATGTTTTTAATATGTTAGGGGTGGTACACTCTGTCGAGCCTCACATGGTAGGCGTAAAAAAAGGTATAAACCTAGGAGGCCATCTATGTACTTTAAGGTAGAAGCATAGAAGGCTTGCAAGTAGATGACACAAACAAACAAATTTTTACTTGGAAGCCCAAATAGGAGAAACCAAGCTGGCATACCAAAGGTGCAAGCAATCTACTAGTAAGAGCAAAGTACAAAGAACATAGCATTACCTTGGATAATCTACTGTGGTTTACAACTCTACATCTCGAAGCCTCATGATGTTGCTTTGCCGAATCCATGTACTATCACAAGCAATCTCATGTTTTTCTTAATCTTTGTAACCTCCTATCCTCAGCCTATTACAGGTAGATGCTAGCTTTACTGCTTTGCTTGCAAGGATTCAATCACCACGAGGCACCAACCGTTGAAGCCCTATGAGCAGACCTTAGGGATCCACCCTCCCGTTCCAATAAGAGGACCCCACAAGGTGTTTCTCTCCCAAGCCATACGAGAGGACCCTCGACGAGGTATTGTAACCCAAAAACTAGGAGAGACACAAACACAATGTGATTTCAAAGGGTGGATGGGAATCAAAACCAATCCAATAGAAAAGGGCTGAAATCACTTGAAGCCATTCAAAAGGATGGGTTCACAAGAACCAAATCTAGTAATAAATAGGTCCATACGGAGGTATCAAGTGCATGCAAAAGAACTCCGAAGAATCTAAGGCTAAATCAATCAAGCATGAGCCATTGAATAATGAAGAGGGAGAGGTCAAATTATCCAATTTTGCAGTTTTCTCATGAAAGCTCTAACTCCTCCAAAAAACCGTTCTTCAACCTACCCTAAAGAGAATACGAAATATCTTATATAGTGAATGTATCCAAGCAAGGATAAACCTCATATATGGGCATATAATAGCCCAAAATCGGTTCGAACTTAGAAATTTCTAACATACAACTACAAGGGGGTCCCGACCCTCAAACTGGGGGGGGGGGGGGTTTGAACCCTCAATCCATGAGAGGTACCGACTAGGGTCTCTAGACTCCTAACTCAGAAAACCATGCCCTTGGTCACTGTTAAAATTGATATGTTATAAGCTTGTAAAACTCTGTTTTGATCTATTAATAAATGATGAATGTTATATAAGATGTATATTGGTATGTAGTACAATTACGTGTTCTTAATAGAACAGAGAGTCATGGCTATATGGTAGTCCACTGAGTAGGAAACTAAGTGGATTAGTCTTATATAACCTAAATTAGTTCACAGCTATGATCAAGTTGGTCACCTCATCATGTTAAATTTTGGGATAACAAAGCATGGATGTCTTCGTCATGGTCATCACCAAGCAAGGTTCTAAAAAGCGTTAGGCACTAGTCGGGCGGTGGGGGGCCGCCTAGCGCCTAGGCAACCTAGGCGTTTTGCCTTTTTTTTAATTATTTTAATTATTATTTAGATATTATATAATATATATATATATATATATATATATATATATATATTAAAAATTAATATAAGTTCAAGATTATCCCAAACCATTATTTTAAAGAACAAGTATATAACCATAATTCAAGATTGAGTGATTAACAAGAACAAAAGCAAACATGGTCCGCCTGGCCAGCCTCAGCCCGCCTAGCCCGTCTGGTCCGCCTGGCCAGCCTCAACCCGCTTGGCCCGCTTGGTCCGCCTGGCCAGCCTCAGCCCGCCTAGCCCGTCTGGTCCGCCTGGCCAGCCTCAACCCGCTTGGCCCGCTTGGTCAGCCTCAGCCCGCCTGGCCAGCCTCAGCCCGCCTAGGCGGCCGCCTTGCCCCGCCTAGACTGCCTAGGCGGCCGCCTAGCTCCGCCTGGGAGCTTGGCCGCTTTTCTGGAGCGCCTAGGGCCTAGGCGAGGCGGTGGGGGGACGCCTAGCACCTAGGCGCCGCCTAGACCGCTTTTTAGAATACTATCACCAAGCACAATATCTGTGATCGAACGAAACCAACACAGTGCATAAATCGGTGAGCAGACACCGATGCACTAGGCCATGTTCTGCTTAGAGTAAAATGGTCATAAACCTTGAGGAACCATGACTAATGGGCTAACCAGTTGTGTAGTTCTTTGGCGCACTAATGTATGAGGGTTCAGTTACGTGATCCAAAATCACGGTGTACTAAGTTACCCAGATAGTGTCGCATCAGTGTGCCACCCCTGTATGTCATCTACATCCCTAACAGGAGGTGCATTTCTTGGTCTAACTTACATCGTATTAAGTCCAGGCCTGGTGGTCATCAGTTGGATTGTTGACCGGATCTGATTACTCGATAGGGTAATCAGAGGTATGACATGTGTAGTCAACTTAGAAGGAACCAAGTCAAATGAGCTTTCGAGTCTAACGGTGTTCTCCATCGCTCGAGATGCATCATGACACCAAATGGAGGGATAACAAGTTTACCATTACTAAGCAAAGAGCAGGGTATGTGAGAGAATATAGAATATCTGGTGAATTGGAGTGCAGCTTGCAAATCACTTTGGGTGACTACACATGTTAACATGGACTCGGAGGATCGATGGTACACTCGAGTAGTATGTCGATCGAGTCCGAGTTGAAAGCCATAAAAACCTGGACCCTGAAAGTTCCACCTTATCCATATTATGTATGGTCCTTAAAACATCTCCTCGAAATACAGGATGTCATTAGAGGAAGCAAGAAGTCCAACCCTATGCTCCGTGTGCACATCATACTGGTGCACAATAGATGTATAACTTCGTGTGTGTGTGTTAAGGAAAAACCCTAGAGTGGTATAGAGACACGCATAGTCATCCCTTACCATAAGTGGACTCCGCCATATGAGTGCGATACACTTGGATATGTTGCAAGTTAACTAGCTGACTTTACTAGCTGCACCCTATGTGTTTATTAAGGGCACTCGAGTGAATAGTGAGATCATTAGTACACTCCACTTGTGTGTGTCGTGCAGTTCTCGTACACATAGGACTACCAACTAATATCATGAGGGTGTTTTGGAAAACCAAGCGTCACCATGAACTAGGGGGGGTCGACCTTATATGTTGGGAGACTAGCAAGGCCGACTCCCTAGTTTCTAGGAGGTTGTTACCTCCATAATAGGGCCCGGCCAAAGGGGATAAGGATGAGGGGTTTGACTTGGGGTTTCCAAACCCCCTAGAAGTTAGGGAGAGATAGAGACAAAGAGAAAGAAAAGGGGGGGGGGGGGTCTATCAAGTTGCACAAACAACCTAAGGGAGCTAGCCTTATAAAAGGAGCAAGGGGATAAGGGGGGCTAGCCCTAGTACAAGCCTTGTCCGACCCCCTCTCTTCATCTCTCGTCTCTCTCCTTTGCTAGCAACCTTGGATCTCAACACGTCTTCCTCACATGGTGTTTTCGTAGATAGAGAAGGGCCAATATAAGGAGGCACTCAAAGATCCTTCATTGGCATGCCATGCATCGTGTGAGATCAGGTGAACAAAGAATGCTTCATCCTCTCATGTCCATCGATTTCTTCATGGGCGATCTTCCGTCTCCATCAACCATTGACAAAGAAGACAATTCTCCGCGGTTAAAGGATCTGCTCAAAAGGTATGTAATACTCTAACACGTAGATCTAGTATAGTTCGAATTGCATACATGGTAGATATTCTCATTGCTAGATTGCTGTTATGGTGTTCGATTCACGTGCACGTATATGTAGATTAGTTTCAATGAAAGTTTTAATTAGGTAACGTGCACCACACACAATCTTTTCAACTGACAAATTGCTTCCGTTACGGGCCTCTAGCATTGGATTTTTCCAATAGTCACAAGGGTTTGGACCCTCATATATATGAGGGTCTGGACTTCCTACACTGAAGGTTTGGTTCCCCAATTTGTAGGTCCAGACCACATAGCGTTAGTAGGCACCAACACTTTGAGAAAAATCTTTGTGTGGTCCTAGTTAGGAGCAAAACCGTAAAATCTAATAAGATTATTTTCGCAACCCAGAAAATATAGAGGATCGTCAAACCATGGTTTGTATATAAAAGTATTTTAAATCAATCTCGGACTCCGAAACACATGAAATAGTAGGGTCGAATCCTTAAACATGCAGCTAACCAAGGAAACGGTTTTGAAGGCGTACTTTGTCAGAATGTGCGAGCTAGACAGTCTGATCTTTATCTTGATATTGTGTAGCACTTCAATGTCTTCAATGCGTTGTGAATGCTCACGCTATTCTAACTCACGGATTATACCAAGCTCACTCTTAATCGGTTTGCTCTCACAAATTTCGCCAACAAAATGATATTCAGCACAAAGGCTATAACAAGACTTATATCCACTCTTAAATAAATTATACAGTAATTGAGTTAGACTAAGATAAGACCTATACTCGACCTAGAGTAGGTCTGATTCTATAAGCATCTGCAGGATGCTTTTGTTAATCGAGCTAAATGGTGTTGGCAATTATTAAGGAAATTCTTATTCACACCCAACACATCTTTCAATAGCACGTCTTTCCCACCATTTCTTACCTTTTTTTTTTTTCATTCTGAATGAGAAGTATGCCCTCCTCCCCCCATACCTCATCGTGCCTCCCCTCCACAACTTACCACATAACCCACTCCTTTTATCACCTTCCTTCCTCGATTCGGTGCACCATATGCCTCTGCCTCCTTTGATGACTGTCTCTAACGTCTGTGCTTTCAGAACCTCCTCCTTTTCTATCGTCGTCGCCTCCCCTTCCCCTCCTCCTCCTTCCCTGTTACTACGATGCAGAAGGAGGATGATGAGGGAAGGGGAAGGAGGCACAACAACGGTTGGGAAGGAGGAGTTGAAGGGTACATTACGATGGAGGAGGAGGATGAGGAGGGAAAGGGGAGGCGCTAGGGAAGAAGGGAAAGCGGATGCATTGGAAGTGCCAACATTGGAGGAGGTGACGAAGATGGGATACCCAATGCACAAAGGGATACAATGGGAGATAGGGTGTGCAATGGACCGTCATCACAATTGTGTTTCAAACCTTTTTATTCAAAACTAAGAGGACTTGGTGAAAAGCCCGTTTTAGGAGATATTTTTTTGCTCCGGTCTCGACAATGTGTTGGTTTGAGCTCAAATCCATCCCGAAAAGATACTTTTACATTAAGCCGTTGTTAACTTTTTTAACCCCTATCAAATGACAAAAGTGCCCCTTCTTGTAGCCACCGAATTGATACTCTGCTAACAATTATGGAGTATCAATTCGGGCAAAGTATTAATTTTGGCATCGTATCAATTCGATTGCTATTGTGAAATCATTGTAGCTGCTACAATGAAATCACTGTAGCCACTCAATTTCAATTTGAACGGGTTTGGACACATGACTTACCTAACCCGAGGAACCTGAGTACATTGGCATACTTACATCTCACTATAGTAGATTCATTGATCTGATCTCATTATACTACAGTGCTACATTGATTAGTGGATCACACTCTAATCTCATTGCACTACAGTGGTGTAACAATTAGTGGCACACACACGATCACACGACTTATACTCACACCCGTTCGAGTGCTCGACTAATCCAGTAATCCATATATAAATCACAAATTCACAATAGAGAAAGAGAAGTCATAACCCACACGGCTGACACCATCTGTTCTTATCTTACCCCCTCACGCGTCTCTCTTCAACGGTGCAGAGCAATGCTTTATTTTCAATCAAACGGTTTTGACCACTTAATTTTGCCATTTTTTTCCCATATGCATACATTTCACAAGCATTTCTAATTGAGCAACCCATCAATTTCTTCACACATTGGGCAACCCGAACGGGCAAGCACGGGTTGAGCTCCAAGGGCTCCAAGGGCAGGCATGGGTTAAGGTGTGTGTACCTCGTGTTGGGCATGGGCATACTATAAGCATCTGATCTTTATCTTGATATTGTGTAGCACTTCAATGTCTTCAATGCGTTGTGAATGCTCAAGCTATCCTAACTCACGGATTATACCAAGCTCACTCTCAATCAGTTTGTGCTCACAAATTTCGCCAACAAAATGATATTCAGCACAAAGGCTATAACAAGACTTATATCCAACCTTAAATAAATTATAAAGTAATTTAGGTAGTCTAAGATAAGACCTATACTCGACCTAGTGTACGTCCGATTCTATAAGCATCTACAGGATGTTTTTGTTAACCGAGCTAAATAGTATTGAAAATTATTAAGGAAATCCTTATTCACACCCAACACATCTTTCAATAGCACCTCTTTCCCACCATTTCTCACCTTTTTTTTTTTTCATTCTTAATGAGAAGTATGCCCTCCTCTCCCCATACCCCATCGTGCCTCCCCTCCACAACTCACCGCATCCACTCCTTTTATCACCCTCCTTCCTCGATTCGGTGCACCATATGCCTCTGCCTCCTTTGATGACTGTCTCTAACGTCTGCACTTCCAGAGCCTCCCCTCCTTTCCTATTGTCATCACCTCCCCTCCTTTCCTATTGTCATCACCTCCCCTTCCCCTCCTCCTCCTTCCCTGTTACTGTGATGTAGAAGGAGGATGATGAGGGAAGGGGAAGCAGGCACAACGACGGTTGGGAAGGAGGAGGAGTGGAAGGGTAGGTTACGATGGAGGAGGATGAGGAGGGGAAGGGGAGGCGCTAGGGAAGAAGGGAAAGCAGATGCATTGGAAGTGCCAACATTGGAGGAGGTGACGAAGATGGGATACCTAGTGCACAAAGGGATACATTGAAAGATAGGGTGTGCAGTGGAACGTCATCACAATTGTGTTTCAAACCTCTTTATTCAAAACTAAGTGGACTTGGTGAAAAGCCCTTTTTATGAGATAATTTTTTGCTCTAGTCTCGATAATGTGTTGATTTGAGCTCAAGCCCATTGCGAAAAGACACTTTTACATTAAGCCCTTGTTGACTTTTTTTAACCCCTATCAAATGACAAAAATGCCCCTTTCTGTAGCACTAAATTGATACTCTGCTAACAATTATGGAGTATCAATTCGGGCAAAGTATTAATTTTGGCATAGTATCAATTCTATTGCTACAATAAAATCATTGTAACTGCTACAATGAAATCACTGTAGCAACTCGATTTCAATTTGAACGGATTTGGACACAGGATTTACCTAATCCGAGGAACATAAGTACATTGGCATATTTGCATCTCACTACAGTGGATCCATTGATCTGTTCTCATTACACTACAGTGCTACATTGATGAGTGGATCACACTCTGATCTCATTGCACTACAGTGGTGCAACGATTAGTGGCACACACACGATCACACGACTTATACTCACACCCATTCGAGTGCTCAACTAATCCAGTAATCCATATAAAAATCACAAATTCACAATAGAGAAAGAGAAGTCATAACCCACACGGCTGACACCATCTGTTCTTATCTTACCCCCTCGCGCGTCTCTCTTCAACGGTGCAGAGCAATGCTTTATTTTCAATCAAACGGTTTTGACATCTTAATTTTGTCATTTTTTTCCCATATGCATACATTTCACAAGCATTTCTAATTGGGCAACACATCAATTTTTTCACACATTGGGCAACCCGAACGGGCAAGCACGGGTTGAGCTCCATGGGCTCCAAGGGCAGGCATGGATTAAGGTGTGTGTAGGTCGTGTTGGGCATGGGCATACCCTTCAACCCGCCCAAATCCCACCCCTAATCACTGGATCAGTTATAGTGTTTTTGGTCTATTATTGGGGATTTCATTGTAAAACGCGTGCTAAAAAAAAAACTACACAACATCTTCTTATTACTGTACATCTGCTATAGGGATAGAATGATCATTTAAAAAAAATAGAATGACGGAGGAACTTAATGCTAAACGCAACATATACAAGAGTTTATCATAGTACCGGGGTAGTAAGAATGATCTTAGGCTAATAACCCCTAAAAACTAATTATATTTGGTTTTTTCATAATTTGATTTTTACAATAAAATCCCAACATTAAAGAGCCAAGCTACCGAAAATCTGAGAAGGCACCATAAAAAGGGCAGGTTGTTCCAAAACTTAACCCCAACTATAAAACTTAGCAATCAACATCAGATCCAAACTTTGATCTTCATTTAATAATTCAAATGAGTCAAATTTGATCTATAATTTTTCCCACAGAAATCTTAATATCTTTTTTTATTTGCTGGACCGATCAAGCGGTCAAAGAACAGGACACTAAAGCAAGGGCTCAAAAAGATCCGGAGATCGGAACGGGAGAGAGACGACAATAACTATTTTATTAAATTCCATAATCTCATGAATATAACATCAACGGTCAGGATTCGCATGCGCAAACAAGACACAAAAAGCTCGCTCCACGATGTCCATATCGGGAGTCGAACAGAGACCTCCAACAATAAAGAAAGGAAGTATTACCTAGGGGAGGCAATGGGTCGGGTCGGGTTGAGACATAGGTATAAGGGCAAAACATCCAATCCGAACCCGACCCGTTTAATAAACGGGTCAAAAACTTAAACCCAAACCCGATCCGACCCCGTCGAACCCGTTTACTAAACGTGTCGGGTCGGGTTGGGTCAACAGAACCCATGTAAACCTGCTGTGTTGGGTCAAGACAAGTCGGATTGGGCCGGGTTTGATCGGGTTGGTTCGCGTTGGTTCAGGTTGGCTCGGGTCAGGTTGACACGACCCATTTGATAAACAGATCAATCGGGTTATAAGTGCAAACCCGAACCTGACCCATTAAATAAACGGGTCAATCGGGTCGACCCGTTTATGACCCGAACCCGTTTAGACCAAACCCAAACCCGCTAACTTCGGGTCGGGTTGACGGGTCTGGTCAAGGATTGCCACCCCTAGTACTACCAGACCAAGAGCCCATTGGTGAAATGGATCTCAATATAGAGATGAGTAAGAAAGTCTGTCTTAATTTTCTTTTTGGCCATGATACCTTTGGACAACAAAAACCCTCCGGAGCTGGCCGTCCCTTTGTCGTTATCGTCGGCGTCGATCCAATAATAAACAAGATGGGGGTAGGGGAATCTTGGGGGAGAGATGGAACCTACCACTCTCTTTGGTCCTCCATCAAATGAAAACCCAATAAAGTTGGTGAATAGATAGGAGACCGGATATCGAGTGGTGTTGACGTCACCTGAGTGGGCCTCATATCTCGTGCGTCACTCCACCTTTGAACTGCTGATTCATGCTAGAAGTGGTCCAAAGTGGAGAGAGAGAGAGAGAGAGAGAGAGAGAGAGAGAGAGAGAGAGGGAGAGAGATTATTCCTTTTTTTTTAAAGTGGAGAGAGAGAGAGAGAGAGAGAGAGAGAGAGAGAGAGAGAGAGGGCCCCTCTCGAGTCTTTTGTCTTGCCAATTTTATAAGGCTGCCTTGGTAGGGATGGCAACAGGTCGGGTTTGGAACGGGTCGGAGCTATACTAAACCTGCCATGTTATATTTTATCCCGTTTCTTATCCGTACCAAACCCACGTTGGATTTTGGGGGCAATTTTCAAATCCATCCCAATTAGCACTGGGAAGATCCGTGCCCATCCTGCCCCACCCCGCTTATACTTTGGGTCGGATTGGGTCGGGTCCGGCTTTACAGAACAACCTATGTAAATTCATCAATAATTGAAGAATGATTTGGAATTCGATAAGTATTGTGATTATGCATGCTCTAGGAAAAATCATTCAGTAAATAGTAATTCATGAATAATTGGATAATCGTTTACAATTCCAAAAACAAATACTTTACGAACTTAATATTGCGGACTCGTGCGGAGTTATTCATATAAGTTATATAACCGGGTTGGGTCGGGCGGGTTGGAGTAAAACCAGATCGGGTTTTTAATTGAAATTCCAAATCCGCTCTAAATCTGTTTTTGAGCATCCCAAACCAATCCCAATAGGGTGGGTCAGGCAACTAGGTAAACCCGGTTAATTGCCACCCCTATGCGTAGGGGTGTAAAAATGACACGTTGGTCAATAATCTAACATGAAATTCAACAGCCCAAGCCTGTTTAGACTCGGTCAACAGACTGGTCAGGCTCAACCTGAGAATACCGTGGGCTGGGGCTGAGCTACTGCCACGGTCCGCAGCCCAGCTCGAAGCGAGGTCCAACAGGGCTAGCCCAGAAACCCAGACCGAAATCCTCTAGATTATATATCCCTAATTATAAAACACGCTTTTGATGTTGTGAGAGAAGGAGGAACACGCGGATTCTCGTGGACTATTGTCTCTATAAAACTTGACGGCCTCATATATATTGACAATATATTTATGAGGTTTTTCACAAACTGACCACCAAGTTTGTTGCATTGCTCAAAGTAAGTACAGAGCCCAAAAACGTTACTTGTATGACCACCAAAAAAATTTCAGATAAAAATATCCTTAATGAAGCGAATCACTTCTTCTTTCGTGAAACCAATAGAGTCTCAAACGCAAATTTAACGTTTGTTTACGTTTGGTTACATTTTGTTTACGTTTTCGTTACGTTTTGTCGGAATATCAACGGAACCTTTTCATCGCCAGAACCTTGCCGGAACCTCTTCATCGTCGGAACCTTGCCGGAACCTCGCATGAACCACTTCATCGTCGGAACCTTGCCGAAATCTCTTCATCGTCGGAACCTCGCCTGAACCACTTCATCGCCAGAACCTCTTCATCGTCGGAACCTCACCGGAACCTCTTTATCGCCGAAACCTCACCGGAACATCGTCGGAATCTCTTCATCGACATAAACTAGATGTAACCCGACGTAAACCCAGCGTAAAATTACTCAACCAATGTTTTTGCTACTATTAAGGGCAAAATGACAAAATTTTACGTTTTTTTACATTTGGACATTTTGTTTACGTTTCGCCGGAACCTCTTCAGAACCCTGTCAGAACCTCGTCGGAACGTTGTCGAAACCTCTTCATCACCGAAACCTCGCTAGAACCTATTCATCGCTGAAACATCACTGAAACCTCTTCATCGACGTAAACCCGGCGTAAAATTACTCAACCAATATTTTTACTACTATTAAGGGCAAAATTTTACGTTTGTTTATGTTTAGTTACATTTTGTTTATGTTTTCGTTACATTTTGCTGGAACCTCACCAAAACCTCTTCAAAACCCTATCGGAACCTCGCCATAACCTCGTCGAAATCTCTTCATCGCCGGAACCTCGTCGGAACCTCTTCATTGACGGAATCTTTTCATCGCCAGATCCTTGCCGGAACATCGCCGGAACCTCTTCATCGAAGTAAACCAGACGTAAAACCGACGTAACCCAGATGTAACCCCAACATAAAATTACTCAACCAATGTTTTTACTACTGTTAAGTGCAAAATGGTCAAAAAAAGTCATAAAACACTCGTGCCTCTGAATCGACACGTGTAGGTGGTAAAAAAAGTAACTTTTTTCGGGCTCTGTACTTAGTTTGAGCAATACGACAAACTTAGTGGTCACTTTGGAAAAATCCTCTATATTTATAGACTTAAGGTTAGGATTTACTTGGTGCTTCTAAAATGGGTAGGCACACGTGTCGCAGTCGCACGCTATAACCAGTGGCGGACCCAAGATTTTTCCTCAAGGGGGGCATAATTATTAAAAAGTAACTACAGTCGCTGCCTCATTGTCGAAGGCTTTGGCAGGCGGCGTGACAACGTACCTACCCTTCCTTCGATTGCGTAGCAAAAGGCCTATTATGATTTTGCCTCTAGTGGAGGAGCATTTCGATTCTCGAAGTCCTTCGAAAATTTGAAATTATAATTGGCCGACTCGATCGGAGTTCACGAGTTGTAAATAATAGAACAGATCCTTTTTTTTTTGGCGGGGGGAGAGGGATTTCATACATACCCTCAAAAACCTATAAATATGCCCCATTTTCCACTCGATTCTTATTCACTAAGGGTCATGGGATGAACTCTACGGGGATGCCACGTGCACAGGAGGTGGCAGACGACAGTGGGTATTGGCCGGACAGTGGTGGGCGTCGGTGGTCGGCAAACGGCGAGGCCGGCTGTGGGTCACCAATACGGGCGACGATGGGGGGTGGTGGCTGACAGGGGTGGTGGTTGGAGGTGACGGGTGGCCCATATGGCGGTGGGGTGGTGGTCGGTGGCATGCCGGTGGATATTAACTTGCGGGGGGTGGTGGCCGGTGGGGAGGTGACGGCTAGTGGTGGCCACCTCCATGTGAAGTTGGCAACCAAAAGTTGGCTAGAATTGTTTTTAGATAAATTACACTTTGCTTCCCCCTCCTGAAGTTTAGCTCAAAAACATTTATCCCCCCTATCGTTAAAAAATAACATTTTGCCCCACTTCAATTCAGCTTCGATTAGATAAAAATTACCAAATGAGGAAATCAAGTAGGTGACAAAAGGGGTATTCTGCTAACAGTTCAAACTTTAGGGAGTGATTTGGAACAAAATAAACTATACAGGGGTTAAGTGTTTTTGAGCTAAACTTCAATGGGGTAAGTGTAACTTACCTTGTTTTTTCCCCAATTGAGGAGGGGCTTCAACCCCCCCGGGCCCAATATAGGTCCGCCCCTACCTATAACACTCCCCCTTGATGCACACTTTCAAAATAATGCTTCATTAAATCCTTACTAAGGAAAACCCAATTGGGACAAAACATTTATCGAATGAAAAAAAAAGTACAATCTATTTTTCGGGTAATAGGTTATTGAATAACTGATTCTTCTGAAATCTTTCTTGGTGCGACTTATGACGCGGCCCGTCTGTTTTACAGCCCTAATCTATATAACATGTTAGGGCAATTTGTGCTGACTAGACAACTTTCGGAGACAACTTTTGGAGACAAGTTGTCCATCCGATGATTCCGATCTGACTATATATGTCAAACATATCCCCATATCCCTCAAATCAAACGGACAAAAACTCCCTCCCCTCAAATCTAACTGCCCCCGCTCCTCTATCATCTGATCCCCCCGCCCCTCAAATCTAACTTCCCCCGCTCCTCTGCCATCTGATCTCTCTCTCTCTCTCTCTCTCTCTCTCTCATGCGATATATCCGCCCACCCTGTGATCTGATGATCCCACGCCCCCTGATATCTCTCTCTCTCTCTCTCTCTCTCTCTCTCTCTCTCTCTCTCTCTCTCCCCCTCTAACCGCCCCCCCACCCCCCTGCGATCTGATCCTCCCGCCCCCTCCCCCTCTCTCTCTCTCTTACTCTCTCTCTCTCTCTCTTCCCGTCGCTAACCGCCCCCCCACCCCCCTGCGATCTGATTCCCCTGCCCCCCTCTCTCTCTCTCTCTCTCTCTCTCTCTCTCTCTCTCTCTCTCTCTCTCTCTCTCTCTCTCTCTCTCTCTCTCCGTCGCTAACCGCCCCCCCTTTCCTCTGCGAACTGATCCCCCTGCCCCTCCGGCCCCCCCTCTCTCTCTCTCTCTCCCCATCGCTAACCGCTTCCCCCCACCCCTGCGATCTGATCCCCCCGCCCCCTCTATCTCTCTCTCTTTCTCTCTCTCTCTCTCTCTCTCGCCCCGTCGCTAACCGCCCCCCCCTTTCCTCTGCGAACTGATCCCCCCGCCCCCTGATTCTCTCTCTCTCTCTCTCTCTCTCTCTCTCTCTCTCTCTCTCTCTCTCTCTCCGTCTAACCGCCCCCCCACCCCGCCCCAACACCTCTTCTGCGATGTACCCCCCTATCAAACCGCCCCCTTCGATCTGATCCCCCCTCTCTCTCTCTCTCTCTCTCTCTCTCTCTCTCTCTCTCTCTCTCTCTCTAAAATCAGGCCTCCACGATCATCACCTGCTATTGTTTCGCTCCTCGGATTTTGGTAAAAGGGTAAGCTTTTGTTGGACTTCTATCGATTTTTCTACGGATTTCTATGCTTCATCCCCGTTATTGTTGGGTTGAATATTTCCTCTATGTTTTGGGTTACGGAATTCTGGGACCTCTTCTAGGGTTTCTGGGTTACGGAATTCGTCTGCCCAGTTTTCGGAACCAATTTCCAGTTCTCAGTTTTGGGTTCTTCCAGGTATTGTTGTGCTTCAGGTTTTAATTTTCCACCGTGTCTCATTCTCTCTCTCTCTCTTTATATCTTTTAATATCACGCCGTCTCTCTATATGATTTAATGTTATATATATTTTCTTTCATTTTTTCAGGTTCCCAACACCGATTAAGCCACCGCCACCGGTTCCCCTCTCCCTCTCTCCCTCTCTCTATCAACCCAACCCAATCCCACCCAAGGTTTTTTCTCATCTATCTTTTTTAGTATGTAACTGTGTTTGTTGGATTCTTTTTTCTCTCTCTCTCTTTTTGAGTGTGTAAATGTGTTTGTTGGATTGTTGGGAGTGAAAGACAATCTCCGGTTTGTATCATTAAAGTCTCTATTAAATATTAACTTTAGTAACAATCTCCGGTTTGTATAATTAAAGTCTCTATTAACTATTAACTTTAGTAACAATCTCCGGTTTGCATTGTAACAAAATTCAGCTTCCCACTACTTCAGTGGTAACAAATTTATCCCTCTCTCTCTCTAAATGAGGACTTATATGGGATTTTTTTTTGGGGTTATTTTAACTTTACCACCAAAATTAACTATTCGGTCAGCTCACCCGACTTTATTTCTTCTCCGTTAGTTCACTCTTTCTCTTAGATGGTGAGCTGATAGAACATTTACTTTTGGGGGGAGTAAAGTCCCAACCCCATCCCACCCAAGGTTTTCTTTCTCTCTCTCTCTCTCTCTCTCTCTCTCTCTCTCTCTCTCTCTCTCTCTCTCTCTCTCTCTCTCTCATTTTGATTGTGTAATTGTGTTTGTTGGATTGAAAGACGATCTCTGGTTATTACCATCCATGGGAGTATCCATTGCAGAAAGTCTATATTAACAAAGTTCAGATTCCAACTACTTCAGTGTTAACAAAGTTCTCTCTCTAAATGGGACAAATATGGGATTTTTTTTTGGGTTATTTTAACTATGCCCCACATATTTTTCATTGAATTAGACTTTACTTCACTCTTTCTATTAGATGGTGAGCTGATAGAACATTTAGTTTTGGGGGGATTAAAGTCTAATTAATCAAAATATGTAGAGTAAAGTATAATACAATGCAAATTTTGTGACGCTCTTTTTCCTGCGTTCCAGTTTTAACCCAAGAACCCATAAGCTTTCTTTTTATCATAGTAACAAAGTTCTGATTCGCACTAATTCTTTGGTAACATATTTATATCTCTCTCTCTAAATGGGGCTAATATGGGATTTTTTTGGGGGGTATTTCAACTTTGCCACAAAATTTTCATTGAATTAGACTTTACCACATATTTCCATTATTAAGACTTTACCCCCAAAAGTAATTGTTCGATCCAATCACACGCCAAAACTTTATTTCTTTTACCGTCAATTCACCCTTTCTTTATATGGTTAGCTTACATAACACTTTGTTTTGGGGGGATAATTAAAAAAAAATGGGGAGTAAAGTCTAATACAATAGAAAATTTTAGGGGCAATGTTAAATAACCCTTTTTTTGGTGTGTTCGATTTTGTACCCAAGAACTCAACCCATAAGCATATTTGAGTCAAAAAAAAAAAAATCGCAAAAATTGTGGGCCAATGTTAAATAACCATTTTTTGGTGCGTTCCAGTTTGTACCCATAAGCAGATTTGGGTCAGAAAATGGACTAATATGGGATTTTTTTTTTTGGGTTATTTTAACTATGCCCCACATATTTTTCATTGAATTAGACTTCACTTCACTCTGTCTCTTACGCCAAAACTTTATTTCTTTTACCGTCAATTCACCCTTTCTTTATATGGTGATCTTACAGTACACTTTGTTTTGGGGGGATAATTAATAAAAATATCCCTTTCTTTATATGGTGAGCTTACAGAACACTTTCTTTTACCGTCAATTCACACTTTGTTTTGGTGAGCTTACAGAATACTCTTTCTCTTACAGAACACTTTCTTTATATGGTAACAAATTTATCTCTCTCTCTCTAAATGGGCCTAATATGGGATTTTTTTTTGGGGGTATTTCAACTTTGCCATAATTTTTTCATTGAATTTGACTTTACCACATATTTTCATTATTTAGGCTTTACCTTCAAAACTAACTTTTCGGTCAGCTCACACGCCAAAACTTTATTTCTTTTCCATCAGTTCACCCTTTCTCTTAGATCGTTAGCTAAAATAACAGTTAGTTTTGGGACCATCCCAAATAATTAATAAAAATATAGGGAGTAAAGTGTAATACAATGCGAAATTTCTGGGGCAAACTTAAATAACCCCCTCTTATCTTTGTTCCAGTTTGTACCCAATAACCCAACCCATAAGTAGATTTGGGTCAACACAAAAAAAAATTCTTTAATGCCAACATGTTAGTGATCAATTCAAAGTGATATTTACATACAAACACCTCGATCAATTCATTCAAACATTATATATTGACCCCTGCATTTACATACAAACACCTCAATTCTCTATCATTCTCTCAACTCCACCACACCCCAACTTTCTCTCTCTCTCTCTCTCTCTCTCTCTCTCTCTCTCTCTCTAAACACCCTCCCTTTTTCATTGATTCTCTGCTATTAATAAATGATTCTCTATCTTAATTAGGGGGAAAGTAGGAAAAAAAAAATCTTTATGGTCTTTTTGTTGCTTCTTCTTTTCTGCTTGATGAGAAAATCGGTCAATAGGGGTGGTAATGCTCGATATGGGTTTTAAATCCCTCTTGCAAATAGGGGTGGTAATGCTCGATGGGGGTTTTAAATCCCTGTTGTAAATGGGGTAGTGATGGAGCTATGTATGGGCTAAGGGGGGCCATCACTCCCCCTTTCAATTATTGTTTTTGAAAAATATTATATAGTAAATGTCTTTAATTTATACAATTTTTTTTTTCATGCTTTGATCCCCCCATCCCAAATAAAATTATTATGCTTTGACCCCTCTTAATATTAAATCATGATTCTGTCCCATAATGGGAGGTGTTAGGCTTATTCAAAAATTAAAAAATAATAAAAATCATTTTGTATAACAAAAAACCTAAATCTTTATGGTTTTTTTGTTGCTTCTTCATTTATGTACGGTGACAATAATACTCAATTATATTTCTATTAAAAACATTGTGTAAGAGTAACGCTGCATAAACAACTCAATTAAAATTTTGACTTAATTAATTTAGAACAATCTTCGAGCATAGGCAGTTGGTGTGATATATAACTAAAAACTAAAATTGCAATTGGTACAAAATATAACTATTATAATGATTACTGATATGATTAATAGGTGCTGCTATGGATCTTATTCCTTCACCACCATGTACGCCTGAGTATGTTCCTTCTACCCCTCCGGAGACTCTACAAGTGGGGCAAGATATAGATGAGATCATCCCACAAGCGTATGACCTTCAGGTTGTCGGGCAACCACCACAACCTGAGGACTTCTCTCATCATGATCATTTTTCTCACTCCAACAACATTGTCTTACACGCGGCTGGCTCCAGTGAGTTTGCCTCACAGGTACGATGTTATTCCGTAATGAGAGAAATACAAAAAATTATACTACTAACCTATATTTTAGTGTATCTTACAATAAATATAATAGAAAATTCAATATAAAATATAAATTTAATAAAAAATAATTATTTATCAAGTTTATCTTTAGTTAAATAAAATTTTATCATGTTTACATTTTCATACTTTATATACGCAAAATAGGATCAACATCGCCGAAGGAAGAATGATAAATCTGAAAACAAATCATTGCAACTAGGGCGACTGAATACTTCAATAAAGGATCCCAATACAGTGTTTCATAAGCGCTCAATGGGTCAAGTCGCCAGGAGACAAAGAGAAAAGAAAAAAATAGCAAGCAAAAACGCTATGACAATATTACCAGCTGAAAATTCAGAACAACTGCCGACTAAAAATCTAGAGATGTCAGACAAATCAACAAAGGATCCCCAGATAGTGTTTCAAAAGCGCTCAATGGGTCAAATTGCTAGGAGACAAAGAGAAAAGGAAGAAAAAGCCAGGGGCAAGGCTTTGATGATATTATCAAATGGAATTTCAAATCAACGTCCGACTGAAAATCTAGAGATCTCAGACAAATCAACAAAGGTTCTCAAGATAGTGTTTCAAAAGCGCTCAATGGGTCAAATTGCTAGGAGACAAAGAGAAAAGGAAGAAAAAGACAGGGGCAAGGCTTTGATAATATTATCAACTGAAAATTCAGATCAACGTCCGCCTGAAAATCTACATATGTCAGACATACCGGTATTTCAACAAAGGCAAACAAAGAGGACAAGAAATGATCTCGAGATATTGGATTATTCACGCTCCATGGGTCAACGTGCCAGAAAGCAAAGAGAAAGGGAGAAAAGAGCTAGGGCAATGACTGTGATGAGAGAAAGAACTACAACTTCTAAACATCTTCTGCTTGCAAATCATGTTTCAGAACCAGTTGATAATGAGGAGCAACCTTTGCAACACAACACGTAAGTTACATATATTAAAGAAAATGCATCTTCTTTACTTATTTTTAATTAATCATAAGAACTACCTATGTTTTAAACTTTAACATCATATTATATTGGTTCGTGTTCAGAACTATAGAAGTCGAAGCAATTGATGAGGATGAGGACTTAAATGAACCTCTTTCACATGGGGAACAACTAGGCCGTCATTTTCTTGGTCGTATGGATGTCTTATGGCCTATGTGTTCGGCTATGCACTTTATTGACGAGCGATTAGTCAAATCCTCTGTGAGGTCACCACGATTCGGCACTTGCTGTCTTGAAGGAAAGATAAGATTATCATTGCTTAAGGTTCCCCCCCAACCAATTAAAGATTTATTTGATGGTGACGATAGTCATAGTAGATCTTTCCGGCTACATGCTAGATATTACAATAAAGCAAATGCATTTACAAGCCTCGGTGTGCAGAGAGATTCACGTGTTATTATGGGCAGAGGACCTAGACCATTCACGATACATGGAGAGCTTTGACACCAAACGGGAGTCTTATTGTCAAGACAAGATCAAATACCATCGTATGCACAGCTCTATATTTACGATCCATCACAGGCGTTGCAAATTCGCGAAAATAGAAATGAGAATCTTGATAGTTCTATCCTCCGGATTATACAATACACTCTTATAGAGTGCAATCCCTTCATTGTCAAATTTAAAAGAGCACACGAATTATTGAGTACAGTGGATAATGAAGGGTCGAATGTGTATGTATACTTGCATTATTCCAAATCTACTGACCAACGGCGCTATAACTTACCAAGCTCTGATGAAATTGCGGTTGTTTTACCAGGAGACGGGACAGAGTACTCTAAAGTGCGAGATATTAAGATTTACTTGCGCAGTGAACAGTCGCTAATGACCATCAGTGAGTGTCATCCGGCATACCTGCCGCTCCATTACGTCCTTCTTTTTCCATATGGTGAGCTTGGGTGGCACGAAGGTATGAAGAAATGGGACACAGTTACAAATGTGACAACAAATACAAGACTGACACAGATGGATTACTACAGCTACAGACTATTCCAAAGACTCACAGAATACTCAATAATCCTTAGAGCATGTAAGTTGTTCCAAGAGTTCATCGTCGACGCTTGGGCAGCAATGGAGCAGAACAAGATGAACTGGCACAGAGACAATCAAAAAAAACTTCGTGCCGAGTTATACCAGGGGTTAACTGATGTTGCCGCACAAGGCCTTGACCCCAATCAAGTCGGAAAAAGGATTATCTTACCGTCCACACATATTGGAAGTCCACGCCACATGTTTGAGATATTCCAAGATTCAATGGCAATCACGCTGTATAATCACCATCCTGATATATTCCTGACTATGACCGCAAATCCAAAATGGGATGAGATTACACAAGAATTAATAGGTGAGCAGAAATCAACAGATCGTCCGGATTTGATTTCTAGAGTTTTTGAGCTGAAAAGAAAGGCACTGATGAAAGAGATAAAGCTTAATGGGGTTTTCGGTAAGGAAGTTGGCCACGTCTACACTATTGAATTCCAGAAGCGCGAGGCCTGCCGCATATGCACGCGTTGATATTTCTACGTTCCCAAGATAAGATCCGAAATGCTACGGATGTTGATAAAGTTGTACGAGCAGAACTACCGAGCCGCGATGATTCAATTCTATACCAAACAATCACCACATGCATGATACATGGGCCTTGCGGTGCGCGGAACAAGACAGCACCCTGTATGGATAATGGACGATGCACAAAAAGATATCCGCGGGACTTTTCTGATGCAACTACAATGGACCAGGATGGTTATCCTATTTACCATAGACGTGACACTGATAGCTTCCGTACACGTGATGGTCATCTAATTGATAATCGAGATATAGTACCGTATAACCCGTACCTAACAAGAAAGTTCAACTGTCATATCAACGTCGAGGTCTGTGCTGGGCTGCGATGCGTTAAATATATACATAAATACATCTATAAAGGGCACGATCGAACAACAATCGTTATGGGAGGGGTAGATGAAATAAAGGATTACCTTGATGCGAGATACATTGGTCCAACAGAGGCATCATGGCGAATTTTCCAACATTCGATGCACGAGAAAATACCAAAGGTCGAGCGACTTGCCATTCATCTACCGGGAGAGCACCGAGTTTTATTTGATCCTACCATGGAGATTGAACAGATTCTTCAAAATGCCAGTACGCAGAAGTCTACTTTAACTGCTTTTTTCGACTGTTGTGCGTTAAACCAAGAAGCAAGCAGCCTGACACATCAAGAATTTCCATAATATTTTGTATGGAATAAGTCGCAAAAGAAATGGACCAAACGAAAATCTGGTTTTGCGATTGGTAGGATGTTTTTTGCAAGTCCTAGCTCTGGCGAAAGGTTCTACATGCGGCTTCTATTAACTGTCGTTCGAGGACCGACATCTTTTGAAAGCTTACGCACTGTTGATAATGTATTGCACAATACATTCAAGGCTGCATGCATCGCGAGAGGATTGCTAGAGGACGATGAGGAGTGGGTACAATGTCTTCAAGAAGCGGCAATAATGAAGACCGGACAACAATTGAGGAGGCTATTCGCTGTCATTCTGCTAAATTGCTCCCCTGTAGAACCACATAGACTATGGAGGCGCTTCCGCGAAAACATATGTGATGACCTAGCCCACAGGATACGCAACACGTATATGATCACAGTGCCAAGTGAAAATGAGGTCGAGGACTACGGACTCTACCTACTGAATCAGTTGCTTGCTGAATCCGGTAAGAGTCTGATCGACTATCCTCACATGCCAATGTATACATCAAACTGGTGCACAGTGCCCGGTAATAGGTTAATCATCGAGCACTAGCAACTAGAACATGATGCCAAACAGTCTGATCCGCAGAAGAATATCGACAAGCTTAATGCTTGCCAGTGTGCTGCTTTCGATCGGATATTTTCGTCGGTCATAGAGAACAAAGGCATGATGTTCTTCCTAAACGGCGGAGCAGGGACCGGGAAGACTTTCCTATACAATACTTTAGCAACGATGTGTCAAAGCCTTGGTCATATCGTGGTCGCAGTCGCGACATCAAGGATTGCATCGCTTCTTCTCCTTGGAGGGCGGACAACACATTCCACATTTAGTATACCACTAGATGTCATGGACAATTCGGTATGCGGATTCAGTAAGCAGTCGATCCAGTCAGAGCTATTGCAACAGGTGAAGCTGATCATATGGGATGAAGTTCCAATGCAACACAAGTACTGCGTTGAAACTGTCGATCGGACACTTCGTGACATACGCGAGGTCGATAGGCCATTCGGAGGCATAACGATTGTACTTGGTGGCAACTTTCGACAGATATTGCCTGTGATACCAAAGGGTTTACGTGAGCAAATCATTGCCGCTACTCTACAAAGGTCATCGCTCTGGAAATACATACAAGTGCTAACTCTTACAATAAATATGTGACTGGATTCAAGGAATGATCATAATGTTGCTTTTGTAGAATTCTTGCAACAGGTATTTAATAGATTTAGTTTCAATATTCAATTCCAATGATTATTTCATATATTATCGCACCGCCTCAAAAATGTAAACATTTCTTGCGATATCCCTCATCTAATCCAGGTTGGTACAATTCCGCAAGAGGACATCGAACTACCTCCGGAGATGCACATATGCCCCACACTAGATGATCTGGTCACCAGGGTGTACCCGCACCTAAACGTGATCGAGGTTGTTACGCCAGGATACCTTACAGAGCGTATTATATTGTCTACAAGAAATGACGACGTCGATATGATCAATTGTGCAACATTAGATCGGTATCCGGGGGAGTCCAAGTGCTACTTCGCAGCAGACTCAATCACGGAGGATGAAAATGATCTGAGTATTACATCCCGATACCCCCTTGAGTTCTTGAACTCACTTAATCCATCAGGTTTACCACCGTTTAAGCTGGAGATCAAGGTTGGGAGTCCAGTCATACTTCTTAGGAATATCGCTCCGAAAGATGGTCTATGCAATGGAACGCGACTAATGGTGACCAGATGTGCGACAAGAATCATCGAAGCAAGGATTCTAACCGGTGATAAAGCTGGAAATTTGGTATTCATCCCAAGGATATCCCTCACTCCGTCGAAATCTGAAATTTTGATCAACATGACAAGACGCCAGTTCCCAGCTCGACTAGCGTATGCTATGACAATCAATAAATCTCAAGGACAATCGGTGTCGGTTGTCGGAGTCGATCTATGTACCCCGGTATTTACTCATGGACAACTGTATGTGGCACTCTCCCGGTGCACAAATTTTGACTCTGTTAGTGTTCTGCTACCGGAAGATAGTCCAAACAGCACGACAAATATTGTCTACCCAGAGGTCTTATAATAAATTATAAATCAAAAGGTATGAATCAACATGAACAAAGTTTTCTAAAATTTATTATGTGATATTAAGTCCAATTGGTAAAATATATGCATCGTTATATTATAGGAGTGCCTAATTTGCCATGACACTGGAAAAGTAGAATGTTTGAGGACCTGCTGCATGTGCGACTACATTGCCCACACGTAAGTAATAAGTAATACACTCAATCGTTGTCTTAGTTCTATGTGTGTATTACACAAACAGTGTTTCACACCAATGTTTGTTCTCAACAGGTATTGCGTCAAGAACGAAGACTCAACCCCTATTAAGGGTTGGCTTTGCCCGATGGATAAGGCCATAATCAACGCTTTAGCATGTGATACTGCTTAAAGATTTCCGTTGGATTACAATAAGCATGGAATATATTGTTATACTCCAGTGACCTAATAGTGTTTCTCCAGTGATGTTATCCAGTGGCGGACCCAGGATTTTTCTTCAGGAGGGGCATAATTATTAAATATTAACTACAGTCGCTGCCTCACAGTCGAAGGCATCGGCAGGTTGCATGACAACGTCCCTACCCTTCCTTCGATAGTGCAACAAAAGGCCTATTAGGATTTTGCCGCTAGTAAAGGAGAATTTCAATCCTCAAGAGTCCTTCAAAAATTTGGAACTATAATTAGCCGACTCGATCGGGGTGCACGGGTTGTAAATAATAGACCATATTCTTTTTTCTTTTTTTTGCCAGGGGGGATTTTATACATACTCCCAAAAACCTATAAATAGATCCTGATGCCCACTCAATTCTTATTCACTATGGGCCATGGGATGAACTCTACGAGAATGCCACGTGCGTGGGAGGTGGCAAAAGACGGTGGATGTTGGCTGGACAGTGGTGGGCGTCGGTGGCCGGCAAACGACGAGCCGACCATGGGTCACCAATACAGGCGGCGATGACGGGTGGTGACCGACAGGGGTGGTGGCCGACGGCGACGGGCGGCCCATGTGGCGGTGGGGGTGGGGATCGGTGGCATAATAATGGATATTGACTGGCGGGGGATGGTGGCCGGTGGGACAGTGGTGGCCACCTCCATGTGAAGTTGGCAACCAAAAGTTTGCTATAATTATTATTTTGATAAATTACACTTTGCTCCCCCCTGATATTTAGCTCAAAAACATTTAACCCCCCTATAGTTAAAAAATAACATTTTGCCCCCCTTCAATTCAGCTTCGATCAGATAATTACCAAATGAGGAAATCAAGTAGTTGACAAAAGGGGTATTGTGCAAACATTTCAAACTTTAGGGAGTGATTTGGAACAAAATAAACTATAGGGGGGTTAAGTGTTTTTGAGCTAAACCTCAAGGGGGTAAGTGTAACTTACCTTGTTTTTTTTTCCAAATTGAGGGGGGGCTTGAGCCCCCCCTAGGCCCAATGTAGGTCCGCCCCTGATGTTATCGATGTAATAAAAAAGATCAAGTTAATAGGTTCAAATATTATTGGGTTCAAATATGCTACTTTATCCTACCTATCCGAGTTTCTTTTAATATTTCCATAATTGTCTTTTTATATAAATTGTTGTAATTATAGATGAATTTCTTTTCTATATACTTATGTATGTGCCTTGCACAATTTGTATGAGGATGATAATGTGTCATCAGTTAATTTTTCACTGAACAATTTTGAACAGGAATAAATAAAAGATGTTGTACTACAATGGCAGAATGGGTAGACATGCGTTCATGGCGTTCGAGGGGAGATGGTATACACTAAATGCCATGCTACAACCGATGACATTTGATACTTCAACTGGGATAAGAAAACTTAAGTATCTGCGAACGATTGATTCGATGGAGGAGGACGACTTACAAAAAATCTACACTGAGATTTGGAGCAATGGACAAAGACAAGATATCGTTATCTTTGCAAATCTAGAAAACAAAGAAATTGTATCCATTCGACGTATGGTTCGTGGGATTCTTCAGTGATGCGGGTGTAATGCAGATCCACTTCTCTATATCTCTCCATTTCAAGTGTTATGATTCATCAATTAAACCAATTGTGTGTTAGAACCAATTGTGAATTATGATTTAATAATTTTATGAAAGTCTACTTTTTGATGATTTTGTGATATCATGTTATTGATCATTTTTGTTGTACGATTTGAATCTTTTACTTCCTGTGAGTTTACATTTTCATTGAATGTGCGAGCGAATGTCCCAATATTGGCTGCTATTGGTGGTGTCGGGTTTGTCGGTCTGTCGAGTCGAGGCTGCTGTAGGCTGGTGATACCGCTGAAAGTGTTTTGTTGCCGAAGATGATCAGGTGTGTTGCCGCCGAATACGACGGTATGGGTGGAGGTGGTAATAATCGATGGGGGTCTTGACGCCAAAGGCTGAAAATGCTTTGCCGTTAGGTGTGTTGCCGCCGAAGGTGGCCCGCTGCAGTGCCGAAGGCACGGGCATCACTAGTTGTATATAGTATATAACTATATACCAAATATACAATATTATGATCGAGCTCTCGGGCTGGACTTTCGGGCTCCTTTTGGATCGGGCCGGGCTGCGAGCTCAGGGTGGTAGCCCGAGCCCGGCCCGTACTGTTTCGGGCCGGGCCGGGTTCGGGCTGTGGGCTTCTTTTACGTCCCTCGAGTCCAGACCGGGTCGGACTTGACTCCAGTCTAAGGAGTTCGACTCGTCTCATAACCTTCGTCCCTCTGGAGCAATGTCATCAAACCCATTCGAGTGCATCCTGAAGACCTGCGACTCCTTCGCCCGCTGCGTCCAAACCATATCTCCCACCTCCTCTCCGCCCCCAGCGGCGGTCCACAAGCCGGAACCGCTCGCCTCCGCCCCTCCTTGCTCTGTTCTCCAAACCCACCGTCCCTGACGATTCCGCTCCACTTCAACCCAAAGAGGTAGCGGGGTTTCACTTCTCCCACCTCCAATTCCCGTGAGAAACTTCTGTAGTTCTGCTATCCGTTGGGTTATCCTTCTTTGAAAATTTTTCGGCAGGCGATCTCTGCCGCACCTGTGACGAAGGAGGTGCTCGGGCGGGCTACGTGGACCTTTCTTCACACGGTTGCAGCCCCAGGTGCTCGACCATTTCTCCCAATGAAAGGTTCCATTGGATTGTAGCATGAGATTTTAGTTTTGTTTGTTCTGATCATATTTGCCGTTGCTTTCGTACTGTGAGAAGAAATGGTTTAGATGTGGAACACACTTTGTTGATGGGTTTTGAATAGAAAGCTCTCCCAATTCAGCAATTGCACTGATATCTTTCGCACCAAATTGTTGCTGTGTTTTATCGAAAACAATGTCTTAAGGGTAAGTTACACTTTGCCCCCCTGAAGTTTAGCTCTAAAACACTTAACCCCCCTATAGTTAAAAACTACATTTTGCCCCCTTCAATTCAGTTTTGATCATATAAAAATTACCAAATGAGGAAATTAAGTAGTATGACAAAAGGGGGTATTGTGCTAAGTTGCTAACATTTCAAACTTTAGGGAGTGATTTGGAACAAAATAAACTACAGGGGAGTTGTATTTTTTAGCTAAACTTCAGGGGGGGAAAGGTGTAATTTATGCATGAAGGTGGTCTAAATGCAATGGATATGCAACTGTTTCCCCAAAACAGAGCTTACCTATCTGGTTAGAGGGCATGTATTGCATTGTCTAGAGAACGGGTTTGAATCCCTCTCATGGTGGCTTTAGCCGAAGTAAATAATAAAAACTTTGTCCATAAACGCGCACGCATGCCCCGCTCACTACAAACCAAAGGGTACAAGGAGTGCTTGTAGGTGCACCCTACACTTCAAGTTTCGAGGGTGAGCATGTATTACACGTGTGACCCCCATCCAACGAGATGAAGTCGCCTAGTGACCGTGTGCTACGCAATGTACATTGCGCTGCAGCTCGCCGAGCGCATGCACTCGCATTGAGGTGGTTCCCATGGTTTGAAGCCTTAGCCCATTGTTTTGACAGGTGTTTAGACACATGTTGGCTCAGGCGGATTTGAGCTCAGAGTGGTCAACAACTGGACTCGTATCTCTTTTCGAGAGGCTCAACGAAGTCAGCGGTCTCACATGCTGCCCCATTGGTCCAGACCATATACACGGTCATTGCATGCATGGTTCATTGCACTTAAGGTTTGGGATATATGGACCTCAAACAAAACTATGGGGTATTTTTCATTTTTTTTTTTCATTTTTAATCTTCAATAAAGGCAAATCGTATGTCATCTAGATCGTAAAGTCACATGTACTAGTTATGCGGTTTTGGTAACATTGGACAGTTTGTTTTGGTTTGGCTAATTAGGCAGATGCCAGACGATAACCGTGTGGGTTATTGTCATTAACAAACCAATTGTATTTGCCTATAAATGGTTAGAAAGAGCAAACTCTTAACCATTCATTGTGAAGTTTTCTGTTCTCTGTGCAGGTTGTGGTAACTTGAGGAGAGAGAGAACTGGATTAGATAATGGACTCTACAATCCAACAAAAGAGGCTATTTAGAATAAGAACCCGAACCTTGTTATCGATTCTAGATTTAGAAATCTATACGTGAAGGCTGAGGATAAGACATGCCCGGGGTGAGACTTGAACCTTTCCCTTGGTGAGACTTGAACCTTTCCCAAGAGAAAACTATAGAATTTGCAGCAGGGATCCCAACGCAAGACCAAGTCATTGAATCCCGAGCCAGAATGACCTTAAGAGTCTTAAACTAGAGGCTCACCAAGGGGGGAGGGGGGTCATCTTGTTTTAGCACGAGTCATGCAAAAGCATAAAATTTTTTTAATTCATCACTTGTATCTAGTATGAAGCCATAGGGTCCTTTAAGTTGAGCCCCATGGGTTAAAATAAAGTTCCTCTAACAATATGGGATATACATTATATAATAAGCGAAAAACACTAGTGCAGATTTTTAACCTAAAATAAGTCCAAAAATCAGGGACGGATCCAGGAATTGAACCTTGGGGGGACGAATGTTAGAAAAATCTTGGGGGGGGGGGGGGGGAGGCGGGGTCTTAAATTTTGTTAAAAATTCAAGGGGTGGCAAACTTATATAATTTTAAATAATCCTAGCTAACACTACTATAATAAAGGGTTCTCTTTGGAATCTAGGGAGGGCAGTCGCCCCCACACGCCCCCTCTGAATCCATCCCTAGCCGAAAATAGAAAATAAATATAAAAGAATCAGTTATTCAATAACAAAAATTTATCCCCCCTATCGTTTAGCTCAAAAACATTTATCCCCGCTATCGTTTAGCTCAAAAACATTTATCCCCCCTATCGTTAAAAACAACATTTTGCCCCACTTCAATTCAGCTTCGATCAGATAAAAATTACCAAATGAGGAAATCAAGTAGGTGACAAAAGGGGTATTGTGGCTAACATTTCAAACTTTAGGGAGTGATTTGGAACAAAATAAACTATACAGGGGTTAAGTGTTTTTGAGCTAAACTTCAAGGGGGTAAGTATAACTTACCTTGTTTTTTCCCAAATTGAGGAGGGGCTTCAGCCCCCCCCCCCCCCCCCCCCCCCCCCCCCCCCCCCCCCCCTAAATGTAGGTCCGCCCCTGCCTTTAACACTTTCCCTTGATGCACACTTTCAAAATAATGCTTCATTAAATCCTTACTAAGGAAAATCCAATTGGGACAAAACATTTATCGAATGAAAAAAAAAGTACAATGTATATTTCGGGGAACACTAGATCGCGTGTTCTTCTAAAATCGTTGTGGGTGTGACTTATGACGCGGCCCGTCTATTTTACACCCCTAATTGTATATAGTATATAAATATATACCAAATATACAATATTACGATCGAGCTCTCGGGCTGGACTTTCGGGCTTCTTTTGGATCGGGCCGGGCCAGGTTTCGGGCCGGGCTGCGAGCTCAGGGTGGTGACCCGAGCCCGGTCCATGGTGTTTCGGACCAGGCCGGGCCGGGTTCGGGCCGTGGGCTTCTTTAACATCCCTAGAGTCCAGACCGGGTTCTTTAAGTTGAGCCCCATGGGTTAAAATAGAGTTCCTCTAACCAATATGGGATTATACATTATATAATAAGCGAAAAACACTAGTGCAGATTTTTAACCTAAATAAGTTCAAAAATCAGGAACGGATCCAGGAATCGAACCTTGGGGGGGCGAATGTTAGAAAAATCTTGGGGGGGGGGGGGGGGGGGGTCTTAAATTTTGTTAAAAATTCAAGGGGGGCGAACTTATATAATTTTAAAATAATCCTAGCTAACACTACTTTAATAAAGGGTTCTCTTTTGAATCTAGGGAGGGGGGTCGCCCCCACACGCCCCCTCTGAATCCATCCCTGCCGAAAATAGAAAATAAATATAAAAAAAAAAAAAAAATATCTAGCTAGCCCAAACAATCAGACTAACATGCCAATAGTCTTATCCAAGCAATAACCACAACAGGTGGACCGTCATCCGTCATCTGAGACTGTAAACGCATAGGTTGGTGCTCTGGTGTCCGCACCACCAAGGGTGAATCTTATATTTGGCATTATTGTATCTATAGATCAATGTTATGTCTTGATGTCATTTGAACATATTATGGAAATTAATGTTACACTAGTAAGAAACCCGGGCAATGCCCGAATGTGTTTGATGCACGCCATTTGGCAAAGACGACATCGCAACTGTTCAAAGAAGTATGAAATCTGAAGTGAGTATGATTCACTTGTTATAGAGAGAGAGTGCGAGATATTAACATTAAATGCCATTGAATGAAAATTTATCATGATAGATTTTTAAATGGATTTAAAAGAGAGCCGCGTTCACACACGGAAGAAGAATTCTAGCTCTTTAATAGACGTCCACGTGTCACATGTTTAGGCACGTTTTGGATGGAGTAGAGATGGGATGGGAGAAAGGTGTTGCTCAGGATCGGTGGTGGAATAGGGTATAAAGAGAAATTTCTGTATTATTATTATTGTTGCTATTAGCTTAATATTATTGTTGTTAACAGATGCTCTCTTCATTCTGTCATTTAGAGTATTGTCTGAAGAACCTAGTTTGCTAATGTCTCTTATTCTATGCTTCTGTATTGTCAAGAAAAATTAACTTTTCATTAAAATTGTGACACATGGATGGACGACACAGGAAATATGTTATCTAATGCATGGCTGGTGGTGTGGAGGTGCTCAGAATTGCTAATTGTGATGGGTCCCGTAGCTAAAATGAAAATTTATGGATCCCTTCTTTTTAATATTGTTATTAATCTCTTATCTAAATCAAATTGAGTCGGATATAGGCGATACTGACCTACTTTGATCCAAATCAGTTTCATGGCTATAATTTAGGCTCCATACATCACTGAATGGAATCAATGGATTGTCCCAGTTCTATATTCTTCTTCTTTTTTTTTTTTTTTGGGGGGGGGGGGGGGGGGGGGCTCTAAATGGGTTATGCAGGGTCTATTTTCTTCATACTCTACACCTAGCTGGTTGGAGATCTAGTCTAGCTTTAGAACTATATCTAACTGGCCACATTCAGTACCTGCCTCAGGCATGAGCATTTTTTAATACGATAAGGACTAACAATTTTAAGACGAGAAATGTGTTCCCAGAGATGGAGAATCCCAAGGGACTTGTTGAAAACTTTGTGAATATGGGTCTCACTCCTGGATTAGACTATCAGATTTAAAAGATAGAAGATGCATCCAGTACTAAGTCTGTGAAAATTAGTTATGTAGAGACATTAGAAGCTGTGATCAGTGAGTTCTCTACTCAGAAGGACATAACGAGGATTGAGAACAGGAAGGCTGATAAGTATATGGCACAAGGTCTTATTTTGTGTGTCAACGGTTGATTCAATTCTCCAACTAGTATCTCATATTATTCTGCAAAAAAAATCTAACAGACTATTGAAAAGAGTTGAGGATGAGGTAAGAAAAAAGAATGTTTTGGGGGAAATTTTGACAAATGTAAGATCTCAATCCATGCCCAAGTTAAAGATTTTCATGTCAATTAGACATATCTGTTAAACACTTCAGGCTTCAGCTATTGTGACATGCTTATCTGCAGGCAATGACACATTTCATAACCTTGATTTTTGTTTCGTAAGCTCCCATGTTGAATTACTGCTCACATTACTCTCTCAATTTTTAAAATCATAAAACCTATTCTGTGAGTCTGTAACGTTCCTAAATTGTTACATCCTTTTTTACATCTGCAGCATGTTAATTTCTTCAGTACCTATTTTGTCTTTTCAGTTTCCAGACCACCCAACCTGGCAACAGAAGCGAGATGTAAAAGAACTGGTATGCTCTGTACTATCAAGTTTACTTGATTATATTTAAGTGAAAGTTTATTTTCATTTGGTATCATTCCTTGAATTGTTATCAAGTTTACTTGATTACATGCAAATAACCTCTTTAGGACTTAGTCCATGAATTTCCATTCTCCGACATCGCTGCCTTATCTAGGAGGGCAACCATCAGTCTAGACCTCTCACCAGCTGTAGTAACTGACTTAGTAATACTTCATTTGTTATGAGGAGCAAGTATTTTTATTATGAAAAAGGGTGATCAAGAAGAAATGAATTTGTAGTGTAAAATCATGGCATGCACTTGTAGTATAACATCTGTAGTGAGTACATGAGTTTCTAAAAATTGATATGCTGTAGAAATTATGTGTTTTCTCTCATGCACTTGTGTCTGTACGAGGTAGGAAATTGACTGAAATTTCTTGACGCATGATGAGTTGAAAATCTCCTCAAGAATCAAAACCTCACTCTCAAGACAGCAAGGGTAAACAGGGGAAATCAGTTTTTATATGGTCGCTGGGTCGAAGCATAGATGGTATGAATGGATCGGGCTCGAAAAATCCTTCGATTTTGATATATGGATCAGCAAGATCGGACGAGTGAATCAAAAGTTATTTGCGAAAGAAGATTGATGGTAAGGTACCTTGATGTAGTGCAGAATTGACGATCGGGCTCTGATCAAACGAAGATCAGTCCAGATCCGCTGGATGGATCGCATGAAATTTTGATAGCATCTCGAGCATTTTGATACGCATCCAACAAAACTAGAACGGGACCAATCGGGGTTGCAGACGTCTCGAAACAACTCCTGGATTGTAGATCTATCCTGTAAATTCTGGGCAACAATCTTCATCATGAAAGAGGGCTTGGTCGTGACGATGTCGGATGCTGATCACGTGGAAGAAGAGGGGAGTTGGAGAGGCCGGTGGTGGTGTTGATGATGATGATGCTATTGTGAGTTGACAATGATGATGCCGCGACTACGAAAACAAAGACGAGAAGAAGGTGATGATAACGAACGATAACGTAACGGAGATTCTAACTCAAAGCTCGAGGTCTCTCCCCCTCAAAGTAACGATTCTTAGTCACGAAACCAAGAGAAATTTCTCATCTTTTTCATTCAATCTTAGCATAATGGCCAATGAAGGTTACAAGATGTATAAATAGTCTCTCAAAAACCCTAATGACTAAAGGGCCTAAAGAAAGACTAAAATACCCTTATAATATAGGCTTACATGTGTGCAGATTTTAGGCCTAATTAAAAGGAAGAAAATACTAAAATAAAAGACAAAAATAAGCGTTAATAAGATAAATGGCCAGCCTCGGTCTTAACAACACTAGATCGCGTGTTCTTGCTTGAAACTCATACACACCTGATCTGATCAGTTGTGAAAAACTCGTCCTCGAGTTTAACTCGAAGAAAGCAAGCGACTGCAACGTCGAGGTCATTCCCATCGTAGTAGTTTCTCAGAAGTGAAACTGGTGATGGTGACGTAGCAAATGATGTCGTGCTATAATGTAGTCACCTCCGGCAAGGTTTTAAATTTCGGTTTCGTGTCTGGTTTCGGTCCAGCCAAAAACAAAAATTTGACCAAACTTTTAAATTTCGACTGAAATTGATTGAAATTTGAAATTTATAATTCCAATTCGGAAATCAAAATTGACCGAAATTTCGACCGAAATCAATCGAAATTGACAGTTCAGTTCCGAAAGCAAAAAACTGAAATTTATCAAATCAGGTCTTTTGGAGTTTTGTACCTGCCTTTCGTTTCGCTATGAACCGAAAACTGAAATTTTCGATTGAAATTTTTTAATTTTGATCGAAATTAAGAACCATGCCTTCCGGGTTTGTATACAAACCGTCGGCTTGAGTCATCCTGGGACCGAGAGCCAAAGAAGTGCTACTGATGGAGATCACCTAGGCGAACTAATATACAAGCTCAAAGGAGGGCTTGCCCAAGTGAAACTGGAGAAAGTAACTGAGCTAGGGGTGGAGGGTTTAACCCGATGAAGTCAATGATCAGGACTAGCTTGTTAGAGTCAACACTCAGTGGCGACTCGCCTGGCACTGAGTACTTTGCTAAGGCAGAGGTAGGAGGTCCATCAGAGACGGTTGTACAAGGCTCACCGGGTGCGAAGGCTCCACCAGTATCGAAGGCTCTGTCGGAAGTGGAGGTTTAACTAGTGGCACGATCTTCACTGATGGCACCATGGAGGTGAAGAAACGCCATGTGCTCCAATGCGACTAATCGAGGCTCGTATTTTATCCATCAATTGTTGTCATTTTGCTTCCTCTGTCACTCGTTGTTGATCCATCTTTTGTTGTTGACATTTGGCTCTGAATCTGAACCTGAATTTTGAAATGTTGGTCCATATTAAGTTAAAACTCCAATGAAGTGGCTGGGTTTTTTAAGCCTGGGGGTTGCAACGTTTATTAATTACTAAAGAATATGCCACTATAGTACATCATAAGATTGCCACAACAATAAGACCATCAACCATGTCGTACTTTCTATCCAGCACTCACGTGATTACTCAACCAATTAGACAAAAATCGCACATGATTTGGTGTTTACAATTAGCCTTTATTGAAAATTAGAAGCTAATTGACAAAGCTGAAATTTGACAGGTTAAACTTTTATCCATCTCACTCAGTGTATTACTCAATCAAGGGATTGATTAGTAGCCCCTCATAAGATTGCACCTGGTATAGTTAGATTAAATTTTACATTTGGATTTGGTGATTACAAGTAGCCTCTATTCAAAAGTAGGAGCTAATTGTCGAAGCGAGATTTTCTAAGCCCCAGTGGTAGAAGAAGTTTAACACTGTCGATTGAACTAATGAATGACTAATAGTATTAGAATTATCTTGGTCAACTAGTCTACAGTAGGAATCCCATTCTTTCTACATGTGTGATATACTTGTCCATCAACAGCTGAATAAAATGCTTTAAGAAGTTGGTGTAAAGGATATGTTTATTCAAAAAATGAGAACAAAGTTGGCGGGGCTCTTGAACGTTTTTAAAATCAACTAATATATTGTGATTATAAACATTACACGTGAGGTAAAGGATGGGAGTGGCTTAAATTGATTAAAGGCCATTCTTGTCCCTTCTGACTTATATTGGGCCTAATTTTACCATTGGTAACTGGGGACAGTACAGTTGTATCGCTTGCTTGCATCACTTTGTTAGCTTCCCATGAAGAAGACAGTGGGGTTACCTACCCCCCAACATAGTGTGGCATGCGATGTAAATTATGCTCACTTGTGCTTGCCATCTATAAGTACCTATATTCATGACATTCTTCTACAGCAATGACGATTATGTGATGCCTTATTATCTTTACATGTTTATGTTTCATTATTTTGGATCTAACATATAAGTTCTTCATTTACACATCATTACTTCTTGCTCCTACCCCACCATCTCTAACCTTGTACTTCTTGGCATGTATATTCTCTATGGTGGTAGAAACATACTTGCGCTCTAGGGTTGTTAGTGGCATATTTTTTGAAGCAAGACCAAGTGCATGATTTTTTTCAATAGTCCTCTTTCCTATTATACGTATATTTTTTCTCTTGTACCTCGTGAAAATGTTCTATTGTACCTTAAATAAGGATGAACTAATAATTATTTTGTGTATGTAGATGGCCATATTGTCTCGACTTTACCCATGTAAAGAATGTGCGGATCATTTCAAGGAAGTGCTGAAGTAATATCTTCTTTCTTTATCCTTGTGTTAAAAGAACTTTATTTCATCAGTCTGTTTGCTTCTTCCAAACTAGTTCAGCATCTCTGCTCTTTTATCTTATTTTACTAGTGTCTTTTTCATCAGAATATTGAAATTCCCTTGGGAAGAGGGGATGCTATTATTTAATGAGATGAAAACATTTAATCTCCCAAATCCCAATTTCTGTTTCAATTTATTTTCCTGGTATCTCACCACTTAGAGATTCAGCATTAACACATAATGTAAAAATTGCATTGTGAATATTGGAAAATTTCACGTGTCACCTTATACAAACTTCATAATGCAATAACACCGTATCAATCATGTCTAACTAACTGAGTATGTGATGGACTAGCTTCTTTAGAAGCTTGGTTAGCTGACCAGAAGATTTTGGAATTTAAGGTACCTTCATTATATTCTTGTAAAATGACATTACGACAGTCAACTGTTATGTCTTGTTTGTTCGTGCTAAACATTAGAACTTTTCATAAGGCATCTGATAATCATTATTCATAGGCTATTGCTTATTAATGGCAATGAGCATGGGAATTTTGTTTTTAACACTCGAGCATCTTCAATTTTTTTATTTAATTCATTGCATAATAGAAAAGAAACTAGCCCACGCTTTTATTAACATGTGGGATTACATGCATGAGTTTCACAAGCCAGTGGGACTAAAAAAAGCCGAAAATAATGACTACGCAACAAATCTTAATTTTTCCTGGTTAAATATGACAAAAATTAATTGAATATGGCATTAAAAAGATAATGAACCTCTATGGGCCAATCACTAGCGGAGAAGCTGCGATCATCAGTCTGGTCCCCATCATTCATCCCAACGTAGAAATAACTCGCCTATAAATTCTGTGGAGTCGAACCAAAGCTGGGGTGTCACGCTCCAAATTTTCCTCCACGGCGAAAAACCCATGGTGTGTGATTTTGATGATTTTTTTTAACACATTTATTTAATTTAGATGGTCCCATGTCCTAGGGCAAGCTTGAACCCAAGGTACTTGGCAGAGAGTCTTATCCTCGTCAAGGTACAAAATCTCGTGATATTTCGCGAAATATCGAATATCTCGGTTTTCCCAGACCTCGGTACGAATTGTCTACTGCGATATCAAACGAAATGGAAATCACGATAATATCGTGATATTTCGCACGATATATTTGTCGGCACGAAATATCGCGATATTTCGTGAAAATTTCGAGATATTTCGGAAAATTTCGAGATATTTCGGGATTTTGGCACTGAAATATTGGGACTGACTGGTTATAAAAGGGGACTGGGGGTTTCGGTTTCAGCAGCTTATTTACATATAATAACATTTAAGTAAATGGCTCCATTTACTTTAAGTTATTATATGTAAATAAGCAAATACCCCCCCATTTGATTTCAATAAAAATATCAAAAAAATAAAAAACCAAGTGAATCAAAAAGTAGGTTTTCAGTTTTAGTAGGAGAAAACAGTTTTTTCGGCTTTTCATAAAATTTGTATGTTGAGAAAAGTGGTTAAATCAACTCATTTTTAGCTCAAAAAATTCCACAAGATGTAGAACTATAAGTACATCTAGAAAACCATGGTCCGTCAAAGAAAATTTTGAATGTATGAAAACTTTTCTTTATAAAAACTCATTGTTTCAGACTTAGTAAAAAAAGAGTGTTTTGTATTTCAGCATAATTTTTGCACGATTTCAAACTTGCACAATTTTCTTGTTTTAAGTCCATTTTCAAAATCGTTTGAAGCATTAATTTAACAATCAACTAATCTTTATTTTGGAAATATTTTTCTCCACAAAAAAGATTAAAAACCATTTTAAAAACATAGATCAAAACAGAACCAAACAAGACTGCACAAGACTCACAGACTCAAATGCAGAATACATGCTTTGTGATGCTCTACACCTGTAGATAGGGTATAAATATTATCTGAGTGTTCTAAAACGTGTATCTATACTTAGCTTATGACTATCCAGAGTTTCTTTCAAAAATTCCATTAAAAAATCAATATTTCCACCATTCCATCAAATCACAATATTTCCACACTGTCGAAATATTTCCACGAAATATTTCCATTTTCCAGGAGGTCGAAATATTGACCGAAATGGAAATTTCGATCCTTGATCCTCATAGAGGACTAACCTATGGCCCGCAGTACCGGAACACCCAAGTACTTAGAAAGGGATCCCATCCTTGCGAGGGAAACTGAAAAGTCGTTATAAGTATAAAGAGGTGAGAGAGAGAGAGAGAGAAGAAAGAAAGGGACTCAACTGAGTAGGGTTTCACTCTTAGGGGACGAAGCCCTGCTCCACATTCCCCTAGTGGTAATGCTCCACCAAGAGCACACGCAGCGTCGAGTAGGCAGCGATCTCACATCCACTCATCTGGCCCGGAGGCCCCTCACTCAGTGTTACTGATTATTTATTAAGATGCAATTGTTATCAAATCCCTTATTCATTTCCACAAAAAGGTATCAATTACAATGACAAGTACATGAATATTATACTCTCTACTTTACATGGTTTACATACTACAATACAAAGCTATCTAGTGATGGTACCAGCTCCACCTCGACTTCTTTATCTGCACGCTCCAAGCATTCCATGACTGCTCCAATTTGCGATCCGATGTTGCTTCTTTTGCAGTCAACCTTCCGCTAGCTCCAGATATCGGAACCTGGGTTTTGGCACAAAGACATACATAAAACCCTGAGTCACTCAGTGAGGGCCACAACTACTATGTAATGCTTAAATACTGATTTCCAAGATGCTACGAAAGGTTTACTAAAATAGTCAACCGTAGCCAATTGCTACTGAGGTTTACTATTGGCACACTTAGCCTAAGGGATAGCAGAAGCCACAAAGGCGAGGGGGAACAACCCCTGCTCTTTGGATCCATCGACCCGGAACTCGCGAGCCCCCTTCTGTCGACCACTGACATCCAGCAGCCTGTCGGTGTCTCCACAAGCTTGGCGTGTGTCCCATATATTCTTAGATCTTGCTTTCCCTATCTGAAGCCCTGTGAACGAGGTGATTTCAATCCTTCAACTTTATTTCGGATTGCCTTTCACTTCCTGGAATTTAGATCTGTTCCTGTCTTGAGCTGCTGGTTTGGTAGAATCCTAAACAATACACGAGCATGTGACCTTTGTTGAAACAAAATATTCGAGCCAGATAATAATCGAGTCCCTTGATTCCAGTCCTGACGATCTATATTGGGTAAAGGTCATACCTTAACCTAGTGGAATTGAAGTTCTAACTTTCAATGGGGTTAGAATCGATGTGCGTGCAAGACTAAACTTTAGGCCACTGATATAACATATTCATTGAATCTTTGCTTTTAAACCTTGTGGTTTCATCTTTTATTAATTTCTTAATTCCTAATTTAGATGCATATTTGATTAAATTTGGTGGTTGGGCAGATCTAATCCTGTGCAGGCAGGATCACAAGCTGAATTCTCACAGTGGCTATGTCATGTGCACAACATCGTCAACCGAAGGTAATGCAAAAGATGAGAATCCTTTTTTTTTCACTACAAAATATTACATTCCCTGATGAAAGTATTAGCAACTCAAATTAATATCAGAAGAAGAAAAAAAAAGCCGATCAGGTTTTAACAAAATTTTTCTTTTTTCTTCGACAGCCTTGGCAAAGTAAGATTTCCATGTCAAAGAGTGAATGCAAGGTGGGGTAAGTTGGAGTGCAAGGATCGGGCGTGTGATCTGCAAGGCACTTCAGACCTAAGTAACTCGCCGTGATTTTCTGGTTCTTACCCTCTTTTTGATTTTCATGGTGGAAAGAATGATTGGTTTTCCTTCGACACATCAATACTATAGCCAATAGCAGAAAAGGAAATTATCAGTTATGGAATGTAAAGAATTACTTCTTTTTTTTCTTGACAATTAGCCCTAACATACTGCACCTGGATTTTGAGGAAATTTTTTCCTAGATAAGTATTTTTTAAAATAATAATTCTGTATAAATACCCATCTGAAACTAATTCCAGAAGTGGAAGAAAACTGCACCCCCGATATCGTTGTTTAACCTTTTTGAAAAAATCTCTCAGAAAACCGCTACGAGTAATAGCGGTTTACAGGAGAAGCTGCACATTCTGAGTCTGTCTGCTTGTCAGCTCCAGCATAAATTGCTATTCGTCAACGGTGGTTTTCCTGTGATGTTTATAAAACCACTATCGGGGGGAGCGGTTTATTGGCAACCTGGAGAAATCGACTACTTCGGGATTAGTTTCGGATGGGTATTTATCGAGGAATTATTTACTTTTTAAATATTTATTTTGGGAAAATTTTGATTTTGAGCTTGTAAGCAATCATTTTTGTTATTACAGCAAGCTTTGGATTGAAGGAGATTCATCATTGGTCATCCGATCTCTCTGTCCCAATGTCAATTCTCCAATGCCTTCGATAGAAGACACATTGCGCCTTCTCTCCAAGTTCAGCTTCGTTCGGGTCACTCATATCGCGAAGGAAATTCAGCTGCAGATTGGCTCGCTACCTCTAGGGCTGCAAACGAACCAAGCTGCACATGAGCAATTAGCGGCTCGACTCCATAAAAACTCGTTCGGTTACTAGTCAAGTCATGCCTAAGCCTAGAGTCAGAGTTTAGGTTCGTTTAATAAATGATCCAAGCTCAAGTAGACCAAAGCTCGGCTCGTTTGTGCTCGTGAACATGCTGGTTAAGGGCTCGTGAACAAGCTCGATATACTCATAAAGGGCTTGTGAATAGGCTCATAAATGGCTTGAATAGGCCTACATATAGCCTAGTATGAAGTTTAGGCTCGTAAATAAGGAACTGTTCGATCACTAATTGAGCATAGCCTAGTCTAAGGTTAGGCTTGTGAACAGACTCGTGAACAAGCTCAAGTAGAACAAAACTCGGCTCAGCTCGATTATTAAACAAGCCGAGCCCAAGCTTGAAATATAGGCTCGTTTAATAAACGAACAAGCTTAAACAGGCCAAAGCTTGGCTTGGCTCGGCTCGTTTGCAGCCCTAGCTACCTCCGCGACTCAGCAGGACATACCGAGATCTTGGCAGCAGGCCATTCCTCTTGTGTCAACGGCATGGGCCCCACGTTTTTGTTTTTCCTACTTAGTTCTTTTGTCCCCAAGAAAAAATATATATATGACCTTAGACAAAGATTTACAAACTAAAGTTTAGGTAGGGCTGGCAATTTCGGACCCGACACGGCAGACCCGACACGGAGTTAGCGGGTCTGGGTCAGGGCTAAACGGGTTCGGGTCGTAAACGTGTCGACACGATAGACCCGTTTAATAAACGGGTCGGGTCCGGGTTTAGGGTCTGGACACGGTAGACCCGGAAAGACCCGTTTAGTATTCAACGGGTCGTGTCGAGTCAGGTCGGGTCGGGTCTACCTGCAATCCGATACTATAATATATAATACCAGCGGGTCTTTCGGGTTAGGTCGGGTCGAGTCGGATTGGGTCAACTGAATAGTCCGGGTGATAAACGGGTCTTACTAGGTCTTATCGGGTCTACCCGTTTATTGGCGGGTCGGGTACGGGTTTAGGATCTAGACACGATTAGTTAAACGGGTCGGGTCCGGGTCTGGGGTTTGAGTGATCGGGCAAAAAACCAAGTTTTTTGCCCGATCCAGTAGAAAATCGATCGATCGGTTGATTTTGACCGATCGGTCATGTTTGACCGATCGGTTAAAATCAGCCGGTCAAGGTTTGAGTGATAGGGCAAAAAATCAAGTTTTTCGCCCGATCCAGTAGAAAATCGACCGATCGGTTGATTTTGACCAGTCGGTCATGTTTGACCGATCGGTTAAAATCAGCCGGTCAAGGTTTGAGTGATCGGGCAAAAAACCAAGTTTTTTGCCCGATCCAGTAGAAAATCGACAGATCGGTTGATTTTGACCGATCGGTCATGTTTGACCGATCGGTTAAAATCAGCCGGTCAAGGTTTGAGTGATCGGGCAAAAAACCAAGTTTTTTGCCCGATCCCGTAGAAAATCGACCGATCGGTTGATTTTGACCGATCGGTCATGTTTGACCGATCGGTTAAAATCAGTCAGTCAAGGTTTGAGTGATCGGGCAAAAAACCAAGGTTTTTGCCCGATCCAGTAGAAAATCGACCGATCGGTTGATTTTGACCGATCGGTCATGTTTGACCGATCGGTTAAAATCAGCCGGTCAAGGTTTGAGTGATCAGGCAAAAAACCAAGTTTTTTGCCCGATCCAGTAGAAAATCGACCGATCGGTTGATTTTGACCGATCGGTCATGTTTGACCGATCAGTTAAAATCAGCCGGTCAAGGTTTGAGTGATCGGGCAAAAAACCAAGTTTTTTGCTCGATCCAGTAGAAAATCGACCGATCGGTTGATTTTGACCGATCGGTCATGTTTGACCGATCGGTTAAAATCAACCGGTCAAGGTTTGAGTGATAGGGCAAAAAACCAAGTTTTTCGCCCGATCCAGTAGAAAATCGACCGATCGGTTGATTTTGACTGATCGGTCATGTTTGACCGATCGGTTAAAATCAGCCGGTCAAGGTTTGAGTGATCGGGCAAAAAACCAAGATTTTTGCACGATCCAGTAGAAAATCGACCGATCGGTTGATTTTGACCGATCGGTCATGTTTGATCGATCGATTAAAATCAGCCGGTCAAGGTTTGAATGATCGGGCGAAAGAGCCTGCTTTTCGCTCGATCCTCTGGTAAATTACCCACCATCCTGTCAGTTGATCGGATAATATATTTGTTTCAACGAGTTGAATCTTCTGACCCAGAGGTTTGAACCGGTGGTTCGCTTGAACCGGTGGTCCGGCTGGTTCGACGTTTCATCTGGTCCCGACTGTTCGCCTGGTTTTGCGCTTGCTATGGATAGATGTCACGTGTACTCGAAAAAACACGCGATTTGATATGGTGATGACACATGTCATTTCGATTTGTGTGTCTAATTCCCTCAGGATACTTAAGCTCCTCTGGCTGTCATTTTCGCCTCACGCTTTCAGAAATTTTTCGAAGTCTAGAACTTCTGCTCTCATTCTCTCGTTCTCTGCACTTTGCTCTTTCTCGATCGATCGAATGGCCTCCTCTGGTAACTCGAAGAAGATGAGCGCAGTCCCCTCGAAGAGGAAGGGGAAGGAGATTGTTGAGGTCTCATCCACTCCCAAGGGCCGTGGCAAGGGCAAGGAGGCACTTGTTGAACTTGGGCAATTGGGCAAAAGGCACCAAGGAGTTGGATTCGTTTCTACTCCATCACGGCCAGAGCACATCCCGAAGGCAAAGTTTGTCTTGGGTCCCTTGATGTCTCTGGCAGAGGAGCATGTCTACGTCTACAACACGGGTGGCCAGCTTACGGACAAGAAGAGGGCAAAGTGGCAAAAGTTGCTAGCGTGCTTTACAGAGGGGAAGATCCGGCCGTCACTGCCAGGGGTTCTATCTGGTTTTGGCATCGACAAGCAGACAGTGTTTGTGAACGTTGCCAGCATGGAGCAGGTGATGGGGACAGTGGTCTCTGTGGGCCAACTGAACTGTGGCCTTCGTCTTCCGCTACTGCCGTTTGCCGCGAGACTGCTGAATAGCTCCGGCCTTTGCCCAGGACAGCTCACCGGCAATGCATGGAGGATAATTTACGCTTTCTGCCGCATAGAGTCTGATTTCCAGAAGGAGCTGAGGGAGTGCTACTCCAGCCTCCCAGACGACGAAGAGGCCCAGATTGAATTGGGCTACTTCTTCTATCATTACCGATGGGCTTCGAGGAAAGACATCCCCTTCTTCAACCTGACAGGGGTTTCTGCTCTACGCCCCCTCACTGACACAGTTGCTTCCGACAAACTGTACACTGAGTGGCCGCTCTCAATCGCTGGCGCCTGGACTCCCCTCTCAGTGCTAGAGACTCCTCGCACTGATGTGAACAAGGAGATCAAAATGTATTACGCAGGAGGAGAGCTGGCTTGTCCTTCGGAGAGGGTTGGGGCCATTGACAACCTGTTCCTCGAGTTGACCTGTGGTACCAGGTCATGGAAGCAGTTTTCAAACTGCCCAGTAAGGTATGGTAAAGCCAATCTCCTTCACCGATCGCAGGCCAGATACGAAGACAATGAGGTCTTGTACTCAGACTACGAGGAGGATCCTCAGTCTGGCAAGATTATCATAAAGATTAGAATCGAGAAGAAGGCCTACGGTGCAAGGCGTCGATTGCCCACCTCTGAGGAAAAGTTGGTGATACAGAGGGGCCCAGTGAAGAAGAAAAGGAAAATCCTCATCAACCAGAAGGAAGATGAGGACAAAGAAAAAGAGGAAGATGAAGAAGAAGAAGAAGAAGAGGAAAAGAAGAAGGAAAGCGAGGAGGAGGAAGAAGAAGACACAAAGAATGGCAGCAACGGCAACGGCGGCGACGATGATGATGAAGAAGACGGGGGTGGTGAGGATGATCTTCCTCCCACCCCCACTGGTGGAGATGGTAGAAATGGTGGTGGTGAGGAAGTAGTTCCTCCCACCCCCACTGGTGGTGATAAAGGACGAGGGGGTGGTGGGGATGAACTTCCTCCCACCCCCACTGGTGGTGCAGAAGAAGAAGATTCTCTGCCTATTCCCATCGATGAGGCTAAGGCCCGTCGCATGGAGGAGGTCATGGATGCGGAGGGCGACGGCCACAAGGTGGTTCCCGCCTACCATTTCGAGGAATTGAAGAAGCGCCCGGTGCGCTTGAAAATCAAGTTCTCAGGGAGTGGTGGGGTTAGAAGCAACCCCACACCCCTCGACCAAATTCCTCCAGTCACTCCCCGCATCGAAGGAGCAACTATGAGCGGGGGTTTGGAGGTTGAGCAACCCCCACCCCCCTCTCGCTCTTTGGCCGAGGAGGTGGCTGCCCTCATGGCTGGGCTTGATCAGCCAGGCGAGCAGCAAGAGGAAGGGGGTGTCTCGCCTCCCCAGGGTGCTCCTTCTCCTATTCACTTGGAGAGGGAGAGCCGTGTGGGCGATGGGGCTCCCCAACCCCAGCCAGAGCCAACTCCCACCAAGGAGAAGTCGACCCCTCGGGGTAAGAGCTCCGATCGTGGGAAAGGAAAGGCTCCTCGAGTCGATGTCTCAGGTACCTGCAATAATTTTGCCTTGATTAACTTGCCTTCGAATTTTGAATTCATTCTAACTCTTTGAACTTTTGTGTTGATTGTAGGTACGCCTGCTGGCTCGACTCAGAAAATAAAGAACTTTGCTGAGATTGACATCAACCACCCAACTGTTGTGATCCGGAATCTTTGCAACCTTCCGGAGGCTACTCTGGATGAAGCCTTCGATAGGCTTGAAGTAGTGGTAAGTGCCTCTGCTTGGTCGATCGTTGGAGTTGTAGTTTCAGAATAATTCTAACTCTTTTGTTTCTTTGCAGAACTCAGCGGTTTTGTAATTTGCGAGCAAGCTTTTCAGGAAAGTAGGAGAAAGGGATGCTTCAGCTGAAGTATCCCATTTGACTGCTGAACTGGAGGCTGCAATCGAAGAGAGAGACAAGCTGAGGGAAGTTCTGTCTTCAAAGAAAGAGTCTCTCAAAGCCAAGATCGAGGCTCTTCGTAAGGAGAAGCTGGAGAGCAAGGGCTGGCAGAACGGCTACGAGGCCCGGGGTCACGAGCTCGAGGATTTGAAGAAGCGCTTTTTCAAGATCGAGAATTTATCCTTCGATCGTGTGGCCCGAATAAAGGAGTTGGAGGCTGAACTTGATGTAAGGGATACCGCTCTTGCTACTAAGGAGACAGCCTCAGTTGCCAGGGAAGAGGCTCTAAAAAAAGAGCTGGAGCATATGCGTGCCGAATGCACGAGTTACAGGGAGACGGCTAAGAAGGCGATGGAAGCACTCAGGGTCCACACTAGCAGCGTTCGATCTTCTAAGGCTTCAGTGGCGAGCAAAGCTCGTGGTGGATCCGAGGGAGAGAAGTCGCGCGCGCAAAGTGTGGCCAAGCCTTGAGATCTTCCATCTTCTTTTTTGTCGTTTGAACTTGTAAACTCTTTGATATGTAACAGCTCACTCCTGTACTTAGCAAATTTTTGATAATAGAGATCCTTTTGGTGTTTGAAAATTGAATGTCTCTGGTATTGAATTCTTTGAATGTTGAGTTCTGGAATGTTATTGGAATGATTGAATATTCATACACTTGAAAATAAGGGGTCAAGTCGCAACTCAATCACCCGAATTTGTTAAGTAACTCGAAAATTGAAGTTTGTTGCAATGCACAACTTGAAATCGTTAACATTTATATGTGAGGGGTTGAGTCGCAACTCAAGTACCCAAACCTGTTAGACGATATTGAATTTGAAATTGAAGTTCATTTAACAGTTGTGAGTAAGGGGCAGTGTCGCAACACAAAGGTCCCAAACCTGTTTAATAGACGTAGTAATTTGAAGGTTGTGTTGTAGCACAACCCGAAACCATTTAACATTTGCCTGTAAGGGGTTGAGTCGCAACTCAAATACCCAAACTTGTTAAACGACCTGGTAATTTGAATGTAGACGATTTGAAACTGCTTCAGAACTTGAATTGAAAAGCTGAACATTTGCACACTTGAACATTTGAAAGAGAACTTTATTCATCATGGTATTTACATCATGGATAGAATAATTTAAGGTGTCTAGCATTCTAAGCTCGTGGTAGTCTTTCCCCTTCTGGTGAAATCAGCCGGTAAGACCCTTTTGCCTCCTACTGATTCGACGATATATGGACCTTTCCAGTTGGGAGCAAGTTTCCCACTGTTGTGTTCTTTAGTGTTGTAAAAAACTGCTCTGAGAACTAGACTGCCCACTAGGAATTGTCTCTTATAGATCTTCTCATCGTAGGCTCGTTTGATCTTCTGCTGATACTTGGCAATACGAAGGGATGCTTGGTCTCGTAATTCCTCAGAGAAATCCAGATCATCGACGCGAAGCTCTTCATTGATCCCTTCTTCAACTGCCTTGGTCTTCAATGTATTTGATATATTCTCTATCGGGAGTACTGCTTCCGATCCATATATCAGACGGAAAGGTGAGAACCCTGTTGATCTTCTCGGAGTTGTGCGATATCCCCAAAGAACTTCAGGTAGGACTTGTTCCCACAATCATTTCTTGTCGTTGAGTTTCTTCTTGAGTATACCAAGGATAGCTCTATTGGATGCTTCAGCTTGACCATTGCATTGAGGATATCTTGGAGTCGAATAAAAGAGCTTGATTCTGTTATTCAGGCAGAACTTCCGAAACTTGTCGGAGTCAAATTGAGCCCCATTGTCAGCAACAAGAACTTGGGGCGTGCCAAACCTTGAGAAGATGTTGTGCCGAATAAATTTGATCACTTCATCATCGGTCTCTCGAAAGAGTGGCACAGCTTCAACCCATTTGGTGAAGTAATCTGTTGCCAGCAGTAGATACTTTTTCTTGCTCGGGGTGGGAGGAAAAGGATCCAAGAAATCCAACCCCCATTGATGGAAAGGCCACGGACTTGACAATTGGTGAAGCTCATCTGCAGGGAGATGGATAGCTCGAGCGTGTCGTTGGCATGGCTCGCATCTTTGAACAACTTGCTGAGCGTCCCTTGCCATTGTTGGCCAATAGTAACCTTGTAGCTTTGTCTTAGCTTCAAGAGATCTTTCTCCCGAATGATTTCCACAAGCTCCAGAGTGGATATCAATCAGGATTGTCTTTGCTTGTTTGGGACCAATACACTTGAGCATCACCCCGTTGTGAGATTTGAAGTATAGATCTTCTCCTTGAATGGTATAGCATGGAAGCTTTCTTTGAAGTTTTCGGGCTTGAGTTGGATCTTCTGGCATTTTGCCGTTTTTGAAGAAGTCGAAAATAGGCTGTCTCCAATCCCCAAGCTCTGCATTAGTGAGGTTCAATGTCAGTTGATCTCCACCCCCAGATCTTTTTGTAGTAGCAAGGATCTGTTGTTCGGGGGTGGTCTTGGGCACTTCTTGATAATCGATTTGTATTTGTCTTCCTCCGAGCGAATCACCAAGAACTGAGGCGACGTTGGCTAAGGCATCTGCTTCACGATTCTCTGCTCTTGGAATTTGAACGAATTCAGTATTAGTAAAACGTTGTTGAAGATGTCGTACTAAAGCCAAGTAGAGTTGCATTCTTTCTTCACGAGCTGTGTATTCTCCATTGATTTGTCTTATGATCAACTGAGAGTCGCTGTAGACGATGATTCGATCTACCCCCAGAGATTCCGCCATTTCGAGTCCAGAAATAAGTGCTTCGTATTCGGCTTCGTTGTTGGTGGCATTGAACCCGAGGAGAGTGGCCTTCTGTAGATGATCAAGTTCGGGGGATACCAAGACTATCCCAGTTCCCGAACCGATCGCACTTGAAGCTCCATCAATGAAAAGCTTCCATGGAGGAGTTGTGGCGATTGCTTCGAGGCTTGGATCGGTTTTTGTTACAAGACTGAACGGAGGATCAGCTTCATCTTCTAGGCGCATATCGACGTCTTCTTCCCAAGAGATGGGGTCTTCAACTGGAAAGTCAGCTAAAAAATCAGCAATGGCTTGACCTTTGATGGAAGTGCGAGATTCGAATTGAATCCCCAGAGAGCTCATTTCGATCACCCATTTGGTCATTCAACCAGCTCGACCAGCTTTGTCAACAATATCTTTGAATGGGTGTTCTGAAATGACAGTGATCTGATGAGAGACGAAGTATGGTTGGAGGCGACGTGATGCAGTGAGCAAGGCCAGGATAACCTTCTCAGTTTTTGAGTAGCGAGTTTCAGCCGAAAAAAGAGTATGGCTGATGTAATAAACTGGATGTTCGATGCCTTCTCTTCTACTGACTAGAACCGCACTGATTGCTTGATCGGTCACGGTGAGATAGAGCCATAAATCTTCTTTGGGAAGAGGAGCAGTCAGGATAGGAGCTTGCACCAGATATTTCTTGATGTCTTGGAAAGCTTCTTCACAAATTAGACTCCATCCCGATATATCTGTCTTTCGCAGCTTGTCGAAAAGAGGCTTACACTTGTCAGAAGACTTTGAGATAAACCGATTAAGGGCAGCAAGTCTTCCAGTGAGACGTTGAACTTCTTTTCGATTAGTAGGTGATGGCATGTCAAGGATGGCTCGAATTTGGTCGGGATTGGCTTCGATGCCCCTCTTGGTCACAAGATGACCCAGGAATTTGCCCGATTGAACTCCGAAAGCACACTTGGCCGGATTGAGCTTCATACGATACTTTCGAAGGACTTGAAAGGTTTCCGCCAGATCGGATAGATGCTTTCCTCGAATGGAGCTCTTTGTGAGGAGATCATCGACGTAGACTTCGACGTTGCGACCGATTTGATCTTCGAACATCTTTGTGACTAACCTTTGATAAGTGGAACCAGCATTTTTGAGGCTGAATGGCATCACATTGTAACAGTAGAGACCTCTACTAGTCACAAAGTATGTCTTCTCTTGATCATTAGGATGAAGTGGAATTTGATTATACCCAGAGTATCCATCCATGAAGGATAACAACTCGTGGCCAGCAGTGGCATCGACGAGTCTGTCTATTCTTGGCATAGGGAATGGATCTTTGGGACAAGCTTTGTTGAGGTTGGTGAAGTCGATACACACTCTGACCTTTCCGTTCTTTTTTGGGACAGCAACTATATTAGAGATCAAAGTAGGATACTCTACTTCACGGATGAAGCCTGCTGCAAGTAGCTTGCTGATCTCTTCTTGAACGGCAATTTGTAGTTCTGGCCGGATTGTGCGTGGCTTTTGTTTGACGGGTTTCATTTCTTCTTTGATAGCGAGCCGGTGGCAGGCATCATCTGGATTGATCCCTGGCATGTCTTCAAAACACCAGGAGAAGACGTCGATATTGGATTGAAGGAAGGATATCATGTCTTGCGCTTCTGCGTCGCTAAGACTGGTACCAATAAATGTTTGTCGAGAGAGATTTCCATAGCCGATATTGATAGGGATGATTTCTTCAATTGAAGGCGAGGCTTCCCATTCGATTGGTGAAGGCTCGGTCAGTAGAATCTCCTTTAATTGCTATTTGGAAGAGGGACCAGCTTCATCTCGCGACCGCTTTGGAGGAGCAATATTGATTTTTCGATCTGTTTTAGCTGCAGCAGCTTCACAAGATCTCCCAGCTTGCTGATCGCCTCGAATGCAGACAATGCCTTCTCCTGTTGCAAACTTGAGGAGTTGGTGGTAAGAAGAGGAAATGGCATTGATCTGGTGGAGGAATGGTTGCCCTAGAATAGCGTTGTAGCTGGACACTCCTTCGACAATTGCAAACCTCACCGAGACTCGAGTCTCTCGGCTAAGGTCGAGAGTGAATCTCGATTCGCCCACCGTGATGCTTTGTTCGCCGTTGAAGCCAGTGATCACAATCGGGACGACGTCGAGGCTTGAGTATCTATGTCCCAGACGTTTGAAACAATCTGAGAACATAATATCGATGGAGCTCCCGGTGTCGATGAGGATTCGATTGACGGTGCTTCCGTCGACTAGGAGTTTCAAGACCAGGGGGTCTCGATGGGGAGTATGAACTCCTTGAAGATCGGAGTCGTTGAAAACAATAGATGGCCAAGCCAAACCTTCGATAGGCTTCTCGATCCAGGTATCCTCCTTGTTCACAGCAGAACAAACATGGAAGATGCGTCGAACTTGCCGATCCACTTCCTTCCCGGTCAAGGTTTGATTGTGCAATGTTCCATGAATACCAAAGACGTTGGCATTCACAGAGATAGGTTGCCGGTTGGAGGAGATTTGATGGACCCAACATGCTTCTTTCCCTTTTGCAAAGGTTCGACGTTGATCTTGTTCGCCCTTGACGTACTCTTGAAGGTGGCCTTCTCGTAATAAATCTTCTAGATGAAATTTCAGTCGATAGCACTGATCGGTGGAGTGGCCGTGACTTCGGTGGAATTCGCAGTAGACCGTTTTGTCCGCTGTGAATTTAGTGTTTGGCTGAAGCGGATTGGGCCTTCGAAGGAATTCTTCGTGTTGAATGCGATCGAGGATCTGTTCGACTGGTAAATCCCACTCGGTGAAAGTGGTCTTCGTAGGAGATCGACGTCCATCATTCCTTGGTCGTTTGTTGGTTGGAGGAGCTGTTGCCTCAGCGTTGTGAGCTTTGGCAGCATACTTTGGAGCTTCTCTTTCCGCGGGTCTTCGCTTTGTTTCTCGCCCTTTTCGAGCTACTTGATCATCTTCAACCTCAATCTCTCTCTGGATTCGATCGAACATAGAACCCAAGGAAGGAGGGGGATTGTGAATGAAGTCGTTGTAGATGTGTAGATCGAATCGGAGGGCGTTCTGGAAAGCCAACATGATGGCTTCATCATACAGATGTCTTCCGGAGAGGGCAGCATGCTCGTTGCGAAATCTCCTGGTGAAATTGCGGAGAGTCTCGTCAGCACCCATCCTCAGCCGATAGAGGGAGTCGAGCTTCTTTTCTGGCTTCAGATTGAGTTGATAATGCTGCACGAAAAGGTTAGCCAAAACACCGAACTGGGTGATGGACCCAGCTTGGAGATTATGATACCAATCGAGTGAGGGCTCATCGAGACTCCCGGCGAAAGTGCGACAAAGCACGTTGTTCTCTTCTTCGTGCGGTGTCAAGGCTTGCTTGAAGGCAAGTATATGGAGAGTCGGATCTCCTTTGACGCAGTTGAATTTGGGGAGGATAGGAGTTCTCCATCCCCTTGGAAATGTTGACTCGAAGAGGCTTCGATGGAGAGGTCCGGCGGAGGAATACCCATCCCTACGACCGTGTCCTCGACCTAGATGTGGGTCAAGAGGCAAGATCGCAAGGTCTTGCTCAGGCATTGAAGTATTTGCCGGTTGAAGTCGGTGTCGAAGGTCCGATCCAAGTCCACGTTGAAGTGGAATAGATGGAGAGATTCTACTCTTTGAAGGAGCGCCTTTCATCTGGTGCTTCCTTGGTATATCGAGCTTTGAAGGTGCCTTCCTGTCGCAGTTGCGACCAGAAGAGGATTGGGAGGACTCATCGTCAAGGCGATCCCACACACTCTGCTTCCATGGGGCAGCAGAGGGAGTTGGGTCGCGATGAATCCTCCCGGGGGCAACAGTGCCCATTGACCTCCGTTGCTCGGAGTGGATTGATGGTCGTGGCCTATCGACCCTCTCATTAGTCGAGGGGATGGGAAGAGCAATTCCAGCCTCAGAGGCTGCCTTCTTGAGTGCTTCCCTCTCAGCAGTGAGGGTGGCATTCTGCTTTGCCAATTAAAGTAGTTGGAAATCGACCGCCGAGATTTGATAGGTTGAGGGAAGGTCTTCGGCGGGAGCAGGGGTTGTTTGCCCTATTAATGGATAAGGAGGTGGGGCAATCGGTCGATCAACCGATCTCCCACTACCTGATCGAGTATCCATATTGGGGGCAGCAAGGGGCTGCCCGAAATTGAGCCTTTGACTCATTGATCAAGTCTCAGGTCGAGGTTGACGTGTGTTACTTCCTTCTGGTTGACCCTGGTGCTTTGTCCTCGCCATTCAGTAAGCGAAGGGTGCAACGAGAGTGCTGGCGTCCGAGCGGTTGTGTGCTTAACCGAGGGGGCGAGGAAGTTTGACTATTGATCAGTTGTATTCCTGACTGATCTAATAGTATTTATAGAATGGACACAGCTTCTCGTTCGATCCCACAGACGGCGCCAAACTGTGGGGGAAAATCTTCGTGCCGACCCGAAGACTTCTCCTCACCAGTCAGTTGAAGTTTTGAGTCGAATATCGTTGTTTGATCTGTCGATTGGAATTCGAACCCTCAATATGCAAGCAGAGAAAGTTGGACACGAGAGATGTGATCTCGGAGTTCAGCCGAAGCCTACGTCTCCGTGCTATAGGGAGCAACCCGAATTCACTAACACTTATATCGAAGTGATCTCGACAGGCCGAGTATCACTGAAAACACTCTGGTCTCTTCGAAGGAGAGAAGAAGATCAAAGAGAGGTGGAAGATTGAAAGCTGAGAAATTCCAGAGCTCTGGGTTCTGAAAATCAGATCTCAGAGTGGAAATCAGAATTTTCGGATCCTTTTACATTCGAAGGCTCTGCTATTTATAGAATTCCCGGGGATGAATTCCGGGGTAAAATGGCAGTTTCTGCTCTCGTATCTGGGGATCCTCCAGGTAAAGCTGGTGGGCCCCGCTACCGTCTCCTGGGGGATTCCACAGGCTCTTGGGTCCACCAGGCAGGGTCGGTGGGTCCCGTGGTAGTCTTCCGGGGGCCCACCAGGCAGGGCCGGTGGGTCCCGCTGTAGTCTTCGTGGGCCCATCAGGCAGGGCCGGTGGGTCCTGCTGTTTGCAGACTTCTTACCAAAATTTGCACCCACATGTGCATCCAAAAAAATGTTGTCATCATTGCCACGTCAATTTATTTGACCTCACCGTCGTCACCGATCCCTCTCTCTCAATCTCTCCACGATCCCTTGCTTCTCTCTCAATCTCTCACCACGATCCCCGGTCTACACGTCCCCCCCCCCCCCCTCTCTCTCTCTCTCTCTCAATCTCTACACGATCCGTCTCTTCTCTCTCAATCTCTCTCCACGTCCCGATCTACACTCATCGCACACTCTGTTTCTCTCTCTCCCACTCCAAAGGCTTCACCTGACCCCCGATCTACACGTCCCTCTCTCTTTATCTCTCTCAGTCTTTCTCCACGATCCGGAGAAGAGAAGGGGGGAGACCAGAGGAGAGGAAGGCCCCTACAACTGCCGCCTGCAGCCAGCCATCAAATCTCTACTTACCCTTTCCTCCCCCCTCCTCTATCGATCCCGATCCAAAGCCCGCCGGTGCCGAGCCTACGCGAGGAGCTGGGCTTCAAGGAGCTGGAGGGGATGGTCGCCTACGGCATCTTCAGGGACCGCAGGATGTACGACCAGGTCTTCGGTGATGCCAACCGGCTCCGCCGCTTCCTCCGGTTGCGCGTCCAGGTGATGGAGAGTAGTCTCCGCCTTCACCCGCCTCCTCCGTCGACTTCGGGAGCCCCGAAGCCCTAGAACAGATCCGTCGACGCCGTCCTCAAGCGTTCCCACTGCCTCGGCGGCACCCGCCGTGCCCTCGACGCCGAGGACTATGAGTCTGTCGCCCGCTTCGTTTAGATCGACTTCCGCTGCGGTGACCCCTCCGCCTTCGACCAACGCTATCTGGATGCCGAGAGTCACCTCGAGTCTGTCGTGTGTAAGTGCCTCGCCGCCGCCGTCGACCAGCAAGACCACTCCTCGATCCTCCACTTCGTTCGGATCTTCCCCCCGCTCGACCTCTAGGAGGAAGGGCTCCAGGTCTACGTCGCCTACCTCGGGAGGGTGATCGTGCACCAATCCCGGAGTTCGAGCACCTGCAGGAGCTCACCGTCGCAGATCGCCAGCAGCACGTCGGCCACCATGTCGCTCCCAATCTGGGGCAGGACCACCACCACGATTTCGTGGGCTGCCTCGCCAATCTCTTCAAGGACATCATTCTTGCCATTGAGAAGAATGATGAGGTCCTTCACAGTCTTTGCGGGTAGGACGGGATTGTGTATGCCATCTTTAAGCTCAAGGAGAAGTGTGATTCCCGGGGCGCCCAAATCTTGAAGAAATACATGGACTATAATAAGCTCACCCGCCTTACCTTCGAGATCAACTCCTACAGCAAGCAGCTACTCTCTGTCGGAGTGCCCGAAGGCCCTGATCCGAGGGAGGTGGTGACATATCTGGAGGAGATTCTGACCCTGACCCAGCTCGGAGAGGACTACATCGACTTCATGGTGTCCAAGATCTGCGGGTTGGGTTTCATCAACCCTGAAGATTCGGGGGTTGGGTTCCATCGATCCGAGGGAGGTGGTGACGTATCTGGAGGAGATCCTGGCCCTGACCCAGCTCGGAGAGGACTACATTGTCTCCAATGTTTTGTAATTTTCAATTTTCTTTTTTTTTATGCTTCATGTTTAGTTGAATTGCATTTTATATTTCATTTGATTGATAATATTCAAGTGATTGATAATGTCCCTTGATCCGCGTTCAGGAGGTTGCGATGGACACCAATATGGAGGAGGAGAATGCCGTCATCATTGATGTTATGAGGCCGCATCAGTCCAAACATCATTCCGATCAGGTTGTGAGCAATTTTTTTTAATTTTCTTTATATAAATTTTTTGTTTCAACATGGCTCTTGGTTCCATTTTTAATTCTAATTGGTCCCTAAGGCACCCTTCTCTCTTTTTCTTTGTTTGTGTTAAATGTAGCATTGACTTCTCATGCTCCAATCTCTTTTAAAAAATTTTCGAACAACATCCCAAAAACATCAGGTTATGTTTGAAAAAAATAATGTTCATTTGATATGACCTGATGTTTTCGGGATGATGTTCGAAAAAAACCCATTTTTAGGACTGTAAGATCTCTCTCTCTCTCTCTCTCTCTCTCTCTCTCTCTCTCTCTCTCTCTCTCTCTCTCTCTCTCTCTCTTGCTCTCTTGCTCTATAACATTTTTTTTTAATCTGATTTTTTTTTGGGACTAAGATCTTTTTTTTTTTTGCTCAAATGACTCAAAGATAGGCTTGGTTTTTGAGCCTGGGATGAGCCCGATCTACGGAGGAAACTCAAATTTCAGTAATAGCCTTGGTTATGTGCGGCCTTCAAGCCCTTATTTTGGTGGGTGTTCGAGTAGATACAATAGCCCTATTGGTTATAGTTTATATTTGCAGAATTTTAGTAATAGTGCTTCTTTGTTGGGCATAAATTGACTCAGAATTTCAGTAGATCATTAGAATTTTAGTAATAGTATGCGGCCTTTGAGCCACTATTATAGAATTTCAGCAATTGTACTTCTTTACTGAAATTCTGTAATAGTGTTTCTTTGCTGAAATTCTGTAATAGTGCTTTTTTTTTTGCTGAAATTATGCAATAGTGCTTCATCAAATTTTGAAGAAACTAGAAAGACTAGCCGATCGACGCCTGCAACCCATGAGCTTGGTGGGGCTTCTGCTCAGGTTTCATTCTAAATGATTTGTTTCCATGTGTAGAGATCCATTCAAGAATCATACAAGTATTGGTGTGATTTGGTTCATAAGGACCAATTTATCTCTAAGGTCACTGTGTTTGATTCTTCCTTTTATTTCCCTGCTAAAAATGAATATGAATTTCTATAGAAATTAAACCGGCGACGACTAACTTCGATATCATTGTGTCGGGCCTTAGTGCTCATGCACTTAGCCTTCGGGCCCGCCTTAGTGATATCGGAGTTAGTCATCGTCGGTTTCAGTCGTTCATTCAACTCGCGAAAGAGGCGGAATAGGTGGGGCAATTGTCGTCGTTCTTTTTGTTTCAAGTAATGCATCGGTCAGTTTAAATTTGTTTCAATTGGGATTGAGCTCATGCCACCGATGATACTGAATTTTCAACGGTTTTGGTATAGACATGTCGTTTTTGGTTAGAACTAATTAGTTTTGCTCTGTTACTATCATGCATAATACAAATTGTTGGAAAAAAAAAAAAAACAGGTTGTTTAGGTTCTTTTTTTCTTTCAATTCAATCAGATTGTTTCCACTTATGAAGTTGAAGAAATGTTACAATTTACACCATCTCTTAGATTGAGGCCATAATTTAGAGATGGCAAAGAAAAATGTAATTACAGGTTTGTCATGTATGCCAAGTTGAGCCCAAGTTATCACTTCAAGCAGCTCTTCAAGAGTTCCGGTTATCCTCCTGTATTAGAGCTTAAATGAGATCTCAACTCCAAACAATACTTATATGAGTAATGATATTTTATTTCCTCTTCCCTATAAAGATATAAAATTAGCCCCTATATAAATTGGAATCATTAATTTTCAGATGACAAGAATCTCTTGAACATAGAGGGTCGAACACAATGCCACCGTGGGGTGCATCGACCAGCACTTTGTGCGATGGGGTGCATTCGCCATTGCACCAAGCATTGGCCGATGCCCCCACATCAGGGTTGTGCCCACATTTGTGTCACCTTGCATGTTCAAATATATAGCAGGGATCTAAGAATTATGTCATACTTGGAGGACATATATCACATTAATTTATGAACATTCAATTTTTCATACCCGCCCATTTTTAGTGCAAAGGGATTTTTGCAAAAAAAATTGTGCACAGAGATTAGGCAAAAGGAAGCTAGGCATACAAATCTATCTATCACAAAGGTTTTGTAAACAAATCAATGTCTAAGGAAATGCAACCAATTTGGATATACATTTATTAAATGTTCATCATTTACTGGGATTTTTTTTTAGCAAAGCTGATCGAATACTTTTCTCTTGCTAATTTCATTTACGCTAATTATTTTTATAACATTTCTTATGTAAGGCCCTCTTTTAAGTTTTAATTAGTGAGAAACCATGAATTACGCCAGTAGTATTGAGAAGACATTATACCTTACCTCGGGACATTATACAAAATCGCGTCATAGAATACTATATTGTCAGCCCCCCTTCTTTCAATCCCAAAATTTATAAAATGCTTGGTGATTGCCTATTTCAATCCCAACCTATTTTGTATTTTGATTGGTTTATATTTTGTATGTGAATTGGTTTAAATGAATTATGATTGGTTTATATTTTGCAATATTGGAGAAAGGTTTATATGAATAGATGGCTAGAAGCCTAGAAATAATTTTGCTCTCTTGAGGTATACGAATTTTTATCTCTACAAATTTTAATTGAATAATGTAAAACTTTTTATGTGAGGGCATTTGAATTTTGAAGCTCAAAGGAAAACAATGCCTCGGTTAGTTTAAATTTGTTTATGTTGGGATTGAGCTCAAGCCACCCATGATACTGAATTTTTAACGGTTTTGGTACAGACATGTCGTTTGTCATTGCAACTAATTAGTTTTGCTCTGTCACGACCAAGAATAATACAAATTATTGGGAAAATAAATTAGAGGGTATGTTTTGAGTTAGAAGAAAGAAGTATGTTTGCTTCTAATTATGCCTTCTAATTTTTTTGTGCCTTCAAATACTGCTCTGTTTGAACAAAAAAAAAGTGTTGCCTTCCATGGACAAAGAAGAACCTAATTAAGGACATTGACTAAGTTGGGGTTTACCAGTCTCATCCTGCAATTGGGACCGGATCCATGGACCGTGACAAGGTGACGTGGGGGTCTAAGAGGAGGGCGCTTAACCCTCGCGTCCTGCCGGGGGCTAAGCCCGATTCAAATGAGTCGCACGGTCTAAGAGGAGGGGGCTTAGCCCTCGCGTCCTGTCGGGGGCCGAGGCCCGGGTGGCTTGATGGGGTGGCGGCCGATAGGCACAGGCATTATTGTCACCTCAAAATATTATTTTCTCCCTCGAAATATTATCGCCACTATCGAAATTTTTTTTGCCTGTCTCGAAATATTGTCATCTGCCTCGAAATATTGTCCTCGTCCTCGAAATATTTTGCGTGCCGATAGGCACGGGCTTTACTATATATATATATATATATATATATATATATATATATATATATATATATATATATATATATATATATATATATATATATATATATATATATATATATATATATATATATATATATATATATATATATATATATATATATATATATATATATATATATATATATATATATATATATATATATATATATATATATATATATGGGCATGCTATAATGCGGCATGCGGTAAGTGCGGCATCACATAGTAGCCGTCTGATGCACCACTGCGTGCATCAGACGACTGCGGTGCAGTGCCGCACGTACCGCATGCCGCATTATAGCATGCCCCTATATATATATATATATATATATATATATATATATATATATATATATATATATATATATATATATATATATATATATATATATATATATATATATATATATATATATATATATATATATATATATAGGATAGTGATCCAGTGAGTAACTCTTATATGAGATACTTGTGAGAAACTTATCTAGAGGTTTTAGAATTTGATAAAAATTGGTGGGTGTGCTATGTATGACACGTTGATCACCCTCACCAAAATTTATCAAATTCTAAAACTTTTAGGCATAAAAAATTTGCTATTCAAATTTATGGTTTTTATGGACGGTCAATAAATCTTCTAACATTTGATTGCCCTAGAAGTTAAATTTACATAAAGAAACTTAAACCTTTATTTCGGTCCACATTCTTATGTTATAGTGAGATACCGTAAGCATGTATAGGCATAAATGCCAAAGAAAGTTATGGTGCATGACATTAGTAAAACTTTTATGGTGCAGATCTCCTCGCCGAGTACACCATCATTTTCTTTAGGAAGGTCCGTATGTACATATCCCATGGGTATAACATAGATAGATTACAGATATAAGTCAAATTATTCATCAAATGATTTGATAAAGAAATTTTTAAGCAATTGAGTAATTTTGGGCAACTTGGGTACACCCTTTCTAATAATGATCAAGGAAAAGAACTAAAAAAAAGTGGTATTTTTAGTAGCAAAAAAAAATGTATTTGCGGGTATCAGTTTATCGTTAAACTAGTGTGACCATCTGGCCTTCGCCCAGCCCTTTGATGAGAATCACATGGCCCCCAACAACCACATGTGACTCGCTTCTTAGAGAAAACCGAATAAAAAACAAACAAATGCTACAAATGAATGCATCATTTAAGGCCTAGGCTTCGCTCAGCCCTCCAATCATAAACACATGCCCCCCAACAGTCACATGCGAGTCGCTCCCTAGAGAAAATCGAATAAAAAGTAAATGAATGAAGCGTTTAAGGCCCGAGCTTTGCTTAGCCCTGCAATGAGAAATACAGGCCTCCAAACAGTTGCATATGAGTCGCTTCCAAGTAGGAGTGGTAATTGGTCGGGTTTGGGTCGGATCCTACTCCTACCCATGCCCACACCCATTCGGGTACGACATGGTCCATACCCGACCCATACCCATTCAGGTAGAAGAGGGTCCATACCCGATCCATACCCAGTCAAGTTTTGGTTCAAGTTTCAGGTATGGATTGGTATAATTTTGTCACTTTTTCTCTATAATATTTTCTATTACTTGAGGAAAAAAAAATCGACATATCACAATGCAATCTTAAGAATATCTTTTGGTTTTTTATTACATTGCTTTTAGTAGAGTATAATTTTGGGCAGGGATAAAAGCAATTAGAATTTGGATATATAACAATGAATTTTGAGTAGAACTGAATTATCTAGTATACACAAGTTAGGATATGCAATCGGATTGCAGGTATGGTTATTGAGGTATCCATATCCATACCCAAAAGTAAATCGGGTAGAGTTCCTATACCCATACCCTACCCAAATCATGTTTTGGGTACAAAATCTATACCCATACCCGATGTTTGGGTCGGGTTTGAGTTGGGTTTTCGGAGTCCATCGCCACCCCTACTTCCAAGAGAAAACCGAATAAAAAAACAAATGAATGCTACTAATGAATGCATATTTAATAGGATTGTAATTTCTATAAGTTCACACTGAAGGGCAGAGGTTCTACCTTTCCGAGTTTTTTATATGGTTGGCACATGTCACAACCTCCTTGATATGCTTCCATTTTAGTATCATCCTACTAGTAAGAAACCCGAGCAATGCACGAATGTGCTTGATGCACACCATTTGGCAAAAACGACATCGTAACTGTTCGAAAAAATGTGAAATCTAAAGTGAGTGTGATTCACTTGTAAGAGAGAGAGAGATTGACATCAAATGATCATTAAATGCCATTAAATAAAATTTTATCATCTTTATAGTATGTTTTTAAATGGATTTAAAAGAGAGTCGCGTTCACACACGAAAGAAAGAATTCTACCTCTTTAAAAGACGTCCACGGGTCACAACACGGGAGAGAGGCTTCCGTTTTAATATAAATATATAGATTAGATTTGTTTCAATTTGATCATATTACTTTGCTCTATTTTTTTTTAGAATCATGATCTAAATAGAGTGGATTGGTCATACATCCAAAAAAAATAAGTTAAATGTGCCACATAACACTTTATCAAAGGGGACAATTAGCCAGTATAGTGGAGGAGAGGATCATGATATAGTATTTTCCATGCCTATCATCACTACCCCGTCATCTTCGGTGATCAAATAGCATCAAAATTTAATTTTTAAAAACCAATTTCAAGAAAACTTCTCCAAACATTGGAAGCATGAATGAAAGAAGAAAATAGATCTCCATATTTTCAGAAACATAGATACAAGAGAGAGAGAGAGAGAGAGAGAGAGAGAGAGAGAGAGAGAGAGAGATGACGGGTAGACAACTGCAAGCGATAGTGGCGGTACTGATGTGTGTTTCTGACCCGGCGTGGCGGGGGTTGCATGGTGGCTTAGCACAGGCGACTCCCCATTCGACTCCGGCAAACACAAAAAAACGTACAACGGGGGGGTTCACTAGAGTTAAGAGCTGTGGCAGCAGGGCACAACCGCTAAGCCAAACACGGCCTAATTGGCAGAAGACCATGGGGCAAGAAGTTTCGAGCATAATGTGAAGCATCATCTTCCCTATCATGAGCAAAATGACATCAAAATGAACGAAGTTCGACTCCCCCAACCTGTTGGTGAGTACCGCAACATCAAATAGAGCTAACTCGACTCGACATAAGCACCGACCTCAAACTCATACCAAACATTAAGACTCCTGGGCTTCTAAGGTCCGAAACGGAGGGCTTTGTCCAAACTTCAGCAGATGGGCAACAGCATAAACAGGCCGCAGCTCGCGTATCATCTGAACATCGAGATACGAATCACAGGCGAAGCACCAAACCGATAAATCACTGCCACACATTTAAAAGAACATAAACAGAAAGCCAACGGAAATTGATCATTTAATACAATACAATCTATTATTTACCTGAAGCTGAGAGCGAGGCAATGCCCGGATTCTTCATGATGAGAGAGCATATGTTTGTTGATGAAGCGGCTGCATAGGACATCTTTACAACACAAGCACAACCAGTTTTCAGCAGGATGGTGGCATCTGCAAAGCATTGAGATGCTCAGTATTAAAATTCGTGTTGGCAAGAATCGATCCCAGTTCTCTGGTACAACCTCCAAGAGACTTTACCCACTAAGAGCATCTCCAACGGCCTCGCTTGAGGTCGTTGCCCACCAAAAGTGGTGATGCCGTAGCTTTTGAAGCCCTCCAACGGCCTCCCTTAACCATGGCCACATTTGTTTTCAGCTCATGAGGCTCGCCCCATTTGTTATCAGATTTTATGGTAGGGAGTCCATTGGAGTATGAGCAAAATCCACTCACCAAATCTACTGATGTGGCAAGAATGGCTCACCATATTTATCTATTAGTACGGGAGGCCATTGGAGATGCTCTAAGGTAGCTGGCACCCTCTCCATATATTTTAGTAATGAATAAATATGAAAGGCGGGGAAATTAGGTGATAAACCAAAGTCAGGATGAGTTGAGTTAGAGCAATGCTATTCAGACACACACCCACCACACACAGGCGCATACACGCTGATGTGGCGTGCATTGGCCAGCAGGCGGTGCATTTTTTTGATGCAACGACCGCTGACCGATGCATGCCATGTAGGTGTATGTCATATTTTGTGTGTCCGATGTGTGTTCAGATATCTTTTCCAACTGATTTAAAACGCAAGTGCCTTCTTACCCTACACCTAGCTAAATCATTCACCATCTTGGTGAGAGAAAAAAAATTGTTATGCTATCAGATTATAATTCTGATTCGATCGAGCCATTGATGATTTTAGCCCTAAGGATCACAAAAACAGTATATGTTGGCATTGTTGTTTTTGCTTTTTAAACCCCTCAAGTGAGGAGGTTGGGGTTCACCTCAACTCCAACCAGTTTATTAATTTCTTATGTATTTTCTTCTTTTCTTAATTTCACCACCACTCCTTCCGGGGTTTGAGCACCTCCCTTGTGGCTAAGGTGTACCACTTGCACTGCGTTCAATGCGCATTGCCATTCTCTCCTCAATCCTTTACCTCATCAGCTTATGAGGTGTCTGATACACAAGGCATCTATATCCACATCCACCATCAAAACCTTTAGACCAAGATGATATGGTCTAAAACAGAGTAGTATGGAGACTCTAACACATCCACATGATAATTTGGTCAAAATTGACATGATGTCATTCGAAAATCTATGCAATCAAAGCACAATACAATTAAAAAGCGATGGAGGGGAAGAAAAGGGGAAAATAACCATTACTGGACTATTTTAGATAAATTCGGTATAAGAAAAGCTAAAGTCCAGAATTTAATCTTTGAAAATGTTATTTAGAAGTTATACAACCCCTCTACTTGTATAGGTACAATCGACTTATATATATATATACCAATAAAATTATGAAATTTATATAAATTAAAAATTACTACCCCTTTGGAATTCGACTCCTACACGGTCTACCATTTCCCTCTATTCAGGGATGAACTATGTATGGACCAAGGGGGGCTATGGCCCCCCCTCAATTATATTTTTTTTAAAAATTATATAGTAAAAGGTTTGAATTTTAGTATATAAATTTTTCTTTGTTTATGCTTTGGCCCCCCTTGGATGAGATTATTATGCTTTGGCTCCTCCCAATATAAAATCCTGGTTCTGTCCCTGCCTCTATTCACCCAATTGAAGAAGGGAGCTAAAGACTCACAACATTCGATTTAATAACATAGATTAATGGTATCATGCCATGTCGACACGAGTGGACACGAGAATCCGTGTCAACACGGGTTAACACGGCTCCGAGGACTCATTTAGAGGTGTCCCCCATATCATAGAACAAGAATCCACATTGGGACAACTCCTCTCCACGGGAGAGGCTCTCGTGGACTTGTCCCACATGTGGGTGGACCATCGAGTAGGAGGGAGTCAAGGGCCTCTCTCCCATGAGTGCAAGGAGTTCCGACCCCTCTTTTATTCTCTCCAACCAATTTCCTAAAACATAGGAAGTGAATAGGTGTTGGGTCCTCTACAATGTAGCAATCCCTATTTCGCAGAGTAGTCATAATTACTCTTTCCAATTAGATACTTATGCTACTAAAAATTAAATAAAAGCTCCACCAAGGAGGAAAAACGAGAAAAAAAAATATGATAAAACAACAACAAACAGCCTCCAATTCATTTACTTCGGTGCGTCTTGGGCATACCAATTATTCTAATTCTATTATGTCTAATAATAAGGCTAAATTGCACTTTTCCCCCTTGAAATTTAGCTCAAAAACACTTAACTTCCTGTAGTTTATTTTGTTCCAAATTGCACCCTAAAGTTTGAAATGTTAGCACAATACCCCTTTTGTCAACAACTTAGTTTCCTCATTTGGTAATTTTTATCTGATCAAAACTGAATTGAAGGGGTATACAATGTAGTTTTTTAACTATAGGGGTGTTAAATGTTTTTACGCTAAACTTCAGGGGGCAAAGTGTAATTTACTCAAATAATAATGGGGAAGTTTGACACAAGTCCTTTTTAAGAGATGAATTTTAGTTGCAAATTTCGAAATGTAGCTCAAGTCCCTCCTGGCGAATATATACTCTTTCTGAAGACGAACTAATATGCAAATTATGGTGTCCTGCGGCTAATATTGCAAAATAGTTAAGGACCTATACCTAATTTGCCGAATAAAATTAGGGTTTGCAAAATCCTACGCCGATAATTTCAACACATCTCAATTTAACTGGGATTGGCTAGCTATGAATTGGGAGAACCCATCCTTAAACTGGGATGATTTGAAGATTCCAACAATCCAAACAACAATTTCAAGGTCTATGAGCATATACCGATCAAATTTTGCAATCTACAGTATCTTGGGATGCCGAAGTAGAGTTGCAAGCAACAATCGCCGGGTGATCTCCGAGGATCCTCTATCTAGGGTTTGGAAATGAAAGGCTGACCTGGTGCACGGGGAATCAGGATGAGGGATGTGAGAGAGATCGGGCGACAGAGAAGGCAGATGATCGCACCAAGCTCGAGCCTCTACCCACCCCGATTCGGCTCCACAGATCTCCTCCGATTCCTGAACAAAGCGGACGAAAGAGGAAAGCTCGTTGCCGTCGACGGGCAGAACGCGAAGGACAGGGATGAGAGAGATAGAGAGGTAGGGATTCCGTACCGACGCCGAGGAGCCGATCTCCTTCGCCATTGAGGGGCCTCTCAGCCTCAGGGCTCGCCGTTTTTGGTTGGCGGGTTTTCCTCACTTGGGAATGGGAAATGGGTCGAGGCCCTCACCCAACCGTCACCACCATCTATGGGGTGAGAGTTGGGCGGGTCTGACCCGAACCCGACTTACTCAACCCGAACTAGGGGTGTTCATCGGTTCGGGTTTGGATCGGGTATTTTGGACCGCTCGGTTTGGTTTGGTTCGGTTCCAGAAAAAAAAAAACCCGTTTTGATCGGTTCGGTTCTGGGTTGTGAGTTTTTTAACCCGAACCAACCCAATCCGAACCATTGGTACTATAACCTCAGTAGTTACTACTATACAGTATACAGTCTCACTAATATTGTACATTACATGGTGGTGGCCCCAATTACGACCATTCGGTGCATTCAAAACTTTCAAGTGATCAACGGTGTGATGAAACCGAAAAGTGAAGGATGTTACCCACATGATTACTAGCACCTCCAAATCCCAACTTATGAAATATATCAAAGTGAAAAATTAAGACTGTTACTATTAATTCTATAGGGGCAAATAGCAACACCCAAAGTTAAAAGCTTAAAAAATAAAATCTGAACCAACTCAGCGGCTCAACCATTCACGCCTCACGGTGTGATGACGAGTGATTTGAAAGACCCGCAAAATCGAGCCAAACCGAACTTTTCCGGTTTGGTTTGGTTCGGTTTTTACCAAGAAATGGTTTGGTTCAGTTCCATTTTCTAGAGAACCGATCAACTTCGGTTCGGTTCCAAATTTATCAAAAAAACTGAACCAACCCGAACCATGAACACCCCTAACCCGAACAATGAACAAACATGGACAAAGCTGGTTAAAAACTTGGACGGATTTAAAAAAAAAAAATCAACCCAATTTCAATTTGGACGGGTTTAGGCACCGATCTTCCCAACCCGAGGAAATCGAGAAAGTGACATACTAAGGTTGAATGCTTTGATAGTTTTTTTTATGGAAATCAAAGACTGTCTGCTTGATGTTGAATTGCTAAGATTAGATTGAAATATGTGAGGATATGGGTTGGACTTTATGCTTTCCTTATGCAGATCAAAGATTTTTTATATGCAATTCAAAAATTTGTTGAGTTTTTATGTCCATCTATTTATGTGCACAAGTATTTCTAATTGGGCAACCCGCCCAACCCGTCCATTATTTTGCAAATTGAGTAACCTAAACAACTAGAATGGGCAAGCACAGGTTAGGCTTCCCGGGGTTCCACGAGCAAAATGGGTTAAGGTTTGTGCAAGTCGGGTTGGGCATGAGCAGACCCTTCAACCCGCCCTAGTCCCAGCCCTACTACCATCCGCCACATCAAATGACGCCTACAAAGTGAGTGAGCCATATGTGTTTGCGTAGGCTCATTGATATGAACTCTAAAACTTGACCCAACTCCCTGTGCAACAACCAACCACCACAGCCACCCTCACCCTCTATCGTCAAACACCGGGGCACCCTACGATGCCACCGTCGGTCACCACAAGACAACTAGCTACCATCGGGCATTGGCCCCTCGACGCCTTTGTCTAGCATTGGCACCGCAACCACCTCGTCGCCGTCGGCCCATCATCCACTGTAATCCCTCGTCACGAACGTTCTCCATAGTCACCCACTGCCGCCTACCCGTCGTCATCATCATTTGCCACAACCGCATCCAACCAGTAGCCATCATCCACCTCCCCAATGACTACTTGCTGCCCGATATCTTTCTCTATTGTCCGTCACTAGAGTCGCCTGTCCATCGCTACCATCCACCGTCCACCACTTTTTTTAAAAAAAACTTACTAAGTTAGCCAAGTATTTGCATGTTGTATCATGGGTTTTACTCTCAGATCTTCTTTGTCAAGACTGATTGGATCTCTGCTTCACCGATCATATAGATTGTGGATATACATCAGAAATTGAGGACACCATCTCAGTGTCGAATCAGGTAAGAAATTACTGAAGAATAGCTTTGTATTAGGCAAAACATTTTTTTATTTTCTGATTTTTAAATTCTATCATTTAAATAAAGTTGTATAGGAAACTTTTTCTTTTACATCTTCATGGATTCTTGATGATTTTACAAAATTATTTTAATTTATTTTTCATTCCGGCTTAATATAAAAGTATAGATTTGAGAATGCAACCTTTCAATTATTTTCTGTCTCTCGTTTAAAACCAATCCTTCCCAAGCTGGTTACCCCAGAGCAGAGTGCTTTCGTTCAAGGGAGGAATATTTCTAATAACATATTGCTTGCTCAAGAGTCCTTGCACTCTATGGATACTGAGCATTGCAACGAGCATATAATGGCCCTTAAGTTGGACATGGCAAATGCTTATGATCATATGTCTTGGGATTTCATTGGAGCTGTCTTAGCCCAGATGGGTTTTCATCCGCTATGGACCAGTTGGATTTTGGGATGTATCTCTTCTCCCTCTTTTGCTATCCTCCTCAACGGTTCTCCTACTCCCTGGTTTGGATCCTCGCGCGGGCTTCGTCAAGGCGACCCCCTTGCCCCATATCTGTTTATTCTGGGCTCTGATGTCCTTATACGTAATATCAATGCCCAACTTGCTTTAGGAAACCTCCAAGGGGTTCGTTCTAAGCCACACTCCCAGGCTTTAGGGATATTAGCTTATGCCGATGATAGTCTTCTTTTCTCAGAAGCTAAACTCGAAGCCATCCAGTTCCTTTTGAGTATTGTTCACGCCTATTGTAAACTCTCTGGGCAAAAAGTTAACTTGCAGAAGTCTGTCATAGTGTTTGGAAAAAATTCCCCACCGAACAACCGTCTTGCTATCTTGGATGCTTTGGATATCCAGGAATCTTGTGGGCCTTTTAAGTATCTAGGTGCTCACATCTCAGCTAAAAGACTCCTCGTGAAAGATTTTGGTTTTATCACGGCTCCAATCCATAAGAAAATTCAATCTTGGAAGGCTCATCTCCTCTCGTTTTTCGGTCGTGTGGCTTTAATTAAATCTGTTCTCCAAAGCTTGCCGCTGTACCTCTTGGCCAATATTTGGGTCCTTATTTCCACTATGAACTCGATTGAAAAAGAGATTCGTAAATTCTTGTGGGCTAAAAATAATGATCTTAAAGGCTTACATCTTGCTAACTGGGACACGGTTTGTCGCTCGAAAGAGACAGGTGGGCTGGGTATTCGACGACTTCAACCTTTCCGTCAGGCTATGATGGGAAAAAAGGTGTTTCAGATTCTGAACAATGTCGGAGATAACCTTTGGGTTCGGTTTGTTCGTAGCAAGTATAACCCCTCCAAGGATATCTGGCAATGGAGGCTTCCAGCCAAATGCTCTTGGGCTTGACGAGCTCTTTCTGAGCATTGGCACCGCAACCACCTCGTCGTCGTCAGCCCATCATCCACTGTAATCCCTCGTCACGAACGTTCTCCATAGTCACCCACTGCCGCCTACCCGTCATAATCATCATTTGCCACAACCGCATCCAACTAGTAGTCATCATCCACCTCCCCAATGACTACTTGCTGCCCGATATCTTTCTCTATTGTCCGTCACTGGAGTCGCCTGTCCATCGCTACCATCCACCGTCCACCACTTTTTGTTAAAAAAAACTTACTAAGTTAGCCAAGTATTTGCATGTTTATTATGGGTTTTACTCTCAGATCTTCTTTGTCAAGACTGATTGGATCTCTGCTTCACCGATCATATAGATTGTGGATATATATCAGAAATTCAGGACACCATCTCAGTGTCGAATCAGGTAAGAAATTACTGAAGAATAGCTTTTGCGTTAGGCAAAACATTTTTTTATTTTCTGATTTTTAAATTCTATCATTTAAATAAAGTTGTATAGGAAACTTTTTCTTTTACATCTTCATGGATTCTTGATGATTTTACAAAATTATTTTAATTTCATTTTCATTCCGGCTTAATATAAAAGTATAGATTTGAGAATGCAACCTTTCAATTATTTTCTGTCAATGTCTTTAACGGACAAAGTGATTAAAACTAGGTAAATACATGGTGATTGTTTTTAAGATACATCATGCTTAGTCATATTAGAACATGTTTAATATATGAAACAATTTACAAAGATAAAATTTGATATACAAAATAATGTATGAAGGACATTCTGAATAATATATGAATCAAAATCCCCTCATGGTAGAAACAACTTTAAATCCAAAGAAATAAACGATGATCTTGAAGGAATATTGAATACTTAAATTCTAAAAATAACATATATAGTTGAATGGTTGTTCACATGGAAGGTCTAAATAAAGATGATTGAATAATATACCTCGTTCGTTGCAGCTGTAGTGGAGTCAAAAACGTTGGTCCGCCGAATATAGCACTAAGATTATAAATTATATGTTACCCATGATGTTCACTGAAGATTAAAAATTTGTAATCTAAGACTTGAACAGAGGAGGGGTGGATGAGGTGAACAAGAACATAATGGTTTATCTTTTTTTCTTTTTGGTTAAAGGTGATAGGAGGGGCCACTGCGTCGCACAACATCACCGACCTCCGTTGCACCCATACCCGGTCATGAATCACACTCCACCCCAACTGGCAGGCAAAGGGGCAATCGTCGACTCTTTGCTTGTCGGTTAGTGTGGTGTGCGATTCACCTCTCGGATATGGGTGCAACAAAGAGCTGTGATAGATGCAACGGACTGTTGTGATGTGGGGGTTGAGAGCATTAGAGGTATGGTGACCGATTGCGTTGTCAAGTAACAATGTAGGATGGAGCAGATATCCACAATTTCAATCTCTAGTATAGATGGCCGAATGGTTGTTCACATGAAATATTTAGATAGAGGTGACTGAATAATGTACATCGTTTCTTTGCAACTGGGTGGAATAAAAAACTTCGATCTGCTAGACAACCATTCCGTATTCTAAAGTGTATGCTATGCACGATGTTCTACCAGAGATAAAAAAAAAATCATAATATAAGATTTGAACATAGTGGAGTGGATGAGGAGAGCAAGAGCATACATGTTTATGTTTATATATGTGGTTTAAGGCTAGAAGAGGGGTCATTGTGCCACATAACTGTATATCTCATGACCATTAAGTTTATGTCGGTTTTCTAGCGGAAAGTGTACATACTTTTTTTTATCTGTCTACCAGCTTCAATTAACTAACGTGCGTTTTAATGGTTGCATGCAATGTTCAAAAACTCGAAACTTCGGATTTGACTCAAAAGTCAGCTGAGTCTAACAACAGGAATAAGTTTTATCCCAACTCGGCCAAACAACTCGCCTCAATAAAGTTATTCGACTGAGTCGGTCCGAGTTTTAGTGGCTGCTTGTCTCTTGATCAATATCTTTCTCATTATAAAATACAAAAAGATATGGATTTATGCATATATGCTTTGTGGAATTCTTAGGAGTTGATACTGGTAGAAATGATTTTATAGAAAATATATCAGATCCTATAGAACTATGATTTGGAGTGAACATATGATAGTTACAGTATTTGAAAATTACATAGCTAACCTTGGTGATTGATGGTGGTCGTTGGAGTTGTTGGGGCCGTAGGCGTACATGGCGTGGAGGTGCTGGATGGCTGCAGGAGGCGGACGATGGCTTGTAAGAACCTTCGACCGACTGTTGGAAGGGCATAAGAAGGAATCCGGAAGGATGAGGTGGCGGTCAGAGCCGGCTATTGGAGGAACGAAGGGAGATCTATATAACAAGGGGTGACGGTCTACATGCTGACTAGACAAAACGAAACCAAATGCTGATTAGACAAAAAAAACTACTGACTTGACTTTCTCTTCCCACAATCTCTCTCTCTCCTCTCTCTCTCTCTCTCTTCCCCCCATCTCAATAGGGAGAGAAAGAGAGAGATGGAAAGGGAAAGTAAGAGGTTCGCGATTGGAATCAGATGAGATCGAGTAGGTCAGATAAGGGAATAGAAATCGAGAGAGAGAATCTGACAGGTGTTGGTTACAGAGAGAAACAAAGATCATGACGGGGTTGTTGCGATTTCAATTCCAGCTGGCTCAATAGAGAGGAATGGAGAGAAAGAAGGGAAGAGATTGCCAGGTAAGGACAGCTGGGTGTAAGGGACGTTTGCGATGAGGTTTAGAGAGAGAGGAGACTGCATATGGAAAGATAATTAAGAGAGATAAAGAGAATTATGGGGGGGTCGTGGGAAAAATAGGGGGGAGAGAGAGAGAGAGAGAGGGCTGCGATCTGGGTTTTAGATGGCTGGGATCAGCTGCATGTAAAGAGAACTGGGTTTTAGAGGGAGTGAGAAGTTATGGAAAGATATCTCAAGAGAGAATCATAGGGGATTTTTGTTTGGTTTCAAACTTAGAGAGAGAAAATAGAGAGAGAGAGAGAGAGAGAGAGAGAGAGAGAGAGAGAGAAGTTTGTAGGAGAGGGGTGCTGCATGCATGGGTTTTGAACTGGACGGCTGGGATTGATAGAGGGTTATTGAGGGATGGTTGTAGTTGGTTTAGAATTTGGGTAGTTTAGTAAAGAGAGAAAAAGATAGAAAATAAGAGAAAAAGGAAGAGCACGGGTACAAGTTGGGTTGATGGGTATGTTAGTGCACATGCATGGCTTTTGTATGGGAATGAGGTGACATGAACGACTGATATTTAAGCATGTGATAGAGAGTAGAGATAGAAAGAGAGAAGAGAGAGATTGATGGGTGTCGTCGGGTCTAGCTGTGATCGCGCAAGAATTTTAGAAAGAGAAATAATCGTTGAGCGAGTCAGTGCATGCATGCATGTTGCATGGTTGTCATCGTGCAAGGGTGTTTGAACGGTTGAAATGGGTTTTGCGTGGCCGGAGGCGTGGATGGTTGGGATGTGCATGCATGGATTTGTTTTGGGTGAATACATGCATGGATTTTCAATAGTGAGGTCATTGGATGGTTGAACTAAGTTTGTAGGGAGAGACAAGGAGAGAAAATGTGGCGGTCTAGGTGAGGTGAGGGTTTTCATTCACATCCCATTTGCTATGATGATTGAAGTCCACTTTGCATCGATTGAGTGCAACGAGCTCTTCTCCATATCTATCAATTGGCTTTCACGTCCACCCTTCATACTGTGCTACATTCGTGCAATGTATACTCCATGAACTCGATGTAATGATATCCACCGCTTCGTTATGATCTTTTTGAGTTGACTGTATCGAGAACCGGATTAATTCTCTGAAAATCATACATGAAATGACGTCCATAAGGAGAGAGAGGGAGAGAAAAAGAGAGTTGATCGGGAGTTAGAGAGAAAGGGATCTCGATGGTCGTGCGACTTGGAGCCTTGGAGTTGGGTACAGCTGGCTCGAGATTGAGAGAATGAGAGATGGTTGTGATGAGAGCTGCAGTCCGAGAGAAGAAAAAAAAATGGACGGCTGTGATGCGGGCTCAAGAGAGAGGTAGAGTGTGCGGTTAGAGAGAGATGATCGCCACCTTTATATTGTATTTTTTTTAGAAACAATACACAAGGTTTATGTATGGCTTTGAAATATGAACCTCAAAGAATATCTGTTTTGTAGCTGTTCTCTATATGTATTGTGTTACCAACTGCTATAAGAGATATTCCTGTTGTACCAACAGTTATAAGAGGCTTCATTGTTGTAACAACAGACACTACTGTTATAAGAGGCTTCACTGTTGTTATAAATTGTTATAAAGAGATTTCACTGTTGTACTAATTGCTATAAGATTGTTTGTGGAGATAAACGATTTCTTTATCTCTTTCTCTCTCATGCACACACTTGGAACATGAAAGTATGTATGTTTTTATTCACTTACATACAATGCCGATAGGTGTGTTGCCGCCGAAGACGACCTGCTGCTTTGCCGATAGATGTGTTGCCGCTGAAGACCTTTGCTGCAGCACGGATAGATACGGACATGCACAGTATGCACTAGTTGTTGAACAGGGCACCGGATGACAGGATCAGATTCGATAAAGCTGAAAAGTTTCGTGCAATTAGTTTTTATCGAATGGTCAGCCCGATTGACGTGAGCGCGATTCACTGGTCGGATCTTAGGTGCAACGGACGGCTGTGATTAGAATTTACCTCTATTTTTTTTTCCAACGTTAGGGTTTCGAAGTCTCCTCCTATAAATGCTGATCTCGGCAGCCGTTCGGGGTCTCCTGCTTCGTCGTCCGAGTCTTTGAGATTTTCTAGGGTTTGCGCCGTGTTCGGAGAGAGAGAGAGAGAGAGAGAGAGAGAGAGAGAGAGAGAGAGATGGGGCATTCAGCTGTGTGGGGCTCGCATCCCAAGAACTATGGGCCTGGATCACGAACTTGGTAAGGGTTTCACCATGTGCTTAGGTTTTCCGGCCGTTCTTGTGATTATGTTTGAGATCTAGATTTGTTTGAATGGTTGTATGAATGTTGATCAACAGTTTCTGGTTGGATCTTGTAATCCATTGACATCTTATTTGTTTGCTAGGATCTTCGCAAATTTTGGATTTTTTTAATATGGGTTTGAATTTTTGTATGATTTTGGATCCCCTTTGATTATTTTTCATTTGGTAGCCATGGTTAGAGTGGATTGTCTTATCTAGGGGATTTCACCTTACAAGCAGCTTGATTCTTGACCATCACAGAAAGAAAGGAGAGAACCCTCACAGAAAGAGGGCTTTTTGCATTTGCCTTGCTAAGCAAAAGTAGCTAGCTTAGTGAACCCAAGAGACAAGAAAAAAGAAATGAGATGAAAGAGAAGATTGAGAAAGGGGAGATAATATTAGGGGGTGAGGTGTAGTTACAGACCTTTATGTTTTAGGATTTTTGAAACATTCCATGGTTCAAGTTGAGATGAGAGTATGCACTTTTTAAAGAGAGATGAGGCTGAGTGTTTATTAAACCATCACTATAAAGGTGGCCCATTATTTGTTTACTGCATAGGAGAGAGAATAAGGGGCTGGTAAAATTTGACCTGCGGGTGTGACCATTTTGGAGTCTTATTTGTTCTAGTTTTTGTAGCAGTTATGATCAAAATAGGTAGGATTAGCTTAATGATGTCTGATTTTACTACGCAATCACTTCACCAAGTTGCTAATGACTTCTGAAAATTATTGCCTTTTTTGTGTTTCCAATTACTAAAAGCTAAAATCTTATCGTGAAACTAGAATTTGAAGGTTGCCCGATCAAAATTTTAGGTACGGTTGTTATTTTTAGCAAGCTTTGTCACCCAGTGTCGTCAAGCCGGATAGGCGGTACCTAAGCGGGCAAGCATGCTTAGGGGAGGCATGGCCTATCCAACAGATAGCCCATAGAACTTTTTTAAATACATACAATTATACATTTATTAGACAACATTTGAAATCCTCTTCAATCTATTTTGCAAAGTTTCATGAGATGTGCCGAATATTAATTGCTCCATAAGCGTCATGGGGCGTCAAAAATATTTGAAACAGAAATTGGGGTAAAGCCGCCAATTAGTTTTGATTTTTTGGAAATTTCGGCCAAAATTTCAGCAATTTTGATTCTTGGAATTTTGGCTGAAACCCTCTAAACAGCCCATTCATCTTCTTAGTCATGATGTTTCTTGGGAAAATTGTATTGGGGTATTAGATCTGCCATTTAACATTTTGGATAGATCAAATGAACAAAAAAAACATCAAAAATGGTAAAATGTCGATTTATTTTAATTATCGTCTCCAGTTTTTTAATTTATAGCATGAGGGTGTAAAAATATCATTTCTATCAATTGCGAGTTTGTCAGATCTACGAATCAATTGCTGAATTTGTTAGATCTACCTTTTAAATTGTTGGGGTCTTGAAAAATTAAAAGAAGATTTTAATGTTCGTGGAACCACTTAGAATTTTGGATATGTTGTATTTCTTAGATTGTTATGTAACCGAACAACATTGCATAGAAATATATGCTACTTGAAGATCCACACTGAAAAGTTACAAGTGCTTCATATTGGGTATTTATGTCAGACTTATGATTCCAGAGTTCCATTGCAAGATTCCATTATTTGTTCAATATTTTTATCAGTTCTATCTTTAAACTGTTATTTATCTTCTCAATGTAAATAGAAAAATTACGTGTTATGTGGAGCTCCACACTCCTAGATAATGTAGAAATGTAATTTAGTGTTTCAAAGTGTGTATTTATACTTGAATTATCAATGTCCATTATTTCGTTGAAAATTATCATTTAATAATAGTTTAATTGTTTTCATAGTTTCATTGAAAATTGTCATTTAATAATAGTTTTATTGTTTCTATAGGACTACAATATTTGCACAGTGTGAAATATTTCCACGCTTTTTTTTCATATCCTACAATGTTGAAACATTGTTTGGATTGGAATTGGAATTAGAAACTTGATTATGAGATAGAGATTAGAGGCCTAGATGTATCTATCATTATGGGAATGACAAAGGAAAACTGGGCCAATACCCCCTAAGAATCCATATTATGAGGAACTCTGAGATGGAGATTAAGAGAAATGGATAGAACTAGGAGAGAGACAAATAATTAAGTAGAGAGGAGTAGAGAAAAGGATTATTGCCTAACAAATAAGAAAAGAGAAACTACTTCCTTCCAAGTCGGTTGGCAACCATCTGCACAATGTAAATAGAAATACATGCTATGTGGATAGGGGTGGCAATGGGTCGGGTCGGGTTCGTGTCTAGTTTCGGGTCATGTCCAAAACCACTATATCCGAACCCAACCCATTTAACTAATCATGTTTAGAGACTACAGACGCTAAACCCCGTATCCGACCCGCTTATAAACGGGTAGACCCGATAAGACCTGTTAGACTCGTTTACCACACGGGTCTATTCAATTGACCCGATCCAAACCAATCTGACTCGATTCGACCCGATAAGACATGCTGGTACTACATACTACAGTATAAGATTGCGGGTAGACCCGACCCGTTAAATTTTAAACGGGTCTACCGTGTCCAGATCCTAAACCCGGACCCAGTGTTGTCAAGGCGACGAGGCGCGCCTGAGGCGCAAGGGGCCGCTAGAGCCTGAGGCGCAAGGCGCAAATAAGGCGCACGCCTTAGTGTGTAAGGCACAAAAAAATATAATTTGCTTTAAAATTTAATAATAATTGTCAAAAAATTCTAAAATTCATGAAAAAGATATATTTTATGAAAAAAAAATATGACCATTATTCAACTAAATCAATGCAAGCCACAAGGTATACACTAACTCATAAGTCATAATTAGTGTGGTCATCAAATGAACAATTTATTATAGGCAACATGCCAACATCATATTCATAAAATGAAGGGATACATTACTCATAAGTGATAATTGATAAGTGAGAACTCATAACCAATGAGTAACAAAATCATCCATGAACCATGATAAGTTAACATTGTCTTAATTTTTAAACAGTTAAACCATTTAAATAGATCAAGAAGTACAAGTACTAAAAAATAGAGGACACGCTCGAAAAAAAAAACAAAGGAAATAATTAATAAAACCACACAATCACTCATCATCATCATCAAATAAACCCTCCACATCATCTTGATTGGCATGACCATCCGCATCTCCAAAAGGCGCTTCTTCTTCAACAAACCGGTAAAAAAAAATTGAAAAAAAAACTAGAAAAAAAAACAAACACAGTAAGGCGCGCGCCCTGTCCGCCCTGCGCCTGGTTCATGAGGCGTTGAAAGGCGCGCCTGAGCCACGTCTTGCTGTGCTCGCCTCATTAGGAAGCGCCTGAGGCGCATATGGCTGAATCGCCTTGAGGCGCGCCTGAGGCGCGCGCCTCACTGCGCGTTGACAACTATGCCCGGACCCGACCCGTTTATTAAACGAGTCTATATTGTCGACCCATTTACGACACAAACCCGTTTAACCCAGACCTAGACCCGCTAACTTGCTGTCGGGTCGTGTCAGGTCTGCCGTGTCGAGTCCAGAATTGCCATCCCTATATGTGGAGCTCCACACCCCTAGATTGTGTAGTAATGTAATTTAGTGTTACAAAGTGTATTTATATTTGATTTATCAATGCCCATGGTTTCGTTGAAAATTGTCATTTAATTATAGTTTGATTGTTTCTGTAAGAGTACAATATTTACACAATGCGAAATATTTCCATGCCTTATTTTCATATCCTACAATGTTGAAATATTGTTCAAATTGAAAGTAGAACCTTGATAATGAGGAGATTAGAGGCCTCCATGTACCTATTGTTATGAGAAAGACAAAGCAATAAAATAGGGCGAAAACCCCAAACAATCTATATTATGAGGAACTGAGATAGAGATTAAGAGAAATGGATAGAACTAGAGGGGTAGTCAAATAATTGATTACAGAGGAGTATAGAAAATGATCACAAAGAGGGGGGCAGGGAGGGAGGAGATATTGCAACAAATAAGAAAAGAAGAAACTACTTCCTTCCAAGTAGGTTGGCGGCCACTGCTATTGCCAAATCATATTTGAGAATGGCTGAGCTACAGAGTATGCAAGTCATACTTGCTAGCAATAAAACAGGAATAAAAGGATGCTTTTTTGTAATCTTTCTGACAAATAAAATAAAACCTGATGTCATTGGAGCTTGCCGATGGTTGCCTGTGACTCTTCTGTTTCTCTTTAAAAAACAGTGCGCACAGGCTTGAGCTCAAGAGGTTCGTTGTGGGGTGGTGGTTAATTATTGCCTGCTTAGGTCTCTTCTGACTAGCCAGTTCGTCTGAAAATACTTGGGTGACAGCCTATGATATGCCTTGACAACACTGCTATCATCTTACAACCGATGTCAATCTCCATTGGATTTGAATAGTTTACTCTGTCTGATGCCTAGGTTTAGTATTTGCTTGAACCACGGTTCCACATTTTTGCCTAACCTGACCTAACCAAGACTGATTGTTCACTTAGATAGTGCATTGGATTTTTAACCCTAACATTGGCTAGCCCCAGCATGATTGACCCCAAATACTCTGCTAGTTGATACTTGTTATCGTGGCTAGATAGTTATTCTCTGGGAAGCACGGACACTTCATCAGCCCACCCGCACCCGTGTCGGACACGGACACGGCCCGGACACGTGTCCGACACGGTCCGACATGGTCCAAAACGGTTTAAGGGGATTTGGGCTTCGGACACGGGCCGGACACGGGCTGGACACGGGCCGGACTCGGATGGACTGAACATTATTTTTTTTAATTTTTGTACCCAACCCGACCCGACCTGACCCTAACTAAATACCCCCACCCGCCCGGCCTCTGTTCTGCGCGAGATCGAGGCGACGAGGGCTGAAACCCTAGCGGCCGACCTCACCGCGATCTTCCGACCCTCGCCGCCGACCTCACTGCCGAACTCGCCGCCGACCTCACTGCCAATCTCACCGCCGACCTCACCACAGGTACTCCTTTCTCTTCCTCTCATTTCTCCTTTTTTTTTCTTTTTTCTGATTCTCTTCCTTCTCTTCTTCCTCTCATTCCTCTGCTCATACTTCATCATCTTCTCCTTCCTCCTCTCCTGTTAAAAAAAAACAAAAAAAGTGTTAGTTTTTTTTAAGAATGTTTTTTTTTTTGAAGAATTTTTGTTTTTGAATGCAAAAACATGAATCAGTCATGACTGATTCATGTTTTTGCATTCAAAAACAAAAATTCTTCAAAAAAAAAAAACATTCTTAAAAAAAACTAACACTTTTTTTGTTTTTTTTTAACAGGAGAGGAGGAAGGAGAAGATGATGAAGCATGAGCAGAGGAATGAGAGGAAGAAGAGAAGGAAGAGGACTGATTCCTGTTTATGGATTTAAAAAACTAAAAATTGTGGATTTGTTTTTCAGCTTCTACATAAAACAGTGAGCATAAAACAGTGATTTTTTTTTTCCTGTTTCTCTTCTTCCTCTCGTTCCTCTGCTCCTACTTCATCCTCTTCTCCTTCCTTCTCTGAGTTCTCTCCTGTTTATGCATTCAAAAACAAAAAAATTGTTAGTTTTTTTTTTTAAGAATGCTTTTTTTTTTTGAAGAATTTTTGTTTTTGAATGCAAAAACATGAATCAGTCATGGCTCATGACTGATTCATGTTTTTGCATTCGAAAACAAAAAACTGTGGATTTTTTTTCTACATAAAACAGTGAGTTTTTTTTTTTGAAGAGTTTTTTTTAAAAGAATTTTTGTTTTTTAATGCATAGACATGAATCAGTCAATGAGCTAATTCACTGTTTGTAGTTAATTTCTGGGCTTCATAAAAAAATGTCTAGGTAATTCATTATTCGTCGGATGCAGCATTGTTTTGTTAATTACTTCTATAGTTCTATATTGCTTGTTAGTAGTTAATTCGTAGTTGTTTGTTAATTTTGTTATTGTTAATTGCATGAATTATAATTTCTAAGTTAATTCGTAGTTGTTTGTTAATTTTGTTATTGTTATTGTTATTGTTAATTGCATGAATTATCAAATATCAATATCAATGATATGTTAGATGATGCATTTTAGTTTCTAGCATAATATGATATTGATATGTTAGATGGACCATTTAGTTTTTATGAATGGTTATGTCATCTTATATTTATTTTATATATATATATTATAATATATATATATATATATATATATATATATATATATATATAATTATATATATATATTGCCGTGTCCTAGCCGTGTCGTGTCCTACTTTTTTGAGAAAATGCCGTGTCGCCGTGTCCGTGTCGTGTCGTGTCGTGTTGCCCTGTCCGTGTCCGTGCTTCATAGGTTATTCTTAATTAAATGCTAGTTGATACTTGTTATCGTGGCTAGATAGTTATTCTTAATTAAATGCTAGTTGATACTTTGCTTTATGGAAAACGCATAAGTAGTCCAGATATATGTAGTACAATTTTGTTTAATTGATTTTTTTTCAATTCTAAGAACCTTTATATTTTTATCCTCTGCAAATTTCCTGGTTTTTAACAATTTTATTGATTTGCAACAGTTTTAGAACCGTCAAACTCAAACCTGAAATTGCTGGTTCATAAATCTTAAATCTTGGCCGAAAATAAATTTTAGATTGCAGAAATTAAGGTCTGGATGGAAAGTTGAAATTCTTTCAATTATCTACTTTTTCTGGGGACAGTTTTGAGGGCATCCACCTCCCTCTCTTAGTTCATGCTATATTAAGTTTTTTATTCCACGAGGCAGAAGAGGGTAGAAATTCTAACTTTTTGTATTGATTGCTGCAATTCCTTTAGAATGTCATGTTTTGAGCTGTGCTGAAGTTGGACGTTCACATTTAATTTGTCAATGGGCAGTTGTTGTCATCACAATCTTGACCAAAATTCATTTTGTTGAAAATATTTTGTATTTTGGTACTACATATATATTGAGAATTTTAATTTGTTTGATTAGTAAATACTGAACAAGAATGAAAATAAAATATTCTTTACAAGGTAATCGAAGGTTAATGTGTTTTTTTTATCGACTTTGGAACCTTACAATGGTTATTTTTTAGATTGAAGTATTAAGAAATTGCTGGACGCCAATATTCTCTATTTTGGTTGACCAATTGTCCTCTTAATTTATAATTAAATACTTACATGTTCTTGGTCTTGATATGTTTTTCCTGTCAGCCGAGTTTGTGGGAATCCGCATGGACTGATCCGAAAATATGGACTGATGTGCTGCAGACAGTGCTTCCGTAGCAATGCCAAAGAAATCGGCTTTATTAAGGTAGCAATCTCTTTCATTTTTATGCATGCCTCAAATGAATTACTTTTATTTGTCAATATTGAGATTTTAGGATAACCATGATTCTCCATTAGATAAAAAGCAGCGTTTTAAAACTGGTGGAAATCGACCGAGTCAGACCTAGTGATCTCGACTCGGCCAGATTTCAAGTCGAGTTATTTGGTCGAATCGGACCAAGTTTGTATAAAACTCGGCTGAGTCGGACAGAGTTCACTCGGCTTACTTCTTAGTGGAGTCCGAGTTTTCGAACAATTGATAAATGTGCTTTATTGCAACATGTTTCCTTGTGGCATTGCTATGTCATTAAAACTGAATCCATGAAGGACTAGCCGCTGCAACCCATCCTGATGGTTGGCATCCCTCTCTTAAGAGGTCATGGGTTCGAGTTTCTGTATGGAATCAGGACTCAAATTCCTGATGGTAGGAGTCGGAGGACTAGACATAGAATTAAATTTTTGGGGTAAACTGGGTTCAGTAAGCACACTATTCGTAATGAAATTCGAAACGAAAGGCCTGTACGAAACCTCAAAAGTACATCTCGATCGAATTCGGTGCATTTCGGAGGGGTTTTTGCTGTATTTCGGGGGGGTTATATTTTTGAAGTTGTAATTCTAAATCTGATAATTGGATGAAATTTATGTATGGAATCTCTGCTGCACTTTAAAACAAGAAAAGGCTTACTGGTTTTTCCTCCCACGATCTTTGCAACCGTTTCACTGATCTCTCTCTCCTTTTCCGCCACAGTACCGCTGATGACATTACTACTAGGACCGGGAGTATGGTGGCTTAGGTAAATGTGGTTGCATACCGACTGAGAGAAGGGTTTTATCTGCTGAAGCTACATCAATGTGATTCGATCGAGGATGATAAGTCTTCATTGTTTGCAATATTACGTGTTGAACTGAAAACCTTGATGTGTTGTCTGAGACCTATGATGTCATTTTGCCCTTGATTATTTTTGAGGATGTTTCCTATTATTTGCTTAAGTATTTCCGAACCTAACCGGATGGAAGTTAGCAAGAGAGCGTCAAGTACTGGGACTTGACTCTGTTTTGGTAACCAGGTCAGGTGTGGCCCGGGAACTGGAAGAACGATTGTAATACACCCAACCCAAAGTTGGGCTAGACTCAACCTGAACCCATGGAGTGTGGGTCTGCCAAACCAAGGCTAGGCTTGAATCTTAATCGGAACCGATTCTGATAAGGAAAATACCATTTTCCCTGAATGCATTTACCCGGTTTCTTTACACCGAATGATATGTTGTGATCACAGCCGTCCGTTGCACCAAACCCTAACCGATCAATTGCACCCACTTTTGGTATGACGGTTCCGGATTGTTAAGATCTATTAGTCACCGGGAGAACCCGAGGGGGGCTCCCATCATAAGCGCATGGTGATCAAATGAGTGGGGATGGGGACGGGGACGGGACGGACGTCATTGGCTGGACCTGAACCACGGTGATTATTTTAAGTCATTCGAATAGAAAAATCTTGATGTCAGAGAGAGAGAGAGAGAGAGAGGAACAAGCTGATCTTCGCTCCATGCCCTCTTCTTTGAGGACCGAGCATACTGGCGTCAGAAATACTATTTACCCCGATAGCTTTTACTGTTTCTTTCACATAAAATGACCTACTGTAGTGATCACAACCGTTCATTTCACCCAGCCCCTACCTGTAAATCACACTCAGCTCAGTCCGGTAGGTGAACGGACATTGCGATTGGATGCCACGTCATTCTGTGTGAGGGATTCGGTAGAAGCTATCAATAGCATTGCTTCTAACAGAAAAGAGAGCTGCTATTCAGCCCGAAGGTTTTTCCGAGTCCGCCGACCCAATTGACATGGCAGCGTGCAATTGGTGGCTGAAACACACTAGTGGGTGGGCGGAATCGGAAAAACCTTTGGGCGGAATAGCATTTCTCAACAGAAAAAGATAGGATAACTTATTATAGAACTTAGAATATAGAAAAATAGTGCAGACTTCGGGAGGGAAACCAACCACAACACGTTCCATCGGTTCGGCCCCGTTTGGAGGTGTCTCTACATCGTCTTTGCTAGTCACACTACAAGGTTTATCATCGCCCAGAAAAATATTGCTAAGGTCTCCTTGTACGTAGTTGCACAGAATATCCTTTCGGCTTGTGGCGTGAAACGATACGCCCGAGTCTAGCTCCCATGACTCGTTGCTGATGACCAAAGAGAGAATCAGGGCATCAAAAGAGTCCCTATCATTTGTAAGATTCACTAAATCCCTACACTTTCCTTGACTAATACTCTCCTCAGATTGCCGAGCAAACTTGCAATATCGCTTATAGTGCCCTTTCTGACCACAAATCCAACACCTACCTAGGATTGCTATGCGATCCCCTGGACTTCGACCTACTGAAAGATTTGTCCCCTCTCTTTGTCGATCTTCCCCTATCAACATTCAACATGCTTCCCGATGGCTCAGCAGACGCACTCGGCGATTTCCTTCGAACCACCTTGCTCAGTAGCACGCTTACAATCTCATCTAACTTCAATTTCATTGTGATTGAGCAATTGCTATTTCATCATCGATCTAATTCCCATCGATTCTATTTGTGCGATAATGGTATTGAACTCTTTGAGATACTATGCAACGCTCTTACTTGTCGCCATCTTCATATTGAACAATCTTTTCATGTAGAAGACCTTAATTGAGGCTAATGATTCATAGACCATCGACAGAGATGCCATCAAGTCTTCAGTCGTCTTCTCGTTCTTGATATTGAACGCAACTTGCGATAAGAGTGAGAGCCAAATCGCGCCAAGTGCCTTTCGGTCATGGACCTCCTACTCGCCTTTGGTTATACTTTCTAGCTTCTTCGTATTTCTCTGAGAGGGAGATAGAGGTCCTTCTGGTACAAGTAATCCTCAATCTGCATCTTCCAGAACTCGAAGTTCGAACCGTTGAACTCCTCGATCATTTACTTTCCCTCTTTTGCCATGGCTTTCTAAAAAAAAATGGAACATGGTGCTCTGATACCAGTTGTTAGTGATTAGGCAAATAGAATAGCACAGCGAAACACCATGATCATTAGATGTCACACGATCGTGACAGACCCAAAGACAAGAACGATCCAACAATGAGATCGCTCCTGAAAACTTAGCACCCAATCAGGTAGTCGCTGCAGATTACTAAGAGCAAACAATAGATGCAAGAACAAATCACAAGCACAGAGAGACACATGTGGTTTCTACAAGTTCGACAAACTTGCCTACGTTCTCTTTCCACCACACTGATTCCACTATCTTCAATCAACAAGAGCAAACCGTTCAATACATGGAATGATCTCTCATCAACCAAGATTCTACAAGAATCTCCAATTGACGAACAAGGGTTACCTACTCCTCGATTTCGAAAGCAAACCCTAGCCGATCTCTAGCATCCAAACCTCTCCATGTCTCTCCCAATTCAGTAAAGACCTTATGGTTATGTTGCACAATAGATTGAGCCGTTATATAGAAACCCCCAAAAGAGAATAAGACAAAAGGGCCAAATATGAAAATCTCGTCGCGTCGTGCGCACAGTACGCAATTCGTGTGCACGACCTTTCCAGATCATGATCACGACACTCCCAGGTCGTGCGCATGACTTGTCCCGTACCCTGCTTTACTCCGTCTGTGATCCTACTGGGCTCCACCTCGAGTTCGGCTTGGGCTTGCTGCTGCTCATCGAACTTCTGTCTCCACCTTCTCTAATAGAAAGAAGGAAAGAGGGAGGAGGAAGAGGACGATGGCAGAGGGTGTCTTCGTAAAAGGTGACGGTGGCCAAGGCAGAGGGCGATGAGGCCGACATCAATAGCAATAGGTGATAAGAGTAAATTATGAATTTATTTTAAAAAAAAAAATTCGGGTGCCATCACTAACTCCATGGGTGTCGAAAGACAAACAGGGAAACTCCTGGTCCCATAACCCGAAGCCTCACTGTAAAACACATTGCAAGAGCCATTACTCCATCCTGCACAATATTGGGTCTCCAACCATCAACAATGCTCGATTTCCACCGCCCCCCAGCATTGAATCCCCTCCCTCTCTCTCTCTCTCTCTCTCTCTCTCCTCACTTCTACGCCTCTCTCTCTACGCCTCTCTCTCTACGCCTCTACTGCTGCTATAAAGAATTGTATATGGGCTCAAGAGAGGGAGGTATGGAAGCCACCGCCCACGGAATTCCGGGTGGGACTTTGAATTCCCTCGCGCTGGTGACGGAAGAAACCCCCGACTCCATTCCTCCTCCTCCTCCTCCTCCTCTCCCATCCTCTTCCTTCCCCCCCATTCAACGCTGTATGGGCTGCTCTGTTACTTAAGGACCACCTCCCCCGACCCTTCTCGGTGAGCCCCGCTGAGAAAAGGAAGGAATGAGGCCTTTGGGATTCTGGGTTCTGCTCTTGCTCGCCATCCTCACCTTCAGTTGCTGCGCCGGCGTCGCCGGCGTTTCAGGTATCGTGTTCTTGCCGGAAATAGGATTTCTTAATTTTTTTGGGGGATTTCAAAAGATTATTTCCATGACAAATTGACTTAAACTCTCCACAAAATTGTGTATGTGCATATAGAGGCAACATGCAAAGATGCTAAGTGTCATGTCATGCATTTTTATGTCACTGATTCAAGTAAGAAATTGTCTTTTAAAAAAAAAAATTAAGTCAGAAATCGGTCGGGTCGGGTCGACTCGGATTGGCCAAAATGCTGATCAGATTTTCCGGTCGGAGCGGATTAACCATTTTTCGGCCAAATGTCAGTGTAATTATCGGATTCAATGTTCTTAAGTGCAGCTCAGTTGGGCAATTGAATATGAGAAATGGCTACTTATACGATAAAAGTCGAAATGTCTAGTCACACCCTATATATATCTAAATTTTTTATTTGTATGATTTTCTTTATTTCTGTATGTTTAAATACTTTTTTTACATTTATTGTTTATTTTGTATTTATTACGAAAATGAACGTATGAGGCCGAAACACCTGAAACTTTTCATTTTGAGCGTAGCCTGAATTTGAGTTCAAACCAGAATCTTACAATTCTATGTATGTCATAAGTTGATGTTTTTTTTTTTTTCCTTACATCGTTTTTTTTATTGATTAAATGGGCTATCTTACCATATATTTACATAGCCTTTATTGAGATTGGTCATGCTTGCTTTGTTTACAAAATACCCAATAGATTGCTTCTTGGAAATGTCCATTAACTTCTCGAATTATTATGGTAATTTATCTCTTTGTTTTGATGTCTTGTGACTTGTGAGTTAAATTTTACTTTCTCATTTAGTTATTTTTATTCATATAACTAGCAAGTATTGTAATCATCAATACTTTTTTTTTGGGGGGATACCTATCAGCCTCGCATCTGAGGAGGGTTAAGGCGCGGACCCTTAACAATTATTTTCGACAAAGGTGGGATTCGATCCCAAGTCTCTAGTACACCCCCCCAGTAACTTTACCCGTTGAACTAGGTAGCACCCCTAGGATAAAGAAATGGGGGATAGGGTTTTGGGAGAGAATGAATGTCTCTCATTAAGGCTAATAGGTCAACATGTATAGAGTATATGTGTGTCCGTGTGAGGCTCGTATACAAAAGGAATGATGTATACACAATTATGCATATGTCTTAACACCACCCCGCTAACTCATGGTGGATCAAACACCGAGAGTTTGCAAGCAATAAATTGGAAGAGAGGAATCAAGTGTAACTTTGTGAAGACGTTTGCTATCTACTGTGCCGAAGAAACATAAGGAGATAGAGAGTCTGGGTCTTATTGTGTTGTTGGACGAAGTAGCCGTCGAGCTCGATGTGCTTCGTCTTCTCGTGGAAAACCAGGTTGCTATCAATCTGTATGGCACTCAAATTATCACAGTGAATAACTGTAGGTCCATAGATCGTAACTCCTAGATCCCCAAGTAAACACCGCAAATGAACAATCTCCTTGATAGTGGTGATCATATCCCGGAACTCTGCCTCGGTCTTCCGGAACTCTGGTTCATTAAGTTGAGGGGGAGAAGAAGTCAAGCCTCCCCCTCTAATAAATGGATCTTGTCCCCCCTTAGTGGGCTCTTCTTGGGCCTTCTTGGAGGTTCTTGAAAATCGTGCTAGTCTCCTAAGTGGGCTTGTTGGGCTGCCAAGTGGGCCTCCAATGACTTTGTCTCTTGGTCTTTTAGTTGGGCCTTTCTAGTACCTTCTAGGATCCTCTAGGGCCTCCCCAGATGGGCCTCTTCATGGGCTTTAGACTTTGGTTTTTCATTAGGCCTCTTAGTTTAGATTTAGGTTTAAGCTTAGCTTAAGGCTTAATCTTAAGCTTAAGTTAGGCTTAGTTTTTGTTTAGGTTAGGTCTAAACTCCAACTTACACACATAAGCACATGATACCACTCTTAAGCCTTTTATACGTAAGCTTATACTTATACAAATACAAATATGTATATGTATGCGTATCGCATATATGAATAGTATATATGAATAGTGATAATTCAATATTTATTTAATGATTAATAATAATATATTTTTAATTATCTTTATTATTAATTATTATCTTTATTCATTTTTTTTGCGCCTTCCCCGAAGTGGGCCCGGGCTCCGCTTCTGGGCTGACTACACTAACTTTCTTTTTGGAAGTAAAAAACACGAACAAAAGGATCCACTGAAAAGGTTTCGCCGATGCAAACGCAACGTCACACATTTCATCAGATTGCGAGTACCAGAACTATACTCACTAAAACTCAGCTCGAAGGGAATAGTAAACCCTAGTTATCCTAAATATACATGCATAATATTTATATGGGCACCCTAGTCTAGGTCATTACTAGAATTAGGGATCTTACATCACTAGTACACCAGGGAGTCACACATACAACATGCATATATACATTACATTACCAGTTCACAACGCATAGCGGAGGAATTTAGGGTTCTTACAAGGAGCGATCCACTATGTGGGATTTAGTTGGTCTTTGGTTAAAGGACAAAGTACTCTAGATAGAGGACGTGCCAACTCAAACACAGGGTTGACTCAAGCACCTCGAGAAGAAAACCATAGAACCTAAGGGAATTATCAAAATTCGATGGAAATGCGAAATCTTCGATAAATCTTTGTCCACACTCACTCTACTAGTAGGGAGACGACAATTTCATCTCTTCCCAAAACTTCACACCAAGCACATGGGGACACCCTCCAAGAATCACACACTCGTCATCTAGGGGGTCACAAGAGTTCGGGTGGTCCAAGCATGGGAGAATAACTCCTCTTTGAAAAACACAAGTCCTTTCGAAAAACCCGAGTCAAAAAGATAACATAATCATCACTAATGACCCATATTTATAGTCAGTTTGCAGTCTGGATCATTTAACTACACGGTCCGGACCGAAATGCCTCAGACGGTATGGACTTGGGTGCAGACTGTAGTTGGGAAAAATTGGATACCCCCGAATTCAGTCCCAATCGGGCAAACCGAACCCCCATCAATGCACGGTCGGGACTGTGATCTTCACTGTGTAGTCCGGACCGCACAATGACAATAGGTCCTGGCACTTAGGAGAATTTCATTATTCTGAGATTTCTCCTTCTCTCTCCCTCTACTCTATGTCAATGGGAGAGATACCCGGTTTGACCAGAATCAACCCAGGGCCGTGCCAAAACTCTGATGGTTGTGACTACACTCACAGGCACAGGATGCCCTTAACCAAGTACGCACTTGCGCATGGTGTGCAATGCCCTCTTAATCACTTGACCCACAGCACCAACACTCCGAAAAAATCAAAATACAAAGCAGCGGCCTTCGTCGAAAGCAAGGCGCAAACAAAACCCGTTGAAATCCAATAAATGCAAGGTCTGAGAAGCGTAAAACAGAAAGACGATAGATCGTGAAAACATCCGAAAATACGAGAGCAGTGTAGTCAAGGCGTCAAGGCGATGCCTAGGCGATTTGGTCTGCCTAGGCGAGGCGAGGCCTAGGCGATAAAAATTAAATATATTAAATAAATATAAGTCATATATATACATAAGTAATTTGTGATTTTATGCATAATAAAATTTAATTTCTAGAAATAAATATGGTCGAAACAATATTATTTGATAATGGGTATTGTGGGTGCAAAATCTAGCTAACGCCCAACGGTAGGACCTACAGCCCCGCCTAGGGCCCACGAGTCCAACGGTGGGACCCACAGCCCTGCCTGTGGCCCGCGAGTCCAATGGTGGGACCCGTAACCCTGCCTGGGGCCCATGGGTACAACTATGGGACCCGCAGCCCTGCCTGGGGCCCACTTGCACTATCTGGGGTCTAGTAAATCCCCCCGGGTATTTACCAAACCCAGGATATTCCTGGGAATATTCCCCAGACAAACTAATCCCTTATAAATAGCAAACCCTGTAAATGATTCTAGATCCGAAATTCCAGACCAGAAACCCACTTTCTGTTTTCCAGAGCTCTCTGGGTTTTCTGGTTTTCAGACTCCTTTTCCACCCTCTGATTACTTGTAAGAAGCACTTCTCGGCCTGTCGAGAGTAGCTCTACTGTTTACTCAGAGATAGTGGATTCAAAAGTTGCGTCTTACCGCACGGAGACGTAGGCTTCGGCTAAACTTCGTCACCACATCCTGTGTCTTCACTTTCTCTACCTTTCTACTCTACAGTGCTTGTGTGACAGCCCAACAAGTCACAAAACAACGCTTCGAAGCGCGCCACATCCCGAAGGGTCAAACCTTCAATCGACTGTTGGAGGAGGGTCACGTACGACGGGCAAAATCCTCCCCCACAGTTTGGCGCCGTCTGTGGGATCCTAATCCTATCAACTTGCAACGTCCATGTTTCCTAACTCCTCCGGTAGCAGCTACTGGTTGCCCGAGTAATCCGTCTCTCTCCATCACTACACCTAGATGACAAAGACACTGATGGACCAACCGGAGGAAAATAACATGCACCCAGATGCTCAGCATCCGACGACTCGCTCAATGAGTCGTCAGTTTGCAATGAGCCAACACCCACAACAGCAACTTGCTGTTAATTAAAGGAGTCACCCGTCGGTTGATCGCGCCGCCCAGGCTCAACCTCGACAGTCACCTCAACTCGCCGGCCAAATTCCTCAGCACTTGGAAAAAGCACACGTCTCTCCCGGTACCGGTGCTCAAGCGTCATACCAAATCACAGCAGAGGATTATCAACTCCTCACCCCCATGAAGCAGAATGCCGCTCTCATGGTGGAAAAAGACTCCCTCCGACAAATTGCCATCGAAGCAGGAACTGACCTCCCATAGTTTGCCACTGGCATCAAAGACGGAGCAGACGTCTGTCGATCGATTGACAAATCTCCCGCTCCTTTCAGACGATCCGTCGTCGACATCCCTCGACGTTCTCTCAAATCCCTCTCGAGAGAACCCTCGCCTATTCCTCCCAGGCCGTCTGTTTGGGAGCGTCTTAGTGAGTCTACTCGCCATCCCAAGTCTCTCGGCTCCGAGTCATCCTCCGAGCCCTGCATCGTGAGGGATGTTCGGAATGATAGGCACAGCTCCAAAGTTCGGCAACATTACAATGGCGATCGAACCCCAATTGGGCATCGGACGACGAGATGGACTCCAACGCCCTCTTTGTCTCCTCTTCCTCCGAGACGTCTCTCCGACCAACGAGGTGATCGTCGGAACAATCATGCCTCCGAAGGGCCACTTCATCAACACATTCTCCGAGCCCAGTTTCCTCGAAGCTGGAAAGTCCCCGCTCTCCCCAGGTTCAACTGTTTAAAGGGAGATCCGACACTGCACATCCTCGCCTTCAAACAGGCACTGACGCCGCACGACCACAAGAACCAAGTTCTATCATCTATGCCGCACCTTCGCTGGCAGCTTAGATGATATGTCACTGGACTGGTATCACAACCTCCCTACGGCCTCCGTAAGTCAATTCAGGGATCTGGCAGACCTCTTTGTTCAACACTATCGGCTGAACCTCAAACCGGAGAAGAAGCTGGACTCCCTCTACCGGCTCAGGATGGGATCGAATGTAACCCTCCGAGAGTTCTCTCGGAGGTTCCTGAATGAGCATGCTGTGCTCTCCGGACATCACCTCGATGATGAAGCCATCATGCTCGCATTCCAGAATGCCCTACGCTTTGACCTCCACATCTACAATGACCTTATCCGCAACCCTCCTGCCTCTCTCGGAGTGCTATTCAATCGAATTCAAAAGGAGATCGAGGTGGAGGATGATCAAGTCGCTCGCAAGAAATGTGACCTCGAGAAGTGCCTTTCTGATAAGGCACCAACAAGACCAACAGCTCAAGCTCGCAACGCTCAGGCTGAGAAAGATGGAACCTCCAAGAGGCCGAGGCGGACAGACGATAGACCCGTAGAGTATCAGAAGACCACGGACACCAAAGGGAAACACCCCATCGACCGATCAGAGTAAAAGATCATCGACTATAAACAATTCGGAAGGTCCCTCATCTGAAATCTATGATATAACATCTTCCACGTTATCAATGAAATGATAGTTGCTTCAAGTTCTATCGAAGACTATCAAATTATATCTCAACGTCTACTCAATACCACAGTTAATTCGGTTTGTGTTGCAACACGGCCGACTAACCTGCAACGGTACAAAGCTACATGTCCCGATACATAGGTTCGACTGAAACGGCGTTTCGCCTAAGTTCAACCGATACAAGGGCGCTATGCTGAGTACTCCGAATCATTGGCGTCGCACATGCTTCTGTTGTCACGTAAGGACACATGCACTAGTGCCTCGCCACAGTTAGTTCGGTTCGTGTTACGACACAGCTGACTAACCTGCAATGGTACAAAGCTATGTGTCCCTATACGTAGGTTCGACTGAAACGACGTTTCGCCTAAGTCCAACCGATACAAGAGCGCTACGTTGAGTACTCCGAATCATTGGCATCGCACATGCTCCCGTTGTCACGTAAGGACACCTGCACTAGTGCCCCGCCACAGTTAGTTCGGTTCGCGTTGCGACACGGTCGACTAACCTGCAACGGTACAAAGCTACGTGTCCCGATACGTAGGTTCGACTGAAACGGCGCTTCGCCTAAGTCCAATCGATACAAGGGCACTACGCAGAGTACTCCGAATCATTGGCGTTGCACGTGCTCCCGTTGTCACGTAAGGACACATGCACTAGCGCCCCCCGCCACAGTTAGTTCGGTTCGCGTTGCGACACGGCCGACTAACCTGCAACGGTACAAAGCTTCATGTCCCAATATGTAGGTTCGACTGAAATGGCATTTCGCCTAAGTCCAACCGATACAAAGGCACCACGCTGAGTACTCCGAACTCTTACCCCTCGTCGATCAGTAAGTCCAAGGTGATGGCCTTGGCATGCGAAAGCAAAGTCCGAGACGTCGGCACCGTCTCGGCCTGAGGCGACCTTCGCCTAAACATTCAAAGACAAAGTCCGAGGCAGGCTTCACCTCCTCGGCACCCGACGAAGCCCGAGACATCGACATCGTCTCGGCCCAAGGTGACAACCTTGGCATTCGAAAGCAGAGTCCGAGGTACTCCGCACCGTCTCGGCGCTCGAAGACAAAGTCTGAGGCAGGCTTCACCACCTCGGCACCTGACGAAGCCTGAGACGTCTGCACCATCTCAGCTCGAGGCGACCTTTTGCCATGTATTCTAAGACAAAGTCCGAGACAGACTTCGACGCCTCGGCACCTGACGAAGCCCGAGACGTCGGCACCGTCTCGGCTCGAGGGGACCTTCGTCTCAGCATTCGAAGACAAAGTCCGAGGTAGACTTCACTGCCTCGGCACCTGACGAAGCCTGAGTCGTCGGCACCGTCTCGGCCCGAGGCAACCTTCGCCTTGGCATTCGAAGACAAAGTCTAAGCCCGAGACGTCAGCACCGTCTTGGCCCGAGGCGACCTCCGCCCCGGCATTCGAAGACAAAGATTGAGGTAGGCTTCACCGCCTCGGCACCTGACGAAACCTGTGATGTCGGCACTGTCTCGGCCCGGGGAGACCTTCACCTCGGATTCGAAGGCAAAGACCAAGGTAGGCTTCACCACCTCGACACCTGACGAAGCCCGAGACGTCGGTACCGTCTCGGTCCGGGGCGACCTTTGCCTCGGCATTCGAAGACAAAGACTGAGGTAGGCTTCACCACCTCGACACCTGACGAAGCCCGAGACGTCGGCACCGTCTCGGTCCGAGGCGACCTTCGCCTCGGCATTCGAAGACAAAGACTGAGGTAGGCTTCACCGCCTCGGCACCTGACGAAGCCCGAGACATCGGCACTGTCTCGGCCCGGGGCGACCTTCGCCTCGGCATTCGAAGACAAAGACCGAGGTAGGCTTCACTGCCTCGGCACCTGACGAAGCCCGAGACGTCGGCACCGTCTCGGCCCGAGGTGACCTTCGTCTCGGCATTTGAAGACAAAGACCGAGGTAGGCTTCACCGCCTCGGCACTTAATGAAGCCCGAGACGTCAATACCATCTCGGCCCGAGGCGACCTTCGCCTCGGCATTCGAATACAAAGACCGAGGTAGGCTTCACCGCCTCGGCACTTGACGAAGCCCGAGACGTCGACACCGTCTCGGCCCGAGGCGACCTTCGCCTCGGCATTCGAAGACAAAGTCCGAGGCAGGCCAGACAAAGCCCGAGACGGCGACATCGTCTCGGCCCAAGGTGACAACCTTGGCGTTCGATAGCAAAACCCAAGGCGGCCTTCGCCTCGACATTCGACGAAGCCCAAGGCCCTGCCCTTGACATGCGATGACGAATCTCGAAACCTCCACCTTGGCATTCGAAGACAAAGTCCAAGACTGTCGTCATCGCCTCGACGCCCGACAAAGTACGTGGTAACGGGCACGACGGTCGATGACGGACAACACGTCGGCACACGCGACGCCCGTCACCAGACAACAAAACGGCGAACGCATCCCCGGTCGGCCCTTGGCAGGGGGTCGGTAGGCGCGACGGTCGATGCTAAACAACGTACGCTGACAAGCTCGTTCGGGTTTGTTCGGTCACAAGACAAGCACAAACAGGCCAAGGCTCGGCTCGGCTCGGCTCGTGATGGAAGACTTGGCTCACCATCCTCGAGTGAGTTAGAGAGGAGGTGAGAGTTAGAGAGTAAGTTAAAGAAGGGGTGAGAGTTAGATAGAGTAAGTTAAAGCGGGGGTGAGAGTTAGATAGAGTGAGTGAGTTAGAGAGGGGGTGAGAGTTAGAGAGTGAGCAAGTTAGAGAGTGAATGAGTTAGAGAGGGGGGTGAGAGTGAGGGCGAGGGGGTGAGAATTAGGGAAAGAGAGCCCCCCCGCACCCCACCCCACCTCACATGCCGTACTACCCCCAATAATCTTTACCTTTCAAATTAACACCAAACCCTTCCCCCCCCCCCCTCTTTTTGTTCTCTTGCACCTCTTGCACCAAAACAGCCCACCCCCCCCCCCTTCTTTTTGTCATCTTGCACCAAAACAGCCACCCCCGCCCCCCCCCGGCTGCAACACAAAAAAAAAAAAAGAGCAGAGAGAGTGAGAGAGACCCCCCTGGGGTTGCTCTCCTCCCGACCTCTATGCACCAGCGACCACCCCCCCTGCACAGTACCACCCGACACACAGCCCCCCGTGCCAGCCATCTCCCAACGCAGTCATCCCGGACACCCGCTGCACCTCATGCAACAGCAAAGAAGAGAGGGAATGGTCGGCCTCCCATAGTCCCACTCTTCCTTGATCTTCTCTCGGCCTACAGCAAAGGGGAGAGACATGCCAGGCTCGGATGAATCCCCCGCGTGTGGCCCCTGGTTGCGCAGCAAACACAGACGAAGAAGAGGTTAAGATGGCCGGGCGTGCCGCGAGAGGAAGTGCCTCGCGTTCTAAGCTTGGCCTCACGCCGCCGGGATCCTCACCCCCGGCCACCTGCAACAAGAGAACAAGAGAGAGAGAGAGAGCGGGTGAGAGAAGAGAGAGACAGAGAGTTCGAGCGAGAAAAGAGAGAGAGAGAGAGAGAAAGAGAGGGAGGGGTGCGACCAGCCCGACCCCCCCTGCCGTTTCCGCCTTCGCCTCCGCTCGAGCCCGGCCTCCGCGCGCCGCGCCTGCGCCTGGCCCGCGTCCACCGCTCGCCTGCACCAATCACCATCCACGTCAGCCGCTGCCGACGAGCCTCTCCTCCCCGAGCTCCGACGACCCCCCCCCCCCCGCGCACCCGATCTCCCGACACCCCCCCCCCCCCCCCCGCCCGATCTCCCGACCCCCACTACGCAGAGAACAAACCCCTCCCCCCCCTCTCCTCTGCAATGATAACATCACAGGTCAATCAGACATGTTGGTTCTGGGCGAGTGCAATGCACTTATTGCAATTTTGAATCATGTGGCCACGATTCAGTATAACTTGATCAAATGACCTTCTTTTCTCCCGACCTGCAGTAGGAGAAATCCTCACCTACCACCCCGGGTGCTCTTGGGTCTACCCCGGGAGTCTCCCTATACACTTCTCCCGACCCCCCAAAACCCAACCTGGGTTTTTGCAAAAAAAACCCAGTCCCAAAAACTTCTGCCAGACCCCCCTTTTATCATTTTTTGACAATAAACCTAACCTAGAATTTTTTACAAAAAAACCCCTTCCATCCAGAATATTTGACCAAACCCCCCTGCTCATGATTTTTTTTTTTGTAGAGATTTAACCTGACTTTTTACACATAACCCCCTGTCCTATGATTTTTTGCACGAACCACCCATACTCCTAACTTTTTACACAAAACCCCCTGGCCCTGACTTTTTGCATAGAACCCCTGCCCCTAATATTTTTTGACCAACGCCCCCTAGATTTTTTATCCCGAACCGACTTGCGCACAGCTACTTTTGTGACCCCAGTCAACCAGGTTACCACCTACCCAATTGGGAGGGGGTAACACACCAGTAGTCGGTCCTACCCAACGGATCGACAGACGCACAGCAGTCGGTCCCGGACAGGGGGTCGGCAGGCAGACGACGGTCGACCCCGCGTAACGGATCGGCAGACAGACGATGGTCGGCCCCGGACAGGGGGTCGGCAGACAGACAGCTGTCGATCCAGGGGATCGACAGGCAGACAATGGTCAGCCCCGCACAACGGGTCGGCAGACACACAATAATCATCCCCGTGCAACAGTCAGCAGACAGACGATGGTCGGCCCTGCGCAACGGGTCGGCAGACGCAAACCCGGCCGACCCCTGGCAGGGAGTCCGTGGGCCCAACGGTTGGCCTCACGTAGCAGGTCGACGGACAGATGACGATCAACCCCGGACAGAGGATCGGCAGACGAGCGACCGACTTTGTACCAGAAAATCCCAACCAGCTAGGTTAACACCTATCTAGCTGGGAGGGGGTAACTGTGGGTGCAAAATCTGACTAACGCCCAACGGTGGAACCCACAGCCCCGTCTGGGGCCCACGAGTCCAACGGTGGGACCCACAGCCCTGCTTGTGGCCCACTTGCACTATCTGGGGTCTAGTAAATCCCTTCGGGTATTTACCAAACCCCGGATATTCCTGGAATATTCTCCAGACAAATTAAGCCCTTATAAATAGCAAACCCTATAAATGATTCCAGATCCGAAATTCCATACCAGAAACCCACTTTCTGTTTTCCAGAGCTCCCTGGGTTTTCTGGTTTTCAGACTCCTTTTCCACCCTCTTATTACTTGTAAGAAGCACTCCTCGGCCTGTCGAGAGTAGCTCTACTGTTTACTCAGAGATAATGGATTCAAAGGTTGCATCATACCACACGGAGACGTAGGCTTCGGCCGAACTTCGTCACCACATCCTGTGTCTTCTTTTTCTCTACCTTTCTACTCTACAGTGCTTGTGTGACAGCCCAGCAAGTCACAAAACAGCGCTTCGAAGCGCGCCACATCCCGAAGGGTCAAACCTTCAATCGACTGTTGGAGGAGGGTCACGTACGACGGCCAAAATCCTCCCCCACATGTATGATCCAGAGCATATGGTAAACTATAAAACCATTATTATTGCATCAAATAGGAATCACGCGTCAATCACAATGATTATATGTTGCAAATATTAATCACATATTGGCAAGAGCAATATTATTCTATCATAGCCATAAATTCAAACAAATAACATAAGCATAAATATAACTATATTAGATAATCTATTGTTATTGAAACATTTCACAACCACGTATCCAAAAAAAAAACAATTAAAATTACTCATCTAAATCACCTAACCATCTACATCATCGTTACTCTTATATGAATAATCCTTATATGTCTTTCGACTTTTTCCTCTTCAAACCCTAAGAACATGGACACAATATTTTTTTTCCCATTAATGATGCATGGTGTTGGGCATCGATAAAGCAACATGAACCTATAAAACCAAACGACATTTAAGAAAACTCAATTTGAACCGACTATTTAAAAAAAAATTTACAAAACTAGGCTCCTAGGCTGTGGCCTTGGTGGCCGCCTAGACTCCACCGCCCGCCTAGCCATGGCCTAAGCGGTCGGGGGTCCAAAACGCCTAGGCGATGGCCTAGGCGACGCCTTGACTACACTGCACGAGAGAAACCAGACAGCCATGGGCCAAACCATCAACCAGGGACTGAGAGTCCTAACTACCCAAAAGTAACGAGTAGGAGATATACCTTTGGATAGAGGTGAGTCAGAATTCTGATCTTCATCTGACACTGTGCAGCACTGACATTGTCTTCGTGGGTTGTGAATCACTGACACATCCGAACACACATGACTCAAACTTACAACTCAATCTCACCAAGTATGTTTTGAGCACACAAATTATGCCAACAAGGTGATACGCACATGTGCTTACAGAAATCTCCTGGAAACACGCCCAAAATCGTCTCTCTCTCATACCGCACCCTCTCCCACCAAAACCCAACCATGAGATACTATTATACTTAGGGGTCTCCTCATCCTATTAGCTTGAAATGAGAATATGAGATACAGTAAGAGCAACAAGGAACCAGAGAAATAACAAATTGTATCTCGTTCAATCCACAACTATTGTTAGGGCATATGAAATTGGCTCATTCACATATGACTTACTTTAAGATTCATCAATGTTATTTTATCATTATTAAATAGTGCTTTATTCCTACCAAAAAAAAATAGTGCTTTATTATGTAATTTATATATGAATCTTGCCAGCTCAATCAACATATGGATAATTAGACTTTGGTTGTTTTGTTTTTCAATTATTTGTTAATTGGTAAGATATTGTATGTGCAAACTTTTTTAAGACATTTTTGATAACAAAGTCACTAAATTAAATAATTTATATGATTATCTAGTAAGCTCTTGCTGACCTAGATCTTGTTATTCCTTTTTTGCATTCATGGATTCATGCAATCTTTAGATGATACGTGATTGTAATAAACATATAGAAAGGCGAAGATCTAGATGCTGAATATGTACTTCGATTTTATAGCAGATTCAGCCTTCATTAGCAATGATGATGTAACAACAATGAACCAGGGAGGTGCCCCGGCGGTGATAACCAACAGGAGATTAAAGGTTTGTCTTCTACTTGTAAATTACCAGGGTTGGCTCTTGTTCATATGATCTGGTCCAGGCTTGTCTTGAACTGTGAAAGACTGTGATGTCCAAAACTGAATCAGTTATATTTTATAACCCACTAAAATCAAAGAACGTTAAATTCCGATAACAGAAATAAAATTTCTGATCAAATTCTCTATCTATAGCTGCCATATGTACTCTACCCTTGATATATTTGGTAAATCTGCGCTCGGAAATGTGTGTACAAATAGAAGCAAACATTGAGTTTCTTGCTAGTTTCAGACTTCATGTAGCCTTGTTACTTTCTCAGGAAAGGAGCTATGGTATCAGCAGTGCCAGGAGCAAGAGGGACTTGAGTGCTGTTTACGTGGAAGACTACCCCCGTTTCGACCCAACACCGAGCTCAAAGGCAGCCATAAAAGCAGGACCGATCGAGCATGGGACTCCTCTGATGCCATATATCCCCCGGCCAACACCCGCGGCGCCCCCCGGCCATCCCAGGCATGGGTCTCCTTAAAATCAGATCTGTGCTTGGGCTCTATCACTATCAGTCTTCTGTATCTAAACTTGTATGATCTGACCTAGTAGAACTATTTCTCGTTTTGTATTGCTATCGACAGCTTGATATCTATATGCTTGTATAACTTAACTCTGCGTGAATGCTATGAGCCTCTATTATTATTGTATCAAGTTTCTTCTTTAATAACCTCATTTTTCGGGATGATATCTATTGATTTTTTTTTTTTGTGGCAATGTCAAAAAAATTTGCTCGATCTTTTTTGTGAAACTTGGTTTGAGTTGTATTCTATAGCTGACCTCATCTTGATGTGAATGATTTGGTTTTTGTCGCTGTTGTTACTACCATGAGATTATCGATTCTCCTGCTTGAAATATAGTTGTACGTAGTGTTTTTAGGACAAGATTTAGCAGTGCCACTTGGTTTAATTTGCATGTGTAAATGGCTGCATAGCCAAAGTGTTCCCACTGTTATAATTGGATTTTTTTTTTGTAAAATTATTTATTTTCAGCCCCTTGGCATTGTGATTCTTATAAGTGAAGCCTTTACTATAGGAATTGGTCACATCTTAATAGGTGATATCTATTTATGGTCATAATTCAGTAACTCGATTCGCTTGTGAATTGATAGTGGATCAAGAAGTCAGCATTCTGCTCTACACACGAAACATAAGGGGGGAGAGAGAGTTTGTGCCTCATAGTGTTGTCGGGTGAAGTAGCTATCGATCTCGATGTGTTTCGTCATCTCATGGAAAATCTGGTTGCTAGCACTTTGTATAGCACTTCAGTTATAACAGTGAAAAAATGTAGGTCCAAAAATCCTAGTTTCTAGATGGCTAGGTCCCTTAGGAGATGCCGCATGTTAGCAGTCTCATTGGTGGTGGTGGCCATGACCCGAAAATTAATCTGCCTCAGTGCTGGAGAGAGAAACAACTTTATGCTTCTTGTTGCTGAATGAGATAAGAGAATCTCCAAGAAACAGATAGTATCCCATAGTTGAGCGGCAAGAAGTTGGATCTCTAGCCCAATCAGCATTAGAGTAGGCACGTAGGACTAGAGATGAAGTTGATGATATGAAGAGTGATCGAGTGACGGTGCCTTAAAGGTACCAAATAATCTGCAAGAGAGTGCCATAATGAGCAGAGCGAAGGGGCTTAACAAACTGACTGGCGAGGTTAACTGGTGATGTAGAGGTAGACCAACAAATGGACGATCTGTCTGTGTCAAGAAGAATCCGAAAGACCAACTGACTAACAATATATCTATCTGTACAGAGCGAATGGAGTGTCAGTGATGCGGTCATCGGAAAGAGCAGCTCGACCAAGGATATCAATGATGTACTTCTGTTGGGGGAACAAAATCCCTTGGTCGCCCTGGGCAATCTCCAAGCCAAGAAAGTAGCATAGAGGACCAAGATTCTTCATCTGAAACTGGCTCCGAAGATCCTGCTAAAGCGATACTATGACGCCCAAGTCGTCACCTGTTGGAATCATATCATCCACGTAGAGGATAATGATGGCCTGATCTTGCTATGAGGACTGCACAAACAAAGAGTGACCATGGAACCTCTTGACGAAGTCAGCCTCTGTTACTGCACGATAAAAGCACTCAAATCAGGCTCGTGGGGCGGGTTTGATCCCGTAGATGGCTCGGCAGAGGCGACAAACATGCTAAGGAGAGTTGAAATCCAGAGGAGATATTACTGTGAAGAAAGACGTCCCTCACATCCATCTGAATGAGGGACCAGTGCTGAACAGTGGCGGCTGTCAGTAGAGTCTAAACTGTATAAGCTCCTCGAAGAATTTTTTTTTGCTTATTATCCTTGCTAATTAATTTGTTATGTAATCTCGAAAATAATGACTAGGTATAAGCTCCATGCCACCCACTTGTTGAGTGAGTGATTGAGTTTTCGATTTGAGAACATTATTGTTGCATTGTCACTTGCAACCTTTAATAAAAATTATAAAGTTGCAACAATTTTTATGGGAGTTTCAGATGCAAATTGCACATTATAAATTAGTAAGTGACGGCTATTGTTGTTGGCCCTGCCATGAGAGAGATTATAAATTAGTAAGTGACGGCTATTGTTGTTGGCCCTGCCATGAGAGAGAGAGAGAGAGAGAGAGAGAGAGAGAGAGAGAGAGAGAGAGAGAGAGAGAGAGAGAGAGAGAGAGAGAGAGAGAGAGAGAGAGAGAGTTATGGAGAATCTCCATTAGATGATCACCATCATGGAGAACCACCACTAGTTGCACCATCATGGTAGAACTTTCTTTCCTCACAAGGTAACATCATCACTGATCTTGATTTCCCTTTCAATCAGAATCAAATGCCAAGGATTCAAGAGCAAGTAAAGATGCCCTAAACTCTTGAGATCCAACCCATTTTCTTTCCCATCAATTCAAGTACCCTTTTTTTTTCTTAACATATATTCATTAAACCATAAGATAATGAGTTCAAATCTCCTCCAGTTTGTGGGCCCGATATGCATCACAGCCGATCGATGACCGGCAACCCAAAAGTGAATCGCATTCTATGGACCGTGTGCGACTGTGATGCACACCGGGCCCACCGATCGGGCCACCGACTGGAGGAGATTTGAACTATAAGATAATAATGTCCCTTCCATAACAAGGACCAAGATGGTATCATTCCCTCCCTTGGTGGCAATCACTTTCAGTGCTGGCTGCCTCCTTAACAAACATTCTTGCTGGGCCATGACATCATGGTTGTGTATTAAGTCTCAAAACCTCAAATGTTGTCTATCATCATGATCCCTTAATTAACAAGAATGGCTTAATGAAGTAAAACCTTTGTGCTTTGTTTAAGGTTGTTAAGCTATCAAAAGCATGTATGCTTAATTAATTAGACACATACTTAAAATCGGCGAGGAACCTCAAATGTGCTGCCCATTCATGTATTCGGCGAGGGCCTCAGTTTTTGCACTTAAAATCAGACATAAATCTCTTACTTACTCTTGACATTTTATGTTGATTTCACTTCATCAGCATAATCTCATGATATTTTACATCAAATCTTGCCCCGTGCGCGCGCGGGCGCGCGCGCGCGAGAGAGAGAGAGAGAGAGAGAGAGGTTTAATTAGAAAAGTTAAAAGGTGGGGAGAAAGATGGGAGAGAGGGGAAAGAGAAAGAGAGAGAGAGAGAGAGAGAGAGAGAGAGAGAGAGAGAGAGAGAGAGAGAGAGAGAGAGAGAGAGAGAGAGAGAGAGAGAGAGATGTTTAATTAAAAAATTAAAGGGAGAGAGAAAGAGATGGGAGAGAGAGAGGAGGGGGGGGGGATAGGGCCACGTGCCACAACACGGGAGAGAAGGCTCTTTTTTAGTATTACTTTAATGAACTTTGTCTCAACCTTCCATTCATTGAGCCCTTGCGCTTTCTCCTGTCCTATTTGTGGGAAGTTGTCAATTTCTCAGTTCACTCAAAATGGGCTCTTCCTTTGCCTAATGTCAGTGCCCGATTTGTCCTGACTGTGGTGCTAGTCGTCTCGGCTTGAAAACTTTAGTGTAACAGTAAGATAGTACAGGTTGGTTAAAGCCTATTACTTTTTGAGGTATGAATCTATATAACATGCTATGGTTGTTCACAAGCTGACTAGAATGAAAAGGCACAGGATAGATCGAACCGTTGATCAAGATCTAAAGAGAAAGAGAGATAAATCCTATTAAAAAACTACTATAAAGATATTAAAAATATATTATAAAAATGATAAATACCTATTCAATTGCATTTAATGGTCATTTGATGTAATTAATATTTTTTATGGGAATGGCACAGTCGTGGGCGTGGGAGCAGGATACAGAGGAAGGAAATGGATGGTGAGAGGGGGTGGAGACGTAGAGGGTGGTACAAGTGGTGAGAGAAGATCCTGGGACTCGGTAGAAAAGTATGGGACATCCTCAACAAATGAGACGTGACGAGAGATACGGATCTGACGAGCCAAGGGATCGTAGTATCGATAGCCCTTGTGCTCTTGATTGAGCCCCAAATGGACACACCTAACAGATCTAGCAGAGAGTTTGGTGCGCTCATAGGGAGGGAGGAGGACGAAACACGTGCACCCAAAGGTACGAAGAAGAGAGTAGTCTGGGTGTGTGTAGTAAAGTCGCTCATACGGTGTAAGACCAGAGAGGGTAAAGAATGGAGTGATGTTGATAATTAAGGTGAACGACGGTCAGAACAACCTCGACCCAGTAGGAATGTGGAATAGAAGTAGACAGAAGTAGAGCTCGCGTTGTCTCGAAGACATAGTGATGTTTGCGCTTAGCGACTCCGTTATGTTCATGGATGTGGGGGCACGACTGTTGGTGAAGAGTCTCGTGAGTCTGAAGAAACTCACACATCTCAGATGAGAGATACTCCTAAGCACAGTCAGACCGAAAAGTCTTAATGCGCTGATCAAACTGGGTGTGAAGTATAATAGTGAAGGTCCTGTTAATATGAGGAATCTCAGAGTGGCGACACATGAGATTGACTCAGGTGCAGCGGGAGTAATCATATATGAAGCTCACATAATACAAAAAATCAGTAAAGGAGGTAACTGGAGCAGAACCCCAAACGTCAGAGTGCACGAGATCAAAAGAGACGTTCGAACAAGAAGCACTAGTAGAAAAAGAAAGAGTAAGGTGCTTTGCTAAGCAACAACCAGTGCAAACAGAGAGGAGGGAGAAGGACACCCGACCCAAAGCGCCAGAGCAAAAAACGCTTTGGAGACGATCACTGAATATGTGACTTAACATTTTGTGCCACAAATCATCATCGGAGGCCGGTGACAGACAGAGTTGGCGAAGTGGAAGTGGGAACCTAAAGATGATCCAACTGATAGAGTCCCCCTGCTCTATGACCTAGTCCAACTCTCTGATTCATTCGCGGATCCTGCACAAAACAAGAGGAAGAAGTAAATGTAACGGTCATACATGAGTCACAAAGAGAACTAACATATATTAAATTAATATATAAGAGGGGAGCATGGTGAACATGAGGCAAGGTCAGGCGATCAGTGGGATCGAAGGCATGGGTGATGGATCCACACTGCAAAATGGGTACACGAGTCCCGTCAGCAGTGCGGACCCCCAGGTAGGTGGGAGCAGGGTTACAATTCGTGAGTATAGAAGAGTCGGAGGTAAGGTGGCAAGACGCACCCGAGTCGAAAATCCATAGAGCAGTAGTACCAGGAGTGACATATTAGCTATAGCTGTCGAAGACCTGGTGGAGGTGAGGTACCGGAGACGTAGCTCCTCAAGTCGTTGAATATGATCGGAGTCAAAATGGGGGCGAAACAATAGTGGTGATGGGAAGTGCCGGAGTAGTTGGATCGATAGCAGCAGCAATCTCACCACCATGGCGGAGGAGAGCCTGATCACGTCCATGACCGACTGTCTTGACGAAGGGACCCAGTCCAAGAACACCCTCAAAGCGAAGTGACGGAGGAGCATAATGGAAGGCTATAGTGCCAGGAGATTCCATCATCGCGCAAAAGTGAGGATACACAGAGACGGGTGTAGAAGTGCCCTCGAAAACCCTCGACAAGAGATTGTAGGGAACCGACTAAGCTGAGGGGTCGGAAAAGGATGAGGGGGCGGAAAGGGGGCTATAGGGAGGGGGATCGGGTGAGGGGGCTGCAGGTGAAGGGGATCGACCGATGAAAGGAGAATTGGGTGGCTGGAGGGGGTCTGCGGGGGCTGCCGGTGTGGGTGAGAGGGGGGATAGGGTGGCTGGAGGGGGCTGCCAGTGTGGGTGAAGGGAAGGGGGGGAGATCTGGTGGATACGAGAGAGAGAGAGAGAGAGAGAGAGAGAGAGAGAAATCGAAAAGGGGGTCAACCGGTGGAGGGAGGAGCGGGTGTCTGGAGGGGATCGGAGGGGCTGCCGGTGCGGGTGAGGGTAGAATTTGGTGGCTGGAGGGGCTGGAGTGACTGTCGGAGGAGGGAATCGGGTGCTGGAGGGACTGTCGGAGGGGGAATCGGGTGCTGGAGGAGGCTGGGGGGCTTATGGAGGGGGGGGATCGATTGCGGGAGGGGGTTGCGGTGACCGACGGTTGCTGCGGGGGCCAGCGGTGGCTGCCAGAGGGAGGGGTTGCGGTGGCCGGAGGGAGGGCCGGGGGGTGCTACGGAGCTGGAAGAGGAGCCGGAGGGAGGGGGGGATATCGGAGCCGGAGGGGGATCGTCGTCGTTGTCACCATCGGAGTCGGAGAACCCTAGAGCTCTGATACCATATTAGGAGATGATGGCTTGGGTTTGGAGAGAATGAGATGCTCAAACCCAATATATATGTACATGAATACACAAGCAACCCGATCCGACTGTATATAGAACCCGACCCGGTATATACATTAACAATTGAAAGATTAATTAATACTCTCTCTCTTTCTAACAAGTGAATCACACTCTTAAGACAGTCACGACCGCCGAAGGTGGCCGTCCCAGTGCCAACGGGCACAGGCGTTTACTTGTTAGGTTAGGTTTCAGCACGGTTACGAGGTGATCCGACCCTAAAGGAAGAATTCATTCCTGTACTACTGAGTATCTATTGGCACGGAGTGTGTGAGACCACTGCAAGTGTATAAGTGCATTCGAATATGCCTTCAGACATCAATTTCTCTATCTGAACCTCACGGGCCCCTCTTAGATTACCTATGATGGCATGGAAGTGGAGTTAAGGTCTCCTCCAATCGATCGTCCCGATCGGTGGGCTCGATGCTCATCACAGCCGCATAATAGCTAGCAACCCACAAGTGAATCACACTCCAATGACCACAAGCGGTTGTGATGCACACCGGATCCACTGACCGAGACTGACCGACTGGAGGAGATCTGAACTCTTTGAAGTGGCCCTTAGGAGATCTTCGACTAAAATAGAGAAACGTTGTTTCGTTTCAGCTCGTTAGCTGTAATTTATGCCATGGAAATAGATGCAATTTCCTATATAAAATATTGCCTATATTTTCTTCATCTTAGACTATTTCCCATTTAGAGGAGCCTTGAAGGGTTGCCTTTTCGTTAAAACGGCGTAACCGAAAAGGTTGGTCTCAGCCCTCAAACCGGCCTTTTAGCTTTATAGGTGTTAGGAGATGACGGCTAGGGTTTGGAGAGGAATAGAATACTCTCTATTGAGGGACTCAAGCCCATATATATGTACATGTATGATCATACACCCGACCCGACTGTACATGTAAAACCGACCCATCTATATACATTAACACTCCCCCTCAAACTCACGATGGATCATGAACCGAGAGTTTGCCAATAAAATGCCGGAAGCGAGCAGTCGTAAGGAGCTTTGTCAGAAAATCAGCAGTCTGCTCCGATGATAAAATGTATGGCAGGGAGATGGTGTGATCGGGAAACTCCTGGCGAACATAATGACAATCAACTTCAATGTGTTTTGTTCGCTCATGGAAGACCGGGTTGCTAGCAATCTGAATAGCACTCCGGTTGTCACAGAAGAGAGGGGTGGGCCCGGATATCACAACTCCCAAGTCGAGCAGAAGGCGGCAAAGCCAGACAATCTCGGTGGTGGTGGAAGCCATAGCCCTGTATTCGGCTTCGGTGCTGGAGCGAGCAACAGACTCCTGCTTCTTGCTGCGCCACGAAATCAGTGAATCACCCAGAAACACACAGTATCCTGTAGTAGAGCGACGAGTGGCTGTATCTCCTGCCCAATCTGCATCGGAGTAGGCACGCAGCACCAACGGAGAGGTGGAGGGAAACAGTAGTGAACGGGTGATGGTGCCCCGGAGGTAGCGAATAATCCGAAGAACAGCTGCATAGTTAACTGACCATGGAGTCTGAACAAACTGACTGACAATGCCAACAGCATAGGCAATGTCTGGCCGGGTCATGGTGAGATAGACGAGCATCCCAACCAGCCTCTGGTAGCGGGAGACATCCTGGAGCGGCTCACCATCTGTAGCTAGAAGCTTCAAATTGAGCTCCATGGGTGTATCAGCAGTGCGTGTGTCAGTAAGAGCAGCATCAGCAAGGATGTCGGAGATGTACTTCTGCTGGGAGACCAACAGACCACGAGCTGACCGGGCAATCTCAAGGCCCAAAAAGTAGCGAAGAGAGCCCAGATCTTTCATCTCAAACTGACTCTGGAGGTGCCGCTGAAGAGAGGCGATGGTGGCACTGTCATCCCCAGTGATGATCATATCATCCATATAGAGGAGAAGAACTGCAATACCCTGACTGGAGAAGCGGGTGAACAAGGCATAGTCGGAGTGACACTCAATAAACCCAGCAGCCAGAACTGCACTGCGAAATCGCTCAAACCAGGCACGAGGGGCCTGCTTGAGCCTATAGATGGCTCGGCGCAAACGACACACGTGCCCTGGAGGAACTGAAATGCCCGAAGGAGGAGCCATGTAGACTTCCTCGGAGAGATCACCATGGAGAAACGCATTGGTGACATCCATCTGATGGAGAGGCCACCCTCGAGCAGCTGCCACAGCTAAGAGGGTGCACACAGTAGTCATCCGAGGAACTGGAGCAAATGTCTCCTCGTAGTCAATCCCATACTCCTGGGAGAAGCCACGAGCAACGAGGCGAGCCTTGTGCCGCTCAATGGATCCGTCAGGTCGAGTCTTGACCTTGAATATCCACTTGCAGCTAACAGGCACCACCCCGGAGGGACAAGGCACCAAATCCCATGTCTGAGTCCGCTGAAAAGCCTCAAGCTCAACTGACATGGCCTGCCGCTACTCTGGATGTAAAGCTGCCTCACGGTACGATTGGGGCTCCCGATGGGTGTGTATAGCAGTAAGAAAAGCCTAAAAAGATAGTGAATAGGAGGCACTGGCAGAGTAGCCAGAAGAGTCAAGAGAGTCAGAGGGAAAAGCAGAGTAGCCAAACCTGTCAAGAGAGTAGTCATATCTGACAGGAGGGTGATGTTCGCGCACTGGGTAGCGCCGAACAGGGGCAGGATCCACGACCGGGGAGGAGGGGGCAGCAGCATCAGGCGTGGGAGTACTAGTGTGAGCCGACTCTGGAGGAGGAGCTGCTGACCGACGAACATATACACGAGTAACAGGTGGTGGTGGAGGTGTCGAGGAAGACGGAGGGGGTGGTGGAGGTGGTGATGGTAGCGATGGAGGTGGCAGGGAAGATGGAGAAGGAGTAGGCGTGGATGGGACAACAGAAAGCGGGGGTAGAACAGGGATGTGGAGATGTGAGGAGGGCGAGGAGGGTGACGCAGGAGGCAAGGAAAGATCCCGAGACTCAGGTGAAAAGTACGGGACATCCTCAACAAAGAAAACGTGACGGGAGACACGGATCCGGCGAGCCAAGGGATCGTAGCACCATACCCCTTGTGCTCCCGACTGAGCCCCAAGTGAACACACCTAACAGACCTCGCAGAGAGTTTGGTGTGCTCATGGGGAGGAAGAAGAACGAAGCACGTGCAGCCAAACATGCGAAGAAGAGAGTAGTCAGGTGGGCTGGAGTGAAAGCGCTCGTATGGGGTGGTACCGGACAGAGCAGACGACGGAGTGATATTGATGAGGTGGACAACCATCATGATAGCTTCAGCCCAATAGGAGTGAGGAACAGACACAGAGAGAAGCAAGGCTCGTGCAGTCTCAAGGACATGACGATGCTTGCGTTCGGTAACGCCGTTCTGCTCATGGGTGTGGGGACAGGACTGCTGGTGAAGAGTGCCGTGAGACTGAAGAATCTCATGCATCTCAAAGGAGAGATACTCCTTGGCACAATCAGACCGAAAGGTCTTGATGCGCCGACCAAACTGAGTGTGTATCATAGTAGTGAATCTCCTAAAGATGTGAGGTACTTCAGATCGATGACGCATAAGATAAACCCAGGTGCACCTAGAATAGTCATCGATAAAGCACACATAATACATGTAACCCGATAGAGATGCAACTGGAGCAGGACTCCAAATGTCCGAATGGACTAAATCAAATAAAGCATCAGACTGGGAAGCACTAGCAGAAAATGGAAGAGCTAGATGCTTTGCCAGTCTACAACCTGTACAACAGAGAGGGGGGAGAAAGACGCTCGACCCAAAGCGCCCGAACGAAATACGCTTTTGAGTCGGTCACTCGATATATGACCTAACCTTCTGTGCCACAAGTCGGCATCAGAGGTGACGGACATGACAGACGCAACGGAAGACACATGTAGATGGTCCAACTGGTAAAGTCCTCCTGCCCTACGGCCCAGCCCAATCCTCTGACCCATCCGCAAATCCTGCACAACACAAACAGAAGGGGTGAAGGTGACAGTCAGGCCAGAGTCGCAAAGAGAACTGATAGAGATCAGATTAATATTAAGACGGGGGGCATGATGGACATGGGGTAGGGTCAGGCGACCAGAAGGGTCAGAGGTGGTAGTGATGGAGCCACATTGCGGAATAAGGATGAGGTGCGAACCTCCTGGTGGGTGGTAGTGGGAGAACAGTCCGTGAGGACAGTGGAGTCAAAGGTAAGGTGACAGGAGGCACCCAAATCGAAGATCCATGGAGTAGTAGTACCAGAGGTGGCAGACAAGCCGTGCGCAGTCGCGGAGTCGGTGGAGGCTAGGTGACGAAGAAGAAGCTCCTCGAGGCGCTGAAGACGGTCCGGCTCAGGCTGAGAAGGTGCTGTAGTAGCAGTGGGGAGCGTCGAGGCCTCTACAGTAGCCGTTGTACCACCAAAGTGGCGGAAGGAAAACGAACCACGTCCACGGCTCCGTCCACCTCGACCGCCGCGTCGATCATCGCGGGAAGTCGAAGCCCAGCGTGGGGCTCTCTCATCCGGACCCTAGTGAGGGTTGCGTGGAGGACGTGTAGGGCATTCACGCTTCATGTGGCTGGGCTCCTTGCAGTAGTGACAGAAGACAGCCTCATCGGAGAACCCGGCTGCCAGGACAGTGTCGGAGCTAGGAGCAAGTGGAGGAGGACGAGCGCCTTGAGTCTGAAGGCGGGTCTCCTTGTCGACCAAGGCGAGTATAGCATCTTCTAGCCGAGGGAGTGGCTCACGGTGCAGGAGCTGGGCAACTATGAGAGCAAAGTCCGGCTGAAGCACTGCCAGGAACTGGTGCAGGTGGCCCTCGTCGAGGTAGCGCTGGAAATCCCGGGAGCGGGGGCAGGCACACCGCTCCGGGATCAGTGAGTCCAGCTTATGCCAGTAGGCACTCATCTGACTGAAGAAGTCCTGAATGGTGCGCTCCCCCTGACGGGCAAACTACGAGTCACAGATGAGCTGATGCCGGCGTGCGCCTCCGTGCAGGAGAAAACGATCCCGGAGATACTCCCACATCGCGCGCGCTGTAGGAAGGCGGTCGATGGGAGCAAGGAGCGGATGAGCAACAGAGTCCAGAAGGTACGCTCGGATGGTCTGATCGTGGCGGCGCCACGTAAGAGCAGCAACGGTGGTGGCCGTGGTAGCAGTTGTAGCAGAAGACGTTGCACTGCTGGTGACAGAGGAGGAACCGAAGTAGTCAGTGGGAGGAGGATCCTCGGCGGTGATGTGACCCCACAGATCACGACTAGAGAGTGCGGCCTTGACGGTGAGGGACCAGTCAGGCCAGTCGCTGGCCGAGGACAACTAAAAGGCGACTGCCTTCAGCGGTGGAGAGATCGCAACGACGGACGGTACGACAGAAGAAGCCATGGAGGAGGCTCAATAGAGGGGGGGGGCATCGGGATGGGGTGGGAGGGCCGGTCGGGTGAAGGAGGGAGAGTCGGGGTGGAGGAAGGGGGGCGGGGGCTGTAAGAGGTATCGGGGCTGGAGGAAGGGGGCTGTAGGTGGTGTCGGGGGCTGTAGGGGGGTCGGGGGTGGAGGAAGGGGGCTATAGGGGGTGGCAGGGGCTGTAGGGGGGCTGTAGGGCGGATGTAGGGCGGGGAAGAAGGGGGTCGGGGGCTGTAGGTGGGCGGAGGAAGGGGGTCGGGGGGTGTCGGGGGCTGTAGGGGGGTGGAGGAAGGGGGTCGGGAGGGTGTCGGGGGCTGTAGGGTGGCTGTAGGGGAGCAGGCGGGCGGCGGAAGGGGGAGGCCGATGGAGGAGGGAGGCCGGACAGGCGGAAGGGGGGTTTCAGGTGGCTGTAAGGGCCGGACGGGGTGAGCCGGTGAAGGAGGGAGGCTAGACGGTGAGCCGGTGGAGGAGGGAGGCCGGATGGGGAGGTGCAGCCGGAGGAGGAGGAGGACCGTCGTCGCCGGGAGAACCCTAGAGCTCTGATACCATGTTAGGAGATGACGGCTAGGGTTTGGAGAGGAATAGAATACTCTCTATTGAGGGACTCAAGCCCATATATATGTACATGTATGATCATACACCCGACCCGACTGTACATGTAAAACCGACCCATCTATATACATTAACAATAGGAAACGTGTTTCTCCGATCAATCTGTCTTGTAAACGGTAGAGCATGCCAATGAGCCACCAGGAACAATCAAACCAATCAGCATAGATATCCCTTATTTTAAAGAGGTGCTATGTAAGGACTTTATTGAAAATCTAAATGAATACCCCACCACTCCATAGATATCCCCTGCTTTCTGTTCGTATCCACTGGCCAAGGACAACCCGTTGGGGTTGGTACCGAGTGTTGGAGACTTGGAATTGAAAGTGACTGATACATATGGAGGGGTTGGTTTTTTTTTCAAAAAAAAAAAAAACAATCAACGTTGGGCACACTTTTTTTTTTTTTTTTTACATGATGCACCCAGAAAATAGACACATTCATAGGACCTAGTCCAACAGAAACCTTTCATTCTAAAACAATAATACAGGACTACAAGCTCATGTCAATAACAGAGATGACAAGCTCTTCAAGAGATGAGATCTCTTCCGACCATACACTCCCTTTCATGCTCCGATCTTTAGTCGTAGTAATTTAAAAAACAATTTATTTCTTTTCTTAAGAATTACTAGTCACTTTTATCTAGGGGTGGCAATTGGTCGGGTCGAGTCAGGTTTAGACATAGGTATAAGGGCAAAACACCCAATCCGAACCTGACCCGCTTAATAAACAGGTCAAAAACATAAACCCAAGCCCAACCCGTCTAATAAACGGGTTGACCCGACCCGACCCGACCCGTTTAACCCGTTTACTAAACAGGCCGGGTCCTGTCGGCTCGGGTTGGGTCAACAGAACCCATGTAAACCTATTGGGTTGGGTCAAGACGGGTCGGATTGGGCCGATTGGGTCGGGTCAGTTCGGGTTGAGTCAAGTCGGATTGACATGACCAATTTGGTAAACGGGTCAAGTCGGGTCAATCGGGTTATAAGTACAAACCCGAACCCGACCCATTAAATAAACAGATCAATCGGGTGGACCCGTTTATGACCCAAACCCGTTTAGACCAAACCCAAACCCACTAACTTCAGATCGGGTTGGCGGGTCGGGTCAAGGATTGCCACCCCTAATTTTATGCCATTAGCCACTTGCATGCAAAACGTTGCATAAATTTCTTGGCGTTTGATGTCTCAATGGGACTCTTGGCCTATAATAGCACCAAAGGGGTAGTGTACTAGTGGCGAGACACATAAGCCGAAGCTCTCTCTCTCTCTCTCTCTCTCTCTCTCTCTCTCTCTCTCTCTCTCTCTCTCTCTCTCTCTCTCTCTCTCTCTCTCTCTCTCTCTCTCTCTCTCTCTCTCTCTCTCTCTCTCTCTCTCTCTCTCTCTCTCTCTCTCTCTCTCTCTCTCACATTTCAGGATCGAGTCTTGCTTGGTGTTCTGAAAGTTATTTGAAGGTTGGCCAAAGTCTTTTTGAAGCCCATGCCGATGAGAAGGAGTCGTTTGAACGGGTCATCGTATATCCGGAATCCATTGCTACAAGCTCTGCACGAGAGGGGAACAGTTAGAATTTTGAGACAGTGCCAAGTGTTGTTTGACCATCAGGCTAGAGTTTCTTAATTCTTTTTCTTTTGCTATAATCTACTATAACATTAGAGGTTGATGGATAGTTGAGAGATAAGTAGTGGTTGTGATTTATCACGGGGAAAGATAAACACGGGCTTGGACAGCAAAATTTGAGGATGAGGTTTGATGGAGAATTTTAAGAGAGAAGTAGTGGTTGTGATTTTAAGACAGACTAAGTTACAAAAAAAATTATAAATACAAAAATAAAAGGGATTTTTTGGTTAAAAAATAAGAGCTACTCATAAACAACCGGACCCCATATGTCCCCTCTCTCTCTGCGCGCGCAAACGTACCATCACCTGCATGTCCCCCCCTCTTACATATGGTCCATTGAAAAGGTTACAATGGGGCAGATAAGTGTAGCGTCGCGGATGCTCCGTGGCATTTGTGATGGAAAATAACCGTTCTAAACTAGCAATCTTAAGGATTTATCAAGTACTTTATATTAACTAATTGAATATTTAGCAAATATGATTTTTCACGCAAGCAAAAACAAGTCACAAATTTCTTTTAGAAATTGTTTGCCAAGGCAGAGCGGGTTCTATGGAACCGTCATTCACCTTGCCGAACTTTTCTAAAAGGGAGAAATAATCTATCTAAAATAATCTAATTATTTAGATTTCTCTATTAGATGCAAGTCAATTATTTTAGATCTAATATTAGGACAGAATAAGAGTTAGAAACTCTGGCCTGTGGTCGAAGCGTGCTAGGCACTGTCCCAAGAATCTTATTGCCCCCCTCGTGCGGGTCTCGTGGCAATTGTTCTCGGAGATACGGCGACCCCGGTCAGGCGACCTCCTTCTCGTCGGCACGACTCCAAGAAGGCTTTGCGAACCTCGTAGACTTTCAGGAACCCAGCGACTCGATGACGATCTTCTCGAGGCCGGGAGGTAGCACCGCAACAAGGCTTTGGTCCGAGAGAGGAAGTCTCTTCGGAGCAAAGGGGCAGCACCACAGCAACACGGCACGAGAGAATGGGAGAGAGAGAGAGGCAGCAAGCAGGGAGGAATTCCGATTTTCGGAGTGTGTAAATCCCATAGCTGCACCGGGCCTTATATAGGCCTCGGGCTGTTAATGGGAGGCTGAAAGAGGGGAGAGGTTAATGGGCTGCGATTAAGCCCATTAACCTCGCACGTTACAGCTCGCAGCGAGCCTGTACGTAACGGCTAGCATGCAGCGCTTCTCGCGTAACGGCTAGTGTCCCAAATGGTAAATAATAAATAGTGGAGGACTTAAAAGTAAAAAGTAAAAATAGGGCAGGTGCGGACCAGCCCATTTCGGAGGTGCTATCGTGTCCGGGTCCGCGGGCGCACACACACGCGCCGCCCAGCCCATGCCCAAGCCCAAGCCCGGCCCGGCCCGGCTCGGCTCGGCACGCACACGCGCGCGCGTGTGTGGGCTAGTGGAGCCCCTCCTCTAGTGTGATGACTAGTGGGGGGAAGTAAGGAATCCTATTTAAGTTGGTAGGGGATTTTTCCCCTTACCGATATGGGACTAAAAGCCCATTCCTTTGTGTGGTTTTAAAACACACACCCAACAATCCCCCACATGTGTTTAAAACCACTAAATATTAAATAATTTAAAAAATTCAAAATATAAAGTAAAAGGACTTTGCTGGATTCCTTATACTACGCAGTAGGTGTAGGTACCTTCCGGTTTGAACCTCCATTTAGTACAGTTGTATACATCCGTGAGGACTTGGTGGACTACGCCTTGAACCAGTCTCATTTATCGGGTTTCTACAAGTAGTACACGTAGTACAGTTTTCGATGGTTCTAAGCGGGTTGCGCTATTAATGGCCTTGCGCAGATATCTTTTCTTGTATGTTTCTAGGGAGCAGCCCTGGTCCCAGAGTTGCGGCCTCACAACGACATACATATAGGTAAGTCCTAATAGGGGTGTGAGCAAGGCGACACCCCGCCTCATGGGTCTTGGACTTATTAAGAGTTGTAAACTCATCCTACCCCTTGCTTTTAATAAGCACTGACGTCATAGGGACGGGAGCATTATTCAGTGCTCCTCATTTTCAATCACTACTACAGTTTGTTTCTACCCATTGAACCTCCGTGAGGTTGGGTTCCCACTGCGGTGATTTTTCTTATGGGCTTAATCCCATCCCCCTCGACGATTCTAAGACCACTGTCCTAGATAAGCCCTTAGTTAGATGATCCGCCAAATTCTTTTCGGATCTAACAAAGTCTAGGACAATTATTTGATTTTTCATCTTATATCTGAGAGATCTATGTCTCACTTTCAGATGTCGATTTATTTTTACATCAGCGTTTTCTTGATTACATTTATCAATAGCTGATCGACAATCACAATGGATAGATATAGCCGGTAAAGGCTTTTCTATCAATGGGATCTCATATAGGAGATCTCGAAGCCATTCTGCTTCTGTGCTAGTGGTATCTAGCGCTATCATTTCTGATTCCATAGTACTCCTAGCTATAACAGTTTGTTTGGTGGATTTCCAAGATATGGCTCCACCTCCTAGTAGGAATACATATCCGGTTGTGGACTTAATATCTATTGAGTCACTAATCCAGTTAGCATCAGAGTATCCCTCTAATACAGCTGGATATCCACTATAGTGGAGACCGTATGATATGGTTCCCTTAAGATATCTAAAAATTCTTTCTAACGCATTCCAATGGGACAAATTCGGATTAGACGTATAACGACTAAGTCTGTTTACCGCGTAGGCGATATCGGGTCGAGTATAGTTTGCTAGAAAACCTAGCGATCCTATGATTTGAGCATACTCGCTCTGTAGTCTAGGAAGTCCAGTATTCTTTGTTAGATGGGTATTTGGATCATAGGGTGTGGATACCGGTTGGCAATCGGGGTCGTAAAATTTCCTAAGGATTTTCTCGACATAGTGGGATTGGGATAACACTAAACCATTGTTCTTCCTAATGATCTTAGTGTTCAAAATAACGTCGGCTTGTCCTAAATCTTTCATGTCAAAGTTTTGGGACAAAAACTGTTTGATATCATTTATGATTTGTATGTTTGAACCGAATATCAGAATATCGTCAACATACAAACATAAAATGACAATATTATTACCATCTACTTTATGGTATACACATTCATCCGTTGAATTGATATCAAATCCATAGGATAAGATAACTTCATCGAATTTCATGTGCCATTGTTTTGGGGCTTGTTTAAGTCCATAGAGGGATCGAATTAACTTACACACCTTTCCCTCTTGTCCAGGTGCAGTAAATCCCTCGGGTTGGTCCATGTATATTTCCTCATTAAGGTCGCCATTCAAGAAAGCAGTCTTTACATCCATTTGATGTATGACTAGCTTATATATTGAAGCTAAGGCGATGAGGATCCTAATCGTGGTTATCCTAGCGACAGGTGAGTAGACATCAAAGTAGTCTATCCCTGGTTTTTGGGTAAAGCCCTTGGCTACAAGTCATGCCTTAAATTTATCTATGGTACCGTCGGGTCTAAGCTTTTTCTTAAAAACCCATTTACATCCTATGGTTTTACAACCAGGAGGTAAATTGGTGAGTTCCCAGGTATGGTTTTGAAGTATGGATTGGATCTCGTTATCTATGGCTTCTTTCCAAAAAAGGTGAGTCTATGGACTTCATTGCATCTGTATAGGTGGAGGGGGAGTTCTCCACCATAAGTGCATAGAAGTCATCAAAGACTTTCTCTACACGGGCACGTTTACTCCTCCTAGGTTCGGTTTGGGTTACCGGTTCAGTCTGGTCTTCAGGTTCTAATTGGACTTCAGGTTCGATCTGAGTCACCTGATTAGAACTGGAGGCCTGGTTATTAGTATTAATCCTAGTGTTGATCCTAGTCTTATAGGGAAAGATGTTTTCGAAGTATAAGGCATCTCTTGCTTCGATTATGGTGTTATTGGCTATTTCGCTTATTTCAGAGTTAAACACTAAAAAACGATTAGCGTTACTGTCTGAAGCGTAGCCAATAAAGATAGCATCTACAGTCTTAGGTCCTATCTTCTTCCTTTTGTTATCGGGGATTTTTACCTTAGCTAGGCACCCCCACACTTTTAGGTATTCTAAGTTAGGTTTCCTATGTTTCCATACTTCGTATGGGGTCAAGTCATTGTGTTTGAACGGAATGCGGTTAAGGATAAAACAAGCCGTCATTAGGGCTTCCCCCCACAAGTTCTCTGGCGCTCCAGAGCTTAGTAACATGGAATTAACCATGTTCATTAGGGTTCTGTTTTTCCTTTCCGCTACACCGTTGGATTGGGGAGTGTAAGGAGCTGTGACTTCATGGAGTATTCCATAGTCATCACAGTACTCACTTAACTCATTTGAGGTATACTCCCCTCCTCGGTCTGACCTAAGGATCTTAATGGTTTCGTCTAATTGGTTCTCAACCAGTGCTCTGTAAATTTTAAATTTACTGAGAACTTCATCCTTAGTTTTAATAAGGTAGAGGTGGCAATATTTTGAAGCGTCATCTATGAACGTTACAAAATATCTATTGCCACCTCTCGAGGTTCTCCCAGAATCACAGACATCGCTGTGAATTAATTCAAGTATATGGGAGTCTCGATCGATAGTTTTAAAAGATTTCTTAGGTTGTTTGGCTTCTACGCATATCTCGCACTTGTCGAGATTCCTAGTATCGGATTTGGGAATGATATTTAAGGTCATGAGTTTCTTAATTGAATTATAATTTACATGACCTAGTCTTTGGTGCCAAGTGACCGAAGACTCAATATTTAAAATAGTAGAAGAAGGATTGAATACATTCAATTTAAACAAACCATCACAAAGAAATCCTTTTCCAATAAAATTCATTCCTTTAGTTATTACAACCTTATTGGACTCAAATACAAGCTTATAGTCCTGTTGGACTAATAAGGACCCACTAATTAAATTCCTCCTAATCTCTGGAACGTGGTGGACTCCGCGCAGGGTCAGTGTCTTCTCCGACGTCAGCTTCAGGTCGATTCGTCCTATCCCTAGCACACGAGCCTCAGCATTGTTCCCCATGCTTACAGCTCCTCCACCTGAGACCTGATAGGTGGAAAACAAAGATTGATCAGAGCAAACATGAATGTTAGCTCCTGTGTCAATCCACCAATCAAATGCTTGAAAGGTCATGTTAACTTCAGGGGTGAAGAGAACAGACCTGAAAGCGGTCCCAGAAGAGCCAGCTCCAGAGGTCACCATGTTGACTTGGGAGCCGGGTGGCGTTGGACCATTTCTTCTTGGATTTGGAGGTGGTGCTGTCTTCTTGTAGAAGCATTGGTTGGCCATGTGATTGGTCCGACCGCAGACGTAGCAGCAACGCACTCCTTCCTTCTTTTGGTCCTTGGGATGGTTTGGGTTATGGTTGCTATGGTAGGGCTTCTTGGTATATGGCTTAGGCTTAGGGTGGAAGGGTTTCTTCTGGAACTTGTGTCTAGGTTTTTGGAATGGTTTAGACGGTTGACCCTCTATGTTGTTGACCTTGGGTTTGGATTCAGAGGATCCCTTTTCCCTGAGCCTATGTTGCTCCTCAATTCTAATAGAGTTTAGAACTTGAGTTAGGGTTAGGTCACCTTGGGTATGACTTAGGTGCTTAGAGAATTCAGACCAAGAAGCAGGTAGTTTATCTATAAGACAGGCTATCTGGAAGGTTTCATCAAGGGTGGAACCATTAGTCTTCAGATGTTGGACTAGGTTCTCAAACTCATGAATCTGATCATTCATGGGTTTGGAGTCAACCATTTTGAAGCTGTTGAAGTCAGACGCTTTGAAGCGTTTTACTCCAGCATCATCTAGGCCATACTTACGCTCTAGGGTATCCCATAGGTCCTTAGGGTTTTGAATGGTATAATAGATATCGTATAATCTATCAGATAAGGCCCCTAGGATCCTATGAAGGCCATGGTAGTTGATTTCTTCTGGGGTCCTAGTGGGAATACCAGAAGTTGGTTCAGATTCAGGTTGAGAAGTGGAGGCTCGGGTACGACGAGTTTGGCTGGACCCGTTGGATATTCCTGGTGCGGTTTCACCTATGGCTGACAGTAACCCAAGTGTGGTTAGCCAGAATCGCATCTGGTTTTGCCACCTCTTGAAGTTAGACCCGTCAAACTTCTCGGGTTTAACACTAAGGGTTTCACGGTTTGGTGAGGCCATTTCGGACCAAAATTAGGAGTTGAAATCTGTGGATTGAAAAACAAGTTTTGTCAATTTTAAAGTACACCTAGATAGATTCGACTTTTAGAAGTCCAAATGAAACTTCCAAATCCTAACGGCCAGATGGGCTCCAGGTAGGAGGTGGAGCACTAGGCTCGCTCAAATACCAAGCTACCTTGGGCAATTTAATGCCGGTTTGACAAGCCTTTCTTGACACCGTAGGCAGTGGAATATTTCAATGACGACTTTTAGTCTTTTCTATAATCTATGCTTCTAATTTACTTTTGTAGAAAATAGTTTTGTAATTAGTAGCAACTAATAGGTAGCACGAAATAAAGACTAATAGATGATCACGTAGGCTAACTTAGTGAGCACGTTGCAAAGAAAATAACTTATGAACGATTAAATTACAATAAGATTCTTGGATTGATGGAAAATAACCGTTCTAAACTAGCAATCTTAAGGATTTATCAAGTACTTTATATTAACTAATTGAATATTTAGCAAATATGATTTTTCACGCAAGCAAAAACAAGTCACAAATTTCTTTTAGAAATTGTTTGCCAAGGCAGAGCGGGTTCTATGGAACCGTCATTCACCTTGCCGAACTTTTCTAAAAGGGAGAAATAATCTATCTAAAATAATCTAATTATTTAGATTTCTCTATTAGATGCAAGTCAATTATTTTAGATCTAATATTAGGACAGAATAAGAGTTAGAAACTCTGGCCTGTGGTCGAAGCGTGCTAGGCACTGTCCCAAGAATCTTATTGCCCCCCTCGTGCGGGTCTCGTGGCAATTGTTCTCGGAGATACGGCGACCCCGGTCAGGCGACCTCCTTCTCGTCGGCACGACTCCAAGAAGGCTTTGCGAACCTCGTAGACTTTCAGGAACCCAGCGACTCGATGACGATCTTCTCGAGGCCGGGAGGTAGCACCGCAACAAGGCTTTGGTCCGAGAGAGGAAGTCTCTTCGGAGCAAAGGGGCAGCACCACAGCAACACGGCACGAGAGAATGTGAGAGAGAGAGAGGCAGCAAGCAGGGAGGAATTCCGATTTTCGGAGTGTGTAAATCCCATAGCTGCACCGGGCCTTATATAGGCCTCGGGCTGTTAATGGGAGGCTGAAAGAGGGGAGAGGTTAATGGGCTGCGATTAAGCCCATTAACCTCGCACGTTACAGCTCGCAGCGAGCCTGTACGTAACGGCTAGCATGCAGCGCTTCTCGCGTAACGGCTAGTGTCCCAAATGGTAAATAATAAATAGTGGAGGACTTAAAAGCAAAAGGTAAAAATAGGGCAGGTGCGGAGCAGCCCATTTCGGAGGTGCTATCGTGTCCGGGTCCGCGGGCGCACACACACGCGCCGCCCAGCCCATGCCCAAGCCCGGCCCGGCTCGGCTCGGCACGCACACGCGCGCGCGTGTGTGGGCTAGTGGAGCCCCTCCTCTAGTGTGATGACTAGTGGGGGGAAGTGGGGAATCCTATTTAAGTTGGTAGGGGATTTTTCCCCTTACCGATATGGGACTAAAAGCCCATTCCTTTGTGTGGTTTTAAAACACACACCCAACAATTTGGAGTTCGTGGAGAAGGAGAAGAATTCCAGAAGAAACTAGGAAGCCATGGGATCTGCTGGTCATGGCGATCGTTTGGGTCATCTGGCTTGAGCGGAATAAACGGGTTTTCAATGGCAAGTCTTCAGGGCCGGAGCAACTGCGGCATTCGGTGTGCTCCTTCTTCAAAACCTGGATGATCCCTTGGTATGATAAACTAGGGGAGGAGGCACTTCTTTTTTGTAACAGAATTCTTGCCTAGTTTTTAATTGGTTTCTGGTCGAGGTCCGCCAAACCCTCCCTCCTTTGAGGAGGGGTTCTCAAAAAAAAAAAAAGTGTAGCGTACGGCTGATAGCAAATGTAGTTTCCAATTAATGTGCCCTCTAAAGAGCATTACATTAGATGCAAACCCCATGGCAGGTCGACCGATGATGAGCTGAAGGTGTAAGGGGGGTGATCGGTGGCAGATCGATCAGTGATGAGCCGCTGGAGGCGTCCGTTGCAGTACCGATGTAGCTGAAGAAGGCCGAGGACGTGTTGCCGCCAAAGATAGTCATCCGAGTGCTAACCAACACAGGCATTTCTAGTATAATATATGCTATACTTGTACAAGTTGGATCTAGACTAAAATTTTATCATCCGTCACCTATTGATGAAACTTGTCATACACCATGGTCAGTGCTCTGCATTCGATGTCCTTACGTCCGTCGCGCTTGAACTAACGCCCAAACGGTGGCGCTCAACGCTTGCACTTATCGGTGCCTTCGCACCCTGATGCCCCGCAGCGTGCGGAGGAACCGAACCCATAACCTCCTCACCCAAACATCAGTTGCTTTGCCAACACCAAAACATCAGTGAATGCCCGGTGCTCGAGCGAGTGTTCCTGCATGGCTGATGCTGTGATCAGCGGAGAAGTAAGCCTTTCACTTGGTTGAGGGAGTGAAAGACTCCGAGTGGGGCCCCAAATAGAGCATAAAGAGTCAAAGACCCCAATGTGGGGACTCTTCTGGAAATAAAGGGGAAGAGCTTCGAAAAGTGGATGAAGTGCCCCCCTCTCTTGTAGGGGTGGCCATGGGACCCCAAAAGCAAAAGGTCAACGTCCGTAAAGGGCAGCAAAACCACCTTGAAAGCAAAGTGGAGAGAGAGAGAGAGAGAGAGAGAGAGAGAGAGAGAGAGAGAGAGAGAGAGAGAGGTTACCAATCTACTTAGTTAAGCTGAAGTGTTGGTTTAGGGGACTCTTAAGCCTTATTCCACCGTAATGGGGTCGACTATCATGAAGACTCAAAGGTGAGAGGGTTAGTGTTTAATTTAGAAAAAAAAATGGCAATGAGAAGATTTAGTTATGTGTTGATTTGATTTAAGGGGTTTATTACAAATCGACCCCTGCAATCTTTTCTATTTATATATAAACTTTTATAAAATCAATATTTACACATAAACCCCTCAAATAATCGAACCTTTACATATCGTTCCCTCTAATCAATGGGTTTCCAAAATAACAAAATGTTCCTAGCATATTTCGTTATTTGGTTGCTATTTTATTAATCTAATGGTGACAAATTTATCCTCAGTTTTAATTAATTGAATTTTGACTTAATCCATAACTAACATAGACCTAGCAAAAATCAAACTTGGGCTAATCCGAACTATTTTCTCTTTGGACTGGTAATTATTAGATTTAAGCAATAAGTTAAGGGTAAAATGTAAAATGTTACTTATTTTGGATGTCAATTAACTGCAAGGGTCAATATGTACAGTTTGAATGAATTAAGGGTTTTATTTGTAAATTTAAATTTATTGGGTTTTAAATGTAAATAGAGAAGATTGCAAGGATCAACTTGTAAAAATGACAACGTTAGTTACAAATTTCCTTTTTCATGAAAGTGCATTTACTGAATGTCATTTTAAAAGATTAAGGCTTCCTACCAAACCTCATGAATCACACTCTAACACGAGAAATAGAGAGAAAAAAGGCATCTTATTATTTTTGAAAATGTATTACTAATTAAAAAAACTATGAGAAAGCTTTCTAAGAAAGCAACCAACACCAACCAAGTACATATGGACTAGGGGTGCAACTCGGGTCGGGTTGGTTCAGGTTTGAGCCAACTCGAAGAATTAGTTCGGTTCTACCATATTAAAATCCGAACCAACCCAACTTGGGCATAGATCCAAACCAACCCAACCCACACTAAGGTTGGGTCGGTTCGGGTCGGTTCTTGGGTTGGTAGTTGGTCTAAAAAAATAATGGCCATCGACTATTTGCTTACAAGCTAGAGGTCTATGTTGGGCTTTAAGCTTTAGCCACCTTGAGTTCTCTTGGTAGTTGGTTCAACGTTAGAAAACAGCTAACGTTTACTCGGGTGCTAGTTTTATATAGCCCAAAATTCCAAACCCATGACGTATATATGTGGACTAATATATACGAGTTCGGTTCTCAGATTGGATCGGGTCTACCCAAGTCCCAACCCGGAACCGATCCGTATTTAGTCAGGTTAACAAAACTTAGTACCGAACCAACTCATTCAGTCAGAATATCCGAAACAACCAGACCCATTTAGGTCGGGTTGGGTCGGTCCTCAGTTTTACCCGACCCAAGTTGCACCCCTAATATGGACAACTCTTTGGCCACATGCTTGGGTGCTTGTTAAGCGAGGAGAACACAAACGCTCTAGCCCGAAGGGTGAACTAACCACTCTCCGCTCACCTGTCACACATGTTTGGCTGGGTTTAGGGTCACCATCTACTCCACTTGATTTATTTAGCTTATTATTTTCTAATAAATATTGGATTGGGACCTTAATGTCGGTACTTTATAAGAAATAAGGCTAATACAGTTGATATCATTAATCAGAGCCAAGACTGCTTCTACAACCATAACAACTACCAAGAAATTGTTAGTTTTAAATGGTGTTTAGTTTTTTTTAATGAATTTAAATCCTAATAAATTCATCTCTTTTCGTTTTTCTTTTCTTTTCTTTTCTTTTTTGTTTTAAATGCTATTCATTTGTTGATGATCCAACTGCCAAGGATATCAAGGGCCGCTAGAGAGTATGTTGTGGAACCAGTCTTTGAGAGATCTATGAGTGCAAAATCAGGCTAAGGCATTCACAGACGTGCAACCTCAGCCTTCAGTCTTTAGTGTTCAGCCTCAAACCTCACCACTTGATTGACTGTGAGGGTGCAAAATCTGGCTCAAGCATTCGCAGGCCCGCAACGTAAGCCCCCGAGGGGCCCACGAGGACATCATGGAGCCCAGTAGCCCACGAGGGACCCACTAGATGACGACGAAAACATGATGTCAGTAGGGAGCTCGACGCCATAGGGATCCTACTGTTGGGATTAGTTGTCCTAGATGCTAATTCCAGCAATGATGACACTTGATTATGATCACACCAATGACACACACACTAGCATGAGATGCATAAATTCACTAGTCTACATTAATATAGTCGAGGTGACTTAGATATGTAGATGAGATCCACGTACAAGAGATGTGAGTCACCGTACACACTCGTGTAGTTTCGTAGTTGGTTGCTAGACTGGACACCTAGCTTGCAAGATTGTAACATACGGACCTTCTCCATAGGAGAGATGGTCTATCTCGATCATCAGTATGAGATACCAAGTCATATAGTATTTATGTAACAGGAATACATCGAACGAAATCAAGAGAGGAAACCGCTCTTAACAACTGTCACTCAAGACCATAGGACCTCTATTGCTAGCTGACTAAAACCATAGTCCAAGGATGCATTGTGAACCCGTAGTTTATTGTTCATCTCTTTGACCTGCCAAACAGTGCGGTCTATCATAGATCTAAACCTGGGTAGATTGAGTAGTTTATATTAGGCATTAGGAAACACAAGCAGTCCGTAGAAATTCCATATTCTTATAGGGAAACTAGGTGTCTCATTGAACGACTCTATTGAAGGTTGATCACTAAGACTGGTCAGCCATACTCGTACTAAGATGGTGATCACAAAATTTTAAGAAGTCAAGAGTCAAAAAGGTGAACTAATCTGAGAGGGACAGTCGATACTGATCTTAGTTAGTTTCACGAACCCCGGATTCTAAGGGTTTGAGCATAGCATAGCTGGGTAAAAGGCACTGACATAATTACTAATAGCCTCAAAGTACAGCAGTGCCTTAGTAGTGATTGGAGATACTGTTCACTGGTATAGCCTGGGCCATGGTATCAGTGGGAGCCAAGGTTATCTGGATCCTGAAGATTCTAACTCCTAGCGACCGCTAACAATAAGTAAACCTGATTCAATATCGTTAAGGTTTACCGATAGTGGATAACACCACGGAGACCGATAAACCCAGGGGCAAGTGGATTAGGAGTTATAGCTTAAGTTTACCTAAGCGGTTCCTTTTTAAAGCCCTCGTGCATAGGAAATCTAGTTTGACTAGGGTTCCTCAGTGGGACCCACCTAGTGGGCTCCAGGCTCGTGGAATGAAAATATAAACATTGATGTGTGGAAGTTAGTCATGTGTGAAGGGTTTCCCAGGATCACTGGGTCTTAACTAAGTTGACTTTCTCCGAAAATATCGTAAGTGTCAACTAAGGACTAAATTGAACCTCAGACATTCTATGAGATGTCATTAGAGCCCGGTTAAATAGACTTTAATGACTTTCCTAAAATATAGGAGGCACCATAAGTGACCCAAGATGGAGTGCGACTTTATCTCCCTCTCTGGTTGACATCCTAGTGGATTAAGGAGATAACCCCTTGGTGCAGGGGTATTATCATAATTATTCAGAGAGGATGTTGATAGATAATTAATTAATTTTCTCTTATTGGTTGCTTAGTTGGACAAGGAGAAGCCATGACGCAATTTAGGATTTGACCACATTCAAACCGGGCTAACAAGGATGCAAACCTTTCTCGACTTAAGTGGGTGCCAGAACCTATAGGTGCAACTTGGGTGTAGTTAGCCACACTTATGGGTGCTACCCATGAGAATTTTGGCCAAGGGATAAACCCTAGCCAAAATCCTCATATGGTAACATCCATAGGAGGCTATAAGGGGAGAGATCCAAGGGATATCTATTCTCTTATAATAGGAAACCCTATGGATTTTTGTGTATACCTAACCCAAGCCGCCCCCTTTGGCTCCCATCCAAGTAAAACCAAAATCCCTCTCCCCTTTGCGGAGTTCGGCCAAGAGATAAAGGAAGAAGGAGAAAGAGAAAAAGGGAGAGAAGAATAAAAAGAAGAAGAGAAGGAAGAAGGTCTTCCTTTCTTCGGACTTTCACACGTTGGATCCGTTCGTCTTCATCGAGCGTTTTTTGTGAGGATTTAGAAGTATGAGAAGACTCCCACAAGTCTACCATTGTGGCGCATGTGAGTGGAATAGGCGTTGAATCAAGAAGGTTGCGAGATCAAAGATCAAGCTTCGTATTTCATCATCTTCAACAACGATCTATAACCTTAGGCATCTATAAGTCCTAAGAGGTAATCCATAGATGCTGGTAGCTATTAAAATTTATTATTCTGAGACCATGATAATTCATAATTAACTATCATTTAGACATTGTGCGAATTTGGGTTTGATCAAATACGAAAATTTTTGCATCTTGATTTTTCGTCGAAAAGTCAGAACCCTAATTCCTACGCCATCTTTTGGGTGGCGAAATCGCTTCCGCTGTGTGCTCCTCGGACTAACACCTACCGCACCTACGAACCACCTAGCAATGATTAGTTAGTGTGACAATTGGTAGCTAGTTCATAACCGCGGTAGAGTGGATAGGGGTCAATAGTCCCTACCTCACCGGCAAGATGACAAATGACACAATCGACTATCAAAGAGGCAATAATTTTTGCTCCAACTGAATGCGACCACATGGGCGAGTACCTCCCCCGTAAGAAAATAGATGACCCAATCAACTATTAAAGAGGTGGTAGGCCTTCTCCAACTCGAAGCGTCCACCTGGCGACCACATAGGCGATCAGGCTCAACTCCAATCCAAGGGTCACATGGAGATCACATGGGTGAACATGTGTCGATTTCTTGGCCTCCCAAGAATCATCTAAATACACCTTAGGACAACAACCGAAGGAGGATCTTTTTTCTAGTTTGAGCACCCCCAGTCTTGTGTGGAGTAGCAGAGCTCTGCATCTAGGTTGATCGGATTTGAGACCACGTCTCATCCCCCGAACTTCTTCTTCTTCTTCTTCTACCCCTATGATCTTCTTTTCTTTGATTTCTTATACAAGCATTATCGGCTTGTCGAGGATGAGCTCTAATTTTTCAGAGATAGTGGATTTCAAGATTACGCTTTATCACACGGAGACGTAGGCTACAGCCGAACGTCGATATCAAATTTCTGTGTCTACTCTCCACTCTCCTTTATAGCATTCAAGTCAAATGATTGTTGGCAAAAATCTTTCATTGGTAGAAGATAACCCCATAATTTAGCACCGTCTGTGGGAATGAGTAGAAAGCTCCATCTATTCATTTCCAACAACTGATTGGTTAAACATAAGCAACCAATCAATTTTCCCTCTCTCCATGCTTCCCAGCTCATATCTGTTGAGCAAAAGCAACCGATCGGTTTTAGCATTTCGGGTGCTTCCATCACTCCTTATCGATGGCGAAGAACAAGAAACTCATGAATCAATCGGAGGGAAGCAACTTCCATCTAGATCAACATCAGCCTACAACTCACTCCATGAGCCACATGTGTGACGACCAAGATCCAATAGCCAAGAGACAAGACTCCTGAGGGTGTGATACGAAGATGGATGAGGTGAGGCAGGGTGAGGTGAGGTGTACAAGGCCATGAGTTAGCCCTATATCACCTAGAGAGAAGAAGATCATGAGTTACTTATATAATTTTCCATTTCAAATATAGAAGACGCGTTTTAAAACCATGCGCCGCTATGGATTATGTAAGAACTTTATAGTTAAGCATGCTTGGGCGAGAGTAGTACTAGGATGGGTGACCCCACTAGCAAGTTCTCGTGCGGGCACAGGCAAAGTAGACACTATCTTGTGTGTTTGGGGCGGATGTTACTAAATTGTATCAGAGTCAATTCTCCTCGCAATGGGGGGGTCTAACCATACATATAGACATATGGCCCTAAGGGGATGGATTGTGACGACCACGATCTAATAGCCAAGAGCCAAAACTCCTGAGGCTATGATGCCAAGATGGATGAGGTGAGGTGTACAAGGCCACGAGTTAGCCCTATATCGCCTGGAGAGAAGGAGATTCTGAGCTACTTATATAATTTTCTCTCTTAAACATAAAAGACGTATTTTAAAATCGGCATCGCTACGGATTCTGTAAGAACTCCATTAGTTAAGCGTGCTTGGGCGATAGTAGTACTAGGATGGGTGACCCCCCCTAGGAAGTTCTCGTGCGGGTACGGACAAAGCGGATAATATCTTGTATGTTTGGGGCAGATGTTACAACATGTAAGAGGCAAACCACCAGTAGACTGATCAACAACCCATTGTGAGCTCCCGGAGTTAGAGATCGGCAGATCAGTCGACTTGACCTTGATTTGAAGAACATCCTCATCGGCTATGCGCAATACCCAAAAAGCGGGCAAGGCACATATATCCCAAGCGGAAGATCAACGGACGATGAACCAAGTTTTTGCGTAAGACTTCCAGCTCTTGACGTAAATAAAGAAGAGTGTTGCTCTCATGATCGAGCATGATGTGATCCAAAAGGTCACCTTCGAGGTGAGGTAATCTTCAAACCTTCCATGGTAGGGGTTAATGACAAAGCAGCTATCGTCCACCAGTCATGAGACCCTACCCTCGATCCTACAAGATGATAAGTCGAGACCGTGATCCCTGAGGTGTAAGTGATCCACTAAAAAGGATAAAGGTATAAAGACCAAAGAATTACCCTGAATGATCTACGATGATCAACAACCATGCACTATCGAATTCCACATGATAGGTACACCATAGATTATTCGATCCGACGCACCGCAACCATCGCACACAAACTCTGATAACCTCCTTTGCTTAATATCTATCGCCTTTTGCCCTCGGCATACTAAGCATCGCTAGCTTCACACACAGCTCGCACTCGCACACCCGATCACACATAGCCACGAGGCACCTTCACTAATCAATAAGGAGTGAACCGAAGGGTACCAACCCTTTAAGGTTTTGTCGAGCAACCCATGGCGGTTGACCCAAGATGTGCTTGGAGGCACTTATTGGATAAGTGGATTGGAACGGTATAGACCTGACAGTTAGACCAAGGGATGCTTCCTGACACTTATTGGCTGATGAACCAGTGCTTCCCATTAGCAATCAAGGGGTGCCTCATGTTCTGTAAAATAAGACCCATACCAGCCTTAAAAAGCATTATGAAACATTTCACTACTCCTTTTTCTTCTGCAAATAACTTTTTGATATAATTTTCTAATTGTGTCCGAGTTTCAAGAGTGGTGTCTTCAATTTTGCTAAGTGCAGAACCACACAAGATTGTCGTATCATGGGTGCAATTTGCTGGTAATCCTATAACAGTCTCACTTTATAAGAGTGGACTTATAACACTTTAAAGAAAGCATATATGATGCATGCTTCAAGCGTCGATTGCATGGTCTCCTCTTATCTACTCCAACAAAAAAATTTGTTTTCAACAAAATTCTATTTTTTAAATTTACAGTATGCCTTCCTACCAGTCTCTTCTACTAGAGGTACTCGTGGCATAACAAATGGCTATCATGGTCTTGTCATTTAATTAGCTCCTTGACCCCCATAAGGTGAGGAGTTTATATTTTATGATGCCAACATTATAAGCATGTAAATATATTGTACTGTAATATGTCATTTTCTTGTTTCTATTAGCATCTTGTAGTGAATGTTGTAGTGAACAAGTGTAAGCAACATACTTCTCAATTTTTCATTTCTTTTAACTATGCATGGATGGTGGAGATGGGTTTGGTAAGGTACCGAATTTTGTAATTCGGCACCGAAGTGGAACCCTTTCTAAATGGAAAATTATATGGTACTCACTTTGGGATCGTACCAAAATTTAAATTCGTAGGGACCATCAGATGGCCTTATGGAGGATTTCATGCATCCATGTAGGGTTCATCCCATAGCCCCTAGAATAATGCTACCACCACCAGAGAGCAAGGAAAATGAGATCGATGGTGGAGATGGGTTTGGTATGGTGCCAAATTTTGCAATTCGGTACCGAAATGGAACCCTTTCTAAATACATTGCTTTTGTCACTATAATTATTGCCTACACCGGTCTTGAAAGGACAACCTGGCACTAACGTGAGAGGCATTAGTAGGACAACTTTATTTCTCGAATGCAGTGTCCTAACATAAATGAACTTTTTCATGTGATTTATATCTATATTCAACATAGAAGCATATGTTCATCTGACTTGTTTCTTTTCGATGACAAAAGCTATGTTATTTCATGCTAATAATGTTCGTGCATGTTGGTACTGCAGCGATCGCATTCAGCAGCAAACTACAGTTGGCGGAGTGGCAAAATTCGTTCAACGACACCCACATTTAGCCACGACGGCCATTTTGGATGGTGGCACCCACACCGTTGACTACCTAAGCTCTCCATGTGCTAGGTCTAGTGGTACACGGGCTAGCCGTCTTGTATTGTTTTTTTTTTTTTTTGAAAGGTAAGGCGTCTTGTATTGTTCTTTCAAGAACCAATCAATTAGGCAAGGTGAGAACAACCACTATCTTTTTTATTTCAATTAATTAGATTCCTTAAAATATTATTCTCAAGAAATCAACTCTCATGCTTAGTAATGACTCTCTCTCTCTCTCAAATAGAATAAATAGCTTTTGGTATACAATAAATAAATTTTTTTTGGTGCTTAAAAAAAAACTACTTGGTATATACTTTTGAGCACAAAACCCAACTTAGAGAAAACCAAAAAAAATTAGCAAAATAGAAATAACCGAAACTACATTTAATCATTGGTATACAAAACCGAACTTGAAGGCCATCCAATCTAATGATAAAATAAACCATCAAACTGCATACACCATTACATAAGTAACAATAAAACACCTCTCGTTCCTCTAATAAACCTCATCAAACTACATACAATAACTTAATATTCCAACATAAATGAGAGATCAGTGCTACTGCTGTAATATTAGTAATGAAACATGCAGATAAAACAACAACCACTACACCAAAATCAGGATTTAGTAACACAGCCAACATTTATAAATATGCTTAGTAACATAAAAAAACCGTTAGGAATATGGCGTTACAGATATTTGTAACACTTTTTGTAACAACCGTTACTAATTGACCGTTACAAATTGTCTGTTTTGGTGTAGTGAACCCTCGATCGTGCCTCTATGCAGCCTCGACAACCTGTCACCACCATCAGCTATTCACACTTGGCAGCCGTGTTCCTTCTGTAAATAGCAATCGCTCAACCTCTCGTCGCCATCACCGCTATACAGTAATCATGGATCCTCGCCTCACATGTCCAACCACACCCATCTACACCGGCGTCAGGTCTTTGTCGACCATGGTCGAGAAAATATTCAATTGTACTGTCACACATCTCATAACTCCCCAATGCACTCACCATTGAAGATACGCCCAGTGTCGACGATGGTGGATGTAGTCACCCCGATAGGTGAATCACTTTTAGTTTCGAATTTTGAGCGTTACGTTGCGAACATCAACAACTAACTACGATTTTCCTTCCAATGGTGAGTGTATCGGAGGGCTGTAAGAAGTATGTATCACCATGTCTGCCCCTACAAATGTTCCACCGAATATGGTTGTGCGATGGTTGGGACTGGCGTGGTGCGACATACATCCCACAGCTCTCCGATGCATTCACCAGTGAAGAAATGTTCATCGTCTGACGACGGTGTATGCAGTCACCCTTATGGGTGAATCGCATTCAGTAACAAATTTTGGGCAACACGTCGAGTGAATGATCACAGCAAACTACGATCTCCCCTTCAATGGTGAGTGCATCGAAGGGCTGTGAGATGTACGTTGCACCATGTCAACCCCTACAACCGTTTCATCGAATATCCCTGTGGGATGGTTGGGGCTGACAAGGTGCAACATACATCTCACAGCCTTCGATGTGCATTGACAACGTACGGTGGATGTTGTCACCGTGACAGCTATCACCCCTTCAATAGTGAGTGCATCGAAGGGCTAATCTCATAGCCCTTGGATGTGCATCGACAGCGGTGGATGTCGTCACTCTAACAGGTGTCACCATTTGAATGGTGAGTGCATCAAAGGGCTATGAATGCATTAACTTGGAGGTAGCAATTAGTCTTGGATATTCTCTCTCCCTCTCTCTCTCTCTCCGTGTGTGATCGGACGGGTCTCGTGTGTTTAAAATGGGAACTAATGGGCAGTCATTAACGATAGACCTGTCAATGGACCGGATTTTGATCCAAAGCCGATCCATTAAGTCAGATATGGGTAGGTTTTTTTTTATCCGATAATTAGATAACGGTCTGAATCCGATAATTGTTTGCTTAACAAAATCACATATGGATTTAAGCCAATCCAATCCGTTAAGAACCCGATTTGACAAACTATAACATAATATATTATATTTATCCATTGTTAGATTATAGATTGCATTGGATCTAAGATCCTAAAGGTTAATATAAAAATAATAATCATGGTTCCCCGATCGACTCGTATTTTATCTTGGTCCTTTCGAGTCCCAAGTTCAAAATCGACTGCTCTTCTGTAAATTCGACGCTCAACGATATCACAACCGTCCGATGTACTCTTGTCCATGATCCGGATTCAATCCGAATCCGATCCTTACTTAAACGGATAATGGATTGTGTTTTTGCTCCAATGATCTGATAATAGTCCAAATCCAATAACCCGTTTACGTAACGGATCAGATTTAGATATAGCCTAATCCAATCTGTTGACAAGTCTAATTAACGGTGCAGAATTGTGAATCACAAATGAGAATTAATGGCCAATCATTAATGGTGCATATTTGTGGATTACATTGGGATGGGGTATCGTGTGTTCAAAATGCCCAAAGATTGAGTTTTAGTTGCAGATTTATGCATCACACTTATTTTTTAGGGGAGAGAGTGCCATACATTTAAAGATTTAATGGCTATTAAATCTCTATTTTTTTTTCTCAAATTTAAATTTAAATTTCTTTTTAAAACAACAATATATTTAAATATTATAATGGCAGTTCTCTATTATCTGAACCACACACTAAATCGGACGATCTTCTATCTCTCCGTGCATGAATTCAGTAGGTGCATCGCACTTGTCTTTGGACACTTGGTTTGGCAATCCAGATATGTTTTATCTTATGTTATATATCTGGACCGCACTTCTAGTCCCTTATTATATAAATGTCCAAACTTATATAAATCCTAAGTAAACCAGTTTCATTCATCACATGCGATGATGGGTCAATTACTCGGATGCGATGGAGGGCTCCAAGGCTGCAAACAATGGCCACATCGGTTGCAAGGGTGAAATCATCCACAGTTTGCGTTGAATTACCGAATTATCTATATAGCATGCTACGATTGTTAACAGGTTGATTAGGGCAAATAGGCACGGGATAGTTCTAACCGTCGATCAAGATCGAGAGAGAGAGAGAGAGAGAATTCTATTAAAAACATAGTATCAAGATATTAAAAACCTACAATAAAGATGATAAATAACTATTTAATGATATTTAATGATCATTTGATGTTAATTAGTACTTTTTGAAAGGTTAATTAGTACTCTGTCTTTCTCTCTCTACAAGTGAATCACATCTCAAGGCAATTGTTTGAGTGCCCAAAGACGTCTGAATGGTGTGATGCTTAGACAAGTGGCTATGCCTATGATCTCATCGTAGGTGAGCACGATAGGTCTGTGCGGTCGGATTGGTGCTGCGATCAACATCGCAAGGAGCGATGGTGATGGGTTTTGGCGTCCGCACATCACATGCTCGACAAGATGCCCAAGCCGACTCCTCAGTTTGTCCGCTAAAAGGCAGATCGATTGGTGTACAAACCTCGAGAGTTCAAATGCTTCAATGCCATTGCCAGACTAACCTAACATGGCTCTGAAAGGCCAGCATATGATGTGTTCGGTGAAATGCCTCAATGAACCGAACATCAAAATCTATTCCCGAGACTCGCTAAAATCGAGATCAGTGCTACTAAGGCATGTTACTAGGCTATTGATATCAGCTCTCTAGATTCTTGACATAACCAATTCTTTACATAACCCTCAGAGAACCTTGGATCCCTTCACTTCATGAGGACAGATTTTTGGATTCCCATTGCCACCGGGATGGCAGCGGCGGTGGCAGCGGGCGAGAGCAACGGCCTCGAGTTGTAGCTGATCGTTGCCGCCGCTGTCCAATGACGGCTAGCAATGGAGACGATAAGCCACAGGCGGTAGAGGGGTTCGGTTTATGATTAGGTTTAAGATTTCTAGATTCAGAATACAGACAATGACTTATAGATCTTAGAGTTTAAGATTGGGTTTAGTTTTAGAAAAAAATGATATAAAGCATAAATTTAAAACACTATGAGGGGTATTTTTGTTCTGACAATTTATATGTCCTTTAGGGTGGTTGATCTTTTGACGGGAGACCTATCTAAACCAGTGTTTTCAAAATCGGACCGGAAGATGAACTAAAAAGATATTTGGTTCGGTTCAAATCGGTGGTTCAACTGTTTAAACCGCATGCAAATATGTTTTTTTAAATAGATATTTACTAAATTCTTCAATGACAAAGTTTGATTCATGGGTTAACATACAAACCGGTTTATTCAAAGACCGAACAGAAACATGTTCCGGTTCCGGTCCAAACTGGTTGAACCGTCCGGTCTGATTCAGTCCGGTTTTCAAAACACTGATCCAAACCGCCTTCAAACGCACTCTAATCATGCATAAGGAGAAGAAAAGGATGTGTGTGCATGAAGTGGTCCAAAGACGGTGCATGTTGCTTGCATTCGATCATGTGTCGTGGCTCGAGTGGTCCCTAACCTGCAGTTGGGTGCACCCACATCGCTTTTATGGTGGTTAAGTGCTTGGGGCTAGTTAATTACTTCACTGTCACAAGTTTCAAGTAGTTATGAGTTCTGACTAGCTAATTACACTTTCACCCTTTGTTTGAGTCTTCTGTGTGGCATGTCAGCACCCCCCCCCCCCCCCCCCCCCCCCAGCTGCAGTATTATTATACATGAGTAGGGCTGGTGATTTCGGACCCGACACGAAGTTAGCGGGTCTGGGTCAGGGCTAAACGGGTTCAGGTTATAAACGGGTCAACACGATAGACCCGTTTAATACACGGGTCGGGTCCAGATTTAGGATCTGGACACGGTAGACCTGGGAAGACCCGTTTAAAATTCACCAGGTCGTGTCAGGTCGGGTCTACCCGCAATCTGATACTATAATATTTAGTATCAGCAGGTTTATCGGGTAATGTCGGGTTGAGTCAGATCGGGTCAACTGAATAAAACCGCGTGGTAAACGGGTCTAACGGGTCTTATCGGGTCTACCCGTTTATAAACGGGTCGGGTACGGATTTAGAATCTAGACACGATTAGTCAAACGAATCGGGTCCAGGTCTAGGGGTTTTGGACACCATCCGAAACTAGACATGACACGAACCCGATCCGACACGACCCATTGCAACCCCTATACACGAGTCCTTTGAGATTTTACTAGTTCTTTCAGACCAGACCCCCAACAATCGATTAAAAAGGTAAATCGGCCTACAAACCTTCAACTAGATCGTATTTAACGATAATGGCATGTAAAGAGATGCTTTAGCGTTAGGTCCTATTGTTTGAAAAAAATTTATTTTACTTTTATATATAGTTTTTTTTTGTTGGACCGACGAGACGGTCAGTGCACATGGTGCTAGAGCGAAGGCTCAAAGAGGTCCAAAAATCAAAACGGGGAGGTAGCAACGATTATTTATTAAATTCCATAATCCCATGAACATGACATCAACGGCTGGGATTTGCACGTGCAAATAAGGCACAACGATCTTGAGGAAAAGTTCGCTCCACGATGTTGATACCGGAGAGTAAAGCAAGGAACCTCTCCAATATGGAAAAAGGAAATACCACCAAGCCAAGATCCAGTTGGTACCCCTACATGTAGTTGGATAGGGAAATCACATGAAGAGAAACATTTCGGTAATAAAAATAGTATTTTTTTGAAATCACATTTCACTGTAGCTGCTAAAATAATTTATCTATACCTACTATAATGATTTCACTGTGGCAGGCAGTGATCAGACTTGGTTGTTTGCATAAAATAAGGGTTCCTAGTAATTTTGTGGGACCTAAAATAAAAAGAATCCCTCTGTATGATTCGAATTATAAAGAACATGTATGATTCAGATTATAAAGAACATGTGCTACAAGAGGAATTTTTTGTTTGTTTGTTTGTTTGCTGGACTGACCAAGATATTATAGGACAGGGCTCTAGAGCAAGGGCTCAAAGAGGTTCAGAAATTGAAACGAAAGAGGCAGCGACTGCTATTTATAAATTCCATAATCCCCGTGAGCACGTAGCCATGATTCGCAAAACAAGGCACAGTGGCCTTGAGGGATCAGGGAAAGTCCGCTCCAAGGTGCCCATAACGGGAGTCGAACATGGAACCTCTCCATTCTCCACCATGGGAGAGAGGAAGTAACTACACCTAATCACTGCATTTAAAATTTTAAGTAGGATTTGGGGGGGGGAGGTTGGAGGGGAAAGACGTACGATAACTGTCAACGGTCCACGTCGCACGTTGGTGTGGATCTTCAGCAACGGTCCACCGCACGAGTGGGGCCCACCGAATAGATTGTCGCTGGTGATGGCGGTTTGCTGCTTTTTAGCCTTTTAATTAATTAATTAATTGAAATAATCCAAAAGTAATGGATCTATCGTTCTCTTAACGTCTCCCATTTTTGCTAATTAAATATTTTTAAGTCGAAAGATCTCTTCACCTCCCATGTAACCCACCTCACTCATGTTAGTGGGTCGGGTAGGGTTGGACCTTGGCCGGCCGGGTTCTATGGATTGACAAAGTTTAGGTTCCGGATCATCTACATCGAAGATACATCTAGACCCGTTGGGCCCGAGCCAGCATGAGGCCAGTTAGGTCGGGCGCGATTTGAGTACAGTTTTTTATGGCCTGTTTGATTGGGAGGAGTTGCAATCCGTGTGTTGCAAATTATACGTTTTGGCCAAATGCTAATGTTTGGTTGCTTTGAGTTGTGACATGTGTTGCAACTCCTTCAACCAAACTACAACATTTCAAAACATTTTAGTAGGAGTTGGAAAGCGCTCAAAAAAGCTGTGAAAACGAACTGTGCCAGTTGAGTTGGCCACCGGCAGTGGCGGACCTACATTGGGCCTAGGGGGGCTCAAGTCCCTCCCCCTCAATTTGGGAAAAAACAAGGTATGCTACACTTACCCTCTTGAAGTTTAGCTCAAAAACACTTAACCCCGCTATGATTTATTTTGTTCCAAATCACTCTCTAAAAGTTTGAAATGTTAGCACAATACCCCCTTGGTCAACTACTTGATTTCCTCATTTGGTAATTTTACTTGATTTCCTCATTTGGTAATTTTTATCTGATCCAAGCTGAATTGACGGGGGCAAAATATTATTTTTTAACTATAGGGGGCTTAAATGTTATTGAGCTAAACACCAGGAGGGGAGACGGGGGGGGGGGGGGGGGGGGGGGGGAACAAAGTGTAATTTACCCAAAAAAAACAATTATATCCAACTTTTGGTTGCCAACTTCATATGGAGGTGGCCACCACCAACCGCCACTGCCCCACCGGCCACCACACCCCGCCAGTAAATGTCCACTGTCATGCCACCGACCACCACCCCACCGCCACATGGACCACCCGTCGCCGCCATCCACTACCCCTGTCAGCCACCACTTGCCATCGTCGCCCGTATTTGTGACCCACAGCCAGCCTTGCCATTTGCCGACCACCGACGCCCACCACTGTCCGGCCGACACCCACCGCCGTCTGCGACCTCCTGCACACGTAGCATTTTCGTAGAGTTCATCCAATGGTCCTTAGTGAATAAGAATCGAGTGGGAATCGGGGGCCTATTTATAGGTTTTTTTTTTTTTTTGGGGGGGGGGGGGTATGTATGAAATCCTTACTCCCCCCTCCCTCCGCAAAAAAACAAAAAAGGATATGGTCTATTATTTACAACCCGTGCATCCTGATCAAATCAGCCAATTATAGTTCTAAATTTTTTAAGGACTCCGATGATCAAAATTCTGCTCCACTAGAGGAAAATTCCTAATAGGCCTTTTGATGCGCGATCGAAGGAAGGGTAGGAACGCTATCACGCTGTCTGTCGAAGGCTTCTGTGAAGCAGCGACTGTTGTTACTTTTTAATAATTATACCCCCCAAGGAAAAATCCAGGGTCTGCCACTGGCCACCGGTGCTACCACTGGCCGGCGACGGCCACTAGTCATCGCCATCGGCCACCACGACCGCTGCCGTTGAGCTTCGCCGCCACCGACCGTCGTCAATCGTTGCCACTGCATACTGCCTGCCGTCGCCCATCGCCCATTGTTCGTCATGGGTTGTCGCCACCACCATTTTCCACAACCACTAATCCCATCAAAACAGTTGTTTTGCAACTACATGAAAGTTCTAACACATGCTTTTTATAATGGTAGCTTTGTTGACTTATGCTTTTTCAAGTGCATGAGTTGTAACCCCATCAACACCACAACTCCTCCTAACCAAACGGAGCATTAATGGAGTTAACTTGGACTTTCCGTTGGATTGACTAGAACATTCAAGTCCAAAAAAATTTATGGATCGGGCTTGCGTAACCTATAACCCGGCCCAAAGCTCGATTTGCCCAAATTATCTTATTTATAATAAATGCGATTTTATACACATCAAATTTACAAATATCAATGGCACATACTTCAGTAGCATTTCTTTGACATATACCATTTTAATACCTTCGGTAGTCAATGTTATTTTCCTATTCTATTGTGTGGTCAAGAAAAAAAAAGAAGATTTAGACATATACCATGCTAGAGATTAATGCTTATTTTGGATCGGATATGGACACGGGCTTCATAAAAAAGTTCTGCCCGGTTTGGACCAAGTTCAATCTCGAGTTGGATACACAATCACAAATTTGATTGGATCCGAACTTGGCGTGGCCCGATCCAAACCCGGCCCATTTGAACTCCTAGGCATGCTATGTGTTGTGAACCCTAAATCACTTTAGATTTGAACACTATGATGTAGGACAAGTGGTACACACCTACAACTTAAAAATCCCATGGAACAGAAGAGGGGATGTGGTATAATTTTTTTTTTTTAAAAATAAAAATAAAAATGAGTGTAATAATAGGTCCGGACTTAGGCCAAACCCCACCCCCCCCACAAGACAGGAGTCGACCTCTTTGATGGTCCGCTGCAGTGCCGACAGACAACAAAGATAGGAGGAAGAGACCACATGATTCGATACCATGACCTGTTGAATAGGGGGCAAGTGCTTAACCACTAGGAAATGATTTCCAACTCAATTAATCAAAATTATAAATTACTTTATTTTGACGCCATCTCCGTTATTATTTTACCGTTAGTTTAATCAAAATATTAGGATCTTAAACAAGAAAGAAAGCGACACTTCGGCTCGAAACCCTCCCACTTATTAATCCCTCGTTCCCTTGTTCACGGGCACTCCCCGTCATCGCCGGTAACTACCCTGCGCCCCCTTCTCTCACCGTCCCTGTCTCGACCTCTCTTTAAGACCCAAGTCACTGTACCTTACAGTGTTGGCTACAGTGAGCGACGGCTCGCGCCTACATAGACTTGGGTCTTGCGGTTGCATCTAGAACTGACCACACTGTGGATTTGTAAATCCCTCTCTAGTTCTCTCTCCTCTCTGTCACTCTCTCTCTCTCTAGTTCTCTCTCCTCAAAAACAAACACTCTATCTTAGCAAAGCAGCAAGCCATACACTTCTTAAGCCAACAAGGGTAGAGAGAGAGAAGAGAGAGAGAGGAGAGAGAGAGAGAGAGAGAGTCCAAAGGTACTACAACTGTCTCTGATGGGGCTTCTCATCTCCTCTCTTGCGCAGCTCCTGCTCTACCAGTCAGGCGGCACGGGGAGGTGACGGGAAGCGGGAGTCCGGTGCTCCGCCGGGTAATGTGACGCGACCCCACCACTGGGCGCAACCGGCAGCTCAGTAGGGAGCAGAGAAATCGAGCAGGGATCGAGTGATAGATCGAGATCTCGGCGGAGATCATGGTGGCTGCGGTCCCCGCCGCCGCTTCCACCACCGCCAACTCCGCCGCCGTCGCGAGCCAGCCGAACCCCAAAAACCCTCACCCCCAAGCGGATCCCACCCGCCCACCACTCATCCCCTCCGAGAAGGACAATGCCGCCGTCTCCCGCCGCCCAACCAAGAGGATCACCTCCCGCTACCTCTCCTATACCTCCTCCTCCTCCTCCTCTTCCTCCTCAACCTCCACCTCCTCTTCCTCCACCAACACCTCTTCCTCCGGCGGCAGACGCTACCCTTCCCCTTCCCCCCTCCTCACACCCCGCCCCTCGACCCCACCGGCATTGCCCCACTCCTCCTCCGTTCCGAGGCGATCCCACTCCGTCGGCAGGGCACGCCCCCGCCCTGATTCCGCCCCCGCCACCCCCGCCGAGCACCCCTCCGCCGCTGCCCGGGCCATCTCCACCACCACCACCACGACCCGCAGCCTCTCCGTCTCCTTCCAGGGAGAGTCCTTCTTCTACCAGACCAGCAAGGCCAAGGCCGCCTCTCCTAAGACCGCAACCGAGCGCCGGAGGCCCACCACTCCTGTGCGGACCACCACTGGAAAACCCACAACCACGGCCACCCCCAATCACTCCGAGAACTCCCGGCCGTTCGAGTGCTGGCCCGCTGCCAGAGCCCGGCAGCCGAATCCCCTCGCCAGGAGTCTTGACTGCTCCGGGGATAGGAAAGAACCCATCCTGGCTACTGTTCGGCTGCTGCAGCATTCGATGGTGTTCGACGACACCACACCACGTCGGGTCTCCTTCGATGGGGGCGATCTCTCTGCATCTTCCGATACAGATAGTGTTTCTTCGGGGAGCAATTCGGGGGTTCCTGAGCTCACTGTGCCCCCACGGGCCCGGACCACTCCACGTGGCATCTGTGTCCCTGCGAGGTTCTGGCAGGAGACCAACAGCCGGATGCGCCGACTACCGGACCCTGGCACGCCGCTATCTTCATCAACCCCAAGGAAAGCATCGCCGCTGAATATGGCGTCGGTGAAGAGGTCATTGGTAGACTGCTCTCTGTCGTCTCCCCGCTCAGTTTCTTCCCCGCTCCGTGGACCCATTAGGCCTTCTTCCCCAAGCAAGCTTACGGCTTCTCCGTCGAGGGGGATGGCCAGTCCTTCACGGGCAAGGATCAGTGCGCTGGCAACTGCCTCCCCTGCTGGTCAGCCCGGCAATGCGCCGTCGATTATAAGCTTTGCTGCTGAAGTGAGGAGAGCCAAAAAAGGGGAGAGCCGGATTGAAGAGGCACACATGTTGAGGATCTTCCACAACCGGCACCTGCAGTGGCGGTTTGTGAATGCGAGAGCCACTGCGGCCTTGATGGCACAAAAGATGACGACCGAGGTAATATTTCTGTTTTACATTGCTTCCTTAATTCCTGGATTTCTGATATTATCTTCTGTATTTTGGAACAAATTGTTGAGTTTGCTTTTGTGCTTAACAAATATGAGATCAGAGATGATGTACTTTATCTGATTTGATATTATAGATTTCCTTTTTCTGAAGTAGCAGAGGATATGCGAGGTTACACATGGGGAAAGGGCCTGAGGATTTATGAATGCAATTGAAAATTCAATCCTCGAGCTCGTGTTGTCATATGATCTAATGAATAGTGATAGCTAATACTAACATTTAAATTACTTTCTTCTAAGAAAAGAGAGATCGACATGCACATATGGTAAGGTGACACTGAGAGAAAGTTTGACTTACCACATATGTTAGTATTAATTGATATGTATGTTAGGAGTGGGAAGAAAAGGAAGTACAATAGACCCATGAATAAGATGGAGTTAAGGGGAAATAGGGTGACATCTTTGAAAGAGAGGTTAGTAACGGAGAGAAATTGGATGTTGAATAGTACCCCAATATGATGTGGGATCAAATGGCAAGTTTTATTAAGAGGATTAAAACAGAAGTTCTTGGGTTAATCTAGATGAAATAGCTTGTGGATATAGAGACTTGGTGGTGGGGGGATGAGGTCCAAAAGACAATCAAGGAAAATAGGCATGACGAAGAATTGACAATGAGGGTTTGAAAAGGTATAAAAAAAATAAGTGGTATGCTAAAAAAAATAGTTAAGGCAAAATTTGCAGCTCTTGAAGATCTGTATGACATACCCCAAACAAGGTGACGTAGGATTGGGTAAAGGAAAACTAGATACATAGATCGAGGTAAGTGCGTCAAAAGTGAGGGCAATACTATTTTTAGTGAAGGGCGACAAGTTTAAAGAAAGATGGAAATGATACTTTCAAAAATTATTGAATCAAAATTCTATCATAGGAATTTATTCAGAAGAACGACAATCAAATAGTTGGCATGTTTACTATCGCATAACTGAAGCAACGTCGGTTTTGAAGAAGATGATAGAATCTTTCTTTGGTTTTTGCTGATGAGATATAATGCCATGGGCTTTAAGAAGGAAATGGGTGTCACAAGATTAAATTGAAATTATGGAGGACATATATGAAGGAGATATTACTAGTGTCAAAAGCAATTGTGATGAGACAAATGGATTACCAATCATGATGGTACGTCAACAATGGTTATCAGTCTTATCGCCAAGTCCACATATTTTTTTTTTCTAGTTGTTGATGAACTTATTCATAATATCCAAGAACTGCCATAGTATATATTATTTGCATGTAATATACTACTAATTGAGGAAACACGGATAGTGTTGAATGCTGAATTGAAAGTGTGGAGGAAAGCTTTGGAAGATAAGAGTTTAAAAATTAGTAGAACTAAAACAGAGCATATGACATATGATCTTCATAAAAATAATAATGATAATGAAGCCCTATTGGCAATTGATGGACAAGAATGACAACAATGTGATTGTTTTCGATATTCTCAATCTATCATATAAGAGAATGGAGAGATTGATAGGGATACACCCAATTTGATTAGATTCGATTAGATGAAGTAGGGAGGAGCTTCATGGGTTCTATTTGATCGACACATTCGTGTAGGATAGGGTAAGTTTTACAAGATTGTGATATGACCAACAATGCAATAAAGTTTGAAGTAGTGGTCAATAATAATACAATGTTCAATTGATGCACCAATTAAGGGCAAGATATTGTGAAACATATAAAGATGGTATGAGCATGTACAACAAGATGCAAAGACGACCATGACAAGGAGAGGATCTTGGATTATTATTGAGGGGTCAAGAAAGGTGTGACGACCTAAAAGAACATTGAAAGTTGTCAGAAAAGATATGGCAAAGATTGTATTGTCAGTAAATATCATAGTAACAAAGTTTGCCGTTTTTTTCAAAAAAACGCGCTTTTATGGGTTGCCAACTTCTTGTCGATTTTTTCTCGATTTTTATAGTTACAAAATTCGCCGATGTTTCGCCGTTTTTTTTAAAAATGTTTTAAAAACGTAATTTTTTACCGATTTCTGTGACACAATCCCGGACACGTGTCTGGATCACAACCATTGGTGTCAAGTTCCGTGAGCTGTGATCGGATGCCACGTCATTTTGGTTGGGCTGGATTTAGAGTTGGGGTTTATTTATATCGTGAGACCCGACTCCGAGTGGTCTAGGTCAGTGATTGAAAAAAAAGGGCGAGACTGCGAGACAGCTTCGACTCCTGAGCGGCCTCCTTTCTTCTTTCCCCATCGCTCCCCTGCGACGAGGTTCGGCGACTGTCGCTTGGTGAGCGCATAAGCGACTTTGGGTTTCTCTAACCCTCACCATCCTCATCTATATCCAAGTAAGCAAATCGGTCTCCCTCGATCTTGTAATCCCTAGGGTTTCTCTAACAATTCTCTCTTCTTCCTCTTCTTCTCCTCTCCCTCTCTGTCAGTTGGTGAGCGTCAGCAGTTGGCCCTTTCTCTTCTCCTGTTTATGTTTATGATTTATGAGCAACAAATTAAAAATTTTCTCTTGTTATTTGGGGCAGTAGTCGGCCTTTCTCTTCGAGGCTTCGATAGTAGCCGACAGGTAGCACCGCAGCATAGCCAGTTCACCTCTATCCTCTTCTCTGTCTTCTCCGGAAATCTAATCTTCTTCATATCAAGGTAATATTAATCTTATGCATATCATGATAAGAAAACAGTGACAAAATTAAAAAAGCAGTGAAGTAGTGCTCTAAATAAAAATATAGTGAAGTAATGCTGCAATTAGAAAATCAATGAATTACTGATACAATTGTATTGTAGGCTTGTAGTTAGTGTTTGAATGTCAAAGTTGGTTGATACTTGATGCTTGTTTTTTCATTAATGTGTATGTTTTATAAATAATGCTCTCAGAATGCTAAGAGCAAGGGACCCCTTTTGGGAATATTTAGAAGAAGGGGGAAAGATCAAATGTCTTTTTTGTAAAGAATTGTTTGTTGGTTCTATCACTTGGATGAAAATCCACCTATCAAAGCTATCAGGGAGGGATGTTCGTCCATGCCCATCTGTACCCGATGGTGTTTGTGAACCGGTACAAAATTCTATAAATGAGATCGAGTCAAAGAAGAGGGCAAAAATTTTAGATTATGCAAAGGCACCATCATCTTCAACAACCCAATCATCGATTGGTAGGTCAATTAGCACATTTTGTGGTGCTTCAGGAGGAGGGTTAGGAGCTTCTATGCCGGTGGTGCATTAACTAAAAATCAACGAGTTGATCAAAAAGGTGAAAGAAGTTGCTGACAATTTGATAGTGAAGGCCATGGTTGCAAACAACCTTTCTTTCCATTTGCTAAAGTCCGAAGAGTTCAAAAAGGCACTCGCAGCAGTTGGAACTTTTGGTCCAGGATACACTCCCCCGAGTAGTGAACAACTAGAACAAAGATAATGGGGTACTGGAAAGGTAAAGTGGAACAATTTATCAAAGCGATGAAGGAGTTATGGGCCCATTTAGGATGCACCTTAATATCCAATGGGTGGACTGACATGAGGAAGAGACCGCATTTGAACCTATTGGTTACTTGCCCTAAGAGTACTATTTTTCTGAAATCAGTATGCACAGTTGGAAGGAAAAAAGATGGAAGCTTCATTGCAGACTTCATATGTTTCGGAATTGAAGAGGTGGGTCTGGAAATTGTTGTCCAATTGGTGTCAGATAATGCTTCCAATTATAGCTTGGCAGGAGCTATCATCGAAGAGTGATATCCACATATCTTTAAAACGTCATGTGCGGCGCACTGTTTGGATCAGATAGATGAATTATCCCATGTGAAGCCTATTCGAGCATTGGCAAGGAAGATCGCAAAGTTTTGTTACAAGTTTCAAGTTTCAACATATTTTGGATTTAATGAGGTCGCATACTAATGGTATAGAATTGAAAAGACCGGATGCGACTAGATTTGCAACCGAATTCCTATGTTTACATTCAATCATTAAAGAAGAATAAGTACTTCGATTTATGGTCGCTTCGAACGAGTGGAGGTCTATTCCCCAAAGCATGATTGAAGAAGGTGTAGAAATGCAAATGACAATCCAAGGGAGTGTATTTTGGAAAAGTGAAAATGAGATAATAAGTAGCGTTGAGCCTTTAGTGAGGGTGTTGAGGATGGTGAATGGTGATGGTTCCACAATGGGATATTTATACGAAAGCATGGATTGTGCAAAAGAAGCAATCAAGGAATTCTACAAAGGCGATGATGCGAAGTATATGTCTTATTGGAAAATCATTGATAAGAGGTGGAATATGACATTACATTGCCCTTTACATGCCGTTGTTGGTTTTCTAATTCCGAGCTTGTTTATACGAAAGCATGGATCGTGCAAAAGAAGCAATAAAGGAATTCTACAAAGGCGATGATGCGAAGTATATGCCTTATTGGAAAATCATTGATAAGAGGTGGAACAAGACATTACGTTGCCCTTTACATGCCGTTGCCGGTTTTCTAAATCCGAGCTTGTTTGTTTCCAAATTGGTGAAAATGGATAAAGAAGTCAAAAGTGGATTTGAGAAGGTTTTGCAAAAAATGATGCCGGGACTCGATGCAAGAAAAGCTTTTCTTGCTGGGATCAAATTCTACCACCAAAAAGATCCAAGATATTTGCACCCATGGCAATCGAGTCCTTGAGCATAGAGCATCCAAGTATGTTTTTTTTTTGCAATAGTTTTCTAAGTTTGATTAGTTTGTTACTTGGATATTCATATGATTTGATAATTGGTTTTTTTTTATTGTATGCTCTATGTGCTATATAGGAGTTTGGTGACATATGTGGAGAGATGAGGTTTCGACTCTTCAACAGTTGGCAATCGAATTACATGGCCAACTATGTAGTGCTTCGGCATGCGAAAGGAACTGGAGTGCTTTTGATGCTGCACACACAAAGAAGAGGAACCGGTTGGAACCTAAGAAGCTTCATGACATGGTTTTCGTTCGAATGAATTTGCATTTCATTAAGACAACCAAAGATAAAGAAGCGAAAGATTCAAAGCCGATTGATGTGGAGAACATTTTGCCTTTCGAGGATACGGAGATGGGAGTCGATCTCGAAAATGCCCAACTTTCTTCCGATGATAGATGATATTGAATCCTTGGAGGATGAAGAGAATGAAGTAAGAGAGGATGATGCAAGTTTGACATTGGATGCTCTCGACGACATGATGGATGCTTAATTTCTATTTTCTATTCTATTTTGATTAGTGACTATTGAACAATGGACATCTTTAGTTTTGTAATATTTTCTTTTGGGATGGCGTTAGCAACATATCATGATGTTAGGAACTTAGTATGTTACTTTATCATTTTGTTGTTGCTTTGTTGCTTACTTGCATTTATTAGTAATTTCGTTGACTTGTTCTTGTTGTCTTATCTTTAAATCACGTTCGGAATGACTTAGTTGCTTAAAAGTAGGCTACAACTTTGTTGATTTGTTGTTGTTGATCTATCATCTTTATATAAGTCGCGTAGAAATGTCTTAGTTGCTTAAATGTAGGCTAAAAACTTGAATTTTGAAGGCCCCAAACTTTCCGATTTTTTTCAAATTTCACCATCGTCGATTAAAACCTGAACCCGTCCCCCCCCCCCCCCCCTGACTTTTACCCTTTTTTTTTTTTTTTTTTTTTTCTGAACTTTTCGATTTTCACCGAACTTTTCTGAGTTTTTCCTTCGCCGACTTATTATCGAACCCGAACTTGTTGACTATGGTAAAGATAACGCAGAATGATTGGCATTGAAGGATCATAAAGTTGAATCCAGATAGATGGTATAATGCTAGAGATTATATTGTGTAACCAACAACGTGTGTCTGCTTACCCGTCAGCTAGCTTCTTAGGTTTCTTGGCACGCCTTTCTCATGCCAAGTTGTCTTGGTCATTTTCAGCACCAAGCTTAGAGAGTTGATGCCAAGTTGATAAATGGTTAGAAAATTCCCATCAATTTTCATTATAGTCTAAGCCGCTTTGATGGTAGGATAATGATAATTTGAGTTGATTAGAGTGACTAGTGTGTTGAATTTTATTTGGCACCGATCCTAAAATAACCTACTTGATGTTTGATTTTTATTTTTTCATTTCTTGCGAGTCTGACTAGTTTCATATCAAGCAAAGGCAAGCAAAATGTAGTTGCATGTCGCTACTAAGATACACTACTTTGCTTTTCAATAGGTCGTTATATACGGGTTTAGAATATCTTAATCTAGAGAAATGGAAGAAGGTGGAAGGATAGAAAACTAATTGATCCGATTAATAAGCTATTCCGATGTCATGTTTTTTAATTTTGTTTCATGATAAGTTGATATCGAGCCCTCTTAGGATTTGAGAAATGTTTTTCTTAAAAACATTACTTAAAAGAGATGCCTTGAGTGCATTTATCAGTAATAAGAATTAGTGGCAAGAATGATTTACCTGAATCTAAATTATGGTAAAAGTATTATGCAACTATCATGACAATTTAAATAAAATAAGTTGTAGGCTGATCTACCCATATAGCCCTAGTTTGTAGAGGGTTTTTATCATCTCATTTAAGTGTCGAAGGCTTTTCTTAATCATATAGTTATTACATCACTTTTGTTTTACCTGATAGCATGCATTTAGCCAAAGGCCACTCTATTATTGCAAGGTTCCCCTCTATATGGCTTTTGCTTGTAGCATCATCATCATCTAAGTCTTATCCCATCAAGATGGGGTCGACTATGGAGCAAAACTCTAATTGATAATCTAGGAAGCACTGATACAAATACGGGCATACATGGATTTTTGAAAAACTAGGATACATGGTTCGGTAGGGATACGTTTGTAATTTAATAGATATATAATATTAATAATTAAATATAATATTTTTTGTGCTAGAATATGAATAGTGAATATTTTGAAAATTAAATATGACCATGTTCATCATTCATTACATGATTTACATCCAATACAACCAACAAATACAAAGCTAGGATCACATTCATCCATTACCAAAAAGTTACACTAATTACATTACGCAAGTGTCACATTCATCGTTCATTACAAAACGCTAGCAGAAAACACTAACATTCATCATCCTTTACAAAATACAAAGTTAGTGTCACATGTATCATCTAAAAAACAAAGCATATAAATGATATCATTAAACAAATGGTCACGTATAGAATTTTGACCCATATCCGAAGTTTCAGTCGAGTTTGAGTCGGATGTTTGGATTTTGGACTACATTTACGTATCGTCGTATCCTGACGTATCAGTCCCGTATCCCGGCGTATCGAATCTTTTGTTTTTGTTAAACTCCGATACTTCCTAGCCGTATCGGATACGTATCCCGCTGTATCGGAGTATCGAGAAGTATCCGATACGTTACATACGTATACGACACTTGTTTCAAAGTATCGGTGTATCCCAATTGATAAGGCTCCCCAGAGGTTGACAAGAATTTTTCGACCAACTGTCAACCTAACGTCAACCCTCTAAGATTGATGTTGAAAATCTAACCAAGGTAATTGGCAAGAGAGAGGCCTACCAAAAACTTAAAAGGCAAGTTGCTTGTTATGGAGACCTAGCTTCTGGTTGCTCAATTTAAGCTCAGGCAACCTTGTAGCAACCCTCCACAGTTCCCGAAGGCCAGAAAAGTGTCAAGACTAATAGGGTATGCGGCATGATTTACTCTAGAGAATGGCTTTTTCTTGTATCGATTTCTCACTTTTTGCACCATCTTACGGTCGTCAACCTCATGAAAATGTAGTCATTAATTTAATAATAGTATATGCCCATTCAAACATTGCTATCTGCTTATATACTGCTTGGACCGATTCCATATCAACGGTGCATCATTTTATTAATTCTTCCACTTTCTGTTTGTCTTACATATTCTGGTTAATTGCTCTCACAGCGTTGATAGTTTATCAGCTAATAGTTTTCTTTGATCTGTATCAGAAAGATCTGTATAATGCATGGATAACAACCTCAGGATTGCATGATTCTGTCACTATTAAAAGGATCAAGCTACAACTACTTACACAAAACATAAAACTAACTTCAATTCTTAAGGGACAAGTAAGTCTTCTGTCCTTGTCTTAATCATTTGTTCATTTATATTAAAGCTGCAATATTTCATTCGAAAATTGCATTTGGTTTGATTGTCATTGTGTTTCATCAATAAAACCATTGATCCTGTATTTAGAATTTTTATATCTGGAGTGGTCATTGGTGACTAGTGTTATTCTGCAAAATGTGAGGAAATTATTAGAGGCCAATGGTTCACTTTACAATATTAGTGAACAAAGCTTATGGTTTTTAAGATTGTTATTATGCGAGGCTTCCATTAAAAAAAAACGATCTACCATATGAATTTGGGCAGAGCAAGGAACATGTAGCCAATTCAGTTTGTATGATATGTTCCTGGTCAAATATGCCTCGCACCATATTTGTTTTCCGTCACACATTTCAGGAGGTGGAAGTATAATCCCCTGCATCTGTGAACTTGTGGAAATAATTCTAAACTTCGAACACGAAAGCCATGTAAAGTCGTTAATGGTCTCGGTAACAAGAACCCACATGCGTAACATGTTACCTTCTAACTTATGGAAGGATCAGAGATTACTGAAAGTATATGTTACCTATGCAAATAATGAAGAGAGAATTATTTGAATTCATGCTGGGTTTTTTTTTTTGGCCGTCTTATATGAGTAGATAGTTTCGTCACAGGGAAGTGAACCATGCCTGCACAACAATGGATATCTTACCATTGTACCAATCAAGCTTGACAATCGAGATGCTTTATTGGTGAACTTATAAATCATTGAGGACATGAAGATAACACTTACTCAAGAGGCTTAGATGCGTCTATGGTGATAAAATAGACATCGTTGCAATACTTACATGCATTTAATCCAATGCTATAGGTTTTTCCTTTTGTTCAAGATACTATTGTGATGCAGAGTAGGATTCGACGAGCACATATTTCGAGGCCCGATCTGCCTTGCTCGCATCTCGAGGCGTGACGAAGAATTTGAGTTATTTTCGGAATTAATAATCTCTGAAAATTGAAATAAAATATTAAAACCGGAATAAAATAATTATTTTATTCTGAAATTAATAATTTAATCTGAAAATATTATATTTTCAGATTTATTAAGGGGAAGTTAGTGGTAGGTCCCTGACAAAGGATCGGGTAAGCGTTAAGGATGCCGAAATATCACTATATGCACCAGGTCCTTCTCGAAAAAGATGCATTTAGAGCATATCCTTCTGTTGACTTTTCTCCCCTATAATTGACAAAACTACCCCTTTATTGCTCTTTATTATTGTAGCAATTGTTGCTCTTTATTACCGAATTGTTGCTTTTGCTACAGTAAAATCACTGTAACAAATTTTTTTATGAGAAATCTCGTTAAAAATTTATTGCAATATTGAAATCACTGTAGCAATTGTTGCTTTTTAGTACCGAATTGTTGTTCTTTGTTACAATGAGCAAAGGGCAACAATTCGGTAATAAAGAGCAACAATTGCTACAGGAAAAGCAATTGTTGCTCTTGCTATATTGAAATCACTGGTAAAATCTTGTTTCTAAAAAAATTGCTATAGTGAAATCACTGTAGCAATTGTTGCTCTTTATTACCGAATTGTTGCTCTCCATGTGATTTCCTTGTATTGTTGCATGCAGGGGTAAAATTGATATTTCCAAACGTAAGGACCTAATGTAATCAACAATATTTCACTGTCCTTTACGTTAAAAAAATTCTTCTATCAGGGATTAATCACCAATTATCCAATTTATTAATTATGAAAGCTTTAAATATCTTTTTAGGAAAGATTTGGCTAAATTAGATCTTTTAAATTTGAAAATTATTATCTCTTCTATTTTGTAGTTTTTTATGCTTATCTTATGGTTACTTGGTACCCAAGTATTGTAAGGCTATTTATAGTCCCCCTTATTAAAATGAAAAATGAAGATTATGAATGAAAATTGCTTGTTTCCAACTGATGGAATTCATCCTTTTCCCCTTGTTGATGCCGACTCAAATAAACCCTAGGTGCCGACTCCTAGTGGTCTATATCTCCTCCCCCCCCCCCCTCTTTATCCCTCTATGTTCTCATCTCAAGACGATCGATTGAAATTTACGGGATCTCGTAGCCATCCTGTATCATGTTGTATATTAACTCATAATGTATAAGTGTATGTTTTAATCATTTTCTAATATCCACCTATTACATATAAGGGACATAGCCTATTGTAATTGTATTCATTGGTCTACTTCCACTGTAGTCAAGTACAATATATGTATATAAAGCATATTGATGCTGTCCGCATAGGAAAGAGTCCTAAATTCTCTAGGATTCCTACTTCAATTAGGATTCATAGTTCAAAATAGGTTCCTAGTTAGAATTAGATTGCAGTTAGACTTCCTAGTTCAAAATAGATTCCTAATTAGAATTAGATTCCTTGCCAAAATAGAAATACTACTCGAAATTGGACTACTTGATACCTTCATGAATTAGGATCCTTACTCAAATTAGGATTCCTAAATGAGATAGGAAAATACCTCTTTGACGAATGATTCATGACAAGGTCATTAAGTTGAGCTGCCAAGAGTTGTTTTTGATTTTCTATTTCTGTTGTAATTTTCCGGCCTACTTTTTTATGGTCAATTTTATAGAGTGGGTTGGGAATCTTGCTTTAGAAGGAAGGTGTATTAAAGAGTCCTAGTTTAATAGTATATTGGTTAGAGGGTTTCAAGTTAGTTAGGTTTGGACTTAGGGTTGGCTTGAGGGTATATATGTAAAGGGTTCCTATGACTATGTCGTAGGGACTACCCTATGACATAGTGATTGGACGACACATGGTACTTAAAATGTGCTGATTTTTTTATGAGGATAATCACCTTAGATAGAAAAATCAACACATTCTAAATCTTCTAGGGGCATCAAATGCTAGAAGCTTTTTGACCATCCATTTTAACCATCAATTTGAAAAGTATATTATGCTAGAAGCTTTATTGGCCATCCGTTTTAACTGTTAATTCGATAAGCGTATTTGATACCCCTAGAAGATTTAGAATGTGCTGATTTTTTTGGATCTTACATTAGATAAGGTGATTATCCTCATAAAAAATCAACACATTCTAAAGTTTCTAGTGTTATGAATTCACCCTGTCATAAGGCCCTACGACATTGTCATAGGAACTCAGCCCTTATAATATATATATATATATATATATATATATATATATATATATATATATATATATATATATATATATATAAAAATAAAGAGAGAGAAATGATAAAATGTGGTGTGCGGTGTGTGTGGTGTCGCACCGCACACTGCACCGTAATAGCCCTTTATTGCATATGACTTACATTTCTTTGGCTTAGATTCCTTCGCTTGTTTGCATCACCCTTTGACCCTAACTCATTTTCGATATCATCCATCACGTCAAACACAGTTGCAAATCGTGCTTGACGTGTCTATCCTTCTAGCTTACAACGAAACCATTGGAGAAATGGTCAAAGTGGTATGGAATATGTCGGCCATAAGTGCGACCATAGCCATAGGTGGTTTGTCTTTAAGATATGACAGGGAGTACTGCCAACTAAAAAAAAGTGGTCCCAGACTAAAGTCGGATCGGTCACCCAAATAAATCATGACAACAACTTTATTTAAATGCTTCTATATGATGAGATATTGTGCCTACGTGTCGTTATGCAAATAGACACTCCACAATATTTTAAAGGGTTTTTTTACAAATCAACCCCTACAATCTTCTCTATTTACATATAAACCGCTATAAAGCGATATTTACATATAAACCCCTCAATTCATTTAAACATTACATATTGACTCTTACATTTAATTGACATCCAAAACCAGAGTATTTTTGTTTTCATATTTAATATTTTTCCTAAACTCTTTACCCCTCTAATGTGAGAATTCTTCGATTAGGTCCAAGTTAGATTCGGGTTATGTTTGTGTTTGTTTTGGGTCAAGTCCATGTTCAATAAAGATAAGTCAATTTAGTAATTGAAACCATGGATAAATAGAGAATATTAATGAAATAACAACCGCATGAAGGAATATTTTGGAAATATTCCTTCATTTTGGATGCCAACTAACTTTAGGGGTCGATATGTAAATATTGGATGATTTAAGGGGTTTATATGTAAATATTTACTTTACAAGGGTTTATATGTAAATAGAGAAGATTGCAGGGGTCAATTTGTAAAAAAGTCTATTTTTAAACACACAAAGTTGAAAATTTTAAAAAATTTCTGCACGCAAGCATTTATGTGTGTGATCGGTTACAGAGTGGAAATTGCTAACATTGCTTTGATACCATGTACCAACTTGGTGCATGCATGTTTCTTTTAAAAGACTAAGTGTCAACAAACAATAAATTTCATCAATAAACAATAATTTTCAGCAATTTAAAAGTGAATTTCAGCAATTAGGAATTAAAGGTTATAACTTGCTAAGTGTCAACAATTATTTCCAATATGACAAACAACCTTCAGATAATGATCAAGGTTCGAAATTTCCATTTCGGTCAATATTTCGACCTCTCTGGATATGGAAATATTTCGTGAAAATATTTCGACAGTGTGGAAATATTGTGATTTTATAGAAATGGTGAAAATATTGATTTTTTAATGAAATTTTTCAGTGAATCTTTGCATAGTCATTAGTCATAAACCAAGTATATATACACAATTTGGAACACTCAGATAATAATTATACCCAATCTACAGGTGTAGAGCATCATAAAGCATGTATTCTACATTTGAGTCTGTGAGCCTTTTGCAATCTTGTTTGGTCCTGTTTTGATCTATGTTTTTAAAATAGCTTTTAATCTTTTTTGTGGATAAAAATATTTCCAAAATAAAGATTAGTTGATTGTTAAAATAATGCTTCAAACGATTTTGAAAACGGACTTAAAACAAGAAAGTTGTGCAAGTTTGAAATCGTGCAAAAATTATGCTGAAATGCAAAACACTGTTTTTTTACTAAGTCTGAAAAAATGAGTTTTTATAAAGAAAAGTTTTTATACATTCAAAATTTTCTTTGACGGACCATGGTTTTCTAGATGTACTTATAGTTCTACATCTTGTGGAATTTTTTGAGCTAAAAATGAGTTGATTTAACCACTTTTCTCAACATAAAAATTTTATGAAAAACCGAAAAAACTGTTTTCTCCTACTAAAACTGAAAACCTACTTTTTGATTCACTTGGTTTTTGATTTTTTTGATATTTTTATTGAAATCAAATGGGGGGGTATTTGCTTATTTACATATAATAACTTAAAGTAAATTAAGTAAGACGACATTTACTTAAATGTTATTATATGTAAATAAGCTGCTGAGAACGAAACCCCCAGTCCCCTTTTATAACTAGTCAGTCCCAACATTTCGGTGCCAAAATCCTGAAATTTCTCAAAATTTCCCGAAATGTCTCGAACTTTCCACGAAATATCGCGATATTTCGTGCTGACAAATATATCGTGCGAAATATCGCGATATTATCGGGATTCCTATTTCGTTCGATATCACAATAGGAATTTCGTGCCGAGGTTTGAGAAAACCGAAATATTTCGCGATATTTCGCGAAATATCTCGAGATTTTGTACCTTGGTTATCAATGATAAACAAACAGCTAACCTTTTTTAATTTTAATCGCAGCAAAGAACTGTAGAACAATATCAAAAAATAGGGTTCTAGTTCAATAATAAAAATTGATCTGAAGAAAGAATCGATAGTAAAAACTTATGAAGACAATGATACGATGAAAGCCCAATATAACCAAAATAATAGGCCAGAAGGAACAAGAATAATGATTACTGCGATGGAACAAAGTTACCGTTAATCCATCTTGTGCCTCGGTTGATGCTCGTTGCGATCCAGGTATCCATAGGATGAAGTGACGAGGGAGGGAGGGTGGTCTAGATGAATGTGGGAATAAACCAAGTCGAAGCGATATGTGAAGAAGAATCGTCGTGCTGATCTCTGGTGAAGATGTAGACAAAGTCGATGGGGAGTGGTAGAAGCTCGTGGTCAGAAGAGAAGACAAAGAAGCAGGAGGATCCATTGAAGAAATCTGTCAAACAAGTAAACTCGTTTCGTTATCAAACAAGGGTTTCAAATCTTTTCAATATTCAATCCTCCTCGTTTAGAATTTGCAAAGAATATAAAGGAAAGAGGCACTAGGGTTTGATTAATGGCTATTGGATGATTTATTCTAGACCATTTGATGAAGGAATAAAAAATAAGAAATAAAACAAATAAAGAAAAGAGAAAAGAAAGGGGGGAGAACATTGTACGACATGGAGAAGGGGGGATACGTATCCCGAGGATGGGAAGGTCGTATGTACCGGGAGGAGAGTGGAAATATACGGAGGGTGCGGCGACTATTTGGATTTCGGGTCCTCTTGGGCTTCTTTTTGGGCTTTATCTAATACCTTCCACTCATCGGATCTTTAATTAGGTCCAATTTATCTTATTAAAACCGATTTGAGTGAACTTAAACCTCATGGGTTCGAGCTGGGTGCGAACAAGCCTCACCTATACTGAATTGAAAATAAAAATGTAATAAATTCCAATCTATTAGTCGGATCAACAAGATATTAAAAAAAGCTAGGCCTAGATAATGAAAAGAACAATCTATCGGATGAGACAGATCTCTCTAATCGGGCTCCTAGATTTTCAGGGGATGCGAAAAAGCGATCAACTGACTTCAAATCTGGGTGCTCGACTACATCACATGTAGTGAGCAAATTTAGTGTATATGATGAGATTTCTGTTTCACCTTAGCTCTTTAGCGTGTAATTGATGAGATAAAGAAAAATGTAATTTTCTATATCAATTCTTGCCTTCTACCTCTTCGTCTAAACTCTTTGAGTTTAAGGAACCATGCGAGGGTTGCTCCCTGGTTGCAAGAGCTTAAAGTGCGTAACCAACCTGGTAAGTCTTCCTACCTGCCAACTAGCCTTTTAGGCTTAGAGGTCCCACGTATGCGAGGTTGCTTTGGTCAGGTTTTTGACACCAATCCTAGAAGGCTGACATCAGGTTTTGACCTGTTAATAATTTCTTGTCAATTGTTTGTGGATTGCTTAAATAGTTCGACCCCATCTTGATGGATGGGATGATGATGATGATGATTTTCTGTCCATTTTGACTTCTACACATAGTTGATGCCTTTCACTTGGAGGTTCCCAATTCTAGGAGTAATTAGTGTGGAGTTCTAGATGGATTTAGTGAGATCATAAATTATCTCCACTGAACCATTCTCTCCTCCTCTAGATGTGTTACGCATCCAAGAGCAGTGATTTGTGATTCCACTGACTCTACTAGTTCTTATAACACTGTGTTGTTAGTTATGAAAGTTATTATTTATTTATCTCTAGGTTTTTTTGTGCCTTACTAAGGCATGATTATAATTTATTATTATGCCACAATCATTTTACATGTGTTCTTAACTTTTTATGAAAAAGAACGCTTAGTAGCTGTACTTGGAAAAATATGAGGCGAGAAGAGGTCATAAGAAGTCTCTTTTTTAGAAGATATTCTATCCTAATGTGGGAAGCATTCTCTGAATTCAATCTTCACGAACAAAAAAATATCATGAAGATGGAAATAAGAAGTAAAAACTTATTTTCTGCAATACGACTTCACTTCTCTTGAGAATGTTTTCAACAAAAGTTGTCAGGCTGATGGTTATGTATTTTTAGGATCGAAATTTCTGAACTTTGTCTCCTGTGGTCAATGTAGATGACCTATCTGGAGGAGTGGTCTCTTATGGATAGAGACCATTCAAGTTCTTTGTCAGGAGCTATTGAAGCATTAAAAGCTAGCACTCTCCGCCTTCCAGTTGGGGGAGGAGCAAGGGTTTGTACTTCTGATTTTCTAATACTTATTAAAGTGATATGACCCTACACTAGAAAAGTTATGTTATTTCTTTTAATTCAACAGGCAGATTTACAAGAACTGAAAGATGCTGTTGGTTCAGCAGTTGATGTGATGCAGGCAATGGGATCCTCAATATGTTCTTTACTCTCAAAGGTTATTTCTTTGTTCACATTTTTTATGTCCATTAGAGTTGTCAGTTGTCACAGATTATTTTCAAATATTTGAGATGCTTTCTGATTATGAACAGTAGCCCCTTACAAGTCGTAACTTCTCAAATATAATTGTTTACCACATAGTAGATACAATAATAAAATATAGGGAGCTGCATACTTTGTTGTCCTGCGGTGAACCTTAGTTCAATGGTTATTTTACATGTCAAATGTCAATGACATGTTTTTGCTCCGAAAATGTTCCTTGGTCATAGGCACAATGTATATTTCATGAGTTGACATATTGTATTGAACTATCAGCTTAACTGTCAATTTTTTTATCTACGTTTCTCTCATTGGTGTTAGAAAATCATAATTCTTTTAGGAACTGCACTAGTCATTAACTCTTTTTACTGTGATTATTCTGGTAATATGGGTCCGGTGTTCTAGTATTCCAATGTGTCATGAATAGAAAAATATATGCAACAAGATCCGACACTAACATGAGAGGGCTCGTGTTTTAGTATGTTAACGAGTCATGAATAGAAAAACATATGCTAACCCAATAACATGAGATACTTTCTGGTGTCGCCTTGACATGGTTATTAATGTGAAGCTATTGCAGAAATTGCAGAACCAAAGAACTTGATGCCGGTCACATAAGAAAGAAAATGAGGTTTTCTAAATTCTCTAGGATTCCTACTTCAATAAGGATTCTTATGGATTATAAAATTCCTAGTTGAAGAAGTGATTTTAGTCAGAATAGGACTCCCAAAATAGACATTTTACTTAAATTGGATTCCTATGCTAGTTATTTCTACTCAACATAGGATTCCTTAATGAATCGGATCCTTAGTGAAGAATTCCCTGATGAAGACATTGAGTAGTCTAAACTTGTTTTTAGTTTCTATATATTGTTGTATATTATAAATCTATTTTTCTGGTCAATTTTTCGATGAGTTCAGAGTATTTAGTTGGAAAGTACTTCAAGGTTCCTAGTGTATGAGCAAATATTTGATTTTTCACTCAAGTACAAATTTCAAAGGACTCGCTTCGAGGGAGCGGAGTACAAAATATATCAGGAGATTGCGGGGAAATCCGTCTTTGATCGTTTGATACTCGATTTCGAAGTACAAAGATTACAAGTGAGAAAATGAAAAGAGGAGAGCGTTGCGATGCTTGATCCTTCCGGGCTTTGCGCGTGATCGGCTAGGGGCTTTGCTTTACTCTTCTTCTCCTAGAATCTTCACTTGTTCTTCGCTCGTTCTTCGACTTGCTTTGGACTTGAATATTTAATTTTCCATCTTCTTCTTTGATCTTCGGTCTTCGATTTTCTTTGGTTTGCTTCGATCTTCGATCCTTCTTCTCCGGGATTTCTTGGAGCTTTGAAGTATCTTCAGTCGGAAGCTTTGTGGGTTCTTCTTCTATGGCCAAAGATCGTTTCTTCTCTTCTTGTCCCTTCTTTTATAAGGGTCGAAGTAGTTATTGTAGAGAATAACTACTTTGGGTGGTTGAAGCAACCTCCTGGTGGTTTCTATAACTTCCCTTGGATGGTTAGAGAAACTTCCAGGTGGTTTATATAACTCCTTGATGATTATGATCATATTCAAGTGGTTTTGTAACTTTCACTGGTAGTTTAATCCTTTTGAGTTTGAGTGAACCGGTCTGATTAAAACGACTTATGGTTCGGGTCTTAAAATCTGAGTCGACTTACTGCGACTCATATTTTAACAAAGTTAACTCTTGATCCGGTCATTTCTGACTTGGTGGATTCAACGAGTTTGTCGAATCTAGCGTAAGCTTATTTGTAGGGGCTTAAGCTTGATTATCCTTCGGCCTTGTATATCGGCTTGTCGAAGGATGCTCATCTCTAAGTATCAATCTATTGACTTAGATATAGCCTTTGGACGATAGGGATATAGTACTTTCCTTACTCTCAGACTTAGTCAAATTTCAGAGCGTAAGGCAGCAAGAAAAATTTCCCTGGTCATCAGGGAAATAAAGTCTTCCAGACTTAGTCAATTTCTGAGTGTAGGCAAAAATTTCCCTGGTCATCAGGAAAATAAAGTCTTCAAGACTTAGCCAAATTTCTGAGTGTAGAGAAAAATTTCCCTGGTCATCAGGGAAATAAAGTATAAGGAAGTAAAATTTCCCTGGTCATCAGGGAAATAAAGTCTTCCAGACTTAGCCAAATTTCTGAGTGTAGAGAAAAATTTCCCTGGTCATCAGGGAAATAAAGTCTTCCGGACGTAGCCAAATTTCTGAGTGTAGAGAAAAATTTCCCTGGTCATCAGGGAAATAAAGTATAAGGAAGCAAAATGTCCCTGGTCATCAGGGAAATAAAGTCTTCCAGACTTAGCCAAATTTCTGAGTGTAGAGAAAAATTTCCCTGGTCATCAGGGAAATAAAGTATAAGGAAGCAAAATTTCCCTGGTCATCAGGGAAATAAAATCTTCCAGACTTAGCCAAATTTTCGAGTGTAGAGAAAAATTTCCCTGGTCATCAGGGAAATAAAGTATAAGGAAGCAAAATTTCCCTGGTCATCAGGGAAATAAAGTCTTCCAGACTTAGCCAAATTTCTGAGTGTAGAGAAAAATTTCCCTGGTCATCAGGGAAATAAAGTATAAGGAAGCAAAATTTCCCTGGTCATTAGGGAAATAAAGTCTTCCAGACTTAGCCAAATTTCAGAATGTAGGAAGCAAAATTTTCCTGGTCATCAGGGAAATAAAGTCTTCCAGACTTAGCCAAATTTCTGATTTTCTGGCTTTAGGCAATATTTCAATGTCTACACCTAGTTTAGTAGTACATTGGATTAGGGAAATTTCCAGAAATCATTATTGAGTTTTGGGTTGGTTAAGAATCAATATGTGCATATGTATGGAGAGCTACGAATTATCCTTGAATTATAAATAAAATTCCAAAGGTTTTTCCTCTTTTCGAGAGAGACTCTTGTCTCTCAACTTTCTTGGTGCAATGCCTCAGATTGCCTTCTGAGCTAGGAAGCACCAATACAGATACGGGGATACATATACGTCGATACATAGATTTTTGAAAAACTAGGATATGCAGTACGGCAGGGATATGCTTGTAATTATATATATATATATATATATATATATATATATATATATATATATATATATATATATATATATATATATATATATATATATATATATATATATAAGTGTTTTCAGAGGCGCCTTAGGGCGAAGCATAGGTAAAACGCCTCAAAGGCGTTGACTGAGGCGTTCAAACACATGAGGCGTACGCCTCAGGGCGAGGCGTATGCTTCAAGTCCGAGGCGTACGCCTAAGATGTGTCTGATTTTGGTGATTTTTTTTGAATTGTGATTTTTTTATTATAAAAATATTATTTTGTGGGCCTCATGGATTAAGTGGCTAGCTATAGTATAAAAATACTATTTTTTATTATAAAAATACTATTTTGTGGGTTTATTTGGTTTGGAACGTAGAATTTTATGAATATTGTATCAAGTAATGTATAATTAACTTGCAATGCTACACTTTACATACTTTATGAATATATTTTGGTAAGCTATTATGATGAGTTGTGGATATGGAATCATGGATTTTGATTTATAATATAAAATTATTAATTTTCATAACTTTCTCTATTTTTCTCTTTATTATTTAATTTTCAATATTTAGTTATATATTTAATACATATTTGATTAATTAAAAAATAGACTCACTTGAGGCTTATGCCTCACGCCTTGAGGCTTACGCCTCGAGGCTCTGGCCAGTAAAACGCCTCACGTCACGCCTTCGCATCTGAAAACTTTGAGATATATATATATATATATATATATATATATATATAATTAAATATAGTATTTCTTTTTGTGCTAGAATATTAATAGTGAATAGTTTTAAATTAAATATGATCTTGTACATCATTCATTACATTTACATCCAATACAACCAAAAAATACAAAGCTATTGTCACATTCATCCATTACAAAAAAGTAACGCCAACAACATTACGCAAGTGTCACATTCATTGTCTATTACAAAACGCTAACAAAAAGCACAAACATTCATCATCTATTACAAAATACAAAGCTAGTGTCACATGTATTATCCAAAAAATAAAACATATAAATGATATCATTAAGTAAATGGTTATGTATGGAATTAGACCCATATCCAAAGTTTTAATCTGGTTTGGGTCGGGTTTTTAGATTTTGGACTATATAGCCATCCATACGTATCCTGGTGTATATGTCCCGTATTCTCAGCGTATCGGTCCCGTATCCCTGTATATCGGATTTTTTTAATATCCCGATACGTTTTAACCATATTGGATATATATCTCACAATATCGGAGTTTCGGGAAGTATCCGATACATGTACGACACCTTTTTCGAAGTATCGGTGTATCTCAGCTTCTGAGACACCTTGGATCCCCCTGATACAACATCATGTTTACATTAATGCAACGCCTTAATGCCAGTGTGAAGTGAGACGCTTCAACTACGTGTCCCTTTAATTTCATTATTCTTTACCTTTAATTCAAGCACTTGTAGTTCTCTTTCATCTTGTCCTAGCATCTACTTTACCCTCACATCCATTGCAACCCTACACCTATCCCTAATAGCTTGCCATAAGCATCTTGCTCCAGAATTTTACAAATGTTTTTCTAGATAATGAGCCACTGTTCACCATTTTGACGCCTAAATATTAATTTGATTTCAAAATCCTCTAATAAACAATACCACACTTGCTACCTTGCATCCTACCAAGTAGCTTGCAATTCCGAGCACTTTCATCACTCAAATTCAAATCAATCTCAGATCCGATTCCCCTTTTTTTGGAACCGAGCTAAGTCCCTTAAATTCTTTCGAAACGCTAGATTTCCAAAACCATGAATCAAATCATTTTTCCTTTGAGCCCTTCTACATAAGTTGACTATTTTTTCTTAGCTAGTTATTAGGGATTTGGTGAAGTTTTTGCATTTTATATATTTATGTGGATGTCAGAGAGCCGTGTATTATAAGTGATCCGAAACTGCTCGGATCAAGCCCTCTTAGAGGCAAGTGAAGTTGGTGAGCCGTATGATGGGAAACTATCGCCTGTGGTTCGGAGAGGACTCAACTGTTAGCTCGGACTGAAGATCGGAGAAGTTGAGAAATGGGGAGAACCAACTGCTGCCGGACAAGAAGGTAGAAAGTGTAGCATTCATTGGATATGATTTAGGATTTCTCTCTAGGAATGAGCTCTCAACATAGAGGATCATCGGCATATAGGAGCTCATTACCTACTAGGTCTTGATCCCCTTGTTTGAGTTTCTCTTTGCTCTAGATCCCAAATGGTATAAGTGTGGGATGTGAATCTAGAACAAAGAGGATTAAGTAATCAATGGATTAAACCTAAGATCCCTCCATGCTAGAGAGTAGATCTATTGATTTCATGAAGATAGATAAACACTTGAGCTCTAACTCTCTCTTTCATGGTCTCTCTATTGCCAAAAGATGAAGAAGGGAATCCAAGGCCAAGAGGGGATAAGGTAGGAGAGGAAGACCCCCACGGGATGCCTTAATGGATGGGGAGATAACCTATTTATAGTCAATTGTAAAACCTAGCAATTAGTGCCAAAAAGCCCAGCTTAAAAAATCCAAACCGTTAAAAAAAAAAAAGAGATGAACCCATCGTGTACACCATCTAAATCATGCGCATGATGCTGACGTGGCACCTTGGATATGATTTTATAGGGCCGCTGAGATATGATCCAAAAAATATGAGATCTCCGCTTCCTAAGTCATCCACATGACATAAGTCGTGCGCACGGTGGGGTCATCTTGAGCATGATAGTCTTAAGCGTGCGCACGACTACCCCAACTAAGCAATGTGATCAATGGATCTTGGTCCAATTGTGTTCCGATCAAATCTATGCAAGTGTGGGACATTCCCACATGATTAAGCATTGAAAATGTGCTAGTTTTAATGATGTAAATCATTGGATATGTTCATGCACATGATTCGATTCGAACAACCATGTCATTAAAACGTGCAAGTGATCCTAGGTTTTTGAAATATAGGCCAACTGTCCATCCATAGTCCAATGCTATCCACGATTGTTTAGATGTTATACCTGAGTATGTGGAAACATGCGGGTGAGTATGCTTTGTTTTGAATCTTTGGTCCAGTGTTATCAAGGCGGTTAGGCGATGCCTAGGCGAGGCGTGGCCTAGGCGGCGCATAGGCAAGGCCTATGCGACAATTTTTTTTTAATATTAAAGTTTATATATATGGTATAATATTAGGATTTGAACGAATAATAAGCATAATACCATCAAAAAATTTATGTGAAATTAATCAAACAACCAAATCAAACATCCTTATCCAAAACGAATATTCATGTCATCATTGTCATGCTAAATCACTGAAGTGTGAATACGTAAAATCATGTATGCCATGCATTATGAACATGTAACAATCAATGAATCAAATTATGTTACTATTAAGAAGTTATAATCTAGAAGTTAGAACATCAAAACCCTAGATCCCTAACAATTATTATGAAACAAATCAAGCATAAAAAAAACCCTAAAAATTTAGCACGATCCTAAAATTGAAGAAATAGAAGCACTAAAAAGGATAAATCACATATATATAGAAAGATAATTCAAAGAGAAAAATTCCTATAAGAAGACAATAACATTACCCTCTAGGAAGCATGGACACTTCCCCAGGCCTCCCGTACCCGTGTCGGACACCGACACTCGTCGGACACTCGCCGGATACGCACCGGACACGCATGTGCCGTGTCCTACGTGCTTCTGGGAGCCGGACACGGTCGGACACTCCTCGGACACTCGCCGGACACTCCTCGGACACTCCTCGGACACTCCTCGGACACTCGGGACACTGCGGGTTGATGAACTCTTCGATATAGGGTCGGGTTACAAGCTGTGGTGATTCAGTTTTGGCTTCAACCTATTTGATCCTCTGAGATTATAACCTCAGAGAATCAGATAGGTTGAAGCCAAAACTGAATCGCAGCCATTCTTTTGCATGCTACTTGGGCCTGAGTGTGATTCACTTGTCAGGATGGTTATGATGGACGGTTACGATTCAGGTTATTCTTTAACTTATCTTATCCTCTGAGGTTTCAGATAGGTTGAAGTCAAAACTGAAACACAACCGTTATTTTCCATACCATTTAGAGATATCTGTGATTTACCGATCGGGCTGGATGTAACTAACGATAGCGATTCAATATGTATTAAATTTTCATTTTAGTTGTTTTCTATGAGGCTTTTTCGATTATTGAAATATATATGAATTGCAAACATACATAAAATATAAATTTAAAAATATTCATTTATTTTGCCGTGTCCCCGCCGTACCCGTGTCCTTATTTTTTAGGATTTGTCGTGTCGACGAACCCGTGTCGTGTCGTACCCGTGTCCCCGTACCAATGTCAGTGCTTCTTAGATTACCCTTAACCTTAGTAAAAAGAACATGAAACAAACTCTAAATTAGAAGATATAGATAAATAGTTAAGAAAGACATAAAATGATATTTAAGTATATGGGTCATACATACATTTGAAAAGAAAACAAAAAGAAGAGAAAAAAAAATCCTTTTTTATATAAGCCGGCCGCCTAGGCTATGGCCTAGACGACCAGATCCGAAAAGGCCTAGGCTATGGCCTAGACGACCAGATCCGAAAAGCCCTAGGCGGTCGCCTAGGCGTGGCATAAATGACGCCTTGACAACACTGCTTTAGCCGCTAGTCTTCAAGTGCTAGCATGATCAAATTAAGCGGACACTCTAACTCTACCTACCCGGACTCAAAAAAGTAAAGTACAACACCGGATCGTAATAACGTTTTGAAGGGGGTTGGTCACATGGAGGAAATATGACTTGCAGGTGGCTGACGACGAGCAAAAGGACTGTGACAGGAAGGATGGAGGGAGGTGGTGCAAGTGGCCAACGTGTTGCACGTGAGTGGGTGATATACAATGTATGAGTAATGCTATTTTGTTCAAAGGGTTTCCTCCCTAAATGAGAACGACTGATGTGGCACCCAATCGTACTAGGGGTGGGACTTGGGCAGGTTGAAGGGTCTGCCAATGCCCAACCCGACTTGCACAAACCTTAACCCGTTTTTCCCGTGGAAGCCCAACCCGTGCTTGCCCATTCTAGTTGTTCAGGTTGCCCAATTTGCAAAATAATGGGCGGGTTGCCCAATTAGAAATGCATGTGCATATAAATAGATGGAAAAAAAAACCCAACAGGTTTTTGAATTGCATAAAAAAATTCTTTGATTTGTATAACGAAAACATAAAGTCCAACCCATATCCTCACATATTTCAAACAAATTCTTAGTGTTAGGAGATGACGGCTAGGGTTTTGGAGAGGAATAGAATGATTCCATTGAGGGACTCAAGTCCAAAATATATACAGTAAACCCGACCCGACTATACAGTAAACCCGACCCATTATATTTACATTAACACTCCCCCTCAAATTCACGGTGGATCATGAACCGAGAGTTTGCCTAGAAAATGCCTGAAACGAGCAGTCGTCAGTGGCTTCGTCAGAAAATCAGCAGTCTGCTCCGATGAGGGAATGAAAGGCAGGGAGATGGTGTGATCGATAAACGCCTGGCGAACATAATGACAATCAACTTCAATATGCTTTGTTCGCTCATGAAAGACCGGATTGCTAGCAATCTGAATAGCACTCCGGTTGTCACAGAAGAGAGGGGTGGGCCCGGATATCACCACTCCCAAGTCAAGCAGAAGACGGCGAAGCCAGACAATCTCGGCGGTGGTGGAAGCCATAGCCCTGTATTCGGCTTCGGTGCTGGAGCGAGCAACAGACTCCTGCTTCTTGCTGCGCCACGAAATCAGTGAGTCACCCAGAAACACACAGTATCCTGTAGTAGATCGACGAGTGTCTGCATCTCCTGCCCAATCTGCATCTGAGTAGGCACGCAGTACCAACGGAGAGGTGGAGGGAAACAGTAGTGAACGGGTGATGGTGCCCCGGAGGTAGCGGATAATCCGGAGAACAGCTGCATGGTGTACTGACCGTGGAGCCTGAACAAACTGACTGACAATGCCAACAGCATGGGCAATGTCTGGCCGGGTCATGGTGAGATAGACAAGCATCCCAACCAACCTCTGGTAGCGGGAGACATCCTGGAGCGGCTCACCATCTGTAGCGAGAAGCTTCAAATTGAGCTCTATGGGTGTGTCAGCAGTATGTGTGTCAGTAAGCGCAGCATCAGCAAGGATGTCGGAGATATACTTCTGCTGTGAGACCAACAGACCACGAGATGACCTGGCAATCTCAAGGCCCAGAAAGTAGCGAAGAGAGCCCAGATCTTTCATCTCAAACTGACTCTGGAGGTGCCGCTGGAGAGAGACGATGGTGGCACTGTCATCCCCAGTGATGATCATATCATCCACATAGAGGAGAAGAATTGCAATGCCCTGACTGGAGGAGCGAGTGAACAAGGCATAGTCGGAGTGACGCTCAACAAACCCGGCGGCCAGAACTGCACTGCGAAATCGCTCAAACCAGGCACGAGGGGCCTGCTTGAGCCCATAGATGGCTCGGCGCAACCGACACACGTGCCCTGGAGGAACTGAAGTGCCCGGAGGAGGAGCCATGTAGACTTCCTCGGAGAGATCACCGTGGAGAAACGCATTGGTGACATCCATCTGATGGAGAGGCCACCCTCGAGCAGCTGCCACAGCTAAGAGGGTGCGCACAGTAGTCATCCGAGCAACCGGAGCAAACGTCTCCTCGTAGTCAATCCCATACTCTTGGGAGAAGCCACAAGCAACGAGGCGAGCCTTGTGCCGCGCAATGGATCCGTCAGGCCGAGTCTTGACCTTGAATATCCACTTGCAGCTAACAGGCACCACCCCGGAGGGACAAGGCACCAGCTCCCAGGTCTGGGTCCGCTGAAAAGCCTCAAGCTCAACTGACATGGCCTGCCGCCACTCTGGATGTAACGCTGCCTCACGGTACGATCGGGGCTCCCGATGGGTGTGTATAGCAGTAAGAAAGGCCTGAAAGGATGGTGAATAGGAGACACTGGCAGAGTAGCCAGAAGAGTCAGGAGAGTCAGAGGGAGAAATAGAGTAGCCAAACCTGTCAGGAGAGTAGTCGTATCTGGCAGGAGGGTGATGTTCGCGCGCTGGGTAGCGCCGAACAGGAGCAGGATCCACGACCGGGGAGGAGGGGGCAGCAGCATTAGGCGAGGGAGTACCAGTGTGAACCGACTCTGGAGGAGGAGCTGCAGACCGACGAACATAGACACGAGTAACAGGTGGTGGTGGAGGTGGCGAGGGAGACGGAGGAGGTGGTGGTGGTGGTGGAGGTGGAGTAGGCGTGGATGGGGCAACAGAAACCGGGGGTAGAACAAGGATGTGGAGATGTGAGGAGGGCGAGGAGGATGACGCAGGAGGCAAGGAAAGATCCCGAGACTCAGGGAAAAAGTACGGGACATCCTCAACAAAGGAGACGTGACGGGAGACACGGATCCGACGAGCTAAGGGATCATAGCAGCGATACCCCTTGTGCTCCCGACTGAGTCCCAAGTGAACACACCGAACAGACCTCGCAGAGAGTTTGGTGCGCTCATGGGGAGGAAGAAGAACGAAGCACGTGCAGCCAAACGTGCGAAGAAGAGAGTAGTCAGGTGGACTGGAGTGAAGGCGCTCGTAAGGGGTGGTACCGGACAGAGCAGACGACGGAGTGATATTGATAAGGTGGACAGCCGTCATGACAGCTTCAGCCCAGTAGGAGTGAGGAACAGACGCAGAGAGAAGCAGGGCTCGTGCAGTCTCAAGGACATGACGATGCTTGCGTTCGGCAACGCCGTTCTGCTCATGGGTGTGAGGACAAGACTGCTGGTGAAGAGTGCCGTGAGACTGAAGGATCTCACGCATCTCAGAGGAGAGATACTCCTTGGCACAATCAGACCAAAAGGTCTTGATGCGCCGACCAAACTGAGTGTGGATCATAGCAGTAAATCTCCTATAGATGTCAGGTATTTCAGATCGATGACGCATAAGATAGACCCAGGTGCACCTAGAATAGTCATCAATAAAACACACATAATACATATAACCCGATAGAGATGCAACAGGAGCAGGACCCCAAATATCTGAATGAACTAAATCAAATAAAGCAACAGACTGGGAAGTACTAGCATAAAAAGGAAGAGCTAGATGCTTTGCCAGTCGACAACCCGTACAAACGGAGAGGGGGGGGAAAGACTCTCGACCCAAAGCGCCCGACCGGAATACGCTTTTGAGTCGATCACTCGATATATGACCTAACCTTCTGTGCCACAGGTCGGCATCAGAGGTGACAGACATGACAGACGCAACTGAAGACACATGGAGATGGTCCAACTGGTAGAGTCCTGCCCTACGGCCCAGCCCAATCCTCTGACCCGTCCGCGAATCCTGCACAACACAAACAGAAGGGGTGAAGGTGACAGTCAGGCCAGAGTCGCAAAGAGAACTGATAGAAATCAGATTAATATTAAGACGGGGGGCATGATGGACATGGGATAGGGTCAGTCGACCAGAAGGGTCAGAGGTGGTGGTGATGGAGCCACATTGCGGAATAGGGACGAGAGTCCCATCCGCAGTGCGAACCTCCTGGTGGGTGGTAGTGGGAGAGCAGTCCGTGAGGACAGTAGAGTCAAAAGTGAGGTGACAGGAGGCACCCGAATCGAAGATCCATGGAGCAGTAGTACCAGAGGTGGCAGACAAGCCGTGCGCAGTCGTGGAGCCAGTGGAGGCTAGGTGGCGAAGAAGGAGCTCCTCGAGGCGCTGAAGGCGGTCCGGCTCAGACGGAGAAGGTGCTGTGGTAGCAGTGGGGAGCGTCGAGGCCTCTACAGTAGCCGCTGCACCACCAAAGTGGCGGAAGGAAGACGAACCACGTCCTCGGCCCCGTCCACCTCGACCGCCGCGGTGATCGTCGCGAGAGGTCGAAGACCAGCGGGGGGATCTCTCATCCGGACCCCAGCGGGGGTTGCGTGGAGGACGTGTAGGGCACTCGCGCTTCATGTGACCGGGCTCCTTGCAGTAGTGACAGAAGACGGCCTCATCGGAGAACCCGGCTGCCAGGACAGAGTCGGAGCTAGGAGCAAGTGGAGGAGGACGAGCGCCCTGAGTCTGAAGGTGGGTCTCCTCGTCGACCAAGGCGAGTAGAGCATCCTCGAGCCGAGGGAGTGGCTCACGGTGCAGGAGCTGGGCAGCTATGAGAGCAAAGTCCGGTCGAAGCGCTGCCAGGAACTGGTGCAGGTGGCCCTCGTCGAGGTAGCGCTGGAAATCCCGAAAGCGGGGGCAGGCACACCGCTCCGGGATCAGTGAGTCCAGCTCATGCCAGTAGGCACTCATCTGACTGAAGAAGTCCTGAATGGTACGCTCCCCCTGACGTGCAGACTGCGAGTCACAGATGAGCTGATGCCGGCGGGCGCCTCCGCGCGGGAGAAAACGGTCCCGGAGATACTCCCACATCGCGCGCGCTATCGGAAGGCGGCCGATGGGAGCAAGGAGCGGACGAGCAACCGAGTCCAGGAGGTACGCCCGGATGGCCTGATCGTGGCGGCGCCACGTAAGAGCAGCAATGGTGATGGCCGTGGTAGCAGTCGCTGCAGAAGACGCAGCACTGCTGGTGACAGAGGACGAGCCGGAGTAGTCAGTGGGAGGAGGATCCTCGCCGGTGATGTGACCCCACAGATCACGACTGGAGAGGGCGGCCTCGACGGTGAGGGACCAGTCAGGCCAGTCGCTGGCCGACGACAACTGAAACGCGACCGCCTTCAGCGGTGGAGAGATCGCAACGACGGACGGTACGGCTGGAGAGGCCATGGAGGAGGCTGTAGGGTGTCAGGGGGTGTCGGGGGGGCTGTAGGTTGGCGGAGGAGGGAGGTGGGGGCTGTAGGGGGCTCGGGAGGGGGTCGGGAGTGCTGTAGTGGGCCCGGAAGGGGGGCGGTGGTGCTGTAGGGGGGGGGGGGGGGGGCGGTGGCTGAAGGGGGTTCGGGAGGGGGGGGGGGGGGTGGCTGTAGGGGGTCCGGGAGGGGGGGCGGGGGCTGTAGGGTGTCCGGGAGGGGGGGCGTTGGCAGTAGTGAGTTCGGGAGGGGGGGGGGGGGACGGTGGCTGTAGGGGGCCACGGAAGGGGGGTGGTGGTGGTGTAGGGGGTCGGGGAGGGGGGGGGGGGGGGGGCGGTGGCTGAAGGGGGTTCGGGAGGAGGGCGGTGGCTGAAGGGGGTTCGGGAGGGGGGTCCGGGAGGGGGGGCGGGGGCTGTAGGGTGTCCGGGAGGGGGGGCGGGGGCTGTAGGGAGTTCGGGAGGGGGGGACGGTGGCTGTAGGGGGTTCGGAGAAGGGGGGCGGTGGGTCGGGAGTGGATGCAGCCGGTGGGAAGGGGCAGCCGGAGGAGGTGCAGCCGGAGAAGGAGGGAGGCCGGAGGAGGTGCAGCCGGAGGACCGTCGTCGTCGTCAGGAGAACCCTAGAGCTCTGATACCATGTTAGGAGATGACGGCTAGGGTTTTGGAGAGGAATAGAATGATTCCATTGAGGGACTCAAGCCCAAAATATATACAGTAAACCCGACCCGACTATACAGTAAACCCGACCCATTATATTTACATTAACACTTAGCATTCAATATCAATTAGGCAGTCTTTGATTTCCATAAAAAAAACTACCAAAGCATTCAACCTTAGTGTGTCACTTCCTCGGGTTCCTCGGGCTCCTTGGGTTGGAAAGATCGATGCCCAAACCCGTCCAAATTGAAATCGGGTTGATCTTTTTTTGTCCAAACCCGTCCAAGCTTTTAACCAGCTTTGCCCATGTTTGTCCATTGTTCGGGTTGGGCGGGTCGGGTTCGGGTCAGACCCACCGAAGTCCCACCCCTAAGTCGTACCCATTGTGGGAGGAAACCTCTCGTACGAAGCAACATCTACCACCATAATGTATAGGAGTAGAGAGCAGTGATGTGGCTGGCTGTGTGCAGTTTTATTTATGCTTGAAAAATTCTGGAAGTTAATGGTGGTTATTTTTTTTTAAAAAAAAAAGTAATTCAAGAAACTATTTTGAAACAGGAAATATGACCAAGCTAAAAAAAAATTGTTTTCTTATACTTCTGTTTTGATGTTTTTAATAATAGAAGATGCGAAAAGGAGGCTATTCCAAATGTACTCTTAAATGAATAACTGATAAGATGTCGAGAATAATCAGAATATAGGTGAAATAAAGAGAATAATTAAAACTAAGCCAACCGAATCTAGTTTGATTTATTTTACTTGACTCATGGTATGGGTTTGCTCCTTGGACTGGCTGAGCTTGCAGACCAAGGATCTTAATCTCAGGCACAGTTCCAGCATCTGTCACCAGCCAAACTCCACATTATCGTTGTCTCGGGACACCGTGTTCACTATTTCAATGGCCCTTTCGGACGCAGTTGTCAAATATGTTGATGGCGCGAATGATATTGTCACTCACACACCTTTTCTATGATTTTGAAATGACATTGGTGACCATGCAGCGCGAAATATTGGAAAGACTGAACTGGATTTCATGACGCTTTCTGTGGAATTTCTCGAAGCGTATATTATAGGGTTTTTTTGAACCCCCCGCCCCACACACACACACACACACACATGCGCATGCACGCACGCGTCGAAAATTGAGTTACACTGCCACTTTATAAAAAGTAGACTTTATCCCCAGGGAGGGGGGGTGCAGATATCAAAATTGACATAAAGGGGGCATAAAAAAACCTATTTTATACTTCTGCAGCGTAATGTAATCAGGAGTGGCTACCATTGCCTACCTAAAACTCACTATAGTTGCCTCTCTCTACAGGTAGAAGGGACGAGTTCGTTGGTGTCTGAACTTGCAAAAGTAGCGGCACATGAGCGGTCTCTGATGGATCAATCAAGAGATCTCCTATCGACAGTGGCAGCGATGCACGTAAGTTCCGCCACCAAATGTTCATGTTTCTTTAGTTTTCTCGACTCATTGCATTCTATATGTTGACATACACACTTGGATCAGGTGATGCAATGTAGCCTGCGAGGGCATATCCAACAACTGAAACGCAGGCCGAGCCAGATGCAGTTGTAGAGCTGATCTCGATGCTACCTTCGTCACTACTAACAACACAGCAACCTTTGTTTTTCTAACCGAAGATTGCGCCGAAGGTAATAAAGCGATGACAGGCTTGTTGGGTGCGTGGCTGAGTGTTCTAATTCTACGTGTTGATCTCCACGTTGTTCGGCTGATTCGTGTATTTTTGTATGCACACTACTACAGGAATGGCCTTTTTTTTAGGGTTTAGCTGTATACAGGACACTTTGTTTTATACTTTGATCAGTGCAAAGCTTTTGTATATATATATATGTGATGTTTTTCCTTTTTTTATTTTTTTCCTCTCTTTCTTCCAAGAAAGCATCACACTGTTCTTTATCAAGCTGGCCCATGTGTCTACCTATCGTCACCGATGAGAAGCGAGGCATCATGTGTGTTGTGAATCTGTGCGCTCTGAGAATGGTATGCCTTGAAATTTTGAAAGTGATGCGTATAATGTTCGTATTTTGAAAGCGATGCGTATAATGTTTGCCTCGAATCATGAAATGGTTCCTAATTCAATGTTTATGATTGTTATTGAGCCCTAATTGTGATGATTTTGATGCTGGTATGGATGCCGCTCGGTACCTCCTGCTTTGGCTGAGGTGGCAGCAATTGATAGGTCACAATTGTGGGCCCCACAGTAATGAATTTGTTGGATGAAGTGGTTTTTATGACTTCAAGTGATAGTATGCTTCTCTACCATAGGGTCCCACATTTACGGCATATCATGTGTTGCCACGTCAGCCCAAGCAGCCAAGTGTTGTTCTCTACAGATTACTGCTGTTTCCTTTAGGTTGAGATCTTTGGCTGGGATGGTGACAAGTTTGAGAGGAGATTCTATACAGAAAGAGGGAGTGCTATGATCACATGCTGTGTTGGCAAATATCTGGCCACATATCATGGCAACCATGTATCGCACTGTTGAGGCCGTGGAGTTTTACTCTGTTTTTTGGGGGTTATTAGGACCTTGCCCCCCAACTTATACCCTTAATTAGACTTTGACCCGAAACTTTTCATAATTTGACTGTGCCCCAATTTCACAGATTCTGTGCGTGCGCCGTTGTTGATCAACATTTTGCTCACGTTGACCCCTTGTGACCCTCTGTGCATTTTCATATTGACAATACTACACCTTATGACTTTGGTCCCCATGTATAGCCGTTGTATAGCTACAAGTTGTTATCAACTGAAGGGACAGTCTAAATGTGAAGGGGTAGTATTGGCAATGTAGGAATGCACAGAGGGTCAATGTGATCAGACGTTGGTCAACCACGACGTACACATGGAATCCATGAAATTGGGGGCACAATCTAATAATGAAAAGTTTGGGGGTTAAAATCTAATTAAAGTTATAAGTTGGAGGGCAAGTTCTAAATAACCCTTTTTTTTTTTTTTGCATGCCACCGAACCATCGAACCTCCACAACATTTCAAATTTTATTTCTGCATACCATCGAACCTCCACAACATTTCAAATTTTATTTTTGCATGCCACCGAACCATCGAACCTCCAAAGTCCGAACCATGGAACCCAAGATCTATGTGCCATGGGATGAACCTATTCCTAGGATTTATTAATCTGGGACCTAATGATGGTGGTTTCTTGTTGCTGCTGCTCGCCGTCGTCGCTCTGCCGTCGACGTGAAGCTACAACTTGTCAGGGCTGAGGTCGTTGGCTGGAGTCGAGCTTGCCACTCCACTGCTCTCGCCACCGCCGTTGCTTGCTAGAGCTAGATGGGAGAAGAAAAAAAAAAAAGGTTAGTTTTGGATTACTGAAACAAATAAAAAATTTATCGTTAATTAAATGTTTAGCTGTCATGCACATGCGAAATTTATTTTGTCGGGGACTCAACACCTATTAGTCCTTTTTTTTAGCGCCCCACGGGAAATTTTGACACGACCGCGTCATCATGAGATGCACAAGACTGCTATCATTTTGGACGGCCTAACCTCCGGATAGTTGGTTTTGGATATAAATTTTGCACCCGAATTATATTTGGATAGGGGACAAGTATAAGAGCTCGACCCCATCAGACATTTGGGCATGGGTGTGGGGGGAAATTACGGTCTCCGTATGATCGTACGATCTTCCTTCAACAGACGATTGAAGGTTTGAGTTTTAAGTGTGGTGCACTGTGGAGTGCTGAGTTGTCACTCAGACATTGTTGAGTAGAGAGAAAGATAAAAATAGGGAGTTGACACATGGTGTGGTGACAGAGTTTGGCCGAAGCCTACGTCTTCGTGTGGTAAGGCGCAACATTTGAATCCACTAACTTTTAAAAGTAGAGCTACTCTTGACAGACTGAGGAGTGCTTCTACAAGTAGACAGATGATGGAATAGACTTGACTAGAGTTTGATTAACAGAAGGCTTGAAGAGCTCTAGAAAACAGAAAGTGGAATAATGATAATGAATTCTGGTCCGGAATATTTATGGGTTCTGCTATTTATAAAGCTTTGGGAATATCTAGGATTTTCGTAAGTATCCGGGAGGGATTTACCAGACCCCAAATAGAGTCCGTGGGTCCTAGGCAGGCTGGCGGGTCCCACTGTCATCTTCGTGGGCCCCAGACAGAGCTGGCAGGTTCCACCGTCATCTTCATGGGCTCCAAACAGGGCTGGCGGGTCCTACCGTCATCTTCGTGGGCCCCAGGCAGAGCTGACTGGTTCCACCGTCATCTTCATGTGCCCCAGGCAGGGCTGGCGGATCCTACCGTCATCTTCATGGGCCCCTGGTAGGACTGGCGGGTCCCATCATCAGGCATTAACAAGATTTTGCACCGATAGTTACTGCCTCCCAGCTAGGCATGTGCTAACCTAGTTGGCTGGGATTCCATGGGGCAAAACTGGTTTGTCGATGTCAATGTGGTTTGACGAGTATTTGGAAAGAAACTGCCGACCCTCTGCCAAGGGTCGACCGTAGCGTCTGCCGATCTCGTGGTTTGGGATTGACCAAAGTTTTATTTGCCGATTTGCTGTCCGGGCCGACCGTCGCGTCTGGCGACCCCTTGCCATGGGTGGACCGTCGTGTCTGCCGACCCTCTGCCAAGGGCTGACCATAGGTCTGTCTATCGACTCGCTGTCTGAGGCCAACTGTCGCATCTGTCGACCCCCTACCGAGGACCGACCGTCGTGTCTGTCGACCTCCTGCTAAGGGCCGACCAGAGGTCTGTCTATCGACCCCCTGTCCGGGGCTGATTGTCATGTCTGCCGACCCCCTGCCAAGGGCCGAACAGAGGTCTGTCTGCCGATTCCCTGTCCTGGGCCGACCGTCGTGTCTATCGACCCCCTGCCAAGGGTTGACCAAAGGTCTGTTTGCCGACCTACTGTCCGGGGCTGATCAATGTCGCATCTGCTGACACCCAATCCAGGGCCGACCATTGTGTTTGTCGACCCCCTGCCAAGGGCTGACTAGAGGTTTGTCTGCCGACCCCCTGTCTGGGGCCAACCGTCGTGTCTGCCGATCCCCTACTAAGGGCCAACCAGAGGTCTCTCTGCCGACCTGCTGTCTGGGGCTGATCGTCGTATCTGCCGACCTTGTGCCAAGGGCCGAACAGAGGTCTGTATGTTGATCCGTTGTCCGAGACTGACCATCGTGCTTGCCGACCCCACGCCAAGGGCCGACTGTAGAAGGCGTTGGAGCAATGCCGTTGGAGGGGCCATCCGACAGCAGGGGCGATCTACTGATCATGGTCGGTCGGTCGAGCATGGGCGACCAATCAACCGGTCGGTCAGGTGCTGACTACCGACCAATCGGTTGGGGGGGTTGACCGGGCGCTGTTGACCGATCGATCGGTCGATCGATCGCTGCCAGCCAACCGAGGTCGAGGGGGTCGGGCACAAGAGGGGTCCTGGCACTCGACCCTTTGAAAGTGGCGCCTGGCCGATCGAGTGGTCGATCGGGTGCTGGCGACCGACCGATCGGTTGGTCGATTGTGTGTCAGTTGGTCGGCCGCTGCCAACCGACCGAGGTTGAGGGAGTTGGGCGCCAGAGGGGTTCTGGCCCCAATCCTTTGAAAATGGCACCCGACCAATCAATCGGTCGGTCGGGTGCTGGCGATTGATCAATCGGTTGTAGCCAACCGACCGCGGCAGGAGCGGTTGGTCGCTGGATGTCTCTGGGCGATCGACTTTAGTGTGCCTGTCACCGACCAAGTTGTCGGTCGGTTGGCACCATCGATCGGTCGGTCACAGCCAACTGACCGTGGCAGGGGCGGTCGGTCGCTGGGTGTCTCCGGCGGCTGACCGTAGTGTGCCCACAATCGACCGGGCGATCGGTCGGTTGGCACAGTCGATCAACCGTTGGCCGATCGGTCGATTGCAGGCCGGGATCGAGTCTCCTCACCGATTCACAGGGAATAAGTCTTGCCGTCCATGTTGTAGTTGAGGAAGGAAGGAAGGTGAGGTTAACCTCCTCCTTGGTGTTTTCTATAGTTAAGAGAAATGAGGAGAAGTAATGTTACTCCCTCTTCATCACTACGGCTGTAGTGAATAGACTTCGAAAATGGGCCTCAGGGGCGAGTTTGGAGGCCGTCGAGAAACGGGGGAAGAGTGAGATCAGCAAAGCAGCCCCATCTGGTTATAACAGAAACTCGAGTGGATTCCTTCTCCTCTCTTTGATGTTTGTAGTGAATAAGGGAGTTGGAAATAAGAGCTGGAGTCAAGTTTGACGCGATGTAGCTTCTTTATCCTGCATCGGAATTCATCGATTCCAGAGGCATTGCGATCCTTACATGACCCTCTACGAGGCCATCCAAAGGTGAGGGAAGAACGGAGTTAGTATGACCATTGGATTTTAATGGAAACTTGGGCGAAAGCAACGTAAAACAACTAAGTTTTTTATATTTGTTGTGCTTCACCCTAGCTTCTGTCCGATAGAGGAGGAGAGATCGACAGGCGGTCGTCCATTGGGACTCGATTTCTGGAGACTGATTGACCGATCAGTTGCCAGAAGGTGACCGAACTTTGGGCGATTAGTCAAAAATGAGTGTATGGCATCCGACCCAATAGGATTTTCAGCCGATCGAAGTGGGATCGGGTTCTACCAGATGATCGTCACCCGAGGGGGATGGACTGGTTGTAGAATGCCGATCGAGGGGTCGGTTGTCAAAGGCTGAATCTTGCAAAAATTGCATTGAATATTGGTTAGTTGGTTGGGATGATCGGTTGTTGTTAGAAGGTCGACCGCCGTCGGAGGGTCTATTGTCGGCCATTGATCGACTATTCGTAGCGCCGAATGCCTTGCCACAGAGGATCATTTGCGTTGGATAAATTGGCATACCCTTGGCATGTGAAAGTTTGATCTGATCAGATGTCGATCGACTGTATTGACTACCCCTTGACAGGTTTGCCACCGACTGTCTTTGAGAGGGGTGAGATCGGGAATGCCCTGCTGTTGCAGGCCAGTTGATCGGAGCAAGGCAATGATCGATCCAATTAGTGATGGGGCACTGTGCAAGTGCGGTTGAGGGCTGGTTAACCGAAGCGAGGCATCGATCGGTCCAACCAGGTTGAGAGGCATTGATGGCTAGGTCTCGGTCCTCCTGCTAAGACGTGACGTGCTTACTAGCTCATACTTTTGTGAGTGCCAAGGCTATAAGCTCGAACTTTTATGTCGAGTGCCGAAGCTACGACCTCGGACTTTGTCTTCGAGTGCCATGGGCAGGGCCTTGGGCTTGTCAAGTTCCTAAGTGATGGTCGCCTCGGACTTTGTCATCGAGTGTTAAGGGCAGGGCCTTGGGCTTGTTGAATGTGCCGAGGCGTTGGACGCTTCAGACTTTGTCTTCGAGTACTAAAGGCTGGACCTTGGACTTGTTGAGTGTGCCGAAGCATTGGATGTTTCAGACTTTGTCTTCGAGTGCCAAGGGCTGGGCCTTGGGCTTGTTGAATGTGCCGAGGCGTTGGACGCTTCAAACTTTGTTTTTGAGTGCCAAGGGCTGGACCTTAGACTTCTTGAGTGTGCCGAAGCGTTGGACGCTTCGGACTTTGTCTTCGAGTGCCAAGGGCTGGACCTTGGACTTGTTGAGTGTGTTGAAGCGTTGGATGATTCGAACTTTATCTTCGAGTGCTAAGGGCTGGATCTTGGGCTTGTTGAATGTGCCGAGGTGTTGGACGCTTCAGACTTTGTCTTCGAGTGCCAAGGGCTAGACCTTGGACTTGTTGAGTGTGTCAAAGCGTTGAACGCTTCGGACTTGCTGAATGTCTGGGTGAATGTTGATTCCCTCCTGCTGATCCATGGGTCGTGTCTTTGCTATTCTGCTATAGCGATGGAGACAGACAGATTGCACATGTAACTGGTGGTTGTTGCTTGACCGAAGGAGCTGGGAAGCCTAGAGGTCGCAAGTTGACAGAGAAGGATCCTACAGACGGCGCCAAACTTTAGGAAAAAATTACGATCGCCGTATGATCTCCCTCTGACAGTTGATTGAAGGTTTGAGTTTTAAGTGTGTTATATTATGGAGTGCTGAGCTGTCACATGCTGAGCCGTCACTCAAACATTGTTGAGTAGAGAGAGAGAGAGAGAGAGAGAGATAGAGAGAGAAAGAGAGAGAGAGAGAGAGAGAGAGAGAGTTGACACAGGGTGTGTTGATGGAGTTTGGTCGAAGTCTACGTCTCCGTGTGGAAAGACGCACCCTTTAAATCCACTAACTCTGAAAAAGTAGAGCTACTCTCGATAGGCCGAGGAGTGCTTGTACAAGTAGACAGAGGGTGGAGTAGGTTTGACTAGAGTCTGATTACCAGAAGACTCGAGGAGCTCTGGAAAACAGAAAGTGGAATGTGGAATAATGAATTCCGTTCTGGAATATTTAGAGGGTCTGCTATTTATAAAGCTTTGGAAATATCTAGGTATTTGGTAAGTATCCGAAAGGGATTTATCACACCCCAAATAGAGTCCGTGGGCCCCAAGCAAGGCTGGCAGGTCCCACTGTCATCTTCGTGGGCCCCAAATAGAGCTAGCGGGACCTACCATTGTCTTCGTGGGCTCCAAGCAGGGCTGGCGGGTCCCACTATTATTTTCGTGGGCCCCAGGCACGATTGGTGGGTCTCATCACCATCACACGTTAGCCAGATTTTGCACCCACAATGGGTACTCCATGTTGGATGTGTGTGTTGTAAAACCACACAACACAATGGGTTTTTAGTCCCATATCGGTAAGGGGAGAAATCCCCTACCAACATATAAGGATTTGCCCACTTCCCCTCAATAGTCATCACACTAGAGGAAGGGCTCCACTAGCTCACACACGCGCGCGCGTGCGTGCCGTGCCGAGCCGAGCCGGGCCGGGCATGGGCGGCGCGTGTGTGCGCGCCCACGGACCCGGACACGATAGCACCTCCGAAATGGGCTGGTCCGCACCTGCCCTATTTTTGTTTTTTGCTTTTAAGTCCTCCACCATTTATGATATTCCTTTTTGGCTACTAGCCGTTTTGCATGCGACCCGTTGCTGCATGCGAGCCGTTACGAGACTGCTCTCTGCGAGCTGTAACGTGCAAGGTTAATGGGCTTAATCGCAGCCCATTAACCGCTCCCCTCTTTCAGCCTCCCATTAACAGCCCGAGGCCTATATAAGGCCCGGTGCAGCCATGGGATTTACACACTCCGAAAATCGGAATTCCTCCCTGCTTACTGCCTCTCTCTCTCTCTCCCATTCTCTCGTGCCGTGTTGCTGTGGTGCTGCCCCTTTGCTCCGAAGAGACTCCCTCTCTCGGACCAAAGCCTTGCTGCGGTGCTGCCTCCCGGCCTCGAGAAGATCGTCATCGAGTCGCTGGGTTCCTGAAAGTCTACGAGGTTCGCAAAACCTTCTTGAAGTCGTGCCGACGAGAAGGAGGTCGCCTGACCGGGGTCGCCGTATCTCCGAGAACAATTGTCACGAGACCCGCACGAGGGGGGCAATAAGATTCTTGGGACAGTGCCTAGCACGCTTCGACCACAGGCCAGAGTTTCTAAATCCTCTTTTGTCCTAATATTAGATCTAAAATAATTGACTTGCATCTAATAGAGGAATCTAAATAATTAGATATATTTTAGATAGATTATTTCTCCCTTTTAGAAAAGTTCGGCAAGGTGAATGACGGTTCCATAGAACCCGCTCTGCCTTGGCAAACAATTTCTAAAAGAAATTTGTAACTTGTCCTTGTTTGCGAAAATAACATTTGCTAATCAATTTTTAATATTAATAATTTGATTAAATCCTAAATTTGCTAGTTTAGAACGATTAGATTTCCAACACTCCACACCTGATCGTCTAGCTCTTTTTTTTTAAGGCAAATTACAAAAACCTCCCCTGACCTATACAACCATATATCATATTGGTCCCTCGACCTTTTTTTAAAACAATTTGATCCCTGAACTATGCTATGTCTACATTTAGCTACCTCCGTAAATTTTTTATCCTAAAAATACCCTTATCAATTTCCAATAAGATTCAAAATTGTTTTTGAATATTTAATTTATACTTTCTAGGACAAAAGTATTTTCGGAATAAAAGTTGATAGAGGGGGCTAAATGTAGATGAGGCATAGTTCAGGGATCAAATTGTTCAAAAAAAAAGTTGAGGGACTAATATGAAATGAGGTGTATACTTGAGGGGAGGTTTTTATAATTTACCCTTTTTTTAAAAAAAAGTTTCCTAGCTCATATTTTGTGACATACAATACGAGTTAGACTCTTAAGTGAATGTAACCTATTTAAATTCTTCTTCAACTTATAGTAGTGTTTTTTCAAAAAATAGTTTAATGTGGAAAATATATAGAAAAGGTAAAAAATTATACTCGATATATAATCCAAAATCTGAGCCGAAACCTGAAATCTGAAACCTGAATGGATATTACAGTATGTTTGGCTCGAGTGAGTTCCAACTGCACAGTGTAATCTCGGTGTTTGCAATTGGAAAGTATACGGTTGAAGTTAGAAAACATGTTTGGTTGCAGGGAGTTCTGATACATAATTGCAACTATTGTGGTTTGGTTTTTTTTTTTTTTTTTTGAAGGTGGAGTTGCAACTCTGCTATTTAGTTGCAAGGAGTTCTGACAGTAGAGTTGCAACTTTACCGTTTAGTTGAATGTAGTGGGATGTAGATAATTGTGACTAGATCAACTGACTTAATCCTAAAATGATAATTTTTAAAATAGATTATTATGAATACTCATTTTGTAGTATGAGAAAGTTATGGATACCAGTTTTTAGAGAGAGTTATGTGGGTTTTTCTTTTGTGATCTTTTACTGGAGAGTTACTGAACTAAGTGCACATCGGGTTGGTTTTCGCGGGTTTGGTCAGATCGGGTGACTCAATCAAGAGGCTTAACAGTTGGTGGTAAACCTAATGCCATTATCATATGTGCACCAAATAGCTGTTTTATTCCCTGATGGGGGTATCCATTGGTTCCCACATCTTATATAAATAGGTGTAAAAGGGTGAAGTCCCCACACGAACATCAATTCAGCCGCCGCCGTGAATCTGAGAGATTCAAGAGTATCCATCAAATCTGCGAGACACGACAATGTGTGGAAGCTCTTCACCTCGCCACAGATCTATGGATCTTCTCTTCTTCATTCTTTAGGTATTCTTTCATTGCTCAGTGGTGACTAGAATCTGGGTACTAGCAGTCCGAACAACTGTTCGAGCAACTTTATTCCGATCTAAATAGCTATTCAAATGCCAGACTTATTCTCCATTGGACACAATGAAGGTAGTCCGAATAGTCGTTCGGATGCCTTGTGTAAAAACGTCCTTAACTTAACATTTCAGACCATTGGTGAACAGTCTGACTGTAAGTCTAGTAGTCCGAACAGTTGTTCGGACAGAGAACACTAAGGGTCCGAACAGCTGCTCGGACGCCTAGTGTGGATTTCTAGCACTTAAAAAAAAAAAAGTGTCGGATCCTCTCGACTTGGACTATGACTAAATCAAAACCAATTTTCGAGAACGAAAAAATGTTTTATTTTAAAGCATGATATTCTAGAAATGGAAATCATTTCAAAACGTGTCAAAATCCTCAAAAAGCGTGAATCACGTATAGAACCACTCACACCTCAAAAAGAACAAACCTATGCTAAGGTCTTCCGTTTAGGAAGCACCCAGAGATCATACTTCTCTTTGCTAGTGGAGAATTCTCTTCCCTATTATGACACAAAATATACCAAGGGTTGGGTATCGCGATAAACACAGGTATGAGACTCACTAACTCTCCTTACTTGAAAGATAAAACACAGAATGAATGATACTAAACAAGAATGCCTATGCATATTGGTATGCGACTATGTTATGCATGGCAAACATAAGATTATGTAGTTAAGACAGTATGAACATGGGCTAAGCAAATTGCTTCTGCACCAAGAACTGAAATGATATTCATTAAGCATAACAATAACAGTCTGCAAGTACAATCAATATAACTCTCTCTCTCTCTCTCTCTCTCTCTATATATATATATATATATATATATATATATATATATATATAGGGATGAAACCCTAGAATACAATAAGATAAACATAAAAAGATAATCATGAGCAAGGGATATGGACAAGTCTCCAGCTCCAAGTCTCCCAATCTACGTCGCCTCGGTACAAGATAGCATTCTACGGACCGTAGTTCCATTTGCATCAACCCAAATGCTCTGTTCTCGCAAGGCCTAAAAAATATTTGTCACAATCTTATGTTCCTTGATCCTCGTCTTGGATCGGTACTTGTGCTTGACCTCCTCCTTCTTCCTGATTCTCACCTCCACCTTCTGGATGAATGAGCGGCTCTTGACTATCTTCACTATGCTTTGGAATAGGATCCACTCAGATTCCATAATTAGCCAAGGCGTCAATCATCTCATTAGACTGCGTGTGGAGCTTGGTGAAATCGGAAAGTAACTTGTATATGTGCTCGGACTGTTTGCCCTGAGCTTTCTTTAACTTGTTTTGGCCAGCGATTAGTTGATCCAAAAACTTGGATCGATTGTTGAATCTCTTTCTATGATTCAGCTCACACCATTGGTACTCAAGAAGTTTGGTTATCAACTTCGGATACGACAATGATCTGTTCCTTTGATCCTTGTTGATGAACACTAAGATCATGTACATGAGTTCGACGAAGAGGGATTCAATTGCTGTGATCCTTGCAGATAAGAGACACAATGTCTATTACCTTGCCAGTACCAATAAGGTACATGAGTTTGACGAAGTGGGCTTAGACTTCACTCTTGTTCCATTTGCAGATAAGAATGTTATTCTTGACTATCTACAACATAATCCTGTACTTGTGCTTGAGCTCTGCCATCTCCAAGCAATCAAACACCCCAGTCCCTGGCACCATGCAAAGTTCAGCTCTATCGCGCTCAAGGTAGACGAGCTCGATCTCCCAGATCAGTTGCTCGACATTCTCCTAGTGGCGTGCTTCTTCGTCCAGACATGCTCTTGAATCCCTAGGAAAGGGACCATCATCCCGAGGAGGCATGGGAAGGTCGAGAACACCACTTACAATGTTAGTAGTGATGCATAATCGTGTCCCATTGTGGAAGGAGGCAAATGAAAAAGTGTCTACATCTATGGTATGCATGTTGGAGTAGAACTTCTTCGATCACCATTGTGGGATAAGAGATGACACTGGCATGTTGGAGTAGAACTTCTTCCCTACAGTCAGAACTTTTGGCGCTTTGGGAAGCTTTTGAAGAGCTTGTTCGGAGGCAGTATCAATGGGTAGTGATTCTAACGGACGCCGCAGCAGCTAGAGATGCCATTATACTTGGCAAGGGGGGTATTGCAGATAGTGCTCCGATCATCATCGCTTGCCAAAGAGCATGGCATCAGGTACCAGAAGTCATGATTCATTGGGTTACCCATACAACAAATAGTGCGGCTCACTGGCTGGCCCAGGAGGCTTGTTTACATGGGTAAGAAATTAATTGAGAGGATACAGTTCCTAGTACCTTTCGGCTCTTGTGTCGGATGACTTGAAGATCACAATGTCATGATCAAACCTATTGTACCAAAAAACAAAAGCAGTCTGTTCCATTTGAGAGTTGTGAAAATTTGATCGAGTCCCAGACGGCTGAAATCCTCGATGAGCACTTTCCGCTCAACCACGACCGGCTGAATATCAAACATCACGCGGAAGATATTCTGAGCCTCAAGCATAGGTTGGTCGAGGGGTTCGAAAGAGGGACATTTCTCGCTCAGTGTTATACCATATGTTGTGGCTCTTGAACTGTTGGCTGCAACAATACTATTGAAAAAGGACAGACAATGACCGTCGTTTTTCAGTATGTCATTTTTTAATGTCTGTTGTTTTTTACCACTAAAAAATATATATTGACCGTCGTGTATTAAAATATGAACTTTATCCGTCGTTTATTTATGTAGTTTAATCCTCAAATTGGTGCGACAAACGATATCGATCCATCTGCTCTGCACGGTACGCTCCTTCATGTACACACTGCTTCTTCCTTCTCAGGCTTTGACGCTGGCACTCCAGCAACAATTGCAGCACTCGACTTCATCGGCCGTAATCAGAATGGTAGTAGCCATTCTCTTCTCAGGTCTGTGTTGCTTCCTCTACTCTATAGTGACTGCAGATACAAATACTTGATGTTCATCCATTTTGTCTGAGCTTATTTGGGTGGTCAATAGAAAGGGTAAGACAATCAAGCCCAAAGTGCACTAAGCCAGAATGGACTAGAAAACGTCCATGAGGAGATCTCGCACCCTGCAGATGGATTGGAGAAGGGTTTCATGCAAAATCAACAGGAAAACAATACAACCGAGGGAACTCTACTTGCTCAAGAATGACCGAAGTGGAGAAAATGAGATAAGTGTTGACGATATTTAGTTCTTGATGGTGCCCCAAATTTAGCATCACCCTGCCAACTTAGCGAAGAAGATCGCCCTTGATCGAGGAGCTCGTCCGGTTCGAAGACTCTAGGAAAAGTCATTCTTGACTCCGCCTTTGCATAAGCAGGCACATTTAGCTAAAGTTTAGACGAGGTCCGATGTTGTTGCATGTTGCCCGCGAGTAGCTTGCAGATCGCGCATCACCCGCAGCTAGCTCGTGCTTAGGAGCCAACTTGTCATCTGGGAAAATAAGTTCGTCCCGGAGCCAAGAACACTTTAGAAGATTCAACACCTATCCCCAACAGCTCGGATACCGAGGTCACCCATGATCAGCTCGCATGCAAGGTATCGTCTGTAGTTGGAAGCTCTAAGAACAATTTGAAAATTTTAGCACCTATCCCCAACAGCTCGGATACCGAGGTCACCTACGATCAGCTCGCACGTGAGGTTGCTTACGATCAGCTCGCATGTGAGGTCGCACGCGAGATAGCTCACTGATCGCACCTCGCCTGCAGCCTATCCTACGCCGCTCGTAGCTAGCTCACTCGTGAGAAAGATCGCTCCCTTTCTTGTCGTAGGTGTCCCTTCCCACACGATGGCATTGGAGTGACAGATGTCCTCGTCTTAGAGGAGCTACGTGGGTGATGGTAGACCAAGTTTTCTTTGCGCAGACCTAACTGGTTCCCAGCGAAACCACCTCTTAGTCTAGAGCCTTCTAGTGTGCCACCTGGGGCGGACAAGACCGGAGCATCCCCTCTTCGACCTTGAACAGTCAACTGGCCAGCAAGACGACATAGCGCATTTAAAGACCCATGTGCGAGCACGAGGGTGCACCAAGAGATAGGTGGGCTGACACGTGTCGACTCGCAGTGGTCGGAAAAAGGCTATAAAAGGACAACCTCAGGCTCCAAAGTACAGGTTTGAATTCCAAAAACTCAAACTACCTGCTGGTTATTAAACCTCCCCCTTTTTGAGCTCAACTGACCTGATCATCGGAGGGTCTGCGCTCCGAGAGGAGCCAACCGTTCTCACCCCTTTTGTTTTGCAGGTCGCAGGAGCCGTCTTCCGAGATTTCCCCCCCCCGCCAGTGCTCCCTTGAGCACTAGCGTCTGAACTTAACTTTTCGGATAACCTACATCTGGCATCCGAACAACCGTTCGGACCCTAGACTCACTCGATTGCCAAAAAGCCAGAGACGTCCAAACAATGGTTTGGACGGGATGTTTAAGATTCGGCTCATCCGTCCGAACCGATAAAACGCGGTTCGAACTGGCAATTCACCGGTTCGAACAGTTGTTTGAACCGAAATCCATAGGCGTCCAAACAGCTGTTCGGATGGCTACGGTACATATGAGAACACTTTGGAACTGCCAAAGTAAGGCTCCCCCTACAAGTCATATCCTAAGCAGGGACCCACTAAGATACACATGAAACGATAAGTTTTATCTTTTGGTAATTAATCAAAGGAGGGAGAGAGTAGTTTAGTGTAAAGGACATACATTAAGATTTTGGACTAAACTTCAGGGGGTAAAGTGTAATTTTCTTTTTTAAAATATTCATTTGTCAACAGGACACGACAAGATATGATTAGGATCTGACAGGGTTTGACGATCCACTGGAACAGCGGCCCGGATTGGTGGGCCGAAAGATCGAGACGTCAGATTCGTATCCAGGGGGAGAAACCGATAGGGAGGATGAACCTTCCTTCGAATAGGACACGGCGCGTGGTGGTGGTGGGCCTGGCGAGGCCCACCAACCAAATGCGGCGAGGCGCGCAAGCCTCTCCCCTCCAACCACTGAGGTATCGACCACTGATAGGTCCCCAGCCACTTATAAAAGAAACTGCCCCGAATGTCTGTGGACCTATCCGCACTATTTATGTTGAAATTTCATTTACACTCCCAACTTTCTAAAAAATTTGACTTCACCCCCTAATCAGTCACTCGACCATGAGCTACCTTTAAAAGTGGGGTCTTTTTTTTACATCCCCACTTTTATATTGAAATATGAGTTACATCCCCACTTTTAAGTGTTCGACTCCCCCTATCCGTCGCTAACGATTTGGAGAGCGACATGTGACAATCCGAAAAACTAACAGTTGCGATCTATGACCATAGGATGAGCCCAAGCGGAGATGCCACCACTCTCGACCGTCGCCCACCACCTGCCACCGCTGTTTGCAGTAGGTGACCACCCCTGCCGACCATCGGCCACCCACCACCACCTTGTCGCCAATGGACGGGGTGGTGATCGACCGGGCGACGGAGGGTGGCAGGTGGTCAGTAGGGGTGGTTGTCAGCGGCAATGGCGACCAACAATGGTGGGTGGTCACTAGCAATCTGTAGAGATAGTCGGCTATGACAGTCGACAACAACAGTGGTCGGTGGCAACGACCGGCGAGGACAGTGCCTGGCGGCGACGGCAAGTGGTGGACGACAGCTTGGGGTGTTCTAGGGATGGCAACGGTGCGATTTTGGGTAAAACCGAAACCACACCGCAACACCGAACCGTCATGCCGAAACTGCACCGCACCGCGACGGTGTACCGTATATAAAACCGAAACCGCACCGCGACGGTTTTAGATTTTGGCAAACCAAAACCGCACCATGCGGTACGATTTTTTGCGGTTCTCGATTTTAAACCACATCGTTGCCATCCCTTGTGGTGCCATCCTTCCTTGGATTCATCCATGGCCTAGATTGTGGATGTTAGTTTTCGAATCACCACATGTCGCTTCCCAAATCATCAGTGGGAGATGATCATTATCGGAGAGTAGTTAAGCCCCACTTTTAACGGATCACTCGGTGAAGAATAGGATTGGGGGGGGTCAAGTCAAATTTTTAGAAATGTAGGAGTGTAACTCAAATTTTGATATAAAAGTGGGGGTGTAAGTCAATAAAAACCCTTAAAAGAAAAAGGACTGTACTCTCTCCAGTACTGAGCTCCAGTAACGAGATTATGACCGTCCGATTCAAGCACCTCTGAACCGTGAATAGCACTCGCCCGGATGCACAGCATCGGACAGCCCAACTGCTGTAGACAGCGCTGACGTGGGCCGCACTGCAGTCGACACCTTTTAACCAGAGGCCAAAGCCAACATCTCGCGAGAGATTCTGCGGTGGGGCCCAAGAATTGGAGAGAGGCACAAATGAGGCTGACGTTTGGGGCTGCAACTTGCCGGGAGGTAGGACCCACCACCTGATACTTTGGCGGCCACACTGCGGCTCTTGACCTTTCCCAAGGGACGCCCTCACCCGTCCATTTTTTTATTTTTTGGAAAAATTATAAACAAAATCGATGTTAGGTCCAATAAAAAACATAGTTGGTATAACATTTAGTCCCATCTTAAATTTCTATTTATAATAAGTCCATCAGTATGATTATTGCATAAAGCCTAATCTTAACTGTTTTGGATAATAAATTTTTTTTAATAGCATAAATACCCATAGTATCCTCCCATATTAAATAAGATAGATGATATATGACACGTTTTTTTACGGTAAAAGTTGCACTAGTTGCTACAGTAATTTCACGATAGCGACCCGTGATTTCACTGTACCTGCTATAGTGAAATAACAGTAGCAACCATTGATTTAATCGTGGATGCTAAAAAGATATTTCTACAGTAAAATCACTGTAGCAAAGTACTCAATTTTATGCAAATAATACTCAGTTGAATTGAGTATTATTTTGTATATTTGAGTACCATGCACGGGTTGCTACAGTGATTTCATTATAGCTGATACAATGAAATTCACTGTGCCGGCTAAAAAGATTTCTTACAGTGAATCACTGTAGCAAAGTACTGAATTTTGTTGAAATAATACTCAATTTTATTGAGTATTATTGCGACTGATATTGGATATTATAGTGATTTTACTGTAGCAAAGTGTTTTAAGCAGTCACGAAAAAATTACGATAGTAGTTAAAGTGATTTTACTGTAGCAAAGATACTCAAATATATGTCAATAATACTCAATTGAAATTAGTGTAATTGCTACAAAATTGAGTACTATTGCTACAGAAATTTTACAGTGGTAACATATAACGCTACAAAGTTTTAGTAGCCACAATGAAAATCACTATAACGCTACAATGATTTCACTACAGCTAGCTACTATAGCGGAATCACTATAAGCTATAGTGATTTCACTGTAGCTACAACAGCGGAATCACTATAATGCTACAATGATTTCACTGTAGCTACTACTGTAGAAACACTATACCGCTGCAGTGAAATCACTGTTGCAGCTAAAGTGATCTCACACTAGATCTCAAAATTGTACATTACGTAGTAATCGGATGAAGTTATATAAATAATGGTAGGTTGGTAAATTTGACAACTTAACTAAAGCTATTTTAGTCTTGCATTAACCAAAAGAGCTATTGCAACTAATATGCTGAAATATACGTAGGCTTGGGCTTAGAGGAAAATATTGTCGAGACCTATCCTAAAATGAATCCCTTAAAAAAGATTATTTGCAGTCTGCCCCAAAATTATACTAGGAGCATATGAAACTTACATCAACAATCGTCCGTGGATAATGCGGATACACAATGCTAGTATTAGTCATTGCAATATCTCGTAGTTCCCTTGACATCTGCAGAGGCGACCAATCAAAATTATCTCGGTGTTTAGCCATTCCAGCAATCAAAATTATATATATATATATATATATATATATATATATATATATATATATATATATATATATATATATATATATATATATATATATATATATATATATATATATATATATATATATATATATATATATATAGGAATGTTACAGTGAGCTATGAGCTACGGAAGGAAAAAATGAGCTACGATCATTTTGACCACCCTAGAAGTTTTGGAATCTTGTGACAATTGGTGTGTGTGTTGTCTAGGGTAACATGATCATCCTCACCAATTTTTAAGGAATTCCAAAACTTCTAGGGTCATCAAACGGTAGAAGCAAAATTAACGGTTACTACGGACGGTGGATAAAGGTTCTACTGTTTCATGACCCTAGAAGTTTTGGAATTCCTTAAAAATTGGTGAGGATGATCATGTTACCCTAGACAATACACCCACCAATTTTTACGAAATTCCAAAACTTCCAGGGTTGTAAAAATGATCGTAGCTCATTTTCTCCTGTCATAGCTCATAGCTCACTGTAACATTCCTCTCTTTCTCTCTCTCTCTCTCTCTCTGTCTGTCTCTCTCTCTCTCTCTCTATATATATATATATATATATATATATATATATATATATATATATATATATATATATATATATATATATATATATATATATATATATATATATATATATATATATATATAGGGCTGTTATACTGCGCTGTGAGCTGCGGAGCAAAAGTGCGCTGCGATTTTAAGCCATCGGATCTGGTGTGAACCGACGGATGAGATTCACCCCCATAAAACGAAATCGCTGTTACTGTAGCGGATACAGTAACAATGATCCATTCTCCGGTGAACAGGAATCCTGCATGCCATCATCCCGAGCTGAGGGGCTCTCCGGTGAACGGCTCCGACTGGCCCCGTCCCGCCCTCCTTCTCAGACTCCGGCCCCGCCCTCCTTCTCCGACTCCGACCCCACCGTCCTTCTCCGACTCCGACCCGGCCCGCCCTCCTTCTCCGACTCCGGCCACGCCCCGCCCTTCTTCTCCTTCTCCGGCCTCGCCTCGCGCCGCCCTCCTTCTCCAACTTCGGCCGCAGCCCCGCCCTCCTTCTCCGACGCCGACCCCACTCCCTCTGACTCTGGTCCCTGGTACAATGATCCATCGGAGAAGGAGGGAGGGGCAGCGCTGGACTCGGAGGAGGAGGGCGGGGCGGAACTGTAGTCGGAGAAGGAGGGCGGGCGGGGCAGGAGTCGGAGAAGGAGGGCAGGTGGTGACGGAGTCGGAGAAGGAGGGCGGGTCGGGCCGGAGAAGGAGATCTTTGGTCGGGTGAATCTCATCCGTCGGTTCACAACATATCAGACGGCTTAAAATTGCAGCGCACTTTTCACTCCGCAGCTCACAGCGCAGTATAACATCCCTCTCTCTCTCTCTCTCTCTCTATATATATATATATATATATATATATATATATATATATATATATATATATATATATATATATATATATATATATATATATATATATATATATATATATATATATATATATATATATATATATATATATATATATATATATATATATATATATATAGAGAGAGAGAGAGAGAGAGAGAGAGAGAGAGAGACAGAGACAGAGAGAGAGAGAGAAATGCTTAAATGCGATCCTGCAGTCCGTGCGGTCCACATCCGCAGCCGTCCGATGCGGTGCACCGCACCGCGCGCGCGGCATCGGACGGCTACGGATGCGGACCGCACGGACCGCAGACCGCAGTGAAGCATGCCCCTCTATATATATATGTTCTGTTATATGAATTCTGTTGTAACCAGTTGAATGTTAGTTATCTATTTGCTTTTGGCTTATAAAATACTAGTGTATGCCCGTGCATGTCGACACTGTAGTGGGCTGCCTTAGGCGGCAACACACTTATCGACAATGTAGTGAGCCACATTCGGCGACAACACACCTGCCGACAATGCAGTGGGTCGTCTTCGGCGGCAAGACACCCCCGGGTATCATCACTCACATTGTCATATTTGGCGCAAACTCACCTGACCACCTTTGGCAACAAAATACTTTCGGCGACAACACCGGCTTACAGCGGCCCCGCCTCGACGGACCGACAAGCCCGACACCACCAACAGCGGCTGAGACATTCGCTGCCACCTAAGCGCCCGCCTTTGAAGGTAAAACCCAGTTCCTATGGTCTCGCTCCGGTGGACCGACCACCCTAGCAAAACTAGATTTAAAATCCTACGGCCTTGCTCCGTTGCATGCTCGTACCGATTGGCACGAAGTGAGCGCCTTTACGCAACCAACCCCCCCTTAGAGAGAGAGAGAGAGAGAGAGACCGTGGGGAAGAGAGTGTGTGAGAGAAACGAAGAGAGAGACGGAAGGAGAGAGAGAGAGAGAGAGAGAGAGAGAGAGAGAGAGATCTCGTGCGCTACGTACGCCCCTTTTTTCTTTCACGTTCGACCCCCCCTCCCTCTCTCTAAATACCGTCCGATCTTCTCTTTTCTGTGCACCTTCTCTCTCTCTCACTGCCTTCCTTATCAAGCATGCAAACCAACTGTCCAAACCCAGCTAGCTATGTAGCACGTTAGAGAATCTGGCTCCCTCTCTATTCGACCTTATCACAGCCATCCCTTGAACACAACCTATGTTCGAGTCGTCCATATCTCAATCTCTAACTGCTACCCGCAGCCATTTGAGAAGCCCAAGCCCAGCTTTATCCGATCCCCCTCTCAATCCTGATCGCAGCCACCCCTCCTCCCCTCTCAAACCTGATCCCAGCCGTTCGAGATCATCCTTTAAACCTGGCGATCCGAACTCATCTTGATTTCCCCCCCTCTCTCTTCGTGACACCTCAGCCCATGCATTGATCACAACCCTCCCAAACCCATGCACACACGTCCACACCCCCCTCGCGAATCTCTCCCCCCGTAAAAAACCTACGCACGTCCCCCTTCTCTCGGATTCTCTCTCTACATCTCTGATTGTCTCTCTCACCTCTCCGATCCTGATCTCTTCTTTCCCTTACATCAGATCGCAGCTCTCTCTCTCTCTCTGTAGCCGACCTGATCCCAATCGTCCTTTTTCTCTAGAGAGAGAGAGAGATCGGGGAAAGAGAGAGAGAAGAGATAGAGAGAGACGGGGGGAGAGAGAAAGATTGTAACATCCGCCCCAAACACACAAGATTTTGTCCGCTTTGCCCGTGCTCGCACGAGAACTTCCCAGGAAGGTCACCCATCCTAGTACTGCTCTCGCCCGAGCACGCTTAACTACGGAGTTCTTATGAAATCCGTAGCGGCGCACGGTTTTAAAACACATCTTCTATGTTTGGGAGGGAAAATTATATAAGTAGCTCATGATCTTCTTTTCTCCAGGCGATGTGAGGCTGACTCATGGCCTTGTACACCTCACCTCACCTCACCTCATTCATCTTGGCATCCCAGCCTCAGGAGTCTTGGCTCTTGGCCTATTGGATCTTGGTCGTCACAAAGATCCTAGGGAAGGGATAGAGACGAAGAGAGAGAGAGAGCTAGAGAGATCTGGGAAAGAGAGAGAGAGAGAGAGAGAGAGAGAGAGAGAGAGAGCCGGAGGAGAGAGAAAGATAGAGAGAGAGATGGGAGAGAACTAGTCAGTAGTTTCGTTTTGTCTAGTCAGCACAAAACCGACATTCCTTGTTATATAGATAGACATTATTGGATGATATAATCAATTGAATAAATAGAAATTCAGCAAAAGTTGTATAATAGTTTTCAGTAGGGGTGGCAATGGGTCGTGTCGTGTCGGGTTTGTGTCGTGTCTAGTTTCGTGTCGTGTCCAAAACCTCTAGACCCGGACCCGCCCCGTTTAATTAATCGTGTCTAGATCCTAAACCCGTACCCGACTCGCTAATAAATGGGTAGACCCGATAAGACCCGGTAAGACCCGTTTACTACCCGGGTCTATTCAGTTGACCCGATCCGACCCAATCTGACTCGACCCGACCTGACCCGAAAGACCCGCTGGTATTATATATTATAGTATCGGATTGCGGGTAGACCCGACCTGTTGAATACTAAACGGGTCTTCCCGGGCCTACCGTGTCCAGACCCTAAACCCGAACCCGACCCGTTTATTAAACGGGTCTATCGTGTCGACCCGATTATGACCCGAACCCGTTTAACCCTGACCCAGATCCGCTAACTTTGTGTCGGGTCTGCCGTGTCGGGTTCGAAATTGCCAGCCCTAGGTTTCAGCAAAAAGTTTTATTTTTAGAATATATTTTTTTTAAATCTTCAAATGTGAAATAAGGATACCCTAATCCACACAACCTGACCCACCCTTCCAATTTGAGCTTGGGCTGAGTAATACTGGTTTGAGGTTATTGGATTGACTAACGAGTTGTGGGTTATAGTATTTCGGTTGGGCTTGGGTTTAGACTCAACTTGACCGAGTCGCCACCTTACCTCTAGCTACCGGACAAAAATTACTATCCAACAGTTTCAACCACAATACTTCTTTTAATAGAAATACACTAACTTTACAATTTTACATACTTACCTTGACCCCGAGTCCCGACTGGACCGGCAGTCAAGGACAATACTTTTTAACCAAACAGAATCCTTTACAAACTCTTTACATACCCGATCAATCACTTCCGTCCATTGTATCCAGTTCCGATTAGTGAATCTCTCATCCCTGATCGGTATACAAATAGAATGTTGTGATCCGGTATGTAAAGAGTCTGTAAGCCTTATACTGGTTAAACAATATTGCTTGGCCCGTAAATTGACGAGTAATGCTATTTGAACAATCTGCAGCGATAAAAACTTTAACAAACCAGACCCATGCATTGGTGGCAGGGCAAACGGAAGAACGATTTTGTTCCAACCTCCTTAAAGAGGTTGGAACATTCACGACTCTCTCATTGGTCTATTTTAAGGGCTTTTGGTCATTTCGCTATGATTAATAAGATGAAATAACATGCATGCCCTTGAAATGTACGAGAGAACCGTGGATGTTCTATCCTCTTTAAGGAGAGTTGGAACAAATTTATTCTCAGGTAGTCGCACCAAGCGGGTCCCGCCACCAGTGCATGGTATTTTGTCAAAGTTTTTGTCGTTGCAGATTGTTCAAGTTAGGGGTGACAATGGGTCGTGTCGTGTTGGGTTCGTGTCGTGTCTAGTTTCGTGTCGTGTCCAATACCCTCAGACCCGGACCCGACTCGTTTAACTAATCGTGTCTAGATCCTAAACCGGTACCCGACCCGCTAATAAACGGGTAGACCCGATAAGACCCGTTTACCACCTGAGTCTATTCAGTTGACCCGATCCAACCCAATCCGACTCGACCTGATCCGAAAGACCCGCTGGTATTATATATTATAGTATCGGATTGCGGGTAGATCCGACCCGACACGACCATTGAATACTAAACGGATCTTCCTGGGTCTACCGTGTCCAGACCCTAAATCCGGACCTGACCCGTTTACGACCCGAGGCCGTTTAGCCCTGACCCAGACCCCCAACTTCGTGTCGGGTCCGAAATTGCTCGCCGCCCTAGTTCAAGTAGTAATTGGCTCCGTAATTGGAGAGGAGTGGAACCCAGGCTCCAATGCACATCTCAGCTCATCTTGAGCTCAGATTTCCTCAGCCGGTCGGTGGGCCCGTCGCACATTACAACCGCATGCAGTCGGCTGGAGTGCGATCCACTATCGGTCACCTGCTATCGTGCGGCTGTGATTCACATCGGGCCCACCGACGGGAGGAGATCTAAGCTCTTTAATCTTATCTAAAAGCTCAAACGCTTGGGTCATTACAGGACCGTACATAAATGTGCTACACGTGTCGTATTATCATTGGGGGTGAGGTCAAGTGGGTCTGATGAATGGTGACGCTCTCCAAAACGGTGAGCAAGCGGCGCCACATCGTTGACCCAGACGCGGCGCCGTGTTAGCGCGGGCCGCGCTTTCTGGTGCGGAGCACCAGATCCCGGCCTCCATTTTTTTTCTCGTAATTATTTATACGAAATGGCAATATAAAATGCGATAAAAGAGGGTTTTTATTTCCTTAATGCGGTAATAATTAGATGGAAAGGAGGATGTGGTCACCGGCAGTCATCTTCCCGCACAAACGGGAATCCATGCCGGTAATTACAGAACAAAACCCGCTGGGTCTCCCATCGGAGCTAAACGAACAGGTCCAAAACCCTCGGGTGCCCCTCCGGCGTCCGGTATCCCCGGCCGCTCTCCGCGCTCGTCATCACCGACTCCTCCGAGTTCATCGACGGCGTCGCGGGGCGCGGCCGCCGATTCACCTCCCCCTCGCCGCCCGCCGACAGGCCAAGGTCCAGATCGCACGCCTGGGGGCCCTCCGCCGCTGATGCACCCTTACGACGCTTCGCCGTAGGGAAGGACCACCCGGCCTTGGCCCGCCGCTCGTAGAGCGGTCCCTCCGCCACCGACGACTCCGGATCGGGGCCGTTCCCGGAAGCGCCGAGGTCCGGCTGGGGCCGCAGCGTGCCACCGCGGAGGACCGTGTCGACCGCCGCCTGGCAGAGGTGCCAGTTTCCGGTCCAAAGCAGGCCGACGGCGCCGTTCACCGGGTTGATCGTCCGCCCGCACGCCTCGAAGAGCAGGGACCGGAAGAGCGCTGCGCGTACAACAGGATCAGCAGCGGGCTAAGATCTGAGAAATGAAGGAGATCGGAGCTAGGGATTGGCGGTGGCGGTGAGGGTTTTTACCGGGCCGCTGGGGATCGGGAACGGCGGAGATGAAGGACATCAGGCCGGCGCGGCCGAAGAACTTGGCGACGAAGACGGTGGCGTGGCCCTGCGCGTCGGCGCTCTCGATCCACTGGAGGCACGGCCGGAGCACGCAAGCATCGCCGCAGCCCTTCCGCAGAACCCGGCACCCGTTGCAGCTCATGACGATGACGATCGGTGAGCTCTCATCAACCGGCGACCGTCCGATGGCTGGACTAGGTCAGTTTCTTCTTTGTCGTTTTCGGATTTTTGTCTGGGCCGCAAGAATCAACGGCGAGGGGAGAGAGGGCTTACCGGCCGGAATCCGGATAGGAGGCGGAGCGGGGGGGGGAGTGGGGGGTACTTATAAAGGGGCAGCCCGTAGCCGGGGGCAGGGGTTTAGTTAGTTAACTCGAGAATAGGGTTAGTTGTAGGGTTGTTCCGGTCAGTGCATAGCTATACGTGACGGGTTTTTCTCCGAGGGGAGGGGGTTAAGTTCCAAGGTCCTCGGGTTTGCGCGGCTCCGTGTTTCCGCGGTTCGTCTCCTTCTACACCGTCCGATCCTTCCGGACATAATTATAGATGCGCTTGATAGTTGATACTCTTATTGGTGGCTGGTTACCTTACGTGGATAAACTATTTGGCCCCATAGCTTTAACTTTTTTTTTTTTTTGGGCAAATTTGACTTAACCCCTCAAAATTATACTCTAATTAGTAAGTCACCCTCCTTTTAATCGATATTAGACTTACCCCCCTAAAAATAAGACTTTGTATCCCCATAACAATATGATATTTAGACATACACTCACATAATTAAATGATATTTAGGCATACCTCCCATTCTAGCTCATTATCATATAGGAATTTGGGGGTGTAAGTCAAATTGGGGGGTAAGTTTAATAATGATTAAAAACGGGTGACTTACTAATTAACATGTAATTTTGGGGGGTAAGTCAAATTTGCTCCTTTTTTTTTTTTTCGCGAATTGGTGATCGGTCCTTTAAACAGATTGTATTGAACGATAAGGACAGACGAATAGATGCTTTAACGTTAGGCCTTCCTTTTAGATAAAATGTCCATTTTACTCCTATATATATATATATATATATATATATATATATATATATATATATATATATATATATATATATATATATATATATATATATATATATATATATATATATATATATGGGTATAGTGAGATCACATTAAAGATTAACAATTCGATAAAACTAGATTAACAATTCGGTAAAAAATCACATTTCACTATAGCAATGCAAAGAGTACAAATATGCGCAGACTGTTAATCTTTGCTACAGTAAAATCACACTGTAAAAAAAAAATACTACAGTAAAATCATTCTAGAAAAAATCTTTTTTTTTAAAAAAAAATCTCGCTTTAAAAAATATTGTTACAGTGGAATCACTGTACAAAGGGTAACAATATGTAAAGTATTGTAGCTAAAGAGTAACAATTGCAGATTACTACTCTTTGATGCAGTGAAGAGTAACATTTGTGATTTTTTTAAAGGAAAGAAAAGTCAACGGAGATACTTGATATAAATGTATTTTTTTCTGGAGGGACTTGCTGCAAACCCATCTTGTTGTCTATTCTTTTCACTAAGCCGATCTCTTGTCAGGGACCTAACACTAGATCCCCCCCACCCCCACCCCCCCTTTTTGGTACTGAAGTTACAACCTACCGGTGCAACTGCACGAGTACCAACCCCCTGGCCAGGGTTCAAAACATATCATCACAATTGCTTCTTTTTCATTTGGACGTGATCACGCCTGCTCAACTACAGCTGTAGACACACAAATTGTGTCTAACCCGAACCCGACTCGCATGCACCGATTCGGAGACAAACCCGACACGACCTCGGACCTGGACCCGACTCGCATGCACCGGTTCTGAGGCAAACCCGACACGCACTCGTACCCGGACCCGACTCGCATGCACCGACCCGGAGGCAAACCGGACCCGACCCGCGCCAAACAAGAGGCCGAGTGGGCCCATCCTCAAGTGGGACCCACTCGGCCCCCCTTCTAGAAATCTGAGCTACTTACCCGTGGGTAAGGGGTGGCCGGCCATGCAAGGAAGAAAGAAAAGAAAGAAAAGAAAGAAAGAAAGAAAAGAAAGGAAAGGAAGGGAAATGTAAGAAAAGAAGAAAAAGGAAAGAAATACCGCCATGCACGGGGGGAGGTTGCGTATGACGTCTACATAAGCGTGGATCTGCGCCGATCCCTCGATCCGACGGACAAGAAACGAAGCCAGGTCGCCATCGACTTTATGTACAAGATTCAAATAAATTTAAAAAGGATTGAGCCATAACTACTCTGCCAGAAAAGGAAAGCAAATAAAGGTTTATTCTCCTCTTCAATGGAAAAATAAATTTTGGATAGTTATGGGAGAGATATTAAAGGGATTCAAATAAATCTTTCTATATCTCTCCCCTCCACCCTTCACCTATAAATAGAGGGGGAGGGGGAGGGGGAAGGCTCAAAGGGTCGTCGAAGTCGAAGTTGGAGCTAAAGATAAGGCGAAGAAGCTCTGCAGAAGAGGAGACGCACTCTTCATCGGCCCAAGGCTTCACGAGGCACGGGCAAGCCCATCCCTTCGAGACCGGCTTAGTCCATTGAAAGCCCTCATCAGAGTGAAGACCCTTGTATAATAAGACCAAGCATTCGACTCCGTGTACGAAGAAGAAAGCTCGGAGAAGAAGAACCCTTCGACTCTGAAGACGCCAAAAGCAAAGGCCTAAGAAGAAGATCGGAGTGGCACTACCCCGTCGTCTCTAACAACCCTTCGACTCCGATCAAGCCCAAAAGCCTGGAGAAGAAGAACGAAGTGGCATCACCCCGTCGTCTTCAACAACGCCCGCTCTATTCGTGAAAAGAAAGGTTGGAGAGGGACATCCGAAGCGGCGCTACACCCATTGTCTTCAAAGCAAAGCCGACGCCACAACCGTCGCACGGAGATCGGTGCTACCCCCGCCGTCTTCAAAAGAAGCATTTGACTCCGATCATGCCAAAGAAGTCAGGAGAAGAAGAGAAGCAAAGCCGGTGCTACACCCGTCGTCTTTAAAGCCAAGCCTTCGACTCTAATCACGCCAAACAAGCCCGGAGAAGAGAAGAAGTCAAGCCGACGCCATAACTGTCGAGGAAGCCGGAAGAAGCCTTGAAGAAGTAGCCATCGCCGTTCGAGAAGAAGATCGAGTCAACGCCGAAGCAAAAGCCAATGCAAGAAGCCAAAGCAAAATCCCCGATGAAGCCCGCGCCAAAGCAACGCAAGTGCCAAAGCCAAGCAACTACGCTGGTCACGAGCAAAGCACCGCACGTTCTAGCCGATACGCCGCGAAGTCCGGAAGAACTAAAGCATCGCAAGCCTCTACCCGTCTACGTTTGAGCGTAAGCGCCAAAGCAAAGCAAAAGCTAGAGCCACGCCAAAGCAAAGCCAAAGCCGAAAGCCAAAGCCAAAGTCGACACCAAAAGCATGATCGACGCCGCGAACCGACGATCAAGAACTCGAGGCCTAGCAAGGATCGAGGAAGACACGAAGACCGAGGAACGAAGCCGAAAACCCCCTAACCGAGAAAGCACGAAGCACGGAAGGGACAAAAGCAACGACGGATACTCCTTAGCCTCTCAACGAACCCTCACCTTGTAAAGACCCCTATTCTGGGCAACTCCATCAGAGCTCTCACACAAATACCACGTGGAGACGCAGATCAAAGGAACCCTCCAGAGGATCTCTCCTACAATCTCTTGATCGAATATTCGCCGCACTCGGCTCACCACCCCCGAGCCCCCGGGTCCCGGCATCTGTAATCTCCGTGTGTTTTACAATAAAGACGACCTGTATCTTTTTCTGCGCATACAACAACGTTAGTGGCTCTTGGGATTTGAACTGAGGACCTGTGCCTAAATGATGCTATGTTGAAAATACCCTAACTCTCGAAGGGGTGATCCGGATGGATTAGTCTCGACATGCAAAGCAATGCGGCTACTTTGATAGACAAATGTGGAGGATCGATCAAAGAATTAAAAGAAGCGTGAGGTAGAGTAAGAGGTGAGAGAGAGAGATAGAGGAGGTGTGTGTGTGTGTCTGAGAGAGAGGGATCTGCCCAACTAATCTCCACTAACACCTAAACATATGGAGACCCATTCACCACTACTCATAACAAAACATCGACTACCCACTACAATTATTACTGAAACCACTTCCTAAATTAGTAAACATAAAACAAGAAACATAATAACGAAAACCAAAGTTAAAGGCTGATTTGCATCATCCTTCAACACTCCCCCCTTGATGCAAAATAATTCACACCATGTAAGGTTTTGAATTTGAAGAATTTCTCATAGGAGAGAGCGTTGACAACTCGTGCTTAGATTCTCTCCACGTTCGTCACTCGGACCTTTTGGGCAGAGGCCATGTTGACCTCTGTCAACCTTATTAACATCACCTCTTCTTCAGTCCTCTCTAGTGTTTCTCTTTACAAGCGCCTCTATGGCATCCCTTCCGACTACAGCATGTTGCGTACTTTCGGGTGCACAAATTTTGTCCTCCTTCATTCCCATGAGCTTAACATGCTGTCAGCTAGGTCCATTAAGTGTGTGCTCTTGAGGATCAGTTCTGAGCACAAGGGGTATCGTTGATATGACCCCTTGGTTTGTTATCTTTGCATCTCTCGACATGTTTATTTTGTCGAGGATATTCTCTATTACTCTGCTACGTCTCAGGATCTTACTTTCTTTGAGGTTCCTACAACCCCCTCCTTAGTGTCTCGATAGGCTCCTCCTGCGATATCCTATTTTTCTTCTCCATCTACTACTTTTGTCCCTGCTCTTGATCCCTTACGTCCTGTTACAGTGGTAACCCCTCCTCCTAGCTTGAGTCATTCTCCTCTTTCCTTCTCAGATGATGTTTCCCTTGTGACTCACTCGTCTCCCTTGGGTCCTTCGTCTTCTTCACGTGTTTCAACCTTTTCTCAAGTATATTTTTGTCGTCATTAGCCTAACCCATTGCCTGTCATACCTTCGTCTGACAAGACTTTTTTGGTATGCCGTCTACTTCGAATAGCCCTCCTTTACCGGATGTGGATCCTAACACTCCTCCTCCCTACCCCCAGCACGATCACCGACCAATTTGGCTACTTTTTTAACTATTTTGGTTTTGTTACAATCACTACCTACTCGCCTCAGTTCTTTGCTTACCTTACCTTCCTTCATATAGACAGAGAGCTCAAGTCTTATAGAGAGGCACTGTAGTACCCTGTGTGGAAGCATGCTATGATTGAGGAATTCTAGGCCTTCGAGTAGACTCAGACATGAGAGGTTGTCCTTTTGCTTGCTGGTGTTGAGCCCATCAGCTGTAAGTGGGTCTTCAAGTTCAAGCGTCGTTCCGATAGCTCCATTGATTAGTATAAAGCCCGTCTCGTTACTAGAGGTTTCACCCAGGAGTATGTGATTGATTATGATTAGACTTTTGTCCGTTGGCTCAGATGATCACCATTCAGACCCTCCTTGCTGTTGTTGCTACTAGAGGTTGATCTCTGCTTTAGATGGATGTAAAGAATATATTTATTCACTGTGATCTCTCTGAGGTTGTCTATATGCAGCCTTATCCTGGTCTCAGCACACCTTCTCAATACATCTATCGCCTTTGTCGGGCTATCTATGGATTCAAATAGGCACCTCATGGCTGGTATGAGTGTTTTCGTCATGCAGTTAGTGAGATCAGCTTTGTGGAGAGCTTCATGATCACTCTATTTCGTGCTGCTTCCTCCCAAGACCGGGCCATCATCCTTCTCTATATCGATGACATGATCCTTATAGGTGACGACTCCGGTGCCTTAGTCTCTCTTTAGCAGTATCTTCAGAGTTAGTTTTAGATGAAGGATCTTGATCCCCTACGTTACTTTCTTGGCCTGGAGGCTGCTAGGGGTGCTCGGGGGATTATGCTTTCTCAGTAGAATTACACGGCTGACATCCTTAGTTGGGTTGCATTATCTAACTGTCGTACGGTTGCCACTCCTCTTGCACTTCATGTGAAGCTACGTCCTGCTGATAGTGAGCCCCACTTAGATCTTACCTAGTATCAGGAGATAGTTGGTCAGCTAGTTAATCTTTGCATCAGCAGGCTGGATATTGCTCATGTAGTTAGTATTCTTAGCCAGTTCGTGGATGCACCTCACTCGGCTCACTATGCTGCTCTCCTACGGGCTCTCAGGTATCTTTGAAGCACTATTACCAGGTTGATCTTTTTCTCCTCGACCTCTTCTATGGTTCTTTGTGCCTATTCTGATGCTAACTAGATTGGTGACCCGACTACTCCTCGTTCGACTACTGGATTTTTTCTGTTTCTTGGTGAATTTCTTATCTCCTGGAAGAGTAAGAAGCAGATGGTTGTTTCCCTCCTAGCAATGAGACCGAGTTTCGTGCCATGACCACTACTACTAAGGAGATTGTTCATCTCCGACATCTTCTTTGGGGATCTTGGCGTTGATACTTCTGGACCTACAGCTCTTCATTGTGACAACAAGTGTGTTGTTCAGATTGTCAGCAATCTGGTGTTTCATGAGTGGATAAAGCACATTGAGCTCGATTGTTACTTCTCCATATTGCAATACGAGCCTGTGACCATCTCTCTGCCCTATGTGTCCTCGACAGTGCAGATTAATGATTTTTTCACGAAGTCACAACCCTCTCTTCGTTTGTGGTTCCTTATTAGCAAACTCTTAGTATTTGATCCACCGTGAGTTTGAGGGGGGGATATTAATGTATATTATAGGTTATATATATGAGTTCGGTGTACAATAATTATTCCCTACACATATACGATGCCTATATATTTGTGGCTATTGCCCTAATGAGAATTATCCGTCATTCTTGTGGGTGCAAAAATTGTACCGGACCAGATCAGAGCAGCATGGGCCCGCGCAACGGCCCAAATGGGTAAGCCCGCCTGGGCTCACATGGGCCCACTCTACGAGGCTCGCAGATCAAGCCCTACCCCTTATTGGGCCCGAACAACGGCCCAATAAGGGCCCAGCAAGGAGGCCCAGAACCAGTGCCACGTCATCATCGCCACGTCATCACTGCCATATCGGGCACGTGCCTACGCTACAAAAGGACCCCCAAGGCATCCAGGAAGGGGGTTGGTGATTCGATCAGAGGAAGAGAGGATCCAGAGCCAGAGCGAGAGCCCTCTATTCTCCCCACCTTGTTCTCTTCTAGTTGCTCCGTGCAACCCCACTGTACGAAGCTTCTCTCGGCCTGTCGAGAGAACGCTCAACCCTTTATATTCAAATTATAGTGAAGATCAGGTGGCACCTCTCGCCCGGAGACGTAGGTCGTAAGACCGAACTCCGTCACCAATCTTTGTGTCATCGCTCTTTATTCTCTCTATCTATTCTCCCATCTCTCTAACTCTGCAAACAATCCAATTCAATCAAGGCTGTGGGGGCGGGATTCTCGATCAAGGCGGCTCGGAAATTCCCCCCCACAATCTTTGGCGCCGTCTGTGGGATATCGATAGAGGTCTTACCCACACCTCTACCGACTCCTATTCAGCTTGTGGTGACGAGCCACAAGTCCTCCTCCAAATCAACCTCAACGCCTTCATCACGCCGACATCAACACGCTCAATGGTGAAGGCCAGTACCAACCCACCAAAGGCGGGTGCTGAACGAACAAACGATATGCTGATCGAAGAAGAACAAGAAGTCTCGGTTGCAACCAACCAAAGAAATGTTCGGGAGTGGCTGGGGCCGCAAGGCAGCCATCCAGAAGGGCACAGCGATCGGCGAGGCCCGTCATCCCCGAGGCGTCGATCTGGCAAAGAGCACGCCACCCAAGGGGACAACAATCTAACTACATACCAAATTTCGGCTGCTGATTTCCAGCTGTTGAACCTTCTCAAGAGGAACGCAGCCCTCGAGCAAGAGAGGGATTCCCTAAAGAAGGTAGCTGAAAGAGCGGGGGTTGTGGCCCATAACTCTCCAACTGCCGATGAAGACCAACCAAGGACTCGCCCCGCCGTGATTCATCATCTTGAAGAATCACATGTGCTACGTATCGAGAGGCGTCAAGTATCCACACAAGCACCAAGGCAAACGGTGTGGGATCGCCTCGACGTCAACGGTGCGCCCAACTATCGCGGAGAAGGATCGCCTCAATCAACAGGGTCCACTAGACATTCTATCTCTTCGCACACGAAAGCAACAGATGCCCGCAAGCTGCTCAACCGACTAAGACATACTGCCGACGTGGGACGCCGCCATCAAGACCGTAGGCAACTAATCACCTCGGTGGGACCACTGCATCCCAAGGTTCTTGCAATACCATTTCCTATGGGTTGGCGAACACCGAACCTACCAAAGTTCAACTGCATCCAGGGAGACCCTGCTCTCCATATCCTAGCCTACAAGCAGGCCCTGACACCCTACGAATTTGAGAACCATGTTCTTTGCCGTATGTTTGCGGGAAGCCTCGAGGGACCTGCCCTCGACTGGTACTACACACTGCCTACTGGTACGGTGACTGCATTTAAAGAATTGGCTGAACTCTTCATGGACCATTACCGGCTAAACTTAAAGCCGGAAAAGAAGCTGGATACACTCTACCGGCTGAAGATGGGCTCCGATGAGTCTCTAAGGAGCTTCACGATGAGGTTTCATAATGAGCACTCTGAGCTCACCGGTCGGTCCCATAATGAGGAGGCCATCATGTTGGCATTCTAGAATGCTATCCGGCCAGAGCTCCACGTCTACACCGACTTCATCCGGCATCCTCCCAGTAACCTGGAAGCGATGTTCAAGCGCGTACAGCGAGAGATAGAGGTGGAAGACAATCAGCGGGTCAGAAGATTACGCGAGCCCCGCGAGTCTCATGACTCCCGACATAAGAAAGATGATGAAGCCCCGAATGAAGCACACTACAAGAAGTCTGCCCATGCTGCGTCCGACCAAAAGGCCCAGGCCAAAAGGTACAATGAAGATCCGAAAGCCCCTCCAGCAGAGAAGAGGCGAACTCCAAGGGAGCAAAGGGTATTCACTGAGTTGAATACCTCCATTGAAGACATCTTTGCCTACTTGCAGAACGATCCCTTTTGCAAATGGCCACAGCCTCTCCCTCCAAATTCTGACCAGGCAGGAGATACGACAGCCTACTGTGAGTTTCATCGCAGCCATGGCCACCCAACCTCTACATGTCGGAAGCTAAAGCATCACATCGAAGACCTGATCCAAGAAGGGCGGCTCGATGGCTACCTCGCTAACAAGGAACCAGGTCGAGAGAAGTAAAGGCAGTAGCAGTGGAGAAAGAAGGTCAATGTAACACGTGGATGCATAATCGTAACGTCCGCGGGGCAACCTCTAAAAAAAAAAATATAACCGCAACTTTGTTCTATCAATAAAGTGTCTCTTTTTTCTCAAAATCAAATCTCTCGAAGTTCGATTCCGCCGTTCAAGTCGGAAGCTCGAAGGCAATTCGGCTACGCCTTCTCGAGACTAAAGTCTGATAAAAAGGCTCCTGGCAACCCAGGTCAACCAAAGACCTTCGATTCCGCCCATTCAAGTCGGAAGCTCGAAGGCAATTCGGCTACGCCTTTTCGAGGCTAAAGTCCGATAAAAAGGCTCGTGGCAACCCAGGTCAGCCAAAGACCTTCGATTCCGCCCGTTCAAGTCGGAAGCTCGAAGGCAATTCGGCTACGCCCTCTCGAGGCTAAAGTCCGATAAAAAGGCTCCTGGCAACCCAGGTCAACCAAAGACCTTCGATTCCGCCCATTCAAGTCGGAAGCTCGAAGGCAATTCGGCTATGCCCTCTCGAGGCTAAAGTCCGATAAAAAGGCTCCTGGCAACCCAGGTCAACCAAAGACCTTCGATTCCGCCCATTCAAGTCGGAAGCTCGAAGGCAATTCGGCTACGCCCTCTCAAGGCTAAAGTCCGATAAAAAGGCTCCTGGCAACCCAGGTCAACCAAAGACCTTCGATTCAGCCCATTCAAGTCGGAAGCTCGAAGGCAATTCGGCTACGCCCTCTCGAGGCTAAAGTCCGATAAAAAGGCTCCTGGCAACCCAGGTCAACCACAGACCTTCGATTCTACCCATTCGAGTCGGAAGCTCGAAGGCAATTCAACTACGCCCTTTCAAGGCGAAAGTCAGATAAAAATGCTCCGGACAATCCAAGTCAAGCCAAACTATCAACTATACTCATCTGAGGCGATGAGAATAAGTCCAAGGCAGACGTCGCCGCTTTGACATGCTACAAGCCCAAGGCCCTACCCTTGGCACTCGAAGACAAAGTCCGAGGCGACCAGCGCCTTGGCATTCTACAAGCCCAAGGCCCAGCCCTTGGCATTCGAAGACAAAGTCCGATACATCGTCGCCGACGTATTGACATTCGATCAGAAGTCCAAGCGTAGTCTTGTCACTCAGGTCCAAGCATCAGATTGTCACTGGCCATCACCTTTTTTCGACGACTAACGGTTCCAAACCGGTCAGGGGGTGGTTGGTCTGACTCTGTCAGTGCGTGTCTCCACACTGGTGCAGTCGACGGTGGGTAACACGGGATAAAATGGTGCTTCCTTGATCCTGGCCAAGTCAACACCCTCACGTGACCGTAGTACCTGGTGAATGCAGTAACCAGGTACGGTAATACATTGGGTGAAGACCGGCTGGCCATCATGCGGCGTCATCCTAGATTATCTCTAAGAAACCCCCTTGAATATATCATTGTCCCTCGCCAACATCCCCGCGCACCAGCGTTTTACCGAAAAAGTGTCGGTTTCAAATAGGGCTGAAATTCGAAAAATACACTATTTTCAATACCGACACTTTTTGGCCTCTTCTAGCAGCCCCAATAAGGGGGTGTCGGCATCAACAAGCAACCCCCCCTCGGTTTCGCACAAAAACCGAATGGGGAGGAGGTGACGGCACACCATCAGCACACCCCTCGGTTTTGTCAGAAAACCAAGAGGGGGTGTGTGTCGGCATTAACAAGCAACCCCCCTCGGTTTCGCACAAAAACCGAGTAGGAAGGGGTGACGGCACACCATCAGCAGCATACCCCTCGGTTTCGTCAGAAAACCGAGAGGGGGTGTGTGTCGGCATCAACGAGCAACCCCCCCCTCGGTTTCGCACAAAAACCGAGTAGGAAGGGGTGACGGCACACCATCAGCAGCATACCCCTCGGTTTCGTCAGAAAATCGAGAGGGGGTGTGTGTCGGCATCAACAAGCAACCCCCCCTCGGTTTTGCACAAAAACCGAGTAGGAAGGGGTGACGGCACACCATCAGCAGCACAGCTCTCGGTTTCGTCAGAAAACCGAGAGAGGGTGTGTGTCGGCATCAACAAGCAGCTCCCCCCTCGGTTTCGCATAAAAACCGAGTGGGGAGGGGGTGACGGCACACCGTCAGCAGCACAACTCTCGGTTTCGTCAGAAAACCGAGAGGGGGTGTGTGTCGGTATCAACAAGCACCACCCCTCAGTTTCGTCAGAAAACCGAGAGGGGGTGCGTCGGCATCAACAACAATCTACCTCTTGGTTTCGTCAGAAAACCAAGAGGGTGGTAGTCGACGTTATCCAAACCTATTGATTTGCTTGTACAAACTTCACAAGAGAAAAAAAATCTCCTCTCTCATCAAGGGCGAGCACGCGGTAACTGTTACGTCATCACTGGGGCCCGACTGCAGTCCCTAGTGAGCACAGTAACTAGGTGCAGTTGGGTGTCGGACAGAACGGATGAGTTACCGCGTGCCGAGGCATCTCTAAAACACTAGCCCAAAAAAACCTGGCCGGCGCGTTCTTAAGAATCATCTCTCTATAAAGGTGAATACCGAAAAAGTTACACGTCAAGGCGAACAATGTTTCACGTCCACTTTGACCGTTTTTTCGATGCCTACACAACGGCACCTTATACGCATTCATCCGACATGTGTATGAAAAGTTACGGCTATCAGAAATTTTTGAGGTACTTTTCTTCAAAGACAGACATCGGAAAAGTTGTACGTCAAGGGGAACCATATTTCACGTCTACCTTGATCAGTTTTCCGACGCCGACGCAATGGCGCCTTATACGCATCGATCCGATGCTCGTATGAAAAGTTATTATTGTCGGAGGCTTTCGAGACATTTCTTCTTGAAGACCAACTTCGGAGAAGTTACACGGCAGCGACGGTCACACTGACGCCTTCAACCTGGTTCACTATGCGACCAACCCGCAGCAGGCCAAACACTGCACATAAGAGAAGAAATCATGCCTCTCCTCGCGAGCATGGGTACTTGGCGGCAGCGGGTCAGAATGGGGACAAGGGGTTGGATGAACCAAACCCCCCTCCTACACGCTCTCCTCACACATACCTCATGCACACGCTACTCCTTGTAGCCAACAGAGACAACCCGGCGTGGCGTCGGACAAGCCAAACGCTCACCCCCCTTTCCGCGCGACCTCCTCAAGCTCATCCAACTCGGCCTCACCGTCACCGACAAGTGCGGCCGCCTCCCCGCCCGCGGCGACGGCGGCCGCCCCTGCGTCTGGCAGTTCAACTTCCGCGAGTTCGACGCCCGGACCGACGTCTTCGCCGCCGACTCCATCGAGCTCCCCCGCCGCTTCGGCGAGCTCCTCATGTCCTCCGGCGTCGTGCTCGACGACGGTGTCAGCTGGGTCACGTTCCACAGCGGGTACGACTTCGGGTACCTCCTCAAGCTCCTCACCTGCCGGCACCTGGCCTCCCCGACACCTAGGCTGGTTTCCTCAACCTCATCCGGCTCTACTTCCCCACCGTCTACGACGTCAAGCACCTCATGAAGTTCTGCAACAGCCTCCATGGGAGGCTGAACAAGCTCGCCGAGATCCTGGAGGTCGAGCGGATCGGGGTCTGCCACCAGACCGGCTCCGACAGCTTGCTCTGCTCTGCTCTCTCACCGAAAACAAAGGAAAAAAAAAAGGGGGAGGAGGGGGCCGCAGCACCCTCTTCCTCTTCTCCTCCGATCCAGTCGGAAGGGCCGCCCGACTCCCGCCCGCAGCCCCCTTCTCCAACCCGAGCGGGGCCAGCCCCCCGGCCCGCGCCCGGAGCCACGCGCCGACCGCAATGCGCGCCCCGCGGCGCAGCTCGTGCGCAGCCCGCCGCTGCGCCCCACGCAGCTGTCCGTGCGCAGCCCGCCCGCCTGCGCCGCTGCCCCGCGCCGGTCCGGCCTCTGCGCCGCCTGCGCCCGGGCCTTCGCTGCCTTCACGAGCCAAAGTAGAAACAGAGGGAGAGAGAAAGGAAAGAAAGAGAGAGCAGCACCAGCTCTCTCACGCGAAAGGAAAGAGGAGAGAGGCCAGATCGGGTTAGCTGCAGTCTCACGTGAATGTGAGCCAAACAGAGAAAAGGAAAGAGAGAGCAGGGTACGCACGTGAATGGAAAGCAGAGAATGGAAAGAGAGAGAGAGAGAGAAAGGAAAGGGAGAGAGAGAGCGACGTTTGCTCTCATCCGAGTCAAAGCCAAAGAAGGAATAAAGAGAAAAGATATTCCCTCACCAAACGGGTCTCGGTACCCTCTCGGTAACCACTCGGTATGCTCTCGGTACCCACTCGGTATGCACTCGGTACCCTCTCGGTATCCACTCGGTCGAAAAACGCACTGCCTTTTCGGAAACACCCCCATGCAAAACCGAGACTTTTTGGCTTGCACCAAAAGGGTCTCGGTAACCACTCGGTATGCTCTCGGTACCCACTCGGTATGCACTCGGTACCCTCTCGGTATCCACTCGGTCGGAAAACGCACTGTTTTTTCAGAAACACCCCCTCGCAAAACCGAGACTTTTTGGCTCGCGCCAAAAAGGGTCTCGGCATCGGCGGAAGAAGGCTCTGCTAATACGAACCGCGGCACCGACAACCCTCGCCAACCGCGCCAGGATCCTAAAGCGTTTGCACCTTGGAATCCCAGCCGACCCAGGGGGTCCTGACCCGACTGGGAGGGGGTAACTGTGGGTGCAAAAATTGTACCGGACCAGATCAGAGCAGCATGGGCCCGCGCAATGGCCCAAATGGGTAAGCCCACCTGGGCTCACATGGGTCCATTCTACGAGGCTCGCAGATCAAGCCCTACCCCTTATTGGGCCCGAACAACGGCCCAATAAGGGCCCAGCAAGGAGGCCCAGAATCAGTGCCACGTCATCATCGCCACGTCATCACTGCCATATCGGGCACGTGCCTACGCTACAAAAGGACCCCCAAGGCATCCAGGAAGGGGGTTGGTGATTCGATCAGAGGAAGAGAGGATCCAGAGCTAGAGCCAGAGCCCTCTATTCTCCCCACCTTGTTCTCTTCTAGTTGCTCCGTACAACCCCACTGTACGAAGCTTCTCTCGGCCTGTCGAGAGAACGCTCAACCCTTTATATTCAAATTATAGTGAAGATCAGGTGGCACCTCTCGCCCGGAGACGTAGGTCGTAAGACCGAACTCCGTCACCAATCCTTGTGTCATCGCTCTTTATTCTCTCTATCTATTCTCCCATCTCTCTAACTCTGCAAACAATCCAATTCAATCAAGGCTGTGGGGGCGGGATTCTCGATCAAGGCGGCTCGGAAATTTCCCCCCACAATTCTCCCAAACCTATCCGTCTCTCTCTCTCTCTCTCTCTCTCTCTCTCTCTCTCTCTCCTAGGGTTGTGGTAACATGTACCAATTTGTTATCGCCTAAGCGAACTTGCAATTTGATAGTTTCATCACTATTGCGTGCTCAATAGACTTATCATCCCTGGCATATGGTTACTACTTACTACAACCACTATCCAAAAACAATACATCAGACTTAATTTCTTTAGAATTATGACAAGAAACAAGTTACATTCCTCTGTCTGTTCCACGTCCATGATAGCCACCGCTTCCTTGACCTTTTCTTGAAGGCTTTTGACTAGAAGTCCCTTCACCATTTCTAAGCCTATTAGGGCTCTTTGCCTTAGACTGAAAAGTATTCTCATGTTCTTTTTCACTGATCTGCTCATGAGCTTAAAGTGAACTTAATTCATTAAATGAATAAACCGATAAGTTCTTTGATTCTTCAATTGCGGTAGCAATAGAATCAGATTTGGAAGAAAGGCTTCTCAAAATATTTTCAACTACATTCTTGTCAGTAATATCCTTGCCAAGTGTTTTCATTTGATTATCAATGACAGTAACTCCAGAGAAATAATCTTCAACAGATTCACCATTTTTCATGTAAAGATTCTCAAATTCTCTTCGAAAAGTTTGCAATTTCATAGACTTTTACCTTGCCAACCCCTTGGAATCTTGCTTCAATATTGTCCAAGCATCTATTGACTTTGTGGCATTTGCAATTCTCGGGAAGATAGAGCCACGCGTAGCTTGTTGCAATACAAGTAATGCCTTTGCATCTTTCTTACGAAGCTCCTTCGATTCGGCTTGCCTCTATGTACCTTTCGAACTTTCTACTTCCGCGTAGCCATTCTCAACTTTGTCATCTTAATACTCCATTATTCATAATTTTCTCAGGTAAAAATAGGAACCAAAGCTTGAGACAGATCAAGAGTATTTGCTCCATTCATCGTGTTTTAAACAGTAGCACAAAACTTTTAACAAACACTTGATATGCAACGGAGTTACCACTCTTTAGAGCTTCACACTTACTATGATGTGATCCTTGAAGTTTGTTTGCTACAACAACGGAGTTACTTGACTTCCATGGGGGTGCCTCCTTGTTGAATTGAGAAAGCAAGCAGCAGCACAGAGGCACAGTGTGTGCCATCTCCATCTAGTTCCCTTGAAGGCATGGATCAGCCAAGGGAGGAAAATTTTCTTTCGTAAAAATCCTCAAATTGGAGCAAATATTCAAATTGGATACAACTCTCAGAGAGGAATACGCTCCCTGCCCATGTGACCTTCATAACAGCTCCGTTTGGTTCGAAGTATCCTGTGAGGTATTATGATTACGAGGTATTTTGGATACAAGGTATTCGCCTTACCGCACTTTTTGCGGTATTGAGTTGCCACAGTTATGAGGTATCTCAGATACGCCATATCGACTTACTGCACTGGATTCTGCAAAACAAATGTGGCAAATCGTACACAGTATTCTGAATACTTACCTCAAAGCGACTTACTGCACCGGATACTTCGAACCAAACGAAGCCAACATGAACCTATCTCTTCAATAAGAAGGAACATAAACTCAGTTCCCTATGAACTGATGCGTCATTGGATTGTCACATATAGTCAAATTTACATAATTTCAGATGAGACCATTACCTTCGTGTATGAGCACGGGTGCACATCGTTTCTTCGACACCAGATAACCTTGAACATAGCATTGAGATCAGTGACCACAAACTAAATTCCAATCCTTAATTTAACAAAAAAAAAATATATAAAACATGTGAATAAAAATGAGAGGAATAACATTGCAATTTGGGTCTTGCATTGCTTTTAAAATGAATCCAACATGACTTTTGATGAGTCTTCCGCTGGCCATTATCTTCGATCCAAAAATAGGTCAAGATGTTGTTAGATACCCTCACACCCCAAAACCCGGGTCATAAGGGGAGGCCCACAGAGGTATATGAAGACAACATTGCCTAACCGATGTGGGACTAAACACGAACATTCTCACTCACGTGCAGGCCAATTTTGTTTGGTCCTTGTCACGTGGGTAGGCTACCACTCGGCTTAACAAACATAGATTAAATCTGCTCTGATACCATGTTGATACCCTCACACTCCCAAAACCTTGGTCATAAGGGGAGGCTCACAGAGGGTATATGTGGACTAAACTCTAACAGATGCACCCCTTTCGCTAATTTTTTTTTGAATCTAGCACGGTTGACCGATAAAAAAAAAAGATAGCAAGAAGGGGTGAATCTCCAAGTTCAATGTCATAATAAGCTTGTGAAAAAATTGACACAAAATTTGACTAATTTGAGAAATAAAAACTAAAACGCTTTGGGTCTTGTGAGGGATCCATGCAACTTGACCTGAGGCCCATGCAGCGCCATCATCACACTTCTCCTGGAAGGCATGAAGATTCACGGGCAATCGTGGAAGGTGTTGCGAAGGGCCGAGAGATGTGGGTCGAGCCTCGAAGGTCATGAGCAACATGCGGATACGGAGGTTGAGGTCAGCGTCATGGCAGCAGTCTCCATCAAACGTGCGCTCGGAGTAGATGGCGTCGACCGCGAGTAGCATGCAGGTGGCCGTGACATGGCCGGCGAGGCAGGCATAGTAAAGGGCCACGTTGTCGGTCAACTCAGTGGCCTGTGCTTGCTCAAAGACATTGCCTACCAGAACATTCTTGAGGGGGATGACAGTTGGCGGCCCTCCGAGTCGAGGTCGAGGCAGTCGAGATCCGGGTCGATCGCCCACGGCCGCTGACGACATAGCGGGAGGCCATGGTATAGAACATGGCGAGCAAGAGAGATGGGATCAGGGATCAAAGGAACAGAGTTAGGAGGTTGATTGGGGGATTGATAACTGCCAGGGGAAAATTTCACTGAGGAGGTCGCCCTACCTGCAAGACAAGAAAATCACGTGAACGGCTGGCTCCGTGAGGAGCACAGACCCTTCGACGCTCAAGTCAGTGAAGGTTTGAAAGTGGAGGTCAAGAGTCAAAAACGGGTCAAGTTTCAGAGTTTTTCGAACCTGTCTTTTGGAGTCTGGGGTCGTACCTTTATAGCCTTTCTGCAGACCATAGGAGGCTGACACGTTGCGTCTCATTCCCGCACCTTCTACGCCTTCTGTGTCAGCCCACATGGATCCTTGATGAGTGTATGCGCAGAAAAGGTACGGGTCGTCTTTATTGCACAAAACGAGATTACAAGTGTGGTCGGGACCCGAGTGGCTCGAGTGTGGCGAGTCCGGGTTGCGATGAGTGTTGATCAGGAGATTTGTGGGAGAGATCCTCTGGAGGGTCCCTTTGATCTGCGTCTGCACGTGGTATTCGTGTGAGAGCTCTGAAGGGGTTGCCCAGGACAGAGGTCTTTACAGGGTGAGGGTTTTGGAGAGGCTAAGGAATGTTCGCCGTTTCTTTGGTCCCTTCCGTGCTTCGCGCTTTCTCGGCTAGAGGGTCTTTGGCTTCGTTCCTCAGTCTTCGTGTCTTCCTCGCTCCTTGCTTGATCTCGGCGTCCTTGATCGTTGGTTTGCGGCGTCGATCGTGCTTTTAGCGTCGGCTTTGGCTTCGACTTTCGGCTTTAGCTTGGCTTGGGCGTAGCTCTGGCTTTTGCTTTGCTTTGGCGCTTGCGCTTGGACGTAGACGGGAAGACTTGCGATGCTTTCGTTCTTCCGGACTTCGCGTCGTATCGGCTAGAACGTGCGGTGCTTTTGCTCGAGACCGACGTAGTCGCTTGGCTTTGGCACTTGCGTTGCTTTGGCGCGGGCTTTACCGGGGCTTTTGCTTTGGTTTCTTGCGTGGGCTTTGGCTTCAGCGTCAACTCGGTCTTCTTCTCGAATGACGTGGGCTACTTCTTCGGTGCTTCGACGGTTTGGGTGTCGGCTGGACTTCTCTTCTTCTCCGGGCTTCTTTGGCGTGATCGGACTCGAAGAATGCTTTTGAAGATAGTGGGGGTAGCACCGATCTTCGTGCGATGGTTATAGCACCGGCTTTGCTTCGAAGACGACGGGGGTAGCGACAATTCAGGTAGTCCTCTCCAGGCTTTTTTCTTCGTGGATGGAGCAGACGTTTGTCGAAGGTGACGGGTTAATGACGCTTCGTTCCTCTTCTCCGGGCTTTGGAGCTTGATCGGAGTTGGGGGTTTGTTGGAGCCGACGGGGTAGTGCCGCTCCGAGCCTCTTCTCCGGCCTTTGCTTCTGGCGTCTTCGGAGTCGAAGGGTCTTCTTCTCCGAGCTTTCTTCTTCGTGCACGGAGTCGAAGTCTTGACCTTCTTGTGCAAGAGTCTTCACGTTGATGAGGGCTTTCAATGGACTAAGCCGATCCCGACGGGGCAGGCTTGCTAGTGCCTCGTGAAGACTTGGGTCGATGAAGAAGCGTCTCCTTTTCTGCAGAGCTTTCTCGCTTCGTCTTCAATCTTCGACCTTTTCGACCTGGCGACGGTTGTGGCGTCGGCTTCTTCTCCGGGCGTATTCGACGTAATCAGAGTTGAAGACTTTGTTGAAGATGACGGGTGTAGCGCCGCTTCGTTCTTCTTCTCCGGGCTTTTGAGCTTGATCGGAGTCGAAGGCTTGTTGGAGACGACGGGGTAGTGCCGCTCCGATCTTCTTCTCCGGCCTTTGCTTCTGGCGTCTTCGGAGTCGAAGGGTCTTCTTCTCCGAGCGTTCTTCTTCGTGCACGGAGTCGAAGGCTTGATCTTCTTGTGCAAGGGTCTTCACGTTGATGAGGGCTTTCAATGGACTAAGCCGATCCCGAAGGGACAGGCTTGCCCGTGCCTCGTGAAGCCTTGGGTCGACGAAGAGCGCGTCTCCCCTTCTGCAGAGCTTCGCTTCTTGCCATCCGACCTGCGGCCCTTTCGACCCCTTGAGCCTTCCCCCTCCCCCTCTATTTATAGGCAAAGGGGGAGGGGAGAGATATGAGAAGTTTTTAATTTTAAATCCCTTTAATATCTCCCCCATAATTATCCAAGATTTATTCATCCATTGATGAGGGGAATAACATTTATTTGTTTTCCTTTTCTGGTGGGGCAATTATGACTGGATTTTGCACACGAAATCGATGGCGACCCGGCTCTTCTTCTTATCCGTCGGATCGAGGAATCGGCACAGATCCGCGCGTGAGCAGACGTTATACGCAACCTCCCCCCGCGCATGGCGGTAGTTCTTTCCTTTTCTTCCTTTTCTTTTCTTTTCTTTTCTTTCCTTTTCTTTTCTTTCCTTTTTCTTTCTTTCTCCTTGCAAGGCCGGCCGCCCCCCCATGGGATTCGGATCCCTACTAGGGGCCGGCCCCCATGGGGTTCGGGTCCCTAGTAGGGGCCGGCCGGGTGGGCCCCACTTGAGGGTGGGCCCGCCCGGTTCCCTTGTCGGGCGCGAGTCGGGTCCGGGTCCACGTCGGTGCGTGCTAGTCGGGTCCGAGTCGGAGCGCGCGTTGGGTTTGTATCCGCGTAGGTGTACGCAAGTCGGGTTCGGGTTAGGCAAAATTCGTGTGTCTACAAATGCCCCCTCAAGGACGAGTGTGTCGATGAGAACGTGTAGGGTTTGGACACGTATGAATCGTAGAGCATTTGTCCTTGATTCCTTTTGTGGGCGGGGTCGGGAGTCTATTTAAGGACCCCTACCCCCTTCATCCGCCATTCTGCTTCTTTGCGAAGGTTCCGTCGACTTCTGGAGAACGCCGTCGGAAGAGAGCTGCCTGGGGTTGCACACGACTTGCTCTGTCTTTCCGATGTCGCCTCTTTCGTCGGTGGCGGTGGTGCGCGATTTGGAGGTCATTGCGAAGACGGGCTCGAAGTGACGATGCGGCGAGGACCGAGGCGAGGAGGATGGAGGAGCGCGGCTGAGGTACGGGTCGCCTTCGCCGCCTCTCTCTTCCTCTTTCTTTTTCTTCTTCTTTCTCTTCTTCTTCTTCTTTCCTTTTCTTTTTCTTTTCTTTTTCTCTTTCTTTCTTTTTTTTTTCTTTTTCTTTCTCTTCTCTGCTTCGGCTCCGGGCTGTGGGAGCAGCAGTGGCAGCAGCGGGGGCCGGGCGCGAGCGGCGGCGGGGCTGCGGCGCGGTGGCGCGCGGGCGACGGCGACGGCGCGGGGCCGAGGCTGCGGGGCTGTGGGTGCCGTTGCGGCGGGCGGCCAACGCGGGGCCCGAAGGAGGCGGCGGCCGGGTCGGGCTCGGGGCCGAGATGGGCGGCGGCCGGGTCGGGCTCGGGGCCGAGATGCCCGCCCCTCCCTTTTTCGGTCACGCAGGAGAAGGTGGAGGAGGGCTGCGGGTCCCCCCCCCCCCCTCTTTGCTGTTTGGTTTCCATTGGGGGAGAGGGGCTGCGGGCCCCCCCTTCCGTTTGCTCGGTTTTGTTTTTTTTTTTGCACTTTCTCTTTCTTTCCTTTTTCTTCTGGTCCGCGAAGGCATCGGTGGTAGCGGCGTCGACGTGTGGCACACGGGCGTGGGTCCACTGCGAGTGACACGGAGCCGTGTGGCGGGGGCCGGGTGGCAAGTGGAAGTCGTCCTTTGGGCATGCGTTGCATAGCCCGGGCAACGCAAGTTCCAACACGGGCGGAGCGGTGGGCGCGAGGCTGGAGTAGTTGGCCGGCACGGGTGGTGTACGTACCCCGAGAGTGTGGTGCGAAGACGTCGTTGCTCGGGCGGTCCTCGAGGGGGGCTCTGGGCCCCTCGTTTTTTTTTTTTTGCGCGCACTTGTCTTGACTTGCTTCCTTTCATGGTTCTCCAGGATTCGAGTATTCGAGAGCTTGACTTCGCCGGGGTGGATAGCTGAGGACCTCTCCGATGGGAGGAGGTGCCTTCGCTTCCCCCTTACTCGGGTGCATCGTTATCGCAACTCGAGGCGGGAAGACCTTCTGTCGTTGCTCCGTGTTTTTACCCACGAGCGCATCATGGAAGACAGAGTTGCGGATGCGACTTGTGGGATGCTGAAGTTGAGCGAGAAGATCTATACTGACGAAGGGATCTCCATGAAGCTCCTCCGTCCGAGTTTGAGTACTCATTTCCACCATTGTGATGAAGATTTCGTGCCCACTCCGGTTATTGCCTCGAAGATATGCTCCCGATTGACCCGATGGGGTACCGATTCTTGGCCTCGGGGAGACGTCCAATACCTTTGCAGTTTTCACGAATGGATGGGCGAGCTCTACGAGGTCTTTGTGTTAGGATTGATGTGTTCTAAGCTTGTAAAACTTTAAGTTTTGGTCTAATAAAGATTGATAGTTATTAATATATATGAGATGCATATAGGTGCGTAACATAGTTACGTGTTCTTTAGAGAACAGAGAGCCATGGTTATATGGTAGTCCACTGAGTTGAAGACTAAGTGGATTAGTCCCGTATAACCTAAATATGTTCGCAGCTATGATCAGGTTGGTCGCCTCATCATGATAAGCTGTTGGCGATGACAGTTCATGGGATGTCTTCACCATGGTCATCACCAAGCACAGTGTCTGTGACTGAACGGAACTAACACGGTGTACAGATCAGTGAGCAGACACTGGTACACTAAGCCGTGTTTCTGCTTAGGGTAAAACGGTCCTAAACCCTGAGGAACCACGACTGATGGACTAACCAGTTGCGTGGTGCTTTGGCGCACCAATGTGTGAGGGTCCATATACAGTGATCCAAAACCACGGTGTACTGGGTTACCCGGCTGGCGTTGCATTAGCGTGTCACTCCTGCAGGCCATCCACACCCCTGATGGGAGGTGCGTTCCTTGGTGTAACTTACACTGTACCAAACCCAGGCCTGGTGGTCATCAGTTTGACTGTTGACCGGGTTCGATTACTCGACGGGGTAATCAGAGGTACGATGTATAGGTCAACCTGGAAGGAACCAAGTCATATGATCATTCGAGTCTGACGGTAGTCTTCACCGCTCGAAGTGAATCATGGCATCAAGTGGAGGGACAACGGGTTTACCACTACTAAGCGGAGAGCAGGGGTATGATGGAGAACATAGTAAGTCTGGGTGAATTGGAGTGCAGCCTGCGTCGCACTCTGGGTGGCTACGCAGGTTAACTCGAGCTCAGAGGATCGATGGTATACTCGGGTAGTGTGTCGATCGAGCTTGAGTTGGAAGCCATGAACCCCGGTCCCTGATGGTTCCACCTTATCAACATTATGTACGGTTCTTGAACCGTCTCCTCGGAACACCATAAGCATTAGGAGGAAGAAAGAAGTATACGCTCCGTGTGTGCTTGGTACTAGAGCACGGTAGATGCGTAACTACATACGAGTACTAAGGGTTGAGCCCGAGACTAGTGCAGAGTCGCATGTAGTAATCCCTAGCCATAAGTGAACTTCGCTGCATAGGTGCGATGCACCGGGGTATGTTGCGAGTTGACTAGTTGACTTTGCTAGAGGCACCCTCCGGTGGCCTCAGTTAATAGTAGGTAACTAGTAAAGATCACTTAGGAAGTGGCCGCTAGGTATCGCACGTTAGAAATGGTCAAAATGAGGCGTCGGGGCGTTTTGGTAAAAACCTCACTCTGCCGGACCTCACTGTTGGCCGACCCTAGTAGTGAGGCACCTTGCTAGGGCCGGCCCTATGATGTAGGGATAAGAATCCCTCATCTATAGGGCCGGCCATATAGATAGGGATGGGGCGATAAAAACGGATAAAGTCGAGCCCTAAAAAGTGGGAAAACGGATAAATACGCAGAGAGATAAAAAGAAGATAATGGAGAGATAATGAGAGGGGGTCATTATCCCCTTGGATCCTTATCCAAGGGGGTTGGCCGGCCCTATAAAAGGACCTATGGGGCGCCGGCCCCATGTGCTAGAAAATCCGAACCCCCCCTCCTCTCATCTCTCTAGTTCTCTTCCGTTTCATCTCCCGTTTCCCGCTTGCTACTTCGTCTTCCTCGCGTGGAGTTCTGAAGAAGAAGAAGGGTCGTTCTTCGGAGGCACTCAGAGATCCGAGAGCGACGTTCCGTGCATCGTGTGAGATCGGGTGAACAAGAAGGCAACATCTCCATTCGTACCATCGGTATCTTCGCGAACGATCTTCCGTCTCCATCGACAAAGAAGACAATTCTCCGCGGTTAAAAGATCCGTACGAAAGGTATGTGTAATCTAACATGTAGATCTAGCGAGCATTATGATTTGCATGCATGCTAGTTAATCATTACGCTAGATTGCCGTTAGGGGTTTTCGATTCTCGTGCATACACATGCACACATATGTAGATTAGTTTCTATGAAAATTAAATAGTGTAACGTGCACCATGAACGGTCTTTCGACCGCCAAATCGCTTCCGCTGCGAGCCTCTGACCCGGATTAACTTCCAACAATTGGTATCAGAGCCGCATTAGTGGTGTGCGTTTCATGTTTTTTCATGAAACTAACATGTGTGCGCATGATGAATGCGTGAGATCATCGGGGTTCTTACGCTTAGATCATGCATATGTATAGATTGTGCTTGTTCTATTAATCATTCTTGCAGGGCGCCGCTAATAAAAATCTAGATCTATGCTTTGTGCTTGCTACCGGGGGTTGGATCCCGAGTTAGCAAATGTCTGGATTTGTTTTCTATGTGTGGATTTGTAATTGAGCCGTAGATTGGGCGAGTGATGGGAGTTGACCATCCTCGGTTTCCCATGGCCTTTTTTTCTAGGTGTGTTTTCTCTTCTTTCTAGGAAATTGTGTACGAGCGAGCACTTGCTCGAAGCGTACTAGAATTTTCGGTTACAGATCGAGAAGAAAGATGTGCCAAAGAAATCCACCATCGGGAGCGCAAGCGGAACCCTGGAGGATGAAGACGATCTGGCAAAGTGTTCGCGAGCGCGACGAAGAAGCCGGACTGAGGAACCTTGCGAAGAAAGCTAGAGGCCTGCGCTGTGCAAATTAGGTTCAGGAGTCGGACCCTGAACTTAATTCAGTTTTAATGGTTGCTTTCTTTAATTAGTTCTTTATGCTTCATATCGAACCCCGATGAGATAATATGATTATCAGTTTTCAGAGGGATGCCTTTCCCCTCCGGTCCAAGCGACTGTTTGAGGTTAGGATCCCGCTAGATGACGCCTATTATTTAGTTGACTTTTGATGTTAGTGGGATCCCATCACATATGGTTATGCCACCATTAGGAGAGCACCCGACTAGTCGGGTGTGCCTATTTGGCCAGCATCGAAATCAAAGATGAGATGGAGATCCATTGAACATCAATTGTCAAATCTATAATCAAGGCGCCATGACTAGTGGGAGTCCTTTCCAGTGAGTCTGACTCTAGGATTAGCTCCAGAGCATTAGCGTGATAACCAATTTTGCAAAGCATCGATATTCTTGGAATATGTAATGTGACCCTTGAATGGAGAAATCCACTTGAGGCATGGACTATGATATTCCGAGAGTGATTAATGCTAGGCGAAGGGCTTGAACGCTAGTGGGAGCATGGTGTGACCAGGGTCTAGTATTTAGGAGGTCGCTACCTTTGCATTTGCATAAATTCATACTCGCAAAATAACCCTCAGAATTATAAGGGATGCAAGAGAGGACTTTTATAAGATCCTCTGGCCTCCACGGCCAGTCGTTTTGTGTTTGGGTGGGGATGCATAACTTCACACCCCCTAGGGTGGGAGCTGTGTGTTTCCATGCCAAATTACTTAATGACCTCCCTGAGGATATGGCGATTACGGGGCCAGGAGAGAAGGGCTTTTCATCCCACCCTAGTGGGGGCCGCATGAACTCCCGTGTCGTAATTGCTTAGGCTCGTGGGTAAGCATCCTAAGTACACGTGAGGTATTCGTTGCGAAGACAACGGTGATCACGTGGTACTGGCCAAAAGATAACCATGGTCCATCACAGCCCTTAGTTGGCAGATTTGGATAGGGTCAAGGAAAAGGCCCGTGTAAGCGGATTGACGCTGTATGATGCCCCCTAGGGCAGGTACAGTCGATTCCGAGATCTTACATACATGGTTAATTAATCCATGGTAATGACTTCGCTTGAGGGTAGCGTTGACATATGGATATAATTAGCTTGTTTTAAAAATCCATAAAATAAGTTTTTTAATGCATACTCATTTTTCAATCTTTATTTTCAGATGACTAAGTTAGACCCCCTGTCCGCTATCCTAAATGACCACAAACTTACCGGTCCCAACTATGAGGACTGGAAGCGCAACCTGTACCTGTTCCTAACAATGTTATCAGACTCGGACCAGATATTGACCCGGTCTAGGGCCCGGGTCACGGGTTTTTTGGTTAAACCGTCGGGTCAACCGGTTGAACCGGTGACATATTTAAATAAATAAATAATAAGAGTTATCGTCCCCAAGTTGCATGCGCCCATCGGTCCGCAGTTGAAGCTTCAACCGGCGTTTAAAAGCCCCTCCTCCCACCCCTTCCTCTCCGTTATCCCCAAATCGCCTCCTTCTCCGATCGGGGAGCCGCCCGGTGATTCCACGCCTCCGATCACGTCCTGTCTATCATCCTCGCCCTCGATTCCTCGAACGAAAATCTGGAAGATCTTTATTTGTTTATTCATTTCTCCAAAAATTCCATTCTTTGTAGTGAGGAATCGATTGCTTATGTGAATAGATCATCACAAAGATCAGATTTTTAGGGCTGAAATCCTCCAGATTCCTTCCTGATTGAAGGGAAAATACTCAATTTTTTATGGGTTCCATCAGATCGGAGCCACGGATTCTCCGATGGCCACGACGTCTTTGTATTGGTGCTACCGCTGCAGCCGCTTCGTTAGGATATGGGACCAGGACACCGTCGTCTGCCCCGAGTGCGACGAAGGATTCCTCGAGGAGGTGGAGTCCCCTCCTCGCCTCCCCACCCCATGTCAGAGCTCCACCGCCGCCGCATCCCTTCTGCCGCCATGTACGCCGACGAGGACCCAGCTGCCACAAAGACGGCAACAGGCGCCACCCGAAGGGGTTTCTCGGAAGTCGACACTGAGGCGGCAGCAAGCGGCACCCGGTGGTAGTCGGCAGAGCGACGTCGTTTGGTGTCGGCGGAGCGGCACCGGTAGTTGTTTGGCGTTGGCGTTGGCGTTGGCGTTGGAAATCGGCAGTCCAACGACGTCGTTTGGCGTTGACAGAGCGACACCGGTGGCCCGGCTTCGTAAGGCGTCGGACGCTCTAGGCCTAGGGTTTCTCTCGCCGCCGCTCGAGATCAAGAGAGAAAAAGAACTCAGAGAGAACTCAGGTATCCGAGACTCCGAGTTTTTAACATGGGTTTTTAACCGGGCCGGGCCACACGGGTCTAACGTACAACCGGCCGGTTCACTCGGGTTTTATCAATTCTGGAGCATTTCCGATCTGATCTATCAACCGAACCGGCCAAGGGTCCGGATCACCGGTTCACCGGTCCGATCGGCCGGTCCGGTCCGGTTCTGATAACACTGGTTCCTAAGGATTGGGAAACATATGACAGCCCTTAATGATCCTGAGCCAGATTTGCTAGGACCCAATGCCACAGAGGCACAGTTAAAGGCATTCACTGACTGGAAGGAATCTAATGAGATATGTAAATGCTATATTATAGCATCCTTGCAAACAACTCTACAGAAGCAAGTCGAGGAGATGCCCGACGCTTCTGACATGATGTTGTACTTGAAGAAGATGTTTGAAGGTCACAATCGCGTTATGCGATACCTTACCATCAAGAAACTCGTCGGCACTAAGATGTCCAATGGGACGCTGGTTCGGGAACACATTATGAAAATGTTTGGGTTCCAGAACGAACTAGCTACCATGGACATTGTGCTAGAAGGCGAGGTGATGACAGACATCTTCCTCTCGTCACTGTCTGGAGCCTTTGAAGGCTTTGTCACAAACTTTAATTTGAACAAGTTGGCTATGACAAATGCAGAGCTTCTGGGAGCTCTCCAGGCAGCTGAGGATGGCTTCAAACAGAAGGGCGAAGCACTTCACGTGCAACGCAGATCCTTCAAGAAGCCTGGTAAACCTCAGGGCAAGAAACATAAAAAGAAACCTAAGTCACTGCCTGTGCAGGACTCTGCTGGGGCCTCTGGGTCTGGAGAATCAAAGAAACCGAGCACGAAGTGCTTCCGGTGTGGCCAGAAGGGTCATTGGAAGAAGGACTGCAAGAAGCCTCAGAATACTGGTGAAGGTAATCTACAACTCTTAGTTGTTGAATCATTTCTTTCAAGTAATAGTACTTTTGCTAGTTGGATTGTGGATTCTGGATCCACTAACCATGCCTGTAACTCTCTTCAGGGGTTTCGGGAAAGCAGAAGATTGCTTGATGGAGAGGTGACCTTGAGCATGGGAACTGAGGCCGTGGCTGCTGCTGAAGCTATTGGAGACGTTAATCTTAGTTTTTCGAATAATAAGACTTTGACTCTTAGAGATGTCTTTTATGTACCGTCCTTGAGACGTAACTTAATTTCTGTTTCTTCTTTAGTTAATGAAGGTTATTCAGTTTATTTTGATGCTTCTGGTGTGTCGTTTAAACTGAATGGAACTTTTATAATAAGAGGAATGGTTCAGAATCATCTCTATGTTGTAAGTCCTAAATTTGAAAAAGATAACATAATAACTTCAGTATTTAATGTTAATTCATCTAAGCGTAAGAATCCTTCGGGAAATTTAACCCACCTGTGGCACTTACGACTTGGGCATATTGCCTTAGACAGGATCCATAGAATGGTGAAGGCCGGGCTTCTGGAAACAGATCCTACGGAGATCCTTCCTACCTGTGAATCCTGCCTGGAAGGCAAGATGACCAAGAGGTCCTTTAAAGGCAAAGGAGTAAGAGCCACTGAGGTATTAGAGTTAATCCATTCAGATGTGTGTGGACCCATGAACGTCAAGGCGATAGGAGGCCATGAGTACTTCATCACTTTCATTGATGATTACTCAAGATATGGTTACATTTACCTGATGCATCGGAAGTCGGAATCCTTTGACATGTTCAAAGAGTTCAGGGCTGAAGTAGAAAAGCAGACAGGTAAATATATAAAAAACCTTCGATCTGATCGAGGAGGTGAATACCTATCTGACGAGTTCCTAGGGTATTTGGTGGAGCATGGGATAAAATCCCAGTTAACTGCTCCAGGTACCCCACAACAGAATGGAGTTTCCGAGAGAAGGAATCGAACCTTGTTGGACATGGTTCGTAGCATGATGAGTTACACCAGTTTACCAATGACCTTTTGGGGATATGCCCTACAAACAACAGTTTATATTCTGAATCACGTTCCGTCTAAGTCAGTGCCTCAGACCCCTAGAGAACTGTGGTCAAAGCGAAAGCCATTGCTACAGCATTTCAGAATATGGGGATGCCCTACACATGTGCGAAGGGATAAGAGGGAAAAGATGGAATCTAAAACCAGAGTATGCTTATTTGTAGGGTATTCTAAGGAGACCAAAGGTGGTCTATTTTATGATCCTGAGGAAAAGAAGGTGATCATTTCTACGAACGCCTATTTCCTAGAACAGGATTATATTGTGGACCACAAACCTACTAGTAAGGTAGTTCTGGATGAACTGCTGGGTACTAGTTCAGATAGCGCATCCGAAAGCATAGTGGGAGTTGATATTACAGATAATAATGTACCAGATACTGTAGAAGCTGTTAATCCTGTAACACCACCACCACCTCGTCGCAGTGGGAGAAACATCAGAGCTCCTGACAGATACTATGGAGAAACCTTATTGGTTGATCCAGAGGGTCAGGAGGATGACCCACTGAGCTACGATGAGGCAGTGGGAGCTTCTGACAGCTCTGACTGGCAAAAGGCTATGGAGGCAGAAATTGCATCAATGTCCCATAACGCTGTCTGGACTCTTGTTACACCATCATCCAATATTAAACCTATTGGGTGTAAGTGGGTGTATAAAAGGAAGAGAGGATCTGATGGATCAATTGAGACTTATAAAGCTAGATTAGTTGCCAAGGGTTATACCCAGAGAGAAGGAATCGACTTTGACGAAACCTTCTCGCCGGTAGCTATGATAAAGTCTATTCGGATCCTCCTATCCATTGCAGTCCATTATGACTGGGAGATCTGGCAAATGGATGTCAAGACAGCATTCCTTAACGGGAATTTGGAAGAAGACATTTATATGATGCAGCCACCAGGTTTTGAGTCAGAGGGTCAGGAACATCTAGTTTGCAAGTTGCAGAAGTCCATTTATGGACTAAAGCAAGCATCTAGAAGTTGGAACATCCGTTTTGATCATGCAATCCAGTCATATGGATTTACTCAAAACGAGGATGAACCATGTGTATACAAGAGGAGTGATAAGACTACAGTGATATATTTGATACTTTACGTAGACGATATTCTACTCATTGGGAATGATGTAGGAACATTGTCAACGGTAAAGGTCTGGTTGTCAACACAGTTCGATATGAAAGACCTAGGTGAAGCGAGTTATGTTTTGGGGATCAAGGTAACACGTGATCGCCAGAACAGGATTCTCTCGTTATCACAGGCTGCGTATATAGATAAGGTTATGGCTAGATTTGACATGCAAAACTCCAAGAAGGGTTTTGTGCCATTTAGACATGGCATAAAACTGTCTAAGGATCAATGTCCTAAGACACCTGAGGAGAGAGTAGAAATGCAGAAGATACCTTATGCTTCGGCATTAGGTAGTCTAATGTATGCTATGCATTGTACAAGGCCTGATATCTGTTTCGCAGTAGGAATGATGGGTCGGTTTCAGTCGAATCCGGGTCCAGATCACTGGACAGCTGTGAAGTGTATACTCAAGTACCTTCGTAGAACAAGGCACTATGAGTTGGTTTACACTGGACAAGAACTGACGCCGATTGGATATACAGATTCTGACTTTATGTCAGATTTGGAATCCAGAAAATCGACATCAGGTTTTGTGTTTATGTTAGGGGGAGCAGCGGTTAGTTGGCAGAGTGTGAAGCAGAAATGCATCGCAGACTCTACCACAGAGGCTGAGTACGTTGCAGCGCGCGAGGCAGCCAAAGAGGCGGTATGGCTCAAGAAATTCCTTACGGATTTGGGGTGCGTACCAGAGGCCCAGTTACCTATTGTGCTTTACTGCGACAATAGTGGGGCGGTAGCACAAGCAAAGGAGCCAAGACATCACCAAAAGGGAAAGCACATTGAGTGCAAGTTCCACTTGATTCGGCAGTTTCAAAAGCAAGGGCGAGTAGCGGTGACACAGATTGCATCTACAGATAATGTTGCTGATCCTTTCACAAAGGCAATACCTACCAAGGCATTCGAGCGACATGTGGATGCGATGGGAGTCAAAACCGTTTTGCTTCGCTAGACCAAGTGGGAGATTGTTAGGATTGATGTGTTCTAAGCTTGTAAAACTTTAAGTTTTGGTCTAATAAAGATTGATAGTTATTAATATATATGAGATGCATATAGGTGCGTAACATAGTTACGTGTACTTTAGAGAACAGAGAGCCATGGTTATATGGTAGTCCACTGAGTTGAAGACTAAGTGGATTGGTCCCGTATAACCTAAATATGTTCGCAGCTATGATCAGGTTGGTCGCCTCATCATGATAAGCTGTTGGCGATGACAGTTCATGGGATCTCTTCACCATGGTCATCACCAGGCACAGTGTCTGTGGCTGAACGGAACTAACACGGTGTACAGATCAGTGAGCAGACACTGGTATACTAAGCCGTGTTTCTGCTTAGGGTAAAACGGTCCTAAACCCTGAGGAACCACGACTGATGGATTAACCAGTTGCATGGTGCTTTGGCACACCAATGTGTGAGGGTCCATATACAGTGATCCAAAACCACGGTGTACTGGGTTACTCGGCTGGCGTTGCATTAGCGTGTCACTCCTGCAGGCCATCCACACCCCTGATGGGAGGTGCGTTCCTTGGTGTGACTTACACTGTACCAAACCCAGGCCTGGTGGTCATCAATTTGACTGTTGACCGGGTTCGATTACTCGACGGGGTAATCAGAGGTACGATGTATAGGTCAACCTGGAAGGAACCAAGTCATATGATCATTCGAGTCTGATGGTAGTCTTCACCGCTCGAAGTGAATCATGGCATCAAGTGGAGGGACAGCGGGTTTACCACTACTAAGCGGAGAGTAGGGGTATGATGGAGAACATAGTAAGTCTGGGTGAATTGGAGTGCAGCCTGCGTCGCACTCTGGGTGGCTACGCAGGTTAACTCGAGCTCAAAGGATCGATGGTACACTCGGGTAGTGTGTCGATCGAGCTTGAGTTGGAAGCCATGAACCCCGGTCCCTGATGGTTCCACCTTATCAACATTATGTACGGTTCTTGAACCGTCTCCTCGGAACACCATAAGCATTAGGAGGAAGAAAGAAGTATACGCTCCGTGTGTGCTTGGCACTAGAGCACGGTAGATGCGTAACTATATACGAGTACTAAGGGTTGAGCCCGAGACTAGTGCAGAGTCGCATGTAGTAATCCCTGCCATAAGTGAACTTCGCTGCATAGGTGCGATGCACCGGGGTATGTTGCGAGTTGACTAGTTGACTTTGCTAGAGGCACCCTCCGGTGGCCTCAGTTAATAGTAGGTAACTAGTAAAGATCACTTAGGAAGTGGCCGCTAGGTATCGCATGCTAGAAATGGTCAAAATGAGGCGTCGGGGCGTTTTGGTAAAAACCTCACTCTGCCGGACCTCACTGTTGTCCGACCCTAGTAGTGAGGCACCTTGCTAGGGCCGGCCCTGTGATGTAGGGATAAGAATCCCTCATCTATAGGGCCGGCCATATAGATAGGGATGGGGCGATAAAAACGGATAAAGTCGAGCCCTAAAAAGTGGGAAAACAGATAAATACGCTGAGAGATAAAAAGGAGATAATAGAGAGATAATGAGAGGGGTCATTATCCCTTTGGATCCTTATCCAAGTGGGTTGGCCGGCCCTATAAAAGGACCTATGGGGCGCCGGCCCCATGTGCTAGAAAATCCGAACCCCCCCTCCTCTCATCTCTCTAGTTCTCTCCCGTTTCATCTCCCGTTTCCCGCTTGCTACTTCGTCTTCCTCGTGTGGAGTTCTGAAGAAGGAGAAGGGTCGTTCTTCGGAGGCACTCAGAGATCCGAGAGCGACGTTCCGTGCATCGTGTGAGATCGGGTGAATAAGAAGGCAACATCTCCATTCGTAGCATCGGCATCTTCGCGAATGATCTTCCGTCTCCATCGACAAAGAAGATAATTCTCCGCGGTTAAAAGATTCGTACGAAAGGTATGTGTAATCTAACATGTAGATCTAGCGAGCATTATGATTTGCATGCATGCTAGTTAATCATTACGCTAGATTGTCGTTAGGGGTTTTCGATTCTCGTGCATACACATGCACACATATGTAGATTAGTTTCTATAAAACTTAAATAGTGTAACGTGCACCATGAACGGTCTTTTGACCGCCAAATCGCTTCCGCTGCGAGCCTCTGACCCGGATTAACTTCCAACACTTTGGCGCGGAACCCGAGATGAATTTATTGGCAAAGTTTCTAGCGCCGGCTCGTCGAGAATACAGCCGTCCTGAGGGGATGTATCACGTACTTTGTGAACTCTGGTATCCAGCCACCAATACTTTCCTTACTGGAGCGGGGGAGATAGGAATCTCACTTCGCGACGGTCACATCGTTTCCGGGTGCCCTGAAGTGCGAAATTACTACCAGGAGGAGGTGCCGGCTTTGAAGGATCTGTTGGATAGCAGCTTCGCTCTGAGTTCCTGCCTTCTTCTGTTCAAGGCATATGCTATCATCGCGGCGCGGGATCAGTTAGATCGAGTGCGTCCTTCCTCTTGGGTTAATTTTTGGTTCAGAGGCGAGTATAGGTCCCCGACACCTTCGGCTTACCCGATATGGAAGATCGCTCAAATGAAAAGGCCTCCGTTTCGTTCTTTCGTGAGGCTCATTGAGTCCTTGGCTCGAGAGAGGCACTTAATGGAGGGAAAACAGTGTCCTTGGGAAATCCTTGGCCTGAGGCGTGACAGCGAGGAGTGGTGGGCGGTTTACCGAGCTGCCGGGCTGGTTATCTTTCTTTGTCGGTTCGTGCTTCCCTGTGCTGACGAGGTCATCCGTCCGGGAACCTTTCTTGCAGCTTCCAGGATGACGAGGGGGGAGCTTTTCAATCTAGCCCCGGCCATCTTGTGTGCCTTGTACCGGGGTCTCAGCGGGACCTACTGGGACTTGTCCAGCTCGGATAATGCCAAGGAGGAGCTTGGCCGGTCTGCTGCGTTCGGACCTCTGCATTATTTGTACGGCTGGATAGCTTTATTTTTTTCCAAAGGGGATCTTTGCCAGACGCGGGCATCCAGCCGACCTGCCATTCCTGCCCGGGATAGGAGGGATCTTGAATGCCTTTATCAGTTGGGAGCGTTCGAGGGAGTGTGCTCGCACTCTTTTGAGGAGGATGGGAAGCGCCGACTTTGAATTTCTGACAGAGCATTCGGTATTGCCTTTGGAGATGTCGACTGTCTACGACAACGAGGAGCTCCCGGACAGCCTGTACTGGAACATAGTCAGTTGCCGCCCTGGCTACTTGGTTTGGCGCAAGGGGGATGTGGTGGAGGTGGAGCAGTACTCCCCTCACCGCTTTGCTCGTCAGCAAGGATTTCGACAGGAAGTTCCTGGTATGCCTCAGCAGTTGCAGGGGCATATTAGTCCGCAGGAGGGTTACCATCTCTGGGCTTCTCTCTACGCCCGATTGACTGGCGACAGCTTCTTCCTTGGGACCAAGTCCGGGTTTCGGGGCGCCACCACTCCGGAGTATTGCAAGTGGATTGAAGGACGAGTTTCCCCTTTGCTTGCAAGTTTCCCCTTTGCTTGCAAGTAAATTCAAAAACTTTCGTTTTGATCCTGCTGCGGGAGTGGAGGATCGTCGCCTTCGATTGGGGCTTCAGAGGGCCTAGAAGAGTTGCAGTCATCTTTCCAGTGCTCGCCGTGTCCCTTCTTCAGCTCCGGTGTTAGGAGCCGACCTCGTTAGTGCCCCCGGGCCATCTTTTCCTCCGAAGGCTGCTGTTGAGGGTGCCCCGCCCAAAAGACGAAAAGTGTGCATTCCGCGCGGGATGACTTCGAGGGTCCCTTGTCCGGTGGAGGATATCGAGGAGCCCGGACTTCTAAAAGATGAAGTGATCCCTCCGTCTAGGGCGGCTTCGTCCAACTTCGCAGGTATGGAGTTCTCTTTATTTCACTTCCTTTCTATGCCTGGGAAGTTCCATCATGCTGAGCAATGTATTTTCTTTTAGACAGATTCCGTTATAGTGATAGAGCGCAGGGCGAACTCTCCGAAGGCATCTCTTGGGCACTTGTCTACTGGGGCCGCGCAGGAAGTGCCTGGGGCATGTGGGCTAGATATCCCTCCGGATGATCTGGATCTCCTTGGGCTTTGCGGGGAAAACTTCCCTAGTGGCGATATTGATCTGGACGACATTGATGTTGACGCTTTGTCTTTCCATGAGGAGGCTGAAGTTTCGAGCGTCGACAAGCGGCATTCCCCGGTTGCTGTACCCTCGTGTTCGTTGGAGAAGACGGTTGTTGCAGCGGTAGCGGTGGTTTCTCCAGTTCTGCCGCCCTCGTTGGCGCAGGCGGTTCCTATCACGGCTGCAGCTGGAGGGAAGGTCTTACACACCTACTCCGAGGCACCTCGGCCGAGCTTAAGGCCGAGGAACAGAGTTTCAGAGTTCCTTCTTGCGAGCTGCCGGCAGTATATCAAGTCAACGTTGGAGCCTTTCCAAGGTGCTAGCTTTGGTGCCCTCCAGAACTGGTGGTTGACGGACGGTGCAGAGTTTTGCGCGAGCCTGGAGGAGTTCAAAGTCGACAGTTCTTCTTTCGTCGCTCAGATGAACCTGCTTGTGACCGATAGCGAGGCTTATCGCTCCCGGCGAGCTTTACTAGAGGGGAGCTCCCCTTCTGAGTTGGAGGCCGCTGAGGCGACTTTGTGTCAGTCAGAGCACCAACTTGTGGAGGCCACTTCCAGCCTGTCGAAGGCTCAAAGGAAGATAGAATCGGTACGCGCCTCGCTTCGGAAGGCAAAGTCTCGTCTAGAGCGAGCTGAGGCTGCGGAGAGCGCTTTGAAGACGAGTTACTTGAAGCAGCAGTCAGACCTGGCGACCCGTCGTGAGCTTCTGGCCACTCGTCCCGTGAAACTTCAGCGAGTGTAGGCTACTAGAGAGGAGTTACTGCGCCGTCTTCGAGTTCTGGATACCTTCTTTTAGTTGCTCCTTGTCTGGTTGTTTTGCATTGTAGCTTTCTTTTTGGGACTTATGCCATGTACCGCTTTTTCTTCACAATCTAATAATATTGCCTTATTCTGCCGTATTCATGTATGGACCCTTGTTGTCTCTTTTTCTTTTCTTTTGGTTGGACTGAACCTGAAGTAACTTCTCAGGCTGCCTACGTACCCCCCTAAGGGGGATCAAGTCGCGCGTAGTTTATTTTTTTTTTTTTTGCGCAAGGGGTGTGGCCTTGCTTTAGGCATAATACCTTTTAAGGTACTTGCCGTTGATAGGACCGAGTGTCAGCCCTTCTGGCGTGGTGAGGAGATAGGCGCCGTTGGAGTAGACTTCCTTGACGGAGTGCGGGCCATCCCATTTGGCATCAAATTTCTTCCCTCCTCGATGCGAGAGGATGATGGGGCGTTTGACTGCCAGCACCAATTCCCCTATCTGGAATAATCGAGGACGGATTTTCTTGTTGAAGGCGCGAGACAACCTGGCCTGATAACATTCCAGACGTTGCTGAGCTTCGAGGCGTCTTTCGTCCAATGCTTCCAATTCTGCTAGGCGGAGCTGGGCGTTGTCGTCGCTGTTGAGACCTTCCTGGATGGCTATCGTGAGCGACGGGATCTAGAGCTCGAGCGGAAGAACAACTTCTACACCATAGACGAGGGAGTACGGTGTTGCTTGTGTCGGCGTGCGGAAGGACGTCCGGTAAGCCCATAGTGCTTCGCCCATGCGTTTGTGCCAATCTTTCTTTATCTTCGAGACGCTTTTCTCCAGCAGCTTGCAAAGAGTCTTGTTGAAAGCTTCCGCCAGACCATTGGCCGGAGCGTTGTATATCATCGAGCAGTTCTGTTTAATGTTGTACAATGTACAGAACTGGCTGACGGCAGCATTCTTGAATTGCTTTCCGTTGTCTGTTACGATGTAGCGAGGGACTCCATATCGAAAGATGATGTCATTCTGGATGAAGCTGATGACGGAGTGCTTTGTAACTTCCCGTAGGGGTGTCGCTTCAGCCCACTTGGAGAAGTAGTCCGTTGTCGCCAGAATGTAAAGATATTGCTTGGGTGACTTAGGCAGGGGGCCGACAATATCGAGTTCCCATCTGTCGGAGGGCCATGATGCGATTGTCGGGTGCAGCGGTTCCGGAGGTTGACGGATGTAGTCCCCGTGCAGCTGGCAAACGTGACATCTTTTCGCGTACTCCAAGCTGTCCTTGATCATGGTGGGCCAGTAATATCCCATCCTCCTGACTCGAAAGTGGAGCTTCGGGCCAGACTGGTGTGAGCCGCAGATTCCAGCGTGTACTTCTTCCAATGCTGCTTCTGCCTCTTCCTTTGCAAGGCATCTCAGGAGTGTGCCATCGTAGCTTCGACGATACAACTCGTTGTTGAAGTGGTAGAATTTCAGAGATCGTCGGCGGACGTTGACTTTGCGCTTCGAATCTTCGGGGAGTTTACCATGGACGAGATAATCCACAAAAGGCTGCCTCCAGTCTCGCTCTTCAATTTCGAGGACGTGCACCGCGTTGGTTTGAACTGGAATTTCGACCGGACCTTCTTCTTCGGTGATCACGAATCTTCTGTAGATGGGGACGACGAGCTGACGTTCTTCTGGAAACGGGAGTGTAGCCGCCAGATTTGCGAGTGCGTCAGCTTGCTGGTTGAGGTTCCTAGAGACATGCTGAATGAAAGCAGCCTTGAGTTTGCCGAGGAGTTCCACAGCTCGTGCATGCAACGGCACCAGGTCTTCTTTGTTGACTTCGTATACCCCCAAGACTTGCTGGATAACGAGTTGAGAGTCACCAAAAATCTCTAGTCCTTGAAGCTTTATTTCGTCGGCCAGCTCGAGACCAATGAGCAAAGCTTGATATTCTGCCACATTGTTGGAACATGATTCCGACAGTAGGAATGAGAAGGGGAGTATTTCGTTGTCCGGAGTGACGAAGATGACTCCGGCTCCCGCTATGTCTTGCCTTGCTGCGCCGTCGAAGAATATTTTCCAGAATGGGGCGATGTTGATGGAGAATACTTCTTCGTCTGTGAGATCTTCTGATAACTCCCATTCCGCCGGGAAAGGATATTCTGCGAGAAAATTCGCAAGGGCTTGCTCTTTAACCGCTTTCTGTGGTACGAAGGTGATATCAAATTCAAGTAGAAGCAGCACCCACTTGACCAGACGTCCGGAGAGCACTGGTCTTGACATGATGTACTTGAGGGGGTCAGCCTTCGAGACGAGTCTTATGGTGTGAGCCAGCATATAGTGTCGAAGCTTTTTCGTGGCGAAGATGAGTGCTAAGTAGACCTTCTCGATTGGGGACTAATTTAGCTCTGCGCCGACGAGAGTGCGACTCAAGTAGTAGCAAGCCGTCTCCTTGCCAAGTTTATTGTTCTGAGCCAGGAGTGCCCCCAAGGAATGCTCCTGGGCACTAATGTAGAGGATTAGCGGCCTTCCTTGAACTGGTGCTGATAGAACTGGTGGCTTCAGTAGATAGGCTTTGATGTTTTGAAGTGCTTCTTGGCAAGCTTCATCCCATTTGAACGACGCTCCTTTCTTCACGAGGCGACTAAACGGGTGGCATTTTCCAGTTAGGTTGGCGATGAATCTCCGGATATACACCAAGTGCCCTTGGAGGCCTCTGAGGTCTCGTACTGTCTTCGGCGTGGGCATATTGACGATAGCATTTATCTTGGATTGATCTAGCTCAATACCTCGATGTCGTATGACGAAGCCGAGGAATTTGCCTGAGGAGACTCCGAATGCGCACTTGAGAGGATTCATGCGGAGTTGGTACCTTCGAAGCCGTTTGAAGATTAGCTCGAGATCTTGTAGATGTGCCGACTTCTTCTTGGATTTCACTACGAGGTCATCGACATAACACTCCAAGTTTTGATGAAGAATGTCGTCGAAGATTTTCTGCATAGCTCGTTGGTAGGTGGCTCCTGCATTCTTCAAGCCGAATGACATAACTTTGTAGCAGTAGATTCCTTTCGGTGTGCGGAATGCTGTGAGCTCTTCGTCCTTGGGTGCCATCCGAATCTGATTGTAGCCCGATGATCCGTCCATGAAAGTTAGTACCTCGTGGCCTATCGTTGCATCCACCATCAGCTCCGTGATTGGCAAGGGGAAGTCGTCCTTTGGGCATGCATTGTTCAAATCTCTGAAGTCCACGCACACTCGGATTTGACCGTTCTTCTTTTTGACCGGGACGATGCTAGAGATCCATGTCGGGTACTTGACCTCTCGGATGAAGCCGGCTTCGATCAACTTGTTAACTTCGCCTTCTATTTGGGGTACCAGTTCCGGCCGGTAGCGTCTTTGTCCTTGCTTGATAGCGCTAGCTCCGTGTTTGACGCTAAGCTGGTGCACTACGATTTTGGGATCGAGGCTCGGCATCTCCTTGTAGGTGTTAGGATTGATGTGTTCTAAACTTGTAAAACTTTAAGTTTTGGTCTAATAAAGATTGATAGTTATTATTATATGAGATGCATAATGGTACATAACATAGTTATGTGTTCTTTTAATGAACAGAGATCCATGGTTATATGGTAGTTCACTGAGTTGAAGACTGAGTGGATTGATCCCATATAATCTAAATCAGTTCGCAGCTATGATCAGGTTGGTCGCCTCATCATGATAAGCTGTTGGCGATGACAGTTCATGGGATGTCTTCACCATGGTCATCACCAGGCACAGTGTCTGTGGCTGAACGGAACTAACACGGTGTACATATTAGTGAGCAGACACTGGTACACTAAGCCGTGTTTCTGCTTAGGGTAAAACGGTCCTAAACCCTGAGGAACCACGTCTGATGGACTAACCAGTTGCGTGGTGCTTTGGCGCACCAATGTGTGAGGATCCATATACAGTGATCCAATACCACGGTGTACTGGGTTACCCGGCTGTCGTTGCATTAGCGTGTCACTCCTGCAGGCCATCCACACCCCTGAAGGAAGGTGCGTTCCTTGGTATGACTTACACTGTACCGAACCCAGGCCTGGTGGTCACCAGTTTGACTGTTGACCGGGTTCGATTACTCGACGGGGTAATCAGAGGTACGATGTATAGGTCAACCTGGAAGTAACCAAGTCATATGATCATTCGAGTCTGACGGTAGTCTCTACCGCTCGAAGTGAATCATGGCATCAAGTGGAGGGACAACGGGTTTACCACTACTAAGCGGAGAGCAGGGGTATGATGGAGAATATAGTAAGTCTGGGCGAATTGGAGTGCAACCAGCATCGCACTCTGGGTGGCTATGTAGGTTAACTCGAGCTCAGAGGATCGATGGTACACTCGGGTAGTGTGTCGATCGAGCTTGAGTTGGAAGTCATGAACCCCGGTCCCTGATGGTTCCACCTTATCAACATTATGTACGGTTCTTGAACCATCTCCTCGGAACACCATAAGCATTAGGAGGAAGAAAAAAGTATACACTCCGTGTGTGCTTGGCACTAGAGCACGGTAGATGCGTAACTACATACGAGTACTAAGGGTTATGCCCGAGACTAGTACAGAGTCGCATGTAGTAATCCCTAGCCATAAGTGAACTTCGCTGCATAGGTGCGATGCACCGGGGTATGCTGCAAGTTGACTTTGCTAGAGGCACCCTCTGGTGGCCTCAGTTAATAGTAGGTAACTAGTAGATATCACTTAAGTAATGTCCGCTAGGTATCGCACGCTAGAAATGGTCAAAATGAGGCATCAGGACGTTTTGGTAAAAACCTCACTCCGCCGGACCTCACTGTTGGCCGACCCTAGCAGTGGGAGACCTTGCTAGGGCCGGCCCTATGTTGTAGGGATGAGAATCCCTCATCTATAGGGCCGGCCATATGATAGGGATAGGGCTAAGAATTGGTTAAGATCGAGCCCTAAAAAGTGGGAAAACGGATAATTACGTGGAGAGATAAAAAGGAGATAATGGAGAGATAATTGTGGGAGGTTTTTATCCCCTTGGATTCTTATCCAAAGGGGAAGGCCGGCCCTATATAAAGGGCTATAGGGGGCCGACCCTAGAGTTGGAAAAACCGAACCCCCCCTCCCCTCTCATCTCTCTAGTTTTCTCCCGAATTCATCTCCCGTTTCCCGCTTGCAACTTCATCTTCCTCGCGTGGAGTTCTGAAGAAGGAGAAGGGTCGTTCTTCGGAGGCACTCAAAGATCCGAGAGCAACGTTCCGTGCATCGTGTGAGATCGGGTGAACAAGAAGACGTCTCCAATCGTACCATCGGCATCTTCGCAAATGATCTTCCGTCTCCATCGATAAAGAAGACAATTCTTCGTGGTTAAAAGATCCGTACGAAAGGTATGTGTAATCTAATATATAGATCTAGCGAGTATTATGATTTGCATGCATGCTAGTTAATCATTATGCTAGATTGCCGTTAGGGTGTTCAATTCACATGCATACGTATGCACACATATGTAGATTAGTTTCGATGAAAGTTTAAATCGTGTAACATGCACTATGAACGGTCTTTCGACCGCAAAATCGCTTCCGCTGCGAGCCTCGACCATGGATTAATTTCCAACAGTAGGACCATGCGAAGACGTCTCTGTACTCTTTAAGCAGTTTGATGTATGCGACTTCTTCCTCCGGAGTCAAGAGTGTACTGACGAATATAGGCCGAGGCTCCGTCTCTGTGCCCAAGTTGATTTCCTTCAAGTCATCAACGGTGGACTGCCCCCCTTCTTCAAGGACTGGCGGGGAATCTGGCAACTCGTCATCCGAAGAAGAAGTATCACCGTTGTCGGGATCGGAAATGGAGATATGATTGACGACAGTCATGGGTGGGTGTTGAAATGAGGTCCTCAACGGGCATTCCCAAACGATCGAACACCGACTTCTTCTTTGATTGCTTGACTAGCCCGAGCCTTTTGAACACGGATGTGTGCTTTCGATTCGACTGGTTTTTACCGCCTCTACTTTGCTTCCGGAGCAAGGCTTGGTATTGAGCCCGTCGCCGTCTTCTTCTACCGTTGGGATGGCTGGGGTAGGTAGAGCGTGCATCGGAGATTGTCGATCCTTTAGCTGCTTCGCCCACCATCTTCGCCCCGATGTAGTTCGAGGTGAAGCTCTTCCTTGCTGCGGTCCTGATGACCAACGGAGCTTGACTGGAGCCGATGCCTCGGCGGTTCGGGAGAATTTGTTCACCGTTTTGAAACAGCCGAGCTTGAGTTCTCGTCATCCCATGTGGAGTTGCTGCTGGGGAAAGTGTGCCCATGGCGCTTTCTCTGTCGTAGCCGGCTTTGAACAGCAACTTAGCAGCATTTTGCCCCCACCTTCCTTTCGGCTTGAATCCAAGCTGATTGGGGTCGACTGATTCGACAGGTCTGCTCGGGTTCGGAGCTTGCGTCAGGCTAGGCAATGGTAACGTCATTTCTTGCAGAGTGACGACGTTGGCCTGCGATAACGACGGGGCCAGATTTCTTGCCGGAGTAGAAGGCGATCGCTCAGCTTTACGGAGCCACTGGGGTGCGAGACGCAGGACTGGCGTCGCTTGGACGGGCAACGGAGTATGTTGCATTGCTCTTGACTCGGAACTGATGCGCATCCTTTGCCTTGATCTTGACGCTTTTTGGACCTGGAGTTTCGCCTTGTCAAAAGGTCGCACTGGATTTGTGGGAAGTGGAGTCTTATCCTGCTTCACTTCTTCAATCTTCTGGGCTCAAGGGGCTTTAGCTGGAAGACCTTTCGTGACTAGGTCCTTCGCTTGGTAGAACTTAGCGTCGGCCAAATGTGCCTCGGCCTCGTTGAATGGCTTGTCATCCGCAACTATACACCTCTCCATGCCTTCTTCGTAGTACTTGAGGCACTGGCGCCAGGTGGACACTACGACACCATTCTCGTGTAACCATGACCTTCCTAACATGAGGCGATATGACGTCTGGCAATCGATGGTGTTGAAGAGGACCGTTGTATCTAGCGGGCCGATTGAAAGCTTCAGGCGGATGATTCCGATAGTGGACTGTCCGCCCTGGTTGAACCCTTGAATGACCAATTAGCTGGGCGAGAGCTGGTCGTTGGTGATGCCGTGTTGCCGCATCGTCTGGATAGACATGATGTTGACGGCGGAGCCACAGTCCAGCAAAATTCGGTTTACCGGCTTCTCTTTGATGTATCCCGAGACGTAGACAGACCGGTTGTGCAGTTGCGTTCCGAGTTGCAAGTCCTCGTCTGAAAAGGTTATCGTTGTATCGCACGAGGCCACAGTTTTGCCCTTCTTATCATCCTTCCTTTTCCTCTTGTAGCTATCTGGGTCGGCCAAGGCCGCAGCCATTGCCAGACGAGCTTTCTTCGGAAGATGCAAAGCTTCTATGAGCGGCAAGTGCAGGATTGCTTCGTCATGAGAGGCAGTGTCCCCTTTGTCGGAATCGTCTCCCTCGTCAGTGGAGTCGCTGTTGGAATTGGATCCGCTAATCAGAGTCGCAGCGGAAGCAGAAAAGAAAGATCCGAAAATCATACGGTATATGTTTCATTACAATTCGTGATACAAAACAATCTACATGCAGATCTATGATCTTAGCATATGTGCGGACACCCTAGAGGCATACTACGATCTACGGAAGACATGCATGCATCTACTTAGATGTTTAGATTCATCATACCTTATGGATATATGATCCGGAGATTACGGAACGATGAAGAACCGCACTTGAATCGTAAGGGAAACTGTCGGATAACACATTGTCCTTTGCGAATTGAAGAATTCTCGAAATCCCGTCTCTGAGTGCAGGGATTACGAGCCGACGGAGGAATCCGTTGCGAAGACGATGGCGGGCCGCGAGATTTTCTCCTCCTCTTTCTCCTTTCTTCCTTCTCCTTCCTTTCTCTTCCATCTCCCTTCTTCTTCCTCTCTTTTTCCTTGGCCTAAACCACAAAGAGGGAGAGAGGATGATAGGTTCGGCCACAAAGGAGAGGGAGGCACTAGGCCGGCCCCTCCTCTCTCTATTCTTCTTATAGGGCCGGTCTCTCATGGCTCTAAGGAGCCTAGGGCTGGCCCTTAGATGGATAGGGACAAGGGGGGATCGGATTTAGGTCTTCCGGGTGTCTATCGTGAAGTCCGGACGAAAACGCCCTTCACGAAAAGCGGAAAACTGAAAGTGAGACTGAGTGAGGTGCGCTACTCAGAATCGAGTTCCGTCAGCGCCTGTGAGCTCCTGGAATTATTGCGCTCAATCTAAGATCCATATTCAATATGTTTTGAGCCATATTTTAGTATTTACCAAAATACCCCTACGGCCCGTAACACATGTGAGTTAGGTTCTTTGGCTCCGGGCTTGCGCTCCATCGCGCTACTTCGCATCCAACGTATCCAACTAGGTCGGGGAACAATTCCTATACGCAACGACAAGGTGGAACCTTCAGGGTTCGGGATCTCTAGCTCCAACCGGATCCCTGATTAATTGTTCCGGTGACACACCGAAAGTTCCGTTAATCAGCCTGTGGGGGAAAATCTTCGTGCCGACCCGAAGACCTTCGCAGCACCAGTCAATTGGAGTCGAAGTTAATGTCGAGGATCGTTGGTCGATCGGTTGGTTGAAGTTGTTGTTTTTTTGATATGTAAACAGAAAAGCAATCAGAGAGAGAGAGATTTTGACACAAGAGAAGTGATCTCGGAGTTCAGCCGAAGCCTACGTCTCCGTGCTATAGGGAGCAACCCGAATTCACTAACACTTATGTTGAAGTGACCTCGACAGGCCCGAGTATCACTGAAAGCTCCCTGATCTCTTCGAAAGAGAGAAGAAGATCGAAGAGAGATGATAGATCAGAAGTTGAAAATCTCAGAGCTCTGGTTTTTAGAACTGAGAATTCGATCCCTTTACATTCAAAGGCTATGCTATTTATAGGCATTATGGGTGGCGAATGGCGGTTTCTGCTGCAGTATCTGGGGACCCTCCAGGTAAAGTTGCGGGCCACGCGGTTGTCTTCGGGGGCCCACCAGGCAGGGCCGGTGGGTCTCACTGTGGTATTTGTGGGCCCACCAGGCAGGGCCGGTGGGTCCCGTGGTAGTCCTCGTGGGCCCACCAGGCAGGGCCGGTGGGTCCCATGGTAGTCCTCGTGGGGTCACCAGACAGGGCCGGTGGATCCCGCTGTAGTCCTCGTGGGCCTACCAGGTAGGGCCGGTGGGTCCCGCTGTAGTCCTCGTGGGCCCACCAGGCAGGGCCGGTGGGTCCCGTGGTAGATTTATGCCAAAATTTGCACCCACAGTTACCCCCTCCAAGTTAGCTAGGGTGCATTCTGGCTGGCTTGGACTTGGTGCAAAAAATAGCAACTTCCTGTTTTGAAAAATGGACACGAAGAAACTTGTCGCATGTTAGAGAAAAAAGTGACTGATCGGTCAATTTGGACCGATCGGTCAATTTTGACCGATCGGTCAAATTTTGACCGATCGGTCAAATTTTGACCGATCGGTCAAATTTTGACCGATCGGTCAAAATTCAACCGGTCAAGAATCGGGTGATCGGTCAAAAAACAGGGTTTTTTGACCGATCCAATAGTAATTTTGACCGATCAGCTGAAATTTGACCGATCGGTTAAATTTTGACCGATCGGTCACTTTTGACCGATCGGTCAAATTTTGACCGATCGGGCAAAATTCAACCGGTCAAGAATCGGGTGATCGGTCAAAAAATAGGGTTTTTTGACCGATCCAGTAGAAATTTGACCGATCAGATAACTTTCGCCGATCGGACATGTTTGTCCGATCGGTGAAAAATATCCGGTCAAGGTTCGAGTGATTGGCAAAAAACCTTGGTTTTTTGCCAGATCCAGTAGAAATTTGACCAATCAGATAACTTTCGCCGATCGGACAGGTTTGTCCGATCGGTGAAAAATATCCGGTCAAGGTTCGAGTGATCGGTAAAAACCCTTGGTTTTTTGCCAGATCCAGTAGAAATTTGACCGATCAGATAACTTTCGCCGATCGGACAGGTTTGTCCGATCGGTGAAAAATATCCGGTCAAGGTTCTAGTGATCGGTAAAAACCCTTGGTTTTTTGCCAGATCCAGTAGAAATTTGACCGATCAGATAACTTTCGCCGATCGGACATGTTTGATCGGTGAAAAATATCCGGTCAAGGTTTGAGTGATCGGTAAAAACCCTTGGTTTTTTGCCAGATCCAGTAGAAATTTGACCGATCAGATAACTTTCGCCGATCGGACATGTTTGTCCGATCGGTGAAAAATATCCGGTCAAGGTTCGAGTGATCGGTAAAAACCCTTGGTTTTTTGCCAGATCCAGTAGAAATTTGACCGATCAGATAACTTTCGCCGATCGGACATGTTTGTCCGATCGGCGAAAAATATCCGGTCAAGGTTCGAGTGATCGGTAAAAACCTTTGGTTTTTTGCCAGATCCAGTAGAAATTTGACCGATCAGATAACTTTCGCCGATCGGACATGTTTGTCCGATCGGTGAAAAATATCCGGTCAAGGTTCGAGCGATCGGCAAAAAACCTTGGTTTTTTGCCAGATCCAGTAGAAATTTGACCGATCAGATAACTTTCGCCGATCGAACATGTTTGTCCGATCGGTGAAAAATATCCGATCAAGGTTCGAGTGATCGGTAAAAACCCTTGGTTTTTTGCCAGATCCAGTAGAAATTTGACCGATCAGATAACTTTCGCCGATCGGACATGTTTGTCCGATCGGCGAAAAATATCCGGTCAAGGTTCGAGTGATCGGTAAAAACCTTTGGTTTTTTGCTAGATCCAGTAGAAATTTGACCGATCAGATAACTTTCGCCGATCGGACAGGTTTGTCCGATCGGTGAAAAATATCCGGTCAAGGTTCGAGTGATCGGTAAAAACCCTTGGTTTTTTGCCAGATCCAGTAGAAATTTGACCGATCAGATAACTTTCGCCGATCGGACATGTTTGTCCGATCGGTGAAAAATATCCGGTCAAGGTTCGAGCGATCGGCAAAAAACCTTGGTTTTTTGCCAGATCCAGTAGAAATTTGACCGATCAGATAACTTTCGCCGATCGGACATGTTTGCCCGATCGGTGAAAAATATCCGGTCAAGGTTCGAGTGATCGGCAAAAAACCTTGGTTTTTTGCCAGATCCAGTAGGGATTGGACTGATCGAAGTAAAGTTTTGAACCTGCCCTTCAGAGAAGATTTACTGCTTTGTTCTTCGATATTTTGGCAGAGTTTTGAACATTGATGGAGCTTGATTCTTCTTGTTTTGAATCCTTGGTTGGCTTGATGGTTGCTTTGAACCGGCGGTTCGGTTTACCCAGACCGGTGGCTTGATTGGACCGTTGGTTCATGTGGACCGGTAGGTCCGACGTTTCGCCTGGTCGCGACTGTTCGCCTGGTTTTGCGCTTGCTACGGATGGATGCCACGTGTACCTACAAAAACACGCGATTTGATATGGTGAAGACACGTGTCTTCTCGATTTGCGCACCTGTTTTACCCTGGGTACAAAAGTTTTCACCGGCTGTCATTTCGCCTCACGCTTCCAAAATTTTTCGAAGTCCAGACCCTTGTTCTCCTGATTTCTGCTCTTGTTCTCGTTCGATCGGTCGAATGGCTTCATCTGGCAGTTCGAAGAAGTCCGGTACAGCTCCCTCGAAGAGAAAGGGGAAGGAAATTGTCGAGGTTCAATCTCCTCCGAGGGGCCGTGGCAAAGGCAAGGCTGCTCTCGCTGAACTTGGCCAACTGGGCAAGAGGCACCAAGGGGTAGGTTTTGCCTCAGCGCCATCAAGGCCAGAATTCATCCCCAAAGTGAAGTTTGTTCTGGGTCCGCTTATGCCCCTGACAGACGAGACGGAGTACATGTACAATGTTGGTGGTGAGTTCACAGATACGAAGAGAAAGAAGTGGCAAGCACTTCTCTCTTATTTCACTGAAGGGAAGGGAGCGCAGCCTTCACTCCCTAGCATCCAGACGGCTTTCGGCATTGACAAGAAGACCGTCTTCACCAATTTTGCCAGCAACGAGAAGGTCATGGGAACCATCGTGACCATCGGCCAAATGAACTGCGGCCTACGTTTGCCTCTGCCACCCTTCGCTGCCAGATTGCTAAATACTTCTGGCCTTTGCCCGGGACAAGTCACAGGGAATGCTTGGCGAATCATCTATGCGTTCTGCCGGGTGGAATCAGATTTTCAAGAGGACTTGAGGGCCTGTTACTCCAGTATCCCGGAAGGTGAACCTGCCAGGATTGAGCTCGGATACTTCTTTTTTCATTATCGATGGAATTACAGGAAGGACAGCCCTTTCTATAATTTGACTGGAGTATCTCCCCTGCGCCCGCTCACCGATACAGTCCCTTCGGACAAGTTGTACACGGACTGGCCTATTTCTGTATCTGGCGCCTGGACGTCCATGTCAGTACCCGACACCCCCCGAGACAGCGTGCACGAGGCGGTGAAAATGTACAGCGCTGGAGGCATCTTCGCCTGGAATTCTGAGAGGGCGGGAGCCATAGATAACTAGTTCCTCGAGCTAACCTGTGGAACCAGGTCGTGGAAACAGTTTTCTAACTGTCCTGTGAGATATGGCAAGGCCAATCTCCTCCACAGATCAAAGGACAGGTACGAGGACAACGAAGTCCTATACTCTGACTACGAGGAGGACCCTCAGTCGGGCAAGGTCATTCGGAAGGTTCGGGCCGAGAAGAAAATCTACACTGCGAGGCGCCGGTTACCTACCATGGACGAGAAACTGGTGCTCCAAAGAGGCCCAGTGAAGAAGAAGCGAAAAACTCTCGTCAAGCCTAAGGAAGATGAAGACCAAGACAAGAAGAATGAAGATGAAGAAGAAGAAAAGAAGAATGAAGAAGAAGAAACTGAGAATGCCAGCCACGACAACAGTGGCAATGGCGAAGATGAGGACGGGGACGGCGAGGACGATACGTCTTCTACCCCCTCCAGTGGGGATGATGAGAATGGGGGTAGTGAGGAAGAAATTCCTCCCACCCCCACTGGTGGTGCAACGGGGGAGGACTCGATCCCTATTCCCATTGACGAGGTTAAAGCCCGTCAGATGGAGGAAATTCTCGACACAGAAGGCGACGGCAAAAAGGTGGTTCCCACCTACAAATTTGACGAATTGAAGAGGCCGATGCGCTTCAAAATTAAACTATCGAAGAGTGCTGGGGTTGGAAGCAACCCCACGCCTCTTGATCAAATCCCCCCCGACGCTCTTCGCATTGAGGGAGCAACAATGAGTGGGGGTGTAGAGGTTGAGCAACCCCCTCCCCCCTCTCACTCTCTGCTCAACGAGGTGGAGGCCATGCTGGCCGGGCTCATCCAGCCAGGCGGGTCGCAAGAAGAGAGAGCCTCATCTCCCAGGAATGCTTCCCCCCCTGCTAATTTGGAGAGGGGAAGTCGAGTGGGCGATGGGGCTCCTCAACCTCAACCAGCGCCAACCCCGATTCAGGAGAAATCGACTCCTAAGAGTGGCTCTGATCGTCGGAAGGGCAAAGAACCGAGGGTCGAAACATCAGGTAATTGAACTTAACTTGCTTTGAATGTCTTGTCTTTGAAGTTCGAAAATAATCTAACACTTTGATTCCCTTTGATTGCAGGTGCGCCTGCTGGATTGACTCCAACAATAAAAAACTTGGGTGACGTTGATATCAACCGCCCCACTGCTGCGATCAGAAAACTCATCAACCTTCCGAGTGCCACTTTGGATGAGGCTTTCGATAGAATTAACCTGTTGGTAGGTGCATCTGCTTGATCGATTATTTGAATCGTATCTTTCTTCAGAATAATTCAACTCTTTTGTTCTTTTGCAGAACTCAGCACTTATGAATGTTGCAACCAAACTCTCCTTGAGGGCGGGAGCAAAAGAAGCTGTAGCTGAAATAAATCAATTGACCGCGGAGAGAGATGAGCTGAGAGAGCTCCTGACTTCGAAGAAAGCCTCTCTCAAATCCAAGATTGAGGAACTTCGCAAAGGAAAGCTGGAGATCAAGGGGCTGAAGGATCGGTGTGAGGCACAGAGTCACGAGCTCGAATCCCTAAAGACTCGACTCTCCAGGGTTGAGGACGTGTCCTGTGGCCGCACCATCGAGATTCAAGAGCTGAAGCAACAACTTGCTACTCAGCATGCTGCCTTCACTGCCAGAGAGGAGACTTCCAAGAAGGCACTGGAGCATGCGTTGTCAGAGTGCAAGGTTTACAAGGAAACAGCAGAGAAGGCAGCAGAAGCGCTCAGGACTCATGTAGCTAGCGTCCGATCCTCCAAGGCATCAGTGGCGAGTAAAGCTCGTCCTGGATCTGAAGGGGAGAAGTCGCATGCAAAGAGTGTGGCCAAGCCCTGAGACTTTTCTTCTTCTTTGTTATTGTACTTGTAAATTTTTGAAATGTAACAGCTCCTTGTATCTGACATATTTTGATGATAATAGAAGACATCTTTTTGGTATTTGAAACTTGCACTTCTTTTGAGTTGAATGTCTTTGAATGTTGAGTTCTGGAATGCTATTTGACATGATTGAGTATTCATAAATTTGAACGTAATTTGAATACACATATACTTGAATGTAAGGGGTTGAGTCGCTACTCAATCACCCAAACTTGTAACTTTGAAAATTGAATTTGAATTCGAATAACATTTGAATGTAAGGGGTCGAGTCGCAACTCAGACTCCCAAACCTGTTAGACGATATCGAATTGATTGAAATTGGATATTGAATTTCGAAGGTCAGTTTAACATTCGCTAGTAAGGGGTCGAGTCGCAACTCTAACACCCAAACATGTTAAGACCTGGTAACTTGAAAATGGTCAGTTTTTAACATTTGCTAGTAAGGGGTTGGGTCGCAACCCTAACACCCAAACTTGTTAAAAGACCTGGTAATTTGAATATGGATAACTTGAAAACTGCTTCAGAACTTGGATTGACGCAACCCTAACACCCAAACTTGTTAAAAGACCTGGTAATTTGAATATGGATAACTTGAAACTGCTTCAGAACTTGGATTGAAAATCAGAACACTGGTTGTACACTTGAACATTTGAAAGAGAGCTTTATTCATCACAGAATTTACATTATGGATAGAACAACTTGAGGTGTCTAGAATTCCAAGCTCGAGGCAATCTATCTCCTTCTGGTGTGATCAGTCTGTAAGAACCTTTGCCTCCAACTGACTCAATGATATATGGACCTTCCCAGTTGGGAGCAAGCTTTCCACTGCTGTGCTCTTTGGTATTGTAGAAAACTGCTCTGAGAACTAAACTACCCACTGGGCTTTTGTATTGTAGAAAACTGCTCTGAGAACTAAACTACCCACTGGGAACTGTCTCTTGTGGACTTTCTTGTCATAGGCTCTTTTGATCTTCTGTTGATATTTGGCCACACGAAGTGATGCTAGATCTCGTAGTTCTTCAGAGAAGTCTAGATTATTGATCCGAAGTTCTTCATTGACTCCTTCTTCAACAGCTTTGGTCTTCAAAGTACTAGATATATTTTCTGTTGGGAGTATTGCTTCTGATCCATATGTTAGGCGGAAGGGTGAGAAACCTGTTGATCTTCTCGGAGTTGTGCGATACCCCCAAAGAACTTCAGGTAGGACTTGCTCCCACAATCCTTTCTTGTCGTTGAGTTTCTTCTTGAGTATATCAAGTATAGATCTGTTTGAGGCTTCAGCTTGACCATTGCATTGAGGATATCTTGGAGTTGAATAGAATAACTTGATACCGTTGTTCAGACAGAACTCTCGGAATTTGTCTGAGTCAAATTGAGCTCCATTGTCAGCAACAAGAACTTGAGGTGTGCCAAATCTTGAGAAGATGTTGTGCCGAATGAATTTGATCACTTCGTCGTCAGTCTCTCGAAAGAGGGGCACAGCTTCAACCCATTTGGTGAAGTAATCAGTAGCCAGCAGTAGATATTTCTTCTTGCTTGGAGTTGGAGGGAAAGGACCCAAGAAATCTAACCCCCATTGATGGAAAGGCCAAGGACTTGATAATTGATGAAGTTCATCTGCAGGGAGATGGATAGCTCGAGCGTGTCGTTGGCAAGGCTCGCATCTTTGAACGACTTGTTGAGCATCCTTTGCCATTGTTGGCCAGTAGTACCCTTGTAGCTTCGTCTTGGCTTCAAGGGATCTTCCTCCCGAATGATTTCCACAAGCTCCGGAGTGGATATCAATCAGGATTGCCTGTGCTTGTTCAGGACCAAGGCACTTGAGTAACATCCCGCTGTGAGATTTGAAATATAAATCTTCACCTTGTAAAGTGTAGCATGGGAGCTTCCTTTGAAGCCTTCGGGCTTGATTTGGATCTTCTGGCATTTTGCCATATTTGAAGAAGTCAAGAATTGGTCGTCTCCAATCTTCAAGCTGATCTCCACCCCTAGATCCTTTTGTAGTAGTAAGAATCTGTTGATCGGGGATGGTCTTGGGCACTTCTTGATAATCGATCTGTATTTGCCTTCCTCCGAGTGAGTCTCCAAGAACTGAGGCATCATTAGCTAAGGCATCTGCTTCTCGGTTCTCTGCTCTGGGGATTTGAATGAATTCAGCGCTAGTAAAACGTTGTTGAAGACGTCGTACTAAGGCCAAGTAGAGTTGCATTCTTTCTTCTCGAGCTGTGTACTCTCCATTGATTTGCCTTATGATCAGTTGGGAGTCGCTGTATATGATGATCCGATCTACCCCCAGAGATTCTGCCATTTCGAGTCCGGAAATGAGTGCTTCATATTCAGCTTCGTTGTTGGTGGCATTAAACCCAAGGAGAGTGGCCTTCTGGAGATGATCGAGTTCGGGGGATATTAAGACTATCCCAGTTCCCGAACCGATCGAGCTTGATGCTCCATCAGTATAAAGCTTCCATGGAGGAGTTGCAGAAATAACTTCAAGACTTGGATCAATTTTTGCTGCAGGATTGATCGGAGGAGTATCCTCATCTTCCAAGCGCATATCGACATCCTCTTCCCAAGTGATGGGGTCTTCAACTGGAAAGTCAGCTAGAAAATCAGCAATTGCTTGACCTTTGATAGAAGTGCGAGATTCGAATTGAATCCCCAGAGCACTCATTTCGATCACCCATTTGGTCATTCGACCAGCTCGACCAGCTTTGTCAATGATATCTTTGAGTGAGTGTTCTGAAATGACAGTAATCTGGTGGGAGACGAAGTACGGTTGAAGACGACGAGAAGCAGTGAGCAAGGCCAAGATGACCTTCTCAGTTTTTGAGTAGCGAGTCTCAGCCGGAAGAAGAGTGTGGCTGATGTAGTAGACTGGATGTTCGATGCCTTCTCTTCTACTGACTAAGACCGCGCTGATTGCTTGATCGGTCACGGCAAGGTAGAGCCACAAGTCTTCTTTTGGAAGTGGAGCAGTCAGGATAGGAGCTTGCACCAGATATTTCTTGATACTTTGAAATGCTTCTTCACAGGTTGGACTCCAGCCGGAGGTATCCGCCTTTCGTAGTTTGTCGAAGAGTGGCTTGCACTTGTCTGAGGACTTTGAGATGAATCGATTGAGTGCTGCTAACCTTCCAGTGAGACGTTGAACTTCTTTTCGATTTGTAGGTGAAGGCATATCGATGATGGCTCGAATTTGATCAGGATTGGCTTCAATACCTCTCCTGGTCACAAGATGACCCAGGAATTTGCCAGATTGAACTCCAAAGGCGCACTTAGCTGGATTGAGCTTCATTCGATACTTTCGAAGGACTTGGAAGGTTTCAGCCAGATCAGATAGATGTTTGCTCCGAACGGAACTCTTGGTGAGGAGATCATCGACATAGACTTCGACGTTGCGACCGATCTGATCTTCGAACATTTTGGTGACTAGCCTTTGATAGGTGGAACCAGCATTTTTGAGGCCGAATGGCATGACATTGTAGCAATAAAGGCCTCGGCTAGTCACAAAACATGTCTTCTCTTGATCATCAGCGTGGAGTGGAATTTGATTGTATCCGGAATACCCATCCATGAAAGACAATAGCTCGTGGCCAGCAGTGGCGTCGACGAGTCTATCTATCCTTGGCATGGGAAAAGGATCTTTGGGGCAAGCCTTGTTGAGATTAGTAAAGTCGATGCAGACTCTGACTTTCCCATTCTTCTTTGGAACAGCCACTATATTAGAGATCCAAGTTGGATACTCTACTTCTCGGATGAATCCGGCTGCGAGTAGCTTGGTAATTTCTTCTTGAACAACAACTTGCAACTCTGGTCGAATGGTGCGAGGCTTTTGCTTAACGGGCTTCACCTCTTCTTTGATCGCAAGTCGGTGACAAGCGTCATCTGGATTGATCCCAGGCATGTCTTCGAAGCACCATGCGAAGACGTCGATATTGGACTGGAGGAAGGATACCATGTCTTGCGCTTCTACGTCGCTAAGACCGGTACCAATAAATGTTTGTCGAGGGAGATCTCCGCTGCCTATGTTGATCGGGATGATTTCTTCAATTGAAGGTGATGCTTCCCATTCGATTGGCGGAGGTTCGGTCAGCGGAATCTCCTTTGATTGCTATTTAGAAGAGGGACCAGCTTCATCTCGTGGCCGCTTTGGAGGAGCAATATTGATCTTTCGATCTGTTTTAGCAGCAGCAGCTTCACAAGATCTTCCAGCTTGCTGATCGCCTCGAATGCAGACGATGCCTTCTCCAGTTGCAAATTTGAGTAGTTGATGGTAAGAGGAGGAGATGGCATTGATCTGATGGAGGAATGGTCGCCCAAGAATGGCGTTGTAGCTAGACATTCCTTCGACGATTGCAAACCTCACCGAGACTCGAGTCTCTCGGCTGAGGTCGATAGTAAATCTGGATTCGCCCACTGTGATGCTTTGTTCACCATTGAAGCCGGTGATCACAGTCGGGACGACGTCGAGGCTTTGATACTTATGTCCCAGACGTTTGAAACAGTCTGAGAACATAATGTCGATGGAGCTTCCGGTGTCGATGAGGATCCGGTTGACAGTGCTGCCGTCGATAATGAGTTTCAAGACCAGAGGGTCTCGATGTGGAGTATGGACTCCTTGAAGATCGGTGTCATTGAAGACTATGGATGGCCAAGCCAGACCTTCGATGGGCTTCTCGATCCAGGTATCTTCTTTGTTTGTAGTAGATCGAACATGGAAGATGCGTCGAACCTGCCGATCAACTTCCTTCCCGGTCAAAGCTTGATTGTGCAAGGTTCCATGAATGCCAAAGACATTGGCATTCACAGAAATTGGTTGCCGGTTGGAAGAGATTTGATGTATCCAACACACTTCTTTCCCCTTGGCAGAGGTTCGACGTTGATCGTGCCCATTGTTGACGAATTCTTGAAGGTGGCCTTCTCGTAGTAAGTCTTCAAGATGGAATTTCAGCCGAAAACACCGATCGGTGGAATGGCCGTGACTTCGATGGAATTCACAGTAGACTGTTTTGTCTGCTGTGAATTTGGAATTTGGTTGAAGAGGATTGGGCCTCCGAAGATACTCGTCGTGTTGAATACGGTCGAGTATCTGCTCGACTGGCATGTTCCACTCGGTGAAAGTGGTCTTCGTTGGAGATCGACGCCCATCATTCTTTGATCTTTTGTTGGCCGGAGGGGCTGCTGCTTCAGTGTTGTGAGCCTTTGCAGCATATTTAGGTGCTTCTTTTTCAGCAGGCCTTCTCTTAGTTTCTCGCCCTTTTCGAGCGACTTGATCGTCTTCCACCTCAATCTCCCTCTGAATTCGGTCGAACATAGCTCCCAGAGAAGGAGGGGGATTGCGGATGAAGTCGTTGTAGATGTGTAGATCGAAGCGGAGAGCGTTCTGGAAAGCCAACATGATGGCTTCATCATCCAGATGCCTTCCAGAGAGAGCAGCATGCTCGTTGCGAAACCTCCTCGTGAAGCTGCGGAGAGTCTCATCTGCACCCATCCTTAGTCGATATAGAGAGTCGAGCTTCTTCTCGGGTTTCAGGTTGAGCTGGTAATGCTGCACAAAGAGGTTAGCCAAAACACCGAACTGGGTAATGGATCCAGCTCGGAGATTATGATACCAGTCGAGTGAAGGCTCGTCGAGACTTCCCGCGAAGGTGCGGCAGAGCACGTTGTTTTCCTCTTCGTGTGGCGTTAGAGCTTGCTTGAAGGCAAGTATATGGAGGCTTGGATCTCCTCTGATACAGTTGAATTTGGGGAGGATAGGAGTTCTCCATCCTCTTGGAAAGGTGGTATCGAAGAGACTTCGATGTAGAGGTCCGGCAGAGGAATACCCATCCCTACGACCATGTCCTCGACCTAGAGGTGGGTCAAGAGGCAAGATCGCAAGGTCTTGCTCTGGTATTTGAAGTATTTGCCGGTCGAAGTCGATGTCGAAGGTCCGATCCAAGTCCACGTTGGAGTGGAATGGAAGGGGAGACTCTACTCTTTGAAGGAGCGCCTTTCATTTGGTGCTTCCTTGGCAGGTTGAGCTTCGATGGTGCTCTTTTGTCGCAGTTACGACCAGATGAAGATTGGGAGGACTCGTCTTCAAGACGATCCCAGACACTCTGCTTCCAAGGAGCAGCAGAGGGAGTTGGGTCGCGTCGAATCCTCTCGAGAGCATCAGTGCCCATTGACCTCCGTTGTTCGGAGTAAATTGAATGTCGAGGAGGATCAACCCTCTCACTTGCGGAGGGGATCGGAATAGCAATTCCAGCTTCGGAAGCTGCCTTCTTCAGAGCATCCCTCTCAGCAGTGAGGGTGGCGTTTTGCTTCGCCAATTGGAGTAGTTGGAAATCGATTGCAGAGATCTGGTAAGTCGATGGAGGATCTTCAGCAGGAGCAGGGACAGTCTGCCCAATTGATTGATGAGGATGAGGGGCGATCGGTCGATCGACTGATCTTCCGCTTCCTGAGTGAACCCCCATCTCGGGGACAGCAAGGGGCTGCCCGAAGTTGAGCCTTTGACTCATTGAACGAGTCTCAGGACGAGGTTGATGTTGAGTGTTACTTCCTTCTGGTTGGCCCTGGTGTTTGGTTCTCGCCATTCAGGGTGCGAAGGGTACAACGAGATTGCCGACGTTCGATCAGTTGTCTGATCAACCGAGGGGGCGAGGAAGTTTGGCTATTGATCTGGTAGTTGAAGTAAAGAGAGAACACAGCTTCTCGCTCGGATCCCACAGACGGCGCCAAACTGTGGGGGAAAATCTTCGTGCCGACCCGAAGACCTTCGCAGCACCAGTCAATTGGAGTCGAAGTTAATGTCGAGGATCGTTGGTCGATCGGTTGGTTGAAGTTGTTGCTTTTTTGATATGTAAACAGAAAAGCAATCAGAGAGAGAGAGATTTTGACACAAGAGAAGTGATCTCGGAGTTCAGTCGAAGCCTACGTCTCCGTGCTATAGGGAGCAACCCGAATTCACTAACACTTATGTTGAAGTGACCTCGACAGGCCGAGTATCACTGAAAGCTCCCTGATCTCTTCGAAAGAGAGAAGAAGATCGAAGAGAGATGATAGATCAGAAGTTGAAAATCACAGAGCTCTGGTTTTTAGAACTGAGAATTCGATCCCTTTACATTCAAAGGCTATGCTATTTATAGGCATTATGGGTGGCGAATGGCGATTTCTGCTGCAGTATCTGGGGACCCTCCAGGTAAAGTTGCGGGCCACGCGGTTGTCTTCGGGGGCCCACCAGGCAGGGCCGGTGGGTCTCACTGTGGTATTTGTGGGCCCACCAGGCAGGGCCGGTGGGTCCCGTGGTAGTCCTCGTGGGCCCACCAGGCAGGGCCGGTGGGTCCCATGGTAGTCCTCGTGGGGTCACCAGACAGGGCCGGTGGATCCCGCTGTAGTCCTCGTGGGCCTACCAGGTAGGGCCGGTGGGTCCCGCTGTAGTCCTCGTGGGCCCACCAGGCAGGGCCGGTGGGTCCCGTGGTAGATTTATGCCAAAATTTGCACCCACACAGCCCTAATCCGATTAACCCGTATAGCCACCCAGAGTGCGACGCGAGTTGAACTCTAGTGATCCTAAACTTATGTTACTCCCTCGTAACCCTGTTCTTTACTATACTCCGATAATCCTTATCCCTCCTATTACTGGTACCATGATACGACTCGGGCGGTGGGGAGCACCGTCAGATCCCGATCAATCATCTGACTAGGGTTTGATGACTTGTCATTTATAACACCACACACCTTCCGGTGCTATGCCTAGCATACGGAACATCGTCAGTCATACTGACAACCACCAGGCCTGGGTTAACTGTATGGACAGATTGACTCATCAAAACGCACCCATCCAACACTAGACGTCGGATAACCTGTAGGGATTACATGTCACTCAAGCGCCGACCGGGTAACCCAACGTACCGTGGTATTGGACTATGGAAGGTCCGCACACGTTGGCACATCAAAGCACTACTCAACTGGTTGGCCCAGTGAGCATGGTCCCTCAGGGTTAAGGACATATTATCTATAGTAGTAAGACGGTTTCTGCACCAGTGTCTGAATCACTGAACTGTGCACCGTCTTGGTTCCTGTTTAACACGATCATCGTGCTTGGTCAGGTGAATGGGAATCCCACGTTCCCGTGATGGAGACTTCACCATATCCTCTACCTGCTAACAGCTTGTTCTCGGTGAAGCGACCGGCATTACCTCAGCTGTGAACTAGTTCTAGGTCTACACAGAATTGGTCCACTGGGTCTCCCAAGCATGGATCCTCCATGCGCCTCAGTGGCTTACTGTGTTCCTTAGGGTCCTTTTATTATATGAGAATTATCATATACCAGAGTAGTATTCTAATTAAAGCAATAACCAAAGTCATCTTTATTAATGTTAATACAGAAAACCCACGCTAAGGACACACGAGCTATAACAATCTCCCACTTGGCCTAGCGGGGAACAACAGTCTTAACTCCCATGGCATCCACGTGCTTCTCAAAAGCCTTGGTCGGTAACGTCTTTGTAAAAGGGTCCGCCATGTTATCTGCAGACGCCACCTGAGTCACTGCTACCTCCCCTCGCATCTGCAAGTCCCGGATTATGTAGTATTTTCGCTCGATATGCTTGCTCTTCTGGTGATATCTTGGCTCCTTGGATTGTGCTACCGCTCCACTATTGTCGCAGTAAAGGACAATAGGATCTTGAGCTCCCGGTACTCATCCTAAGTCCGTGAGGAACTTCTTGAGCCACACCGCCTCCTTAACTGCTTCGCACGCCGTAACGTACTCAGCCTCTGTCGTCGAATCCGCGATGCATTCCTGCTTCACGCTTCTCCAACTGACAGCTCCTTTTCCTAATGAAAACACAAACCCTGACGTCGATCTCCTGGATTCCGGATCTGACGCAAAGTCAGAATCCGTATATCCAATCGGCATCAGTTCCTATGAAGAGTAAACTAACTCATAATCTCTTGTCCTACGTAGATACTTGAGTATACTTTTCACAGCAGTCCAATGCCCTGGATCCGGATTTGACTGATACCTGCTCATCATGCCTACTGCATAGCATATATCTAGTCTCGTGCACTGCATGACATACATCAGACTCCCTACTGCCGAAGCATAAGGTATCTTCTGCATCTCTGCCCTCTCCTCAGGAGTCTTAGGACCCTGATCCTTGGACAACTTTATTCCATGTCTGAATGGAACCAGTCCCTTCTTGGAGTTGTGCATACTGAATCTGACCAAGATAATATCTATGTAGGCTGACTGTGACAGCGAGAGAATCTTGTTCTGGCGATCTCGAGTTACCTTGATCCCCAGAACATAACTCGCTTCACCCAGGTCTTTCATGTCAAATTGAGAGGATAACCACACTTTCATTGTAGATAACGTTCCAATATCGTTTCCAATGAGCAGGATATCGTCCACGTAAAGCATTAGAAAAACTACTGCAGTCTTATCGTTCCTTTTATAAACACATGGTTCATCCACGTTCTGTTCAAATCCATAAGACTGGATAGCCTGATCAAAACGCATGTTCCAACTTCTAGATGCTTGCTTCAGTCCATAAATGGACCTTTGCAACTTTCACACCATACCTTCCTGACCTTTTGCGACAAAGCCTGGAGGCTGAGACATGTAGATGTCTTCTTCCAAATTCCCGTTGAAGAATATGGTCTTGACGTCCATTTGCCAGATCTCCCAATCATAATGGGCTGCAATGGACAAGAGGATCCGGATAGACTTAAGCATAGCCACTGGTGAAAAGGTTTCGTCATAGTCGATCCCTTCTCGCTGGGTATAACCCTTAGCGACTAGTCTAGCTTTGTAAGTCTCAACGGTACCATCCGGACCTTTTTTCCTTTTGTACACCCACTTACACCCAACAACTTTAATGTTGTGAGGTGGTGTTCCAAGTGTCCAGACCGAATTTTGGGACATCGATGTCAGTTCTGCCTCCATGGCTTCCTACCATGCTGCATGGTCAGTGGATACCATCGTTTCGTCATAGTTCAGAGGATCATTCTCCTGAAACTCTGGATCAACCATAAAAGCTTCTCCAATGTATCTATCAGGAGCACTTGTGGTCCTCCCACTGCGACGAACCTGTGGTGGTTCCATAGGAGTCGATTCTACAGTACCGTTAATTTTAGTGGTATCGGCTCCCACTACGTTTTCTGTTTGCGTACTCCCATCAGTATCAAGCAATTCTTCAAGAACTACTTTACTGGTGGGCTTATGTTCTATTAAATAATCCTGATACAGGAATACGGCGTTCGTCGAGACGACAATCTTTCCATCCTCATGATCATAAAATAAATCACCCTTTATCTCTTTTGGATACCCAATGAACAGACATACCTTAGTTTTTGACTCCATCTTATCTCGCTTGTCCTTTTGCACATGTACTGGACAACCCTAAATCCTAAAGTGCTGTAGGCTTGGCTTTCGCTTCAACCACAGCTCCCAAGGAGTTAGGGGTACTGACTTTGATGGAACAAAGTTCAAAGTATATGCTGCCATCTCTAGGGCATATCCCAAAAAACTAGGTGGCAATGTTGCATAACTCATCATAGTCCGAACCATGTCTAACAAAGTTCGGTTTCTCCTCTCAGATACACCATTCTGTTGTGGTGTCCCTGGTGCAGTCAACTGGGATACGATCCCATGCTTACGCAGGTACCCAATAAATTCATCTGATAGGTATTCGCCTCCTCGATCCGATCGAAGAGACTTGATACTTTTACCCGTGTGCTTTTCTGCTTCAGCTCTGAACTCCTTGAACTTATCAAATGATTCAGACTTCCGTCGCATTAGGTATATGTATCCAAACCTCGAGTGATCATCCGTGAAGGTGATGAAATACTCGAAGCCTCCTATGGCACGGACACTTATGGGCCCACATACATCAGTGTGTACCAACTCCAATACCTCCTTAGATCTGCTATCTTTGGCTCGGAAAGACCTTTTAGTCATCTTGCCTTTCAGGCAAGACTCACACATCGGTAGGCTTTCTGAAATATTTGGACTTAAGAGTCATACCTTAACCAACCTATGAATCATGTCTGAGGCTATGTGTCCAAGCCTTAGATGCCAAAGGAGTGTTGGATTATTTGAGAGATTTTTCTTTTTAGATGAATTAATCACACAAGCTTCAGTTATGTTATCCTGCTTATGATTGGAGTTAATTACATAGAGACCATTCTGTATCTTTTCCTTACAAACAAAGGAATCATTCAATTTAATTGACACACCAGAAGCATCAAATAAAACTGAAAAACCTTCATTATTCAATAAGGAAACAGAAATTAAATTACGTCTCAAGGACGGTACATAAAGTATGTCTCTAAGTAATAAACTTCTTCTATCAAGGAACTGCAAAATGACATCTCCAACTGCTTCAGCCTCTGCCACGGCCTCAGTTTCCATGCTTAGGATTATCTCCCCATCACCTAGTTTTCTTGTCTCCTTGAACCCCTGCAAATTATTGCAAGCATGGTTAGTGGAACCAGAATCCACAATCCATGAAATTGAAGAACAACTGGATGCTACAAGGGATTCCACTATGTGGATTTGAGATATACCTGTCTCAGCCTTCTTGGGAGCCGCGCGGCAGTCGCCCTTCCAGTGCCCCTTCTTGCCGCATCGGAAATATTTTCCTTTGTGCTTCGCCGGACCATTCTACTTGGAAACCTGCAACTGCACCTGGCCCATCTTCACGGGCTTCTTAGACTTTCTTTTCTGAAACTTGTCCTTGTCTTTCAGAGAAGAATTCCGCTCCACGTTTAGGGATTGGGCTCCTGCCTTCATCCCGTCCTCTGCCGCCTGGAGTGCCGCTAGGAGTTCTGCGTTAGACATCTCCAACCGGTTAAGGTCGAAGTTGGTAACGAAGCCCTCAAACGCTCCTAACAAAGACGCGAGGAAAATGTCGGTCTGGATCTCTGCATCCAAGATGACATCGAAGGAACCAAGCTCGTTCACATAACCAAACAACTTCAGTATATGATCCCGAATTAAAGTCCCCTCTGCCATCTTCGTGGACACCAATTTCTTGATGGTCAGGTAACGAGTTACCCGACTACGACCCTCGAACATTTCCTTCAGGTAGAGCATCATGTCTGAAGCAAAGGCCATGTCTTTGACTTGCTTCTGAAGGACGGTCTGTAAGGATGCCACAATATAGCACTTGCATATCTCATCAGCATCTAGCCAGTCTTTCCATTCCTTTAACTGGGCCTCAGTTACACTTGGTCCCGGCATGGCCGGTTGAGGGGTACTTAGGGCAATTGTGTGTTTGCCAACCCTTAGGACGAGTATTAGGTTACGCTTCCAGTCCTCGTAGTTTGGTCCCGTAAGTTTGTTATCATTAAGTATGGAGGCAAGGGGGTCGAGCTTGGTCATGATTTCTGTAAATAATGGTTTAAAGCAATAGTTAGGGTCTACTACAATCTATTTCATGGAATTTAGAAATAGATAATGTCTACTCCAGCCGCTATGTCTTTACCACCTCAAGTGGAGACATCCAGGAATCTAAATTCCCTAGGCTCGAGCACTGAGACTATCGGCCCTGAATTGGAGACAGCATCTCGGTGAGAGGATGCAACCGCTTCTGCCAACGGGGTTTTTACGACCCAGTCTTCATCAGAATTATCCACGGCAAACTGATAGACCTCCCAGTCTCCTTTTGGCCAGCTTTATGTGACCCGCGTGCGCAGCAATAACGGCTTTACATAAGCTTTCGGATGCTTCCCACAAATCTAGGTGGTGTCGGTAGGGGAGTTCATAGGCTCCCGCGGTGCAGGATAAAACCGTCACCCACTGCCACCGGCATCCTCCATGTCCCGAAGGAAACCACTAGGCGAACCAGCATGGAAAGAAACACAGCTCTCACCCGGTGGGAATATCGAACTGCGTACCTCCCACCCAGACCCTTAGCCGGTTGATTGTGGACGCCAGGGGCTCCCCTTTGGAGGGAACCTCTTATACATCCCTTCTTTATCAGGTTTTATGCATATCTAGAAAGGTCACGACCTCCTAGACTTAGACCCTGGTCTACCGTGCTCCCACTAGTATTATAAACCTTCCCACAAAGCATTAGTATCCTCGAAAAATATCATAGTCCCTACCTTGAATACTCAGCTTTTGCCTTTCTTGCAATGATCACATTACATAGATTCCAAGGATCCCGATACTTCACTAGTTTGTCCATAATCCTAAGATCTGGAGCCTAGCCTAAGGTCAACGTGGAAAGGACTCCCACTACGATGACGTTTCGTTCACAATTTGATGCCTGATGTCATAGTAGACCTCATCTCATTACAGGTTTCGATGCTGGCCAAATAGGGACATCCGACAACCTCCGCCGAACCTCAACCTAATAGTGGCATAACCAAATCGTGATGAGTTCATACTATCATCAAACGTCATCTAGAAACGGGTATCACATAGTGAAATCCTAACCTAACTTGATCGCTAGGACCACGTGGGGAAAGGGCATCCCACTAGGGTTATCATACTTTTTATGGAGACATTAGTTAATTATCACTAAACAAATCTAACACTGCGTCTATCTCGGTGCACAGTACTTGGCTACCTGAACTACCACGAGGGCGGTTACCACCTTTCCTTTTAGCTAGCCACCGGATTTGCACGTGTTAGAAGCATATAGAGACACCGATGAATCCATAATTTTAATACTAACCCTAAGCCTGATCTAGAAACAAACTCACAAGTAAGATAATCATATTTCTCTAAATACGAAATAAAGAGAAACAACAGAAAAACATCCAAACTAAATCAAGTCCAGGGTCCGACCCCTGAACCTGAATAGCACAGCCAAGATATCCCGCTCTTCCGTTCTGCACGATCTCTGACGATGATCCCTTTCATCGCCAACGTGCACGCTTTCACCGGGTCTTTGCACACCATGGTACTGCTTGCCCGAACCGTGGATATAGCATCATCCCCTTCTTTCTGTGACCGAAAAACTAACACGCTCCGAGCAAGTGCTCGTTCGTGTACAATTTCGCTAGAAAGAAAAGAAGACAATCCTAGAAACATGGCCAGGGAACCGAGGATGGTCAACCCCCACCCTCGCCCATCTAGAGCCTTACAATCCACAATAATAATCAATGCAAAATAAAATCCGGGGTCCGACCCCCCGGATGCATGCAATCACAGATTACTATTCAGTGCGGCATCTGCAAAAAGACGATACATAGCACAATCCATATACATGATCTACGTCGAACCCCGACGAAAACATATGCCATCATATATTCACATGATGTTTTCACGAATTCATGCATGAAACATACACCAAAGCGTGCTCTGATATCAATTGTTGAAATTGGATCCGCTAATCAGAGTCGCAGCGGAAGCAAAAAGAAAGATCCGAAGATCATACGGTGTATGTTTTATTACAATTCGTGATACAAAACAATCTACATGCAAATCTACGATCTTAGCATATGTGCGGACACCCTAGAGGCATACTACGATCTACGGAAGACATGCATGCATCTACTTAGATGTTTAGATTCATCATACCTTATGGATCTATGATCCGGAGATTACGGAACGATGAAGAACCGCACTTGAATCACAAGGAAAACTGTCGGATAGCACCTTGTCCTTTGTGAATTGAAGAATCCTCGAAATCCCGTCTCTGAGTGCAGGGATTACGAGCCGACGGAGGAATCCGTTGCAAAGACGATGGCGAGCCGCGAGATTTTCTCCTCCTCTTTCTTCTTTCTTCCTTCTCCTTCCTTCATCTTCCTTCTCCCTTCTTCTTCGTCTCTTTTTTCTTGGCCGAAACCACAAAGAGGGAGAGGGGATGATAGGTTCGGCCACAAAGGAGAGGGAGGCACTAGGCCGGCCCCTCCTCTCTCTATTCTTCTTATAGGGCCGGTCTCCCATGGCTCCAAGAAGCTTAGGGCCGGCCTTTAGATGGATAGGGATAAGGGGGGATCGGATTTAGGTCTTCCGGGTGTCTATCGTGAAGTCCGGACGAAAACGCCCTTCACGAAAAACGGAAAACTGAAAGTGAGACTGAGTGAGGTGCGCTACTCGGAATCGAGTTCCGTCAGCGCCTGTGAGCTCCTGGAATTATTCTGCTCAATCTAAGATCCATATTCAATATGTTCTGAGCCATATTTCAGTATTTACCAAAATACTCCTACGGCCCGTAACACATGTGAATTAGGTTCTTTGGCTCCGGGCTTGCGTTCCATCGCGCTACTTCGCATCCAACGTATCCAACTAGGTCGGGGAACAATTCCTATACGCAACGACAGGGTGGAACCTTCAGGGTTCGGGATCTCTAGCTCCAACCGGATCCCTAATTAACTGTTCCGGTGACACACCGAAAGTTCCGTTAATCAGCCCTAATCCGATTAACCCGTGTAGCCACCCAGAGTGCGACGTGAGTTGAACTCTAGTGATCCTAAACTTATGTTACTCCCTCGTAATCCTGTTCTCTACTATACTTCGATAATCCTTATCCCTCATATTACTGGTGCCATGATACGACTCGGGCGGTGGGGAGCACCGTCAGATCCCGATCGATCATCTGACTAGGGTTTGATGACTTGTCATCTATAACAGCAGACACCTTCCGGTGCTATGCCTAGCATCCGGAACATCGTCAGTCATACTGACAACCACCAGGCCTGGGTTAACTGTGTGGACAGATTGACTCATCAAAACGCACCCATCCAACACTGGACGTTGGATAACCTGTAGGGATTACATGTCACTCAAGCGCCGGCCGGGTAACCCAACGTACCGTGGTATTGGACTATGGAAGGTCCGCACACGTTGGCACATCAAAGCACCACTCAATTAGTTGGCCCAGTGAGCATGGTCCCTCAGGGTTAAGGACAGATTATCTATAGTAGTAAGACGGTTTCTGCACCAGTGTCTGAATCACTGAACTGTGCACCATTTTGGTTCCTGTTCAACACGATCATCGTGCTTGGTCAGGTGAATGGGAATCCCACGTTCCCGTGGTGGAGACTTTACCACATCCTCTACCTGCCAATAGCTTGTTCTCAGTGAAGCGATCGGCATTACCTAAGCTGTGAACTAGTTCTAGGTCTACACAGAACTGATCCACTGGGTCTCCCAAGCATGGATCCTCCATGCGCCTCAGTGGCCTACTGTGTTTCCTAGTTTCCTTTTATTATATGAGAATTATCATATACCAGAGTAGTATTCTAATTAAAGCAATAACCAAAGTCATCTTTATTAATGTTAATACAGAAAATCCACGCTAAGGACACGCGAGCTACAACAGTCGCCCTCTTCAGATGTCTCGACTTCGCCTTTTCCTTCTAACGCCTTATGGACTTCGACCATGCAACAAGACACCCTGATGTGTTGATCAACTGGGAAGAAGCGATCAGGGAAGAATTCTTGCAAGGTTACTGGTTCTGGAAGGTTCTGCTGGAGGAGATCGTCTTGGCTTGCTGGCGGCACTTTGAACGCCTTCCTCCCTGGAGTCTTGTTTTTCTTCTTGTAGGTTTGGCGTTCTGGAAATCTCCTCATCACACGGTCTTGCTTCTGTTGCCTTTCTTGTCGTGGCTTTCGCCGCCGTGGTAGCATGACCCATGCCTCTTCGTCGGTAGATTCCCCTCCGCTAAGAAGATGATCGGCAGCAGCAACTGGTCCCTTGAAGGCACTTGTTCTTCCGGAGACTCTATTGGCTTGTCTTCTGATCCCTAGCCGGTGGGCTTGATTTCTTCGATCGAAACTGATGGAGGCTGTGAGTAGAAGACGTAATAGTCAGACTTCCCTGAAGACTGGCCCAGCAGACTGACTTCTAGATCTCCCTGCTTGTATTTTTTCCGGAAAGCACATTGGGACGTAGCTTGACTGGAAGGGACTTGCTCTTCCTGAGGCTCCACTGGCTCATCTTCTGATCTCCAGCCGGTAGGCTTGATTTCATCAATCGAAACGGACGGAGGCCTCGAGTAGAGGACGTAATAATCAAACTTCCCCGAAGGCTGGCCCAGCAGACCCACTTCTGGATCTCCTCGCTCGTATCTCCTTTGGAGCGCTCGTTGGGATGTAGCATTGCTTGAAAGAGGTGCTGGCGTGAGCGATGGTTGCCCCCAGGGCAGCGACGTTTCTTCCTCGGTGAGCGCAGGAGTACGTTGACGTCGCTTCAAGACTCTCGGCTAGGAAATTGACTTAGCGGTTGGCCTTTGACGATTGATGCGTAATTTGGGCGTGCTTCGTCGTGCAGCAACGAGTACTGGCAAGAAGGAACCGAAGGTGATGGATGTCATGTTGGCCGTGGCGACCTCTCCGGAGTCAATCTTTATCTTTCCTTGCTTTCCGAGCGCCATGATTCTTTCCTTGAAGACGAAGCATCTTTCGATGGGATAACTCACCACTTGGTGGTATTTGCAGAAGAGATGGTCGTCGACGTGATGCATCTGCTCGGGCCTCTTCGAAGGAGGGAGCTCTATCATCTTCTTTTGCAGTAGTTGGTCGAACATGGAGGAGACTTCCGAGTCTGGGAAGGGGTACTCTTTGGCTTCGAGCTCCTCGAGAGTCATCCTTTGTCTTGGCGACGGAGGCGGCGGTATGGCGACTCCCTTCTTCTGATCCGGCTTACCACCGATCTTGAGCGGCTTGGAGGTTGAAGCGACGTCCGCAACATTGACTTGTTTCGGTTTCGGTGCCGGTGGCTTATCCTTCTTCTCCACCTTCAAAAAGTCTTTGCTATTCGAGTCCCCATAGCTTGCTAGGTTGAGTTCCATGTCGTGAATTCAACGCGAGGTTCCACCATCTGTCGATGTAGTCGATCACCGGCTCGTCTTTCCTTTGCTTGACGGCGGTGAGTTCGGTCATACTGACGGTGCGTCTGGTGCTGTAGAAGCGATTGAGGAACTCCCTCTCCATCTGATCCCAGCTGTCGATGGTCCCTGGAGGAAGATCAACATACCAGTCGAAAGCATTACCTTTGAGGGTGCGAACGAACTGTTTCATCATCTCGTCGCCATATGTGCCGGCATTATTGCAAGTTTCGATGAAGTGAGCAACGTGCTGTCTTGGATTTCCCTTTCCGTCGAAGTGCTAGAACTTTGGTGGCTGGAATCCGAGTGGGAAGCGTAGCTGCTGGATCCTCGCGGTATAGGGCTTCGAGTATGCTGCCGTGATCGGAGGAAGGCCACTACCGTGGGAGCGCATCATGTCGGCTACCAACGCTTAGACTTGCTGAGCATTCATCGTTGCCGTTGCCGGAGGTTGTGTGGCCACCGAGACTGGCGCTGGGGAGACGACTTTCGCTGGGACGGGAGCCGAGGAGAGTTCTGGAGTAACTGCTTGAATCATCGGAACAACCTCTGCAGGAGCGGGAGTTGAAGACGGAGCTGGAGCGGCTACTGGAGAAGCAACGGGTTGACCGACTGCTGCAACGTCCTTTGCGCTTAGCTTTTGGATCAGAGTATTGATGTGACAATCCTGCTCCTCCATCAGCCGAGTAATCTGCGCCATGTGCTCGTTTATCTGCATGACTTGGAGCTGAAGACCGGACGGAGGATGGTGACGGAGGACGTCTCGATGTTGCATGCTAGCATCCTTGCCGTCGTCATCGGAGATGTAGTTACGCCGACTTGCTTCTGGTTGATGACTGGTGTTTGCCCTCTGCAGAGGAGGTGCAATATCCGCTGGAGAATCCGAACGGGTTTGGGGTTGGGGCAGATCCTCCCCAAACTTCTGGACATGGACTCCAGGATCGAGGCACGTTTCTTCATGCACCAAGGCCTCGTCGGTATTTTGGCGAGCATCTTCGGCAATAGTTTCTGGCATGAAGACATCCGCAAGGGTTCGAGTACGCCGAGTATAGACGCGTACCATCGGGGGAGCATTACCCTCCGGGTTTACTGGATCACCGTGTCGGAGTAGAGGAGACTCGGCGATCGGTGAAAGGCTTGGAGCAAACGCATCGTTGCTTGTCTCGGCCATTGCGAACTTGGAGCGACTTCTTCAGCCGTATGGATGAAAGGAGAGAATGTCCCACCGGGCGTGCCAGAAATCTGTATGCGTAGAAAAGGTACGGGTCGTCTTTATTGCACAAAACGAGATTACAAGTGTGGCCGGGACCCGGGTGGCTCGGGTGTGGCGAGTCCGGGTTGCGGCGAGTGTTGATCAGGAGATTTGTGGGAGAGATCCTCTGGAGGGTCCCTTTGATCCGCGTCTCCACGTGGTATTCGTGTGAGAGCTCTGAAGGGGTTGCCCAGGATAGAAGTCTTTACAGGGTGAGGGTTTCGGAGAGGCTAAGGAATGTCCGCCGTTTCTTTGGTCCCTTCCGTGCTTCGCGCTTTCTTGGCTAGGGGGTCTTTGGCTTCGTTCCTCAGTCTTCGTGTCTTCCTCGCTCCTTGCTTGACCTCGGCGTCCTTGATCGTCGGTTCGCGGCATCGATTGTGCTTTTAGCGTCGGCTTTGGCTTCGACTTTCGGCTTTAGCTTGGCTTGGGCGTAACTCTGGTTTTTGCTTTGCTTTGGCGCTTGCGCTTGGACGTAGACGGGGAGACTTAATTGCGATGCTTTCGTTCTTCCGGACTTCGCGTCGTATCGGCTAGAACGTGCGGTGGTTTTGCTCGAGACCGAGTAGTCGCTTGGCTTTGGCACTTGCGTTGCTTTGGCACGGGCTTTACCGGGGCTTTTGCTTTGGCTTCTTGCGTGGGCTTTGGCTTCAGCGTCAACTCGATCTTCTTCTCGAATGGCGTGGGTTACTTCTTCGGTGCTTCGACGGTTTAGGTGTCGGCTGGACTTCTCTTCTTCTCCGGGCTTCTTTGGCGTGATCGGACTCGAAGAATGCTTTTGAAGATAGTGGGGGTAGCATCGATCTTCGTGCGACGGTTGTAGCGCTGGCTTTGCTTCGAAGACGACGGGGGTAGCGACGCTTCAGGTAGTCCTCTCCAGGCTTTCTTTTTCGTGGATAGAGCAGACGTTTGTCAAAGGCGACGGGTTGATGATGCTTCGTTCCTCTTCTCCGGGCTTTGGAGCTTGATCGGAGTTGGGGGTTTGTTGGAGCCGACGGGGTAGTACCGCTTCGAGCCTCTTCTCCGGTCTTTGCTTCTGGCGTCTTCGGAGTCGAAGGGTCTTCTTCTCCGAGCTTTCTTCTTCGTGCACGGAGTCGAAGTCTTGACCTTCTTGTGCAAGAGTCTTCACATTGATGAGGGCTTTCAATGGACTAAGCCGATCCCGACGGGACAGGCTTGCCTGTGCCTCGTGAAGACTTGGGTCGATGAAGAAGCGTCTTCTTTTCTGCAGAGCTTCCTCGCTTCGTCTTCAATCTTCGACCTTTTCGACCTGGCGACGGTTGTGGCGTCGGCTTCTTCTCCGAGCGTATTCGACGTAATCAGAGTTGAAGGCTTTGTTGAAGATGACGGGTGTAGCGCCGCTTCGTTCTTCTTCTCCGGGCTTTTGAGCTTGATCGGAGTCGAAGGCTTATTAGAGACGACGAGGTAGTGCCGCTCCGATCTTCTTATCCAGCCTTTGCTTCTGGCGTCTTCGGAGTCGAAGGGTCTTCTTCTCCGAGCTTTCTTCTTCGTGCACGGAGTCGAAGGTTTGATCTTCTTGTGCAAGGGTCTTCACGTTGATGAGGGCTTTCAATGGACTAAGCCGATTCCGAAGGGACAGGCTTGCCCGTGCCTCGTGAAGCCTTGGGTCGATGAAGAGCGCGTCTCCCCTTCTGCAGAGCTTCGCTTCTTGCCATCCGACCTGCGGCCCTTTCGACCCCTTGAGCCTTCCCCCTCCCTCTCTATTTATAGGCAAAAGGGGAGGAGAGAGATATGAGAAGTTTTTAATTTTAAATCCCTTTAATATCTCCCCCATAATTATCCAAGATTTATTCATCCATTGATGAGGGGAATAACATTTATTTGTTTTCCTTTCCTTGCGGGGCAATTATGGCTGGATTTTGCACACAAAATCGATGGCGACCCGGCTCTTCTTCTTGTCCGTCGGATCGAGGGATCAGCGCAGATCCACACGTGAGCAGACGTCATACGCAGCCTCCCCCCGCGCATGGCGGTAGTTCTTTCCTTTTCTTCCTTTTCTTTCCTTTTCTTTTCTTTCCTTTTTCTTTTCTTTCCTTTCTTTTCTTTCCTTTTTCTTTTCTTTCTCCTTGCAAGGCCGGCCGGCCCCCCATGGGGTTCGGATCCCTACTAGGGGCCGGCCCCCATGGGGTTCGGGTCCCTAGTAGGGGCCGGCCGGGTGGGCCCCACTTGAGGGTGGGCCCGCCCGGTTCCCTTGTCGGGCGCGAGTCGGGTCTGGGTCCGCGTCGGTGCGTGCTAGTCGGGTTCGAGTCGGAGCGCGCGTTGGGTTTGTATCCGCATAGGTGTACGCAAGTCGGGTTCGGGTTAGACAAAATTTGTGTCTACAATGAGTTTTGTTGTCTAGCCTGCCAGGCGGTGGCCGGGAGCCATGAGGGGGGATGCCCGATCTTGTCCGTGCTAGGTGGACATTCTGGAAGGCCCTAGTCGGGGATGTTTTGCACCGATTCCTTGCCCCAAACTTGGCCTACAAACGCCCACGTAGTTCCACGGGGGTGGTAGCACCTGTCGTCTATTGCTGCGGGGAGTGCAGGAGATTGGCGAGCTGCTCGAAGGTGACAAGCGGACTCATTGCGGGGTATCGGCGAGCTAAGGATGACGAATCTTCTGAAGTGTTCTTTGCGCCGAGTTCCAAAGGCGACCTCTTCCGTGGGCGAGCTGCTGAGCGTGGGATGGTCAAGCAGCAGGCAAGCTGATTGCGTGCGGATAAGGCGAGCTCTTGAGCGAGCTAAGGGCGATGGTTGACCGCGGGGTGAGCTGATCGCGTGCGTATAAGGCAAGCTCCTGAGTGAGTTGCAGGTGATGGTTGATCGCAGGTGAGCTGAACGCGTGCGGATAAGGCGAGCTCCTGAGTGAGCTACAGGCGATGGTTGATCGCGGGCGAGCTGATCGAGTGCAGATAAGGTGAGCTTCTGAGCGAGCTGCAGGCGATGGCTAACCGCAAGCGAGCTGATTGCATGCGGATAAGGCAAACTCTGGAGCGAGCTGCGGGCGAGCTGATCGCGTGCGGATAAGGTGAGCTCTTGAGCTAGCTGCGGGTGATGGTTGACTGCGGGCGAGCTGATCGCATGCAGATAAAGCGAGCTCCTGAGCGAGTTGCAGGCGAGCTGATCGCATGCAGATAAGGCGAGCTCGTGAGCGAGCTGCGGGCGAGCTGATAGCGTGTGGATAAGGCAATCTCCTGAGCGAGCTGCGGGAGATGGTTGACCGCGGGCGAGCTGTGGGCGATGGTTGACCGCGGGCGGGCTGATCACGTTCGGATAAGGCAAGCTCTTGAGTGAGCTGCGGGCGATGGTTGACCGCGGGCGAGCTGATCGCGTGCGGATAAGGCAAGCTCCTGAGCGAGCTACGGGCGAGTTGATCACGTGCGGATAAGGCGATTTCTTTAGCGAGCTACTGGCGATGGTTGACCGTGGGCGAGCTGATCGCGTGCGGATAAGGCGAGCTCCTGAGTAAGCTACGGGCGAGCTGATCGCGTGCGGATAAGGCGAGCACTTGAGCGAGCTGCGGGCAATGGTTGACCGCGGGTGAGCTATTCGCATGCGGATAAGCCGAGCTCCTGAGCAAGCTGAGGGCGATGGTTGACCGCGGGCGAGCTGATTGCGTGTGCATAAGGCGAGTTCCTGAGCGAGTTGCGTGCGATGGTTGACCCGCGGGTGTGCTGATCGCGTGTGGATAAGGCGAGCTTCTAAGCGAGCTGCGGGCGATGGTTGATTGCGAGCGAGCTGATCGCGTATGGATAAGGCGAGCTAATTGCTTGCGGATAATGTGAGCTCTTGAGCGAGCTGCGAGCGATGGTTGACCGCGGGCAAGCTGATCGTGTGCGAATCAGGTGAGCTCCTAAGCGAGCTGTAGGCGAGCTGATTGCGTGCGGATAAGGTGAGCTTTTGAGCGAGCTGCGAGCGATGGTTGATTGCGGATGAGCTGATTGCGTGCGGATAAGGGAAGCTCTTGAGCGAGCTGCGGGCGATGGTTGACCGCAGGCGAGCTGATTGCGTGCGGATAAGGCAACGGTCAACGTCAATCACCTGCCTGCTATCCGCCAACGAACGGTATGTCATATTCGCGCCCTTTGGCGTCTGTACTAGGTGGAATCCTCTAGGGGAGCTGATCCTTCGATCTTTAGAGATGACACCCTACGCGCGAGCTAATCGTGTGCGAACAGGGACATGGCAGGTGCTAGAAGGCGACCTTGAGCACTAAGACGGTGGACTGGTGCCAATTTTTCGGGTACCATCAATAACCTTTGGTCGAAAGTTAAGATTTTGTGTCTGGTTTTGTCTTGACTGAAACCGAAATTTCACCGAAAATTTTAAACTTTCGGCCAAAATATTTTTTTTTATATGGTCTAAAAAATGGTTGAATTTGCAGATTTTTTTTAATTTTAAATTTAAGTCTTTTTATAGTTGTGCATGTATATTTACTTGAATAGTTTGAAGAAAACCTACACCAAGCACATAATAGGCTTGCATGGACCATGATAACCAATGTGGAATACCAGTAAACTGAAGAAAAAAAAACTTGATTATCACCATATATTTACATAAATTTACATTAACTAGAAATCCGTCCGAAAGATGCCATTGGTTTTTGAGCCCACGTGATTTCGGAGGGAATCTCATTGATAGTCACCGAAAGAACCAATATCTCATTTCGAGGAACCCACAACATCTGGCTGAAATTTCCTCGAAATCTCATCGACATATTATATTTCGACCGAAATTTTGTTGGTTTCAACTGAAAATTCACCAAAAACCACCGAAATACTCCGAAGTCACCCAAAATCTAGACTTTCGGGGTTTCGCATGGCTGTTTCATTTCGGTGGCGGCCGAAACCAAAATTTTTGATCGAAATTTTGGCATTTCGACCAAAATCTCATTCCATGATCTTAACCCATATCGCGACCTTTCTTTTTCCTCTCTGAACTCTACTGGCTTGTAGCTCTCACCACCATACCAAAGTGGTTCCCTTCAGTTTAGTTGCCACCAATTTGACCTCATCATTAGAGCGTTTTTTCCATTCAAAAAAGTGCTCAATTCTTTCTAACCAGTCTGGGAAAGCATCTGCATCGACGTTTTCCCGTTTTCCCTTAAATCATCAACTTCAACACGAACTCCATATCCCTAAGATCTCTCGAGGGCTCTCATGAATCGTTCTTCAATGCCGTGTTATTCGTGCACGTGTCGCTCTCTTTGATTCCTTGGACGATCGAACTGAATATCATTCTTTTCTAGTTCAATGTTGAATTCTTCCAACTCGGTTGCAAAATCGGTTGGAGAATCATGAACTTCATTTTGATTTGGATTTTGATTTTTGACTCTGGGAACTATGGACTAACGTGTTCTGAGTGGGTTCCCCACCAACTGGGTTCCCATCAATTGTCAGTAGGTTGATGCCTCTTTCTTGTAGAAGCATACCTATCCTATCCAAAATCTCATAAAACATTATGGAATGTTGAGTCAATATTTCTTGCGCCGCTCTTTGTCAAACGCCACAAGCTTGTGGTGCACCACGAGGGCGACCTCATCCTCGAACCTCTTGATGCAAATGCGCTTGATCAGTCATTAATCATAATTTGTGGTATATCTCGCTTCTCCAAGATGTATGAACCTATGGGACAATGCTAGGGTGCATTCTAGTATGCCTATATGATGGACCAAAACTCTATATGATGATATATGCGATGTGACTCATGTAAGGGAATATGATGTGTTTTAATTAAAATTCTGCACTCTTCTAATGACTCTAACAATGAGGACAGCAATCACATATGAGTCACCCAATGCAATCCTATTGCTAGATGCAAGTTCAAGCACATAATGCAATGAAAGATGCAAACTAAAAGAGGGTGGCTTACTGATTTTCAGTACTTAAAAGGGACCAAAATAGGTTTTTTCAAGCTCTGATACCAACTTGATGTAGCCACGAACACTACAAGTCTAAGCCTATGGCACTCTATTTGGTCAACAATTAACTAGGCTTAATTATCAATATAGCATAAAACCAACCAAACAATAGCAATTTGGTAATAATATACATAGAACTAATAAGATATGTCTAAGATCTAACACTTGGAGATATAAAAGCATCACAAAACATGAATTTCTGCATGTAACAAGAAAAATCGCAACAACAAATTTCAGGTTTAAAATAAAAAATAGGCAGCAGATTTTATTGATAAAAGAGGCTCAAAACACTTCTGCAAAGGCCACAACAATTAGATTAAAAATATAGATGAATATGGTACTTCTTTGGGCTTCAATAGCTGTTTTTAATGACGATTTGGGTAGCTAGGATAAATAGGATGCCTATAAAAGCGATGAATAGCAATGAGATAGTGGAGGATGATGATGGAGATGAAAGATAAAACGATAGATAATACCTTGATGAAACCTTGTGGACCGAGTAAGGATGAGCCAAAGATCTCGTACACAGAGCAAGGCCGGACTTTGTGCGGAGTCGGATCCTTCGAATCGGAACACAAGACCGACCTTCTCGAGATGAAGTTGAAAATGGTGGCGAGGATTGGGGACACAAATCTCTCATAGGAGAAATTCTTCTCAAAAGAATTCAGATCTATGATTTCTTTTATTTTTCGTCTTTTATAATACTAGGGTATGCAAATCAATGGTTCGAATCAAAGGAAACAAGCCTAGAGAGATAGGGATGCGATGGAGTAAATAAGGAAAGAAAAAGAGACGAAGATGAAGATGAACGATCTCCTTAGTAGAAGTGGCCATGACACGAAACTCTGCCTCAATGCTTCCAGGAGATAAGAAAGTCACTAAGAAACATAAAATATATCGTAGTCAAATGATGAGTAGTCGGTCACCAACCTAATCAGCATCAGAATATGCATGAAGAACTATAGAAGAGGTTGAGGAGAAAAGGAGCGACCAAATGATAGTTTCTCAAAGGTACCGAAGAGTCCATATAAGAGCAGTATAGTGAGCCGAGTGAGGTGCATCGATAAATTGGCTGAGAGTACTGACAGCATGAGAAATATCCGGCCTGATGATGATGCGGAGGTAGACGAGCTGACCAACTATCTTCCGATACGTGGTAGGATCGGAGAGGGGCTCACCGTCAGTAGGGTGTAGCTTCACATGAAGCTCAAGATGAGTGTCAACCGTACGACAGTCAATCAGTGCAGCCCGACTAAGGATGTTAGTTATGTACTTCTGCTGAGAAAGCAGAATCTCCCGAGCACCCCTAGTAACCTCCAAGCCCATCAAGTAATGCAGGGGACCAAGATCCTTCATCTGAAACTGACTCCAAAGATTTTGCTGAAGAGAGGCTATGACACCAGAGTCGTCACCTATAAGGATCATGTCATCGACATAGAGAAGGATAGTGGCCCAGCCTTGGAAGAAAGTCCACACGAACATAGAGTGATCCAGAAAGTTCTCCACAAAAGCCGCTATCAGTAACTGTACAATGAAAACTCTCAAACCAGGCACAATGAGCTTGCTTGAGTCCATAGATAGCCCTACGTAGATGACAGATATACTGAGAAGGCATATTGAGACCGGGAGGAGGCTGTATATAGACAACCTCAGATCACCATGAAAAAACGCATTCTTCACATCCATCTAAAGCAGGGGCTAACATCTAGCAGTAGCAACAACGAGGAGGGTCCGAATGGAAGTCATCTGAGCCATCAGAGCAAAAGTCTTATCATAATCAATCTCATACTCCTGAGTGAAACATTTGGCAACGAGACGGGCCTTGTACTGATCAATGGAGCCATCTGATCGACACTTGACCTTGAAGACCCACTTGCAGCTGATGAGCTTAACACGAGCAGGCAGAGGGACAACCTCCCATGCCTGAATTTGCTTGAAGACCTGAAACTCCTTGGCTATAGCCTGCTGCCACAAAAGGGTACTGCACTACTTCTCTGTAAGACCTGGGCTCAAGTTCATTGTGAAAATAAGGTAAACAAAGAACCGAGGCAAGTAGGCAGTGACTACAGCAAAACCAAAACAATTAGGAGAGTAGCCAAAGTGGTCTGGGTGGCGACGCTCGTGCTGGGGGTAGCGAGGTGGAGTGCTAGGATCCATATCCGGTAGAGGTAGGCTGCTTAAAGTAGATGGCATATTAGAGGTGTCACTGTCAGACGAAGGAGTGACAGGCAACGGGTCAAGCGGACATCGACGTGAATACGCATGAGAAAAGGGAGAAACAACTGGAGGAGATGAATGACCCGAGGGAGAGGAATATGACATAGGAGAAACATCATCTAAGAAGGAAGGAGAAGACGAACTCAAGCTAGGAGGAAGGGCTATCACTATAATAAGAGGTAAGGGCTCAAGATCAGGTGCAAGAGTAGTAGCTGTAGAATAAGGAATATCCTCGAGACACTAAGGAGGGAGTTATAGGAAACTCAAGGAAGGTGAGATCCTAAGATGCAGCAGAGCAGTAGGGAACATCCTCGATAAAAGAAATATATCGAGAGATGCAAAGACGACAAGCCAAGGGGTCATAGCAACGATACCCCTTGTATTCAAAACTGATCCCCAAAAGCACACACTTAGTTGACCTAGCCGACAGTTTGTTACGCTTATGGAAAGGAAAGAAGACAAAGCATATGTACCCGAAAGTACATAGCATATGGTAGTCAAGGAGGGTGCCATAGAGATTCTCGTACGGAAAAACACTCGAGAGGACTGAGGATAGGGTGATGTTAATAAGGTTGACAAAGGTCAAAATAGTCTCTATCCAGAAGGTACGAGGAACGAACGAGGAGAGAAGTTGAGCACAAGCTGTATCAAGGATGTAACGGTGCTTCCGCCTGGCAACCCCGTTTTACTCATGAATATGAGCAGAAGATTAATGGAAGAGAGTCCCATGGGACTGAAGAATAGAGCGCATCGTAGAGTAGAGGTATTTGTGGGCGCAATTAGACTGAAAAGTTGTGATACGATCATGGAAATGAGTATTAGCTATGAAAGTCTGATAGACCTCAGGAATGTCAGATCGCTGACGTAGGAGGTAGAACCACGTGAAACACGAATAATCATTAATAAAGCCAACATAGTAAAAATAATAATTATAGAAAATAAAGGTACAGAACCTCAAATATCGGAGTGCATTAGATCAAACGGACTACATAACCTCGACAAATTGGAAGAAAAGAGGCTAGCTGAATGCTTAGCCAACTAACATCCCGTACAAAAGAGAGAGGAGGAAATGAACCTCAGCCTAAATGTCTAGACTAGAAAAGATTTTTAAGCTAAGGTTCGGACGCATGATCTAACCTTCTGTGCCATAGATCGATATCAGAAGAGACATCGCCATAGAAGACCAAATGAAAGACAATAGATAGATGAAGATACTCCAGGTGATATAGTCTGCTCGCCTTATGAGCAGCACCAATCCTCTGTCTCGAGTGTAGATCCTGCACAACATAAGAGGAGAAAAAAAAGTGATTGTCAGGTTGGAATCACACATGATGCTAATAGAGATTAAGTTCATGCAAACTTGAGGTGCGTACAGGACAAAAGATAGAGAGAGAAGACCAGAAGAGTTTGAGGCAGTAGTGATGGACCCAGTCTACGAGATGGCTAAAAGTGAGCCATCTGCAATGTAGATCAGAGGAATACAGAGGTAGGTGAGTTTGTAGTAAAGATTTGGTGGTAGGGAGTCATATGGTGAGAGACCCAAGATTCCACTAAGATGTAGAGGTACCCAAGGTGGCATAGAAGACAGAGGGTCTGGAGGAGCAAGAAGAGTCAGAGATAGGCTTCAGAAAAATCTACTCAAGGCACATCTTGAGACACTAAAGGCGATCCGTCGTAGTAGTATTAGCAGTGGTGGCTCCAGCAACAGCATCAATGGGTCGACCACGGCTAGGTGGCCAGGCACATTTCTTTGTATGAAGCTGCCAACAAGAGTGAACCGTATGCCTCGGCTTGGCACAGTGGGTGCATCTCTAAGTGCTACGTATGTCGAAGGAACGGGAGGAGCCACGAGAGAGCGTAGAAGTAGTGGGCCTCAGAGGTGGAGCAACAGCGAAAACACCCTCAAAACTGGAGGATAAAGAGGTCCGACGAACTGCGACGGTATGAAGACGAGTCTCCTTGGCAATAAGCTTAACTACAACAATATCGAGGTGAGGAAGGTGATCCCCTATGGATCAACTGTCCCAATAGAGAGAGAACTCAGGGTGAAGAGCTATCAGCAACTGGTAGAGTTATCGCGGTTCCTAAAAGAACTGTAGCTCGCGCTAGGAGGCACTAACTCTGGGTACCTCCAATAGAGGGGGCTCTAAAGCCTAGAGCTCACACCAGTAGCTGCACATGGGACTGTAAAATTGTTGAATCGTCTGCTCCCCCTACTGAGCAGACTGGGCCTAGGCCAAAAGCTAATACTCATGGGCCCTGCTCTGATCCATAAAGCGCACCATGAGATGAGCCCATAGCTCTGCCACAGTAGCAAAGGTGACAAGGTCAGCTCGAAGCGAGCAGTCAACTGAGGCAATGAGAAATGCTCAGATACGACGATCACAAAGGCTCCAGGTGTCAGAGGACCCTGCTCCAGAAGTAGCAGAAGGAGCAGGTGTAGAGCCGTCTTGATGCCTATAGAAGGCTTGGCCATCCAGGGCACTCCGAACGGTGGCAGACCATGCAGTCCAATCAGCTATCGTGATTAGGGGAAAGTCTATCGAGACAGGAAGGAAGTCCCTCGTCTGCTCGAGTAGCGTCGTCGAGAACTGAACATGAGTCGTCATCGAGGACTGATTGATAGTCCTCGTCGAGGGCTAATCTAAAGTTGCCAATGAGAGCTGCGGGAGATGTATAGACTCGGTCGGTAGAGGAGTGCGCTACCTGGCAAGGGTAGCGGAGGGCCAACAGGCTTGAGCTACGGAGGGCCAGTGGGTGCGAAAGGGCTGGGCTGCGAAGGGCTGGGATACGTTGAGGGCCGGCAGAGTTGTAGGAGGGCTGGCATGGGAAGGCCGGGCTGCAGGAGGGTCACCTGCGGAGGGCCGGCGGGGCACGGGAGGGTCGGGCGAGGAGGGCCGGCGGGATCGATGCAGGTACGATGCGGGTACAGAAGGGCCGAGCTCCAAACGGCTGGGCTGCGAAGGGCTGGGCTGTGCATAGGTCCGGCTGTGGAGGGCTGGTGGGGCCGCAGAAGGTCGACGGGGCTGTAAAAAGACTGGGAGGGCTGCAAAAGAGCTGGCACGAGAGGACTGGAATCGGGAGGGTCGGCGGGCGCGGAGTACCGGGATGTAGGAGGGTCGCCTACGGAGGGCTGGTGGGGCACGAGAGGGCCGGTCAAGTTGCAGAGGGTCAGCAGGCTGCGAACTCGGTGTAGGTACGACGCAGGCGTAGGGTGGCGACCTCGATGCGGGCTCGTCACGGGCGCAGGGCGGAGGATTGAGGGAGCTAGTTGGCAGCGGAAGGGGTGCGGGGATTAGAACCGCTTTAATACCATGTTACCACAACCCTAGGAGAGAGAGAGAGAGAGAGAGAGAGAGAGAGAGAGAGAGAGAGAGAGAGAGAGAGAGAGAGAGAGAGAGAGAGAGAGAGAGACGGCTAGGGTTTGGAAGAATGACGGATGATCTCTCCTTAGGCATAAGCCAACATATATATACATGTGTATATGTGTGTGAATCCCGTACACCAAAGACCTATGTATAACCTACAATATACATTAACACATCAAGCTTTGAACATATGCAAACTTATCTTGATATGAGTGATGGATGGAAGGGCGCATATACCACTAGAGGAAGGGTTTAGCCAGTAGATTGTGTTCATAAGCTCGACCACGGATGCGTCAGAAGTAGTCATTCTCAAGAACGAAACAAGATAAACGGGCATGACATTTAATATTTGGAGAAGATCGAAGTAGTGTATTGTTCGGTGTAAATCTTATGAGTCATAGTCTTCACCATTCGGTGAGTCTCAAGAAATAGAAGGAGCAAAATAAAATTTGGATTGGAGGCAAAGAACGAAACAGGATCGGTCAAAATGATAGGACATGCTAACTAGGGGTGGCAATGGGTTGTGTCGTGTTGGGTTCGTGTCTAGTTTCCTGTCCTGTCCAAAACCCCTAGACTTGGACCCGACCCGTTTAACTGTTCGTGTGTAGATCCTAAACCCGTACCCGACCCGCTAATAAACGGGTAGACCCGTTAAGACCCTAATGCTAACTGAACTTAGGATGCAAGTCGTGTCTAGTTTCGTGTCGGGTCCGAAATTGCTAGCCCTAATGCTAACTGAACTTAGGATGCTAAAAGGATTTAGATAAAGCGTAGATCTTAGTTTAAGTGGTTTACGGGTCGTTGGATGCGGATGTTAAAATCGAATGGGCTTCCAGACTATGGTTTTTTTTTTTTTTGATCAGAACTAAGGGGGATCTATTCATGGTGCTCCATACCCAAAACGAATAATATTCCAATGGATCATCTTATCATTAGTCTTCCACAGTCGAACCATTGCACTCTCTACTAATGTTAGGGTAATGCCAAGGAAATGAAGCTCGGAATGCGATGGTATTGCGTCGTGGTGAGATTTGCCCAATTATTCTAATTTGCTTGCAGGCTTGGCGACAATTGAGAGGAGGCACGGTCCTTTGATTCCTCGGTCATCCGACAATGCAGCGAATTGGATGGCTTTGGAAGCTCGAGTGTTAGGCCATGTCGGATGCTGGGTATCCAATTTCTCTGACGTTCTTTATTCGCTGGTCCGGGAGGACATACAGGCCATAATGTAATGACCACCTTTGCTGTACCAAAAAATTAAAAAAATTAGGGCAATAAGGAGTAGGTTTTGGATGGAATTCGGGGCTCGAACTCTAGTTTTAACTAGGGCTGCAACTTGGGTGGGTTGGGAGGTCAACCCGAGCCCAACCCATGGTGTTGAATCCTCAACCCAAGCCCAACCCAACCCGAGGTCGGGTTGGAGTTGGCTAGCCCAAGCCCAACCCAAGCTCAACAATTAGAACTCGGGTTAAGATCGGGTTGCTAGTGTTTGGTATGTGGGTCGGTTGGATCGGGTTGGAAGGTTGGATCGGTTCCATACAAAGTAGTTTTGGATTTCAAAACTGTTAAGAGATTAAAGCAAGCTCCAAAAACTACCAATATAAAAAATAAACAAAAAAAGAGAGATGGTCAACAGATTCAGAAACAAATGGTGAAATAAAAGAAGACAAAGTTCCAAGTTACCTCTGATCATGCCCAACCTGAATTCAATATAGGGGTCGGGTTCGGGTCGGGTCTGGTTGCCCGATACCCTTGCCCATGCCCAACCCGAATTCAAATCGGGTTGAATATTTTGAACCTAGGCCTGAACCGGGACGGCAAAATCCCAATCCAGACCCACAAAAAATCAGGTTGGGTTCGGGTTGGCCCACCCAAGTTGCAGCCCTAGTTTTAACAGGGAAATTCTAGACCTGGACTATTTTATTCCATACTGATTACAAGAATATTTAACGCGTATATCAGGCTTCCAATTTGACGGATTAGAACTCCGATAATGAAATTCATATCCCCCTATCATATGTTAAATCCAAAATTAAATTATAATTGACTTAAAACATTCTTAATATAATATAAAACTATGACCTTTTTAAATATAATCCTACTAAATAAGACTCATAAAGTCATTTAAAATAATAATCAAAAAAATTATTCAAAAATAAAAAATACTACTTATGCTCGAAATTCGTTTACAGAGCGTTTGCTCCGATAATTGTGCACACTCTAGTTCCTACCCTGTAACTCCTTCCATAATAGAAATTTGATCCCTTTCAATTGATTAAATCATTAATGGTCATCTCTTCTTCCGAATCTGATGCGATGCATATGTATTTAGTTATTTTCTAATGCAGAGATCAGTCTCGAGGGCTCTGCGCGCCATCTCTGTTTTCCCCTTTTCTCCTTAAGGTCAGGGCTTCTCCCCCCCCAATCTCTTGGCCTCCTCGGATGCCGACGGCGGCTCTAGGGAGGTCAAGAACTCGACGAGGGCTACGGTGGGGTCGGGATCTGGCCCCTTCCTTCCCCCTTTGTATATAGGGGCATCTCTTCGGCCAGCGGTTTTGTGTTTGTCTAGCTGGGATCGCAAGGGTTACCACGGCTTGGATCGACGGCCCCGCTTGGCGACGGGGGTGCGGGCTCTTGGGGCGGAGTGCAGATCTGGCCCGACATTGAGATTCTGCCGATGGTTGTCCAGATGGGGGTGCGGGCTCTTGGGGCGGAGTGCAGGTTCGACGAATGCTCGGGTACCTGCTGCAATTCCTCCTCGAGGTGGCCGAGCTACGGGAGCTGGCGGTAGTCCAGATTTGGGTAATTTGGAAAGGTTTGTTTTGATCCCTTTGTTGGGGTTTTATCTGTGTATACTCGTCGGTGTGTGGTGGTGTTTGTGGATGTCCCGCCGGTGAGTGGTGTTTGTTCGTCGCCAATTGTGGCAAGTCCTCTCCCCCCTTTCTTTAGAGTCCCCTGCCGGTGTGCGGTGTGCCCATCCCCGTCGAAGTGGCGGTTTCTTTGGTTGCGCTAGCCTGTGGCTCCTCCCGGAGGTCCGATTGTGACCTCCCCCATACTATGAACCAAAAAAAAAAAAAAAAAACTATCTTCTAAAACAATTTTAAATGGAAAAAATTCTAAACTTTTGGAAATAGGGAGTGGGATAGGGGGATGTGCGGTTGGATTGATCTTCTCTCTCCAACCCCTATTTTGGTGACATGGCATGTTTGGCAACTCAAATATAGAGAGTGGGGGCTCGGTAGCATTGGAGATGCTCTTATCTCAAGCTCGACCTCTCCCGTTTGCACCTAAGTACCCAAAACTATGCCCAAAACCAGCGAGACTTGTACCAATTATTTGGATCCGATCTATGAATCCTCCTTCGCCAGTCATTTCAAGTGGGATATCCATGATGCCAATTAAAGGTTTTCCATATATTTTTTAAAACATCTATCAAAGAAAGATATGGAGTTTCTATAGCAAAGCGAAAATCGACCACCCGAAGGAATTGCACCATTACGTCCGTCATTGGTTATCTCAATCTAATGGTTCCCCCAAATCAAGGGGAACTCAAATTAAACTTTTGATGGCTCTGTGGACCTTGACCCGTGGTTCAGCGATGAGTGGTTTCCTCATTTTTTACTGGCAGGGTTGTATTCTTTTTGGTACTGTGTCTCCTGCATTATGCTCATCAGTTGACTACGCAGAAAAAATGGCTCTTTTTTTAGGCTTGTGTTTTTCTCTAAGTTTTTTCCACAGGTTCCACAATGGATTGAAGGGGATTCTCCACACATCATACAACATTTCGGAGTCACTCAGCCTTTACCGACGGATGGCCTCGGTACTTCCCTCTGTGCTATGGTCTCACATCTACGCAAAGCCAACGGGCCCGCAAACATTTTCGCCAACTTTGGAAGAATGACTGCTCATCTGTGTCATTTCTGGTCAAATTTTTCCAATGCAGTCCTGCACGCAAGTCAAAAGGAAATGGATTTTTGGTGCTATCCGATGCTTGTACATGATCCTAGGTAGTGCTTTTTTTTTTTCTTTTTCCTGAGGTGTTTAGGGTATCTTGTATTATGTATCGTGTATCTTGTATCCCTCTTTTTAAAATGAAATACAAAAAAAAAAAAAGTATTGCAGCTCAACAGATCTTTACCGTACATGATATTTTTATAAAAAAAGAAATGAAAAATAGTCTCAGTTTTTTTTTGATAGAACAGATGGGGTTCTATTCATCCTGCCCCGAGACTAATAGAGGAGCATTACAATCAATGGACATGGCATGACCATCTGTAAGGAGATCAACTAATGCATGAGTGGCAATACAAGTTAATATCACATCAGACTGAAAAGACTTCAAACTGGAGAGCATGTCTAGCCAGATTATGAGCACATATATTACCTGATCAAAGAACATGTGTGAATCGACAGTAAGAAAAACCTTGTGCTAACCTCCTGCACTCCACAAGGATGTTGCGGATACACCAAGAAGGGGACAAAGTCCCGTCCAACAGGAGTGTGACGATGACAAGATTGTCACCTTCGATAATGATTTTAGAAGCACCAATGTCTGAGAGCACCTGGAGACAGTCTCTCAGAGCAATATAGCTTCAGCCTCTAGCGTGGAGCAAGGCAAATGTTTGTTTCCTCGACATGTTACAACAGAGCCATCATGGGTGCGGACAATGATTCCCGAGGAAGAAAAACCAATCCCAACAGCTGCATCATAGTTTCCCTTGAGAAACTCGATCGGTGGTGGAGTCCAAGAAGATCTAGAAGAACAAGGAATTGATGTTAGAGAGCTGTTTGGGCTAGACATAGGAAGCAAGGCATCAACCTTAGCAAGCACATCATTTGGATTAGGCAGATTTAAGACAAGCACATCAATAGTCTCTTAATAGCCAGATTTAAGACAAGGATCGGGTTTCAAACACGAGTGAGAAATGACCTGAGTCCGAGGACTCCACTCTCTCTCTCTCTCTCATCACACCTAAGGGTGTAAAAAAAGCCCATGGACCCAAACCCGGTCCGAGCCTGGCCTGAAAGTCAACGACCCAAGCCCAGCCCGGCCCAATCAATGTCCAGATACGACCCAACTCGAACATAATATGGGCCGGCCTCAGGCCGCCAGCTTGAGCCTGTAGCCCAGTCTTAACAAAATCCCGAAAGCCCGGTCCGAGAGTCCGATATAATTAATACATATTTATTATATGTATAGAGACGAGATATTTTGAAATTTAAAAAATTATAGTACAATGTTTATGCCTAATCTAAACCTCTTAGAGGTTGAGCTTTCAAATCTCATTGTATACATTTTTTTTATATTAAAAATCTCTAGTCAAATCCGGCCCGGCCCGGTCAGAAATTTCAAATATTTGTATACTCAGGCTGGGCCCAGGTTTAGACCGTTGGCTCGATGTGAGATCCGGCCCGGCCCGACGAGCTTGACAGACCCATCCGGGCTTGACATCTCTAGGCCCGATCAGAAGTATTTTAGGTCCGGCCTGGTACGTTTTATACCCCCCCCCCTCTCTCTCTCTCTCTCTCTCTCTCTCTCTCTCTCTCTCTCTCTCTCTCTCTCTCTAAAGCCCTAATCAACACTAAAATCAGATGTGACTTTTTTTTGTTGGAAGGGGCCAGGGATCGGCCATTGATTGAGCTTCCAAGGGACCACTGGATCTTGGGCATTGATGAGGTTCACGACCGGATGCGAGATTTCCTCTATCTCAAAACCCAGGTATTAAGATAAGGTCCCATCAAACATATAAGGGTTGCTTCCGTCCTCTACTTTACCGAGGTGGGACTAATACTCAAACACTCCCCTTCATGTGCAGGACAATCTTTTGTAATCTGGGTGCTAGATATGTTAGAACCACATCGGGCAGGTGAGTCATTCGGTTTGGCTCTGATGCCATGTGAAGAACCAAGCCTTGGATACCCACCACTCCTCACTTTACCGGTTTGTAAAGGAAGATCCAAGATGGGTATATAAGCAGCTCATCACTGCCCAGCCTGCTATACGATGTGGAACTAATCCTGCAACACCGGAGTTTCTGAACTACCCTTGCATATCATACAATGATCATCAATGGCAGGAATGCGATGATTTAGCACGGTGAGTGTTGGAAGTGCACTAAATAGTGTTTTCCGTAAGAATATTGTGATTCTCGGAGGAAGGAATCTCATGCTCTGGAGTTTCTTCCAAATCAGTTCTTGTTGAGTTTGCGATGATGAAGATGGTAGATGGATCCCGTCCGAAGCAAATCTCGACATTGAAGTAAATTTCGTGAGATCGTAGATCTCGATTCAGTTATCGAAGCTGTCCAGAAGGAAGATGATTGCATGTATATTTTTGGAGGATACATGAACTGCAAAATTAAAATTTTTGGAGGGACCGTCTGTGAACGTTTTAAAAAAAATCCAAAGCCTCAATGGCCACCCCTCCTCACTTGAATACCTGAAACCCTATCGATCTGCTTAAGATTTAGAAGACATCGAGATAGTGCTTCGGAACACAATATGAAGAGGTAGGGTGATAGTGGGCACCCTTGTTGAAGTCCTCGATTTGGGGTAAAAAACCTTCTGAAGATCCATTAATCAGTATAGAACAGGAGGAAGTTGAGATGCACATCTTCATCTAGTTGATGACTTCCTTTGAAAATCCAAAAATGCTCGAAGAATCCAAAATGAATTTCCACTCAAGACGATAATAGGCCTTCGACATCTCAAGTTTGAGAGCAAACAATCACCCCCCCCCGGACTTCATGGAGTGCTGTAATTCTTGAGCCACACTTTTGTCTAAAATATGACATATTGGGATAAATGCACATTGATTAGGAGAAATTAACCGGCCTATGAACCACCGCAGTCGATTAACAATAATCTTGGAGATCACTTTGTAGATGACGTTGCACAGTCTAATATGGCGGAAATCGCATGGCTCTTGAGGATGCTCCTTTGGAATTAAGGCAATAAGTTTGTGGTCCTTGGGTGTCGCTCCCTATGGTAGCAATTGACTGATGTGGCCCTACAATGGATCCCTCAGGGTGCAAATTCTGCGGCTGACCTGTTGTCAAAGATTGCTCGTCGAAGTGATATGGCAAATTTTTGAGAATCTTGTCACCCAGAGGAAGTTAGGTCTCTATTTATCGCCATAACGGGTCAGATAAGCTACAGCCAATCCGTTCTCGGATGTTTTTTTTTTAGAACCCCTCCGAGAGGAGGGAGGGTTAGGGAGCCCCCGACCAGATCCGTTCTCGGATGTCGAAGACAAAAGTGCGACGATTGGACCAAGTGTAAGCCAGCCCCTTGAAGCCAAGATCAATTAGTCCCACTTTATGAGTGAATCATTTGAAATCCCGTACACAACTTTTATCTGTCTGATTCCCCCCTTGATTTTTCAGAAGAGTGTAGAATATGTCTAATAGGGCGGAAATCGCATGGCTCTTGAGGATGCTCCTTTGGAATTAAGGCAATAAGTTTGTGGTCCTTCGGTGTCGCTCCCTCTGGCAGCAATTGACTGATGTGGCCCTACAATGGATCCCTCGGGGTGCAAATTCTGCGGCTGACCTGTTGTCGAAGATTGTTCGTCGAAGTGATATGGCGAATTTTTGAGAATCTTGTCACCCAGTGGAAGTCAGGTCTCTATTTATCGCCATAACGGGTCAGATAAGCTACAGCCAATCCGTTCTCGGATGTTTTTTTTTAGAATCCCTCCGAGAGGAGGGAGGGTTAGGCAGCCCCTGACCAGATCCATTCTCAGATGTCGAAGACGAAAGTGTGACGATTGGACCAAGTGTAAGCCAGCCCCTTGTAGCCAAGATCAATTAGTCTCACTTTATGAGTGAATCATTTGAAATTCCGTACACAACTTTTATCTGTCTGATTCCCCCCTTGATTTTTCAGAAGAGCGTTGAATTGCGTTGAAGTCACTTACACAACACCAGGGGTCATCACATTGTCTACTAAAGTTGAGCAAATTCGGCGAAACCTTCTTGCGGTCAACAAGAAACCATCTATATGAGATGGCACTGCGGTATTGTGCTGATTAGGATAAAAAAAAACCATCTTTGCCGTCCGATTTTATGTAAGTATCGCAGCTATACGTATGTTGATCCAAATCGACTGCCTACCTAATAAATGACACCAAATCCCCAATCATAGCTATCCAAAATAAGATAGGTAATAAATTCCGGAATCCTTTTATCCAACTAAACAAGTTCTTCCGATTTCAAGCCGAGTTACCCCTCTCTCATAAATCATATTAAAAATATATTATAAAAATATTAAAACCTATTATAAAGATGATAAATACCTATCCAATGATATTTAATGGCCATTTAATGTTAATTGGTATATTTTTTGAAGGTTAATTAGTTCTCTCTCTCTCTCTCTCTCTCTCTCTCTCTATATATATATATATATATATATATATATATATATATATATATATATATATATATATATATATATATATATATATATATATATATAGAGAGAGAGAGAGAGAGAGAGAGAGAGGAAACGAGAAATGAGCTGCCAGCCTATTTCGAAAAAATGGACAGCCACCCATTTGATACCCTTAGGAGGCTCAGAATGTGCTGATTTTTTTTGAGCATAAGTATCTTATCTTGGATAGAACACCCAAAAAAAATTAGCACATTCTAAAATTCCTAAGGGCATCAAATGTTAGAAGCTTTATCGATCGTTTGTAGTCACCGTTAATATGAAATGTTACATTTGATGCCCCTAAAAGTTTTAGAATTTTTTGATTTTTTGTGCGTGTTCTATCTAAGATAAGATGCTTATGCTCACAAAAAATCAGTACATTCTAAGACTCCTAGGGACATCAAATGGGTAGCAGCCCATTACGCAGCGTATTTCCACGCGGGGGTAGCGGACAGCGCTACGTAACACGCCTCTCTCTCTCTCTCTCTCTCTCTCTCTCTCTATATATATATATATATATATATATATATATATATATATATATATATATATATATATATATATATATATATATATATATATATATATATGGGCAGGGATACTCTTACTAATGGAATCTTACTAATGAAAGTTACAAATCGTCTTTTACCTAACCTAGAGGTTTTAGAATTTGATGAAACTTTGTGGGGATGCTATCTATGGCAAGTTGATCATCGTCACCAAAAATCATCAAATTCTATATCCTCTAGGGGCATCAAATGTTAGAAACTTTATCAACCGTTCATTTTAACCGTTAATTTGAATAACATCTTTGATGACCCTAGAGGTAATAGAATTTGATGATTTTTGATGAGGATGATCAACTTGCCATAGAGAGTATCCCCACCAAGTTTCATCAAATTCTGAAACCTCTAGGTAGGTAAAAGGCGATTTGTAACTTTCATTAGTAAGATTTCATTAGTAAGAGTATCCCTCCCCAATATATATATATATATATATATATATATATATATATATATATATATATATATATATATATATATATATATATATATATATATATATATATATATATATATATATATATATATATATATATATATATATATATATATAGAGAGAGAGAGAGAGAGAGAGAGAGAGAGAGTAGTGATACATTGCGGCGGGTAACGTGTGGGCTTCACGTGCGGCACCCCTTTCGGGGTTATTTTCAAATTTTTTTTTTTGGGGATTGATCACCTACCGTTGGATTGGACACTAAAAAAATTTCAGCCCGATCCAAGACCTGCAGGCCATCCAAATGTGTTGATTAAAATGGCGAAAAAAATGAACGACCGATAAGAGATCAACACATTTGGACGGCCTACAAGTTTTGGATCGGGCTGAAATTTTTGTATGTCCAATCCAAGGGTGGGTGATTAATCCCAAAAAAAAAAAATTCCGAAAATACCCCCCGAAGGGGGTGGCCGCACATTACCTTGCCGCAATGTATCACTACTATATATATATATATATATATATATATATATATATATATATATATATATATATATATATATATATATATATATATATATATATATATATATATATATATATATATATATATATATATATATATATATATATATATATATATATATATATATATATATATAGGGCTGTTACAGTGAACTATGGGCTATCGGGGGGGGAAAGTGAGCTGTGGGTATTTTGACCCCCTAAGAAGTTATGGAATTTGATGAAATTTGATGAGGTTGTTGCCTAAGATAAGATGATCATCCTCACCAATTTTTATCAAATTCCAAAACTACTAGGGGGGTCAAATGGTCGAAGCAATTTTAATGTTCAAAACATTTTCGACCGTTCATTGTAACTGTTAATTTTGCCGAGCTCATTTGATGACCCTAGAAGTTTTAGGATTTACTGATTTTTTGTGAATATGATCGTCTTACCCTAGAGAACACATCCACCAAAAATCATCAAATTCTAGAACTTCTATGATAACAAACAATGCCGAGGTGCAGCAACGATGCTACACCTCGGATGCAGGCTCCCTGCCCTCATATATATATATATATATATATATATATATATATATATATATATATATATATATATATATATATATATATATATATATATATATATATATATATATATATATATATATATATATATATATATATATATATATATATATATATATATATATATATATATATATATATATATATATATATAATGCGGCATGCGGTAAGTGCGGCACCGCATAGTAGCCATCTGATGCACCGCTGCGTGCATCGCATGCACGCAACGCATGCATCAGACGGCTGCGGTGTAGTGTCGCACGTACCGCATGCCGCATTATAGCATGCCCCTATATATATAATGCGGCATGCGGTAAGCACCGCATAGTAGTCATCTGATGCACTGCTGCGTGCATCGCATGCACGCAACGCGTGCATCAGACGGCATGCGGTACGTGCGGCACTGCACCGTAGCCGTTTGATGCACGCATTGTGTGCATGCGATGCACGTAGCGGTGTATCAGACGGCTACTATACGGTGCCGTACTTACCGCATGCCACATTATAGCATGCCCCATATATATATATATATATATATATATATATATATATATATATATAGGGGGCGGGGAGCCTGCACCCGAGGTGCAGCGTCAACTTTGCACCGCCCCCTTGTTTTACGTACTTAGAAGTTTTGGAATTGGATAAAATTTGGTGAGGGTGTTGTCTAGGGTAAGGTGATCATCCTCACAAATTTTCATCAAATTCCAAAACTTCTAGGGGGGTCAAATGGTCGAAGCAAAATCAGCCATTCACAGTCACCGTTAAAATCTGCAGATTTTGCTTCGACCATTTGACCCCCCCTAGAAGTTTTAGAATTTGATGAAAATTTCTGAGGATGATCATCTTACCCTAGACAACACCCTCACCAAATTTCATCCAATTCCAAAACTTCTAGGTAGGTAAAACAAGGGGGAGGTGCAGCGTTGTTGCTGCACCTCGGGTACAGGCTCCCCGCCCCCATATATATATATATATATATATATATATATATATATATATATATATATATATATATATATATATATATATATATATATATATATATATATATATATATATATATATATATATATATATATATATATATATATATATATATATATATATGAGGGCAGGGAGCCTACACCCGAGGTGTAGCATCGTTGCTGCACCACTCGTTTGTTTACCTCCCTAGAAGTTTTGGAATTTGATAAAATTTGGTGAGGGTGTTGTCTAGGGTATGTTGATCATCCTCATCAATTTTCATCAAATTCCAAAACTTCTAGGGGTGGTCAAATGGTCGAAACAAAATATGCAGATTTTAACGGTGACTCAGACGGTTGACCACTTGACTCACCATCGAATTACTACTGAATTCAAACTTTGTTACTATGGCTATGGATAGGTGAGTGAACAATTAGTTTTGAATTTAGGGCCACAGGTCGTCACATATGTCATTCCAAAGAGAACCTTACCTAGGGTTTAGCCGGACGACCTTGGGGAGAAGTTGATCGAAGAATTAGAGGAGGAGCTCCGCTGCCAACTGTTAAAGAGGAAAGACAAATCAGATTACAAGAAAAAAATGAGAGAGAGAGAGAGAGAGAGTGGTGGCGATAAGCGGCAAGTAAGGAGGTGGTGGTGATGGTGGCAGGTGTAAGAGGTGGCAGAAATAGGAGATGGTGGCAGTTGATGGCAAGGGAGGTGGAGGAGGTGGAGGCGTGGCGGCAGGGGAGGTGGATGAGGGGGGGTGTCATAGTAGATGGAGGTGGTGGTTGCGATAGGTGAAAGAGGTGGTGGCGGTCGATGGCAGGGGAAGTGGTGGGGGTGGCGGTGCTAGGTGTAGGAGGTGGGGGGTAATGGCAATGAGAGAGAGGGAGAGAAAACCACATAGAGCGGAAAATATAGGAGGAAAAAACAGTGAGCGCGAGAAAGGGGGAGAAACAAAAGATCGGAGGAAAGATTTGATTTCTTGTAATTTACGTCCGATTAAACGATGGTCGTCGTTTAATTTGCGACATCGGGTCTAGTTTAAAACTATTTAATTGATAATATATGACAGTTTAAAACCATCGTTATATAATAAGATCGTCGTTATTTTAACTACGGTTTACGACCGTCGTTAATTTATGTGACATTTTGCTTAATTTGGTGTAGTGTTTGTTGGAGAAATTTGTGAGCCAAAAACCTTCTCAGTGAGGTTTGAGTAACATGTGATCAAGTTAGGACGTATCCATAACTCCGATTAAAGACTTCAGAGATGTAGCACAATATTAATCCAGCACTTCAGCGTAAATTCATCATCTGATCAAACAGTCTAGCTCGTACACCCCTCACTCGTATCATGAACGTATCCTTCCGGATGTAAAAGGGTTTTGTATTTGTGTTTTGGATTGCAAAACTATTGCAATCGATTTGCGTGTGTTTTGATATTTTTGTTGGACTCAAGCTTTTTGAGTTTCGTACTTATTTTAAATTTTTTTCTTTTCAAATACATGATTTGCCGATGTTGTCGGATTTCTCAGATTACGAAAATAATTTTTTAACAGATTTACGGTTCTGCCACTAGAGGAATCCAGCTCTGGGCCTAACCAAAATCAGCTAAGTGTTGGGATGGTAGTGTCCATGACTATGCGGTGTGGACCGAATTCCTGCGATCCAGACCGAAATCAGGGTACCCTGGCTAAATGCCTAAATGGGTCCGGACCAGTCCGGACCGCAGTTTGGCACGGACAATGCATCAAGTGGATGTAGTCCTACCATCTACTATCTAGCTAAATCTTCCGTCCATCCGAGCAAGGATCATAAGATGGAGATGGTCGCACCCTTCATATGATCTGATGCACCAGTGTCAATGATCCAGGGAGATGTAGTAGAGCCTGTCGAACCTGACTGAGCAAGAGAAGATGAGGAGACATCAGATGGATCCCTAAGGGGTGGTTCCTTGTATCATGACCAGCTTTAATACTTATATTTCACACCATAGCAGCTCACTGTCCTGAGAATTGCCAAGCAAAGTTCACTATGCTGATAATCGGTTGAGATTTTTTTTTTCGTACATTGAATGGGTCATAACTATATGACCAGGATATCTTCAGATACAAGGGCCTGTAGCGCAGGTGGGAAGTTCTACTCCCAGTACCCACCAACTCCAGAATGTCTGGCTTGTTGAGCCAACCAATGAGATGCCGAATTGGCCGCCCTAGGAACCCACTATATGACTACATCCTCAAGCCGTAGCCAAGTCTGCATACACGACCATAGCACATCCCGCTGCTCCTCTGACCGAGCCACCCCCAACACGAGCATATCCCGAGCAAGACTGGCATCTGTCATAACAACCACCTTTACGCATTCTCGGTAGTGGAGCTCCTCCAAGGCTCCCTTAATTGCCCATACCTTCGCTAGAAGTGGGGAAGAAACCTGGATAACGAACGAACCTGCTGCTAGCAATGAGCCCTTTGGGCAAGTAAGGACCCACGCTCCACTAGCCACCTCCCCCTCAGCTTGGAACGCCCCGTTTGTCCATACTAGAAATTCTGCTCGAGGCATCGCCACCCTATGACCTGGTAGCTCTATCTGAGCCCGAACACAGCACCATAACTCCTCGAGTCCCAACCTAACCGCAGCCTCCACCCGACGAACGGGTCTCCAGAACAGAGTATCGCAACGAAGTTTCCACAAGACTCACAAACACATTGCCAAGATCTCACCGGGTAGTGGAGTCCCCTGACCCAAATCGGCCTTCGAGACAACGAGAATGTACTCCCAATTTTTAAACTCCACTCCTGCTACCAGGCCCACTTGGGCCCAGAAATCCTGAGCAACAGGACAATCCCAAAATACATGCTGAATGTCTTCCTCCGGCTCTTGGCATCGTGGACACACTACAAACCCCCACCGTAACCTCCTCTATAGAAGAGACGCTGTGGGAAGGGCCCCATGCCATACCTTCCACAGACTTCGGTTACCTAATGACCTGTAGGTCCTCGTGCACGAGGGCAGTCAAAACCTGAGGGAAATCCAATTCCCAAGACATAAATATATATCTAGCCCCTTATCTCTGGCCTCCCGCGCCAACCAATGTGATGCACTATTACCCGACCTGTGCACCCATTGATTCGAGACCCCCTGAAGACTACCCCAGGCACTACGAGTATAGTGAGACGAGGATCACGACCAGCTCGTCCACCATGTAGACTCGGGTGACTATGGAGGTCCTAGAATTGCTCCTTCATGTGGAGGCTTCGTCCACAGTGTGCACACTTGAGCTTGTCCTTTTCACCTGGAGGACCTCGCCCTCTGCATGCGCCACAGTCTCCACCGAGCCCACCCCGTTGTGAGTCTACCGAGGCAGACCTCTCTGGGGCAGTTTCGTCTATCATACCCATCACATCGCGGTGATTGGCTTCATTTTGCTTGTCGGCATACATTGCTTGGACATTGTTCGAGGGAGATTGATGTCCCAAAACTTGGGCTCGAGCATGCTTATACTTGGGTTTCAAATCAGTCAGGAAATCATAAATCTTTACATGTTTCAGTTCTTGGAGGTACGCCTTTACACCATTGGAGTACTTTGGCTTGAATGTCTTGTAATATTCAAGCTCCTCCCATTTTTTAGGAATAAATTTTGAGTTCTTGGAGTTCATTACATGTTTCAGTTCTTGAAGTTCTTGGAGTTACTTTGGCTCTCAAATCTTTTGAATAAATTTTTTTTTTTTGAAAACCCTTCCTCAGAGGAGGGAGGGTTAGGCAGCCCCCAACCAGTTATATTAAACTAAATTAAGGAAACATATGGTTACAAAAATCTCTGCCCTTTACTGAGAATTTCTCCACCCAATGTACAATCCAAATCTTGAAGGTAGCAACAACGGCTCTCCTAAGCTCCTCCTCCATAGCCGTCTTACGGTGAAAAATCCTCCTATTTCGTTCTAGCCAAATAGTCCAAAGTATGCTCATTGCCAGAATATCCCAAGGACTCCTCAGATTCTTCTTAATTTCTCTGTGCCTCCAGGAGTGCCAAAGAGCCCGTAGATTTCGAGGGTGGAGGTAACACCCCCGATCTCCTCAAAATGCAACCAGATCCTTTTAGCCATAGAACATTCGAGCAGTAATCTTTTGAATATTGGTCGGGACAAGTTGTCAACTATGACAAATCATCCATCCACTACAGTCTTTTATTTATTTTTGGTACTTGCAAAGGGGAGGTCACAAACGGACATGCCAGCGCAACAGAAGATGACCACAGCAAGTCGAAGAAGAAATCCGCTCACTGGCGGAAAAACAAGTGGAGGCACCACCAGTGGCGAGGGGGAAGAAGAAAACCACTTCCGACGGCATTCCGTGTAACCTTCACTAGTCTGGTGAAGTCTTCCTTACAAATGGAGACTATGGCATTGATGTCATTACTGGACAGTCTTATATATTGGCTATTACGGTCGGTGGTCATTTATACAGATGCAGAGATGCTCATTGACCTAATTGCCAATGGTAAAGCTCCAACTGTGGAGAATGCTGAGTTGATCCAACGTTGTAGGTCCTTATGGTGTAGTGCTGATTGTCCAGCAATCAAATGGATACCTAGAGAAGGCAATTCATGTGCTGATGCATTGGCAAAGTATGCTCGTTGTTAGGGTGTTGCGACGTTTGCCCGAGCGGTGTTCCTGATGATGTCCGCCCTTTAGCTATGTCGGATCTCCAGGTCATGATGTAATGACCCGTCGAAAACAAAAAAAAAAAGTCCTTGTGAGTAAGTACATAAGGGAATCAACTATCTGGGCAGCCCACGTACGACTATCATCCTCTTTTATATGGTAGAGTTCCAAAGACTACATAGAGTGAACATGCATGTGCAACTGACCAAAATGGGTCTCGGATTTGATTGTTGATCATACTTGTTTATGGAATCACATCTTGATCCATAATTTTCAACCCAGCGGTTGCCTCTGAAATATTTAAAATTCTGCTTAGTTCTTGTCAAATTGGGGATCATGATTCTCTATTTTGTACGTTCTCTAAATCGGGAAAATTCCCTGTGAATTCTGCATACTCCAAAGTCCTTCTTCGATTGACTAATGAGCCATCGTCTTCATCTGACTCTAGAGTTGACCCCATTCGGAATAAATTTTGGGCTCGTGCACGTGGGCCCCTAAATCCCCGGATCTTGAGATTTATATAAATAAACTAGTGCAATTGGCACATGCGTCGCACGTGCAACAGTTGCTGATCTATGGGCCATTTTACATGTACACACATTAAAAATAGTCATTTTAGTATAGGGTATGTACACATGAAATAATTATAGGGGCATATTGGTAATTTTTGTAGGACTACAATGGCAAGGGCAATAATGCAACACTTCCCTCCTTGCTTTTGTTTTAACAACATAGGATCCAAATATGGGGTATATGTACACTATATATATGTCAAACTTTATTATCTACACAAGTTAAAGAGACAATCGGTCAGGTTTCAAATATGGGTATTGAGGTACCCATACCAATACCCATAACTGACAGTTAATCAGGTAAAGTTCCTATATCCATACCTTACTCAAGCTTTGTCAAAAGTATTAATGTACCCATACTATACCCAAAAGTTAATAGGGTAGAGTACCTATACCCATACGTACCCTACCAAGTCGAGTTCCTATACCCATAACCTATCCAAATCTTATACAACCCATACCCATACTATACCCAAACCTTGTAAAAACCTTATACAACCCATATCCATACCCGTTTCTCAAAAAAACACATACCTATACCTAAAAGTACATTTGCACCATTACCCGTACCAGATGTTCTAGGTCGGGGTCGGGTCTCAAGTTAGAGGGGCAGTTTGGTTTCGGGTATGGATATTGGAGTATTCATTTCTATACCCGAAAGTTAATCACATAGAGTTCCAATTCCTATACTCTACCCAAACATTTCCCTTGATGTTGTTTTAAAACATATGATTCAGAAGGGTAAAATGGGAAACAAAATATAGGATGTAAGAAAAAATGGGTTAGTGGATTAGTGGGATTGCCCTTTCCATTATAGCCCTTGTTTTTTTTAATGGATAAATAAGATTCAACTGATTAGTGACAAAGAAGAGAAAGAACAAAGTGAAAAACAAAGAGTAGGATGGAAGGAAGAATGGGTAAGTGGGATTTATTCCCATAATAGCCCTTGGTTTTTTAAATGGATAACTAAGACTCAATTGATTAGTGGCAAAAGGATAATATTCTTGGATGTTATTTATGACTTGTGTAAGGATAGACCGGGGAGAGCAAAAATGACATATTATGGTACTAGTCCTTGTGTTTGTTTTCATGACATAGGATTCAAAATATTAGATATGGATTAATATATAAGGTGAAGGGTAAAATGGGAACTCATGCAAAAGGATGGAAGGACGTAAGGACCCAAAAGTGCGGATTTGGCAATGGCGGGGGGGGGGGGGGGGGGGGGGGGGGGGGTTATGGATGAACAGAGAGGTGTATCATGTACAATATATCGAATTGCTGCAGTGGAATCAATGGTGAAATGTGGAGCCTGTTGGGTTAGTCCCACATTGGATAGGGGGCTGGACGATGCCCTCGTGAAATACCCTCCGGTGGACCTCCCCTTGTGACCCTGGTTTTGGGGCAAGAAGGTATCCAACAAATGGTACCAGAGCATGGGTTCCGTCCAGTCGGATAGGCTCTAGCCGGGCCAGGTTGTGCCTCATCTCTTGTCACCACCGCACGAGAGAAAAAGGTGGGTCCTCAGAGTTTGTCCAGCCCTTGCCTCGTGTGAGGGGAAAATTATTGGATTAGTCTCACATTAGTTAGGGGCTGGACTATAGCATCTTGAAATACTCTCTAGTGGTCCGACGCAACAGTTTTAACTAATAAATGAATATGCTTAATCAAATACATTATCAAAAACTATTTGATAGTGGATAGTGTTTTTATTTTACAGTTCCATGCATTGCCAGGGTTACAAACCAGTATATGTATCAATAAATGGAGGAATGCATGTTATGTAGGGCTGGCAATTTCGGGCCGACACGATGTTAACGGGTCTGGGTCTGGGTCAGGGCTAAACGGGTTCGGGTCATAAATGGGTCAACACAATAGACCCGTTTAATAAACGGGTCAGGTCCGGGTTTAGGGTCTGGACACGGTAGATCCAGGAAGGCTCATTTAATATTCAACGGGTCGTGTCGGGTCGGGTCGGGTCTATCCGCATCCGATATATAGTATTAGCGGGTCTATCGGGTTAGGTCGGGTCGAGTCGGATCGGGTCAACTGAATAAATCCGTATGGTAAACGGGTCTAACGGATCTTATCGGGTCTATCCGTTTATAAACGGATCAGGTACGAGTTTAGGATCTAAACACGATTAGTTAAATGGGTCTAGTCCGAGTCCGGGTCTAGGGGTTTGAGACACGACCCGAAACTAGACACGACACGAACTCCACCGGACACAACCCATTGCCACCCCTAATGTTATGCCATACTCCGAGCGAAAACGAATTGCCAACTTGAGAGGCTAGACGCATCAGTTGGCAATCCTTGCCCAGCCCCCTTTGATTCTCTAAGGTTATCACCTCAGTTTAAGATAGAGGTGGCAATCCTTGACCCGACCCGCCAACCCGACCCGAAGTTAGCGGGTTTGGGTTTGGCCTAAACAGGTTCGGGTCATAAACAGGTCGACCCGATTGACCCGTTTATTTAATGGGTCGGGTTCGGGTTTATACTTATAACCCGATTGACCCGACTTGACCCGTTTACCAAATGGGTCGTGTCAACCCAACCCGACCCGACCCAAGCCAATCCGAACCAACCCGGCCCAATCCGACCCGTCTTGATCCAACCCGACAGATTTACATGGGTTTTGTTGACCCAACCCGAGCCAACCCGACCGGACATGACCCGGCCTATTTAGTAAACGGGTTAAACGGGTCGGGTCGGGTCAACCCATTTATTAGGCGGGTCAGGTTTGGGTTTAAGTTTTTGACCCGTTTATTAAACGGGTCGGGTTCGGGTTGGGTGTTTTGCTCTTATACCTATGTCTCAACCCAACCTGAACCCGACCCGACCCGACCCATTGCCACCCCTACTTTAAGAAGATAGGTTCAACCAAAATTGAGTTACAACCGTCCGTTACACCCATCGTTGAACTGTGAATCGGACTCACCCTTGAGCGGCATGCAAAAGAACGGTTGAGGTTATTACCTATCCCATTAAGTTGAGGTTATTACCTCAGGTGCTCCATGTTGGGTTTTGTGGCCTATAGCCAATTGATCCGGGCTCGTTATTGGTCCCCAATACTCGACCGGCCGATCAGTTCCAATCATGGTTTGACTAGGACTCGACATATAGAGGACTGTGATTGTCCCTTTTAATCATGTGGCCATCCTCGCATGAGGGATTTAGTGAAAGCACTAGCTCATTCATATAACGGAAAGGGTTTGGTGAACTTGACACCACGAATGGACGGTGAAACATGGTTTATATTGCGCCATGTGTCCACTGAAAAGACTGTATGCGCAAAAAAGGTACGGGTCGGCTTTATTGCACAAAACGAGATTACAATTGTGGCCGGGACCCGGGTTGCTCGGGTGTAGCGAGTCCGGGTTGCGGCGAGTTTTGATCAGGGGATTGTGGGAAAGATCTTCTGGGGGATCCCTTTGATCCGCGTCTCCACGTGGTGTTCGTGCGAGAGCTCTGAAGGGGCTGCCCAGGACAGGGGTTTTACAGGGAAAGGGTTTTGGAGAGGCTAAGGAATGTCCACCGTTGCTTGGTCCCTTCCGTGCTTCGCGCTTTCTCGGCTAGGGGGGTTTTCGGCTTCGTTCCTCGGTCTTCGTGTCTTCCTCGTTCCTTGCTTGACCTCGGTGTCCTTGATCGTCGGTTCGCGGCGTCGATCGAGCTTTTGGCGTTGGCTTTGGCTTTGGCTTTTTGGCTTTAGCTTGGCTCCGGCGTGGCTCTGGCTTTTGCTTTGCTTTGGCGCTTGCACTTGGACGTAGCTGGGAGAGACTTGCGATGCTTTCGTTCTTCCGGACTTAGCGTCGTATCGGCTAGAACGTGCGGTGCTTTTGCTCGTGGCCGGCGTAGTCGCTTGGCTTTGGCACTTGCGTTGCTTTGGCGCGGGCTTTACTGGGGCTTTGCTTTGGCTTCTTGCGTTGGCTTTAGCTTTAGCGTCAACTCGATCTTCTTCCTCGAACGACGTGGGCTACTTCTTCGGTGCTTCGATGGCTTGCGTGTTGACGGGACTTCTCTTCTTCTCCGGGCTTCTTTGGCGTGATCAGAGTCGAAGAATGCTTTCGAAGATGGTGGGGCTAGCACCGATCTCCGTGCGACGGTTGTAGCGTCGGCTTTTGTTGATGAAGACGACGAGGGTAGCGACGGTCTCCGTGCGACGGTTGTAGCGTCGGCTTTTGTTGATGAAGACGACGGGGGTGGCGACGCTTCAGACGATCTGCTCCAGGCTTTCTTCTTCGTGGATGGCGCAGGCGTTAGTCGAAGACGACGGGGTGATGACGCTTCGCTTCTCTCCTCCGGGCTGTGGGGCTTGATTGGGATCGAGGATTTGTTGGAGCCGACGGGGTAGTGCCGCTCCTCTTCTTCTCCGGGCTTTTGGGCTTGATCGGAGTCGAAGCCTTGTTGGAGACGACGGGGTAGTGCCGCTCCTCTTCTTCTCCGGGCTTTTGGGCTTGATCGGAGTCGAAGCTTGTTGGAGACGACGGGGTAGTGCCGCTCCTCTTCTTCTCCGGCCTTTTGGGCTTGATCAGAGTCGAAGCTTGTTGGAGACGACGGGGTAGTGCCGCTCCTCTTCTTCTCCGGGCTTTTGGGCTTGATCGGAGCCGAAGGCTTGTTGGAGACGACGGGGTAGTGCCGCTCCTCTTCTTCTCCGGGCTTTTGGGCTTGATCGGAGTCGAAGGCTTGTTGGAGACGACGGGGTAGTGCCGCTCTTCTTCTTCTCCGGGCTTTTGGGCTTGATCGGAGTCGAAGCTTGTTGGAGACGACGGGGTAGTGCCGCTCCTCTTCTTCTCCGGGCTTTTGGGCTTGATCGGAGTCGAAGCTTGTTGGAGACGACGGGGTAGTGCCGCTCCTCTTCTTCTCCGGGCTTTTGGGCTTGATCGGAGTCGAAGCTTGTTGGAGACGACGGGGTAGTGCCGCTCCTCTTCTTCTCCGGGCTTTTGGGCTTGATCGGAGTCGAAGCTTGTTGGAGACGACGGGGTAGTGCCGCTCCTCTTCTTCTCCGGGCTTTTGGGCTTGATCGGAGTCGAAGCTTGTTGGAGACGACGGGGTAGTGCCGCTCCTCTTCTTCTCCGGCCTTTGCTTCTGGCGTCTTCGGAGTCGAAGGGTTCTTCTTCTCCGAGCTTTCTTCTTCGTGCACGGAGTCGAAGGGATGATCTTCGTGTGCAAGGGTCTTCACATTGATGAGGACTTTCAGTAAGCCGATCCCTCGGGACAGGCTTGACTGTGCCTCGTGAAGCCTTGGGTCGATGAAGAAGCGTCTCCTCTTCTGCAGAGCTCTGGCGTTTCGTCTTCAATTTCCCGACCATTTTTTCCTTCCCCCACCCCCTCTATTTATAGGCAAAGAGGTGGGGAGAGAGATATGGAAACTTTTTAATTTTAAATCCCCTTTGTATCTCTCTCATAATTACTCGGATTTTATTCATCCATTGATGAAGGGAATAACATTTAATTGTTTTCCTTTTCTGGCGGGTGCAATTATGGCTGGATTTTGCGCACGAAATCGATGGCGATCGGGCGCTTCGTCTTGTGCGTCGGATCGAGGGATCGGCGCAGATCCGCGTGTGTGCAGACGTCATACGCTACCTCCCCCCGCGCATGGCGGTATTTTTTCCTTTTCTTTCTTTTCTTTCCTTTTCTTTTCTTTCCTTTTTCTTTTCTTTCCTTTCTTTTCTTTCCTTTTTCTTTTCTTTCTTTTTTTCTTTTCTTTCTTTTTTTCTTCCCTTTCCTTGCAGGGCCGGCCGGCCTCTCCATGGGGTTCGGTCCCCACTAGGGCCGGCCCTATAGGGTTCGGACCCTAGTAGGGGCCGGCCCCTCTTGAGGCGGGGTCCGAGTCCGTGTCGGCGCGCGTGAGTCGGGTCCGCGTGTCGGGTTTGCATCCACGTCTGCGCGCGCGAGTTGGGTCCGCGTGTCGGGTCTGCATCCGCGTCGGCACACGTAAGTCGGGTTCGGGTCCGACGAAATTCGTGTGTCTACAAATGCCCCCTCAAGGACGAGTGCGTCGGTGAGAGCGTGTCGGGTTTGGACACGTAGGAATCGTAGAGCGCTTGTCCTTGATTCCTTTTGTGGGCAGGGTCGGGAGTCTATTTAAGGACCCCTACCCCCTCCATCCGTCATTGCGTTTCTTTGCGAAGGTTCCGCCGGCTTCTGGAGACCGTTGTCGGAAGAGAGCTGCCTGGGTTTGCACGCGACTTGCTCCGTCTTCCCGGTGTCGCCTCTTTCGTCTTTTTTTTTTTTTTTTTTTTTTTTTTTTTTTTTTTTTTTTTTTTTTTTTTTTTGGGACCACGGGAGCTGCAGTGGCAGTGGCAGGGTCGCCCAGGGCTGCGGCGGCTGGGCACGAGGCTAGCGGCGTGCGGCGCGCCGAGCTGGGTGCCGGTGCGAGCAGTTGGCTGTGGCTCTTGCTTGTAGAGAAGACCTTCGCTATGGTTTCGATCATCTTCTTCGTTGCGGACCTCTTTTGCTCCAAAGATTGCACGGACGTCGAAGGTGGCCGTTGCACGGAGTTCGAGACTGGTGCGAGGGCGACTGGAGTGCGATGACGGCGACGGTGCATCTCGACGGAGGACTGTCGCCCCTCCCTTGGTGTGGGAGCGCAATGACGAGGCCGATCGTCGACGGCGACCGTTGCACGATGTCCGAAGGCGACTTAGGAGAGACGGGAGCGTGAAGACGAAGGCAACATGTCTCGACGTAGTCCCATGGCGGCGCGCGGATGACGAAGGCGCGAAGATGAAGGCGAGGTACCCCGGCGGAGTGTTGGCGATGGTGACGCACCTCGGCGCGATGAGGAGGAGGTGGAGCCATTGCAAGCGAGGCGAAGCTCCCCTTTTCTTTCTTTCTTTTTTTTTTTTTTTTTTTTTTTTTTTTTTTTTTTTTTTTGTGTGCGCGGAGTACAGCAGTAGCGACGGTGGCTAGCTACGGCGCGCGCGAAGGCCGGGGTGCCGCGGCGGCGGTGGCTCGCGGAGGCAGCAGCAGCAGCAGCGGCAGGCGATGGCCGAGCGGCGCGCGGGCTGCGGTGCGGATGCCAGTGGCTCGCGGACCCTTCTTTTTCTTTCCTTCCTTTTCCTTCTTTTTCTTTCTTTTTTTTTTTTTCTTTTTTTTTTTCTTTTCTTTTCTTCTTTTTTTTTTTCTTTCCTTTTCTTTTCTTTCTTTCTTTCCTTTTCTTTTCTTTCCTTTTCTTTTTCTTTCTTTTCTTTCTTTCTTCTTCTTCTTCTGGTTCTGGTACGCGGGGGCAACGGCAGCAGCGGCTCGGTGCTGCGGTGGCGGCGACGGCCCGGGCGCAGGTCGTGCGGCGCAGGCGGTGGCCGGCGCGCGGGAGGCGGTGTGCGGCGCAGGCGGTGGCCGGCGCGTGGGAGGCGGTCCGGGGTGCAGCGGTGTGCAGGAGCGCGGGCTCCAGCCTCGGGCGCGGGGCACGGCGCCGGTCGCGGCGGCTCAGGCGGGAGCGGGCAGCGGCTGTGGTGGCCTCGGGTGCGGGCCGCAGCGGCCGGGCGGCGGGCGCGGGTGCTGAGGCGCGGAGGCCGGGCGGAGGGCGCGCGGGCGCTGCGGCGCGGAGGCCGGGCGGAGGGCGCGCGGGCGCTGCGGCGCGGGGGCCAGCGCAGCCGGGCGCGGCGGTGCGGCGTCCCGGACTCAGGCGCCTCCCCCCCTCCGGACGTGTAGGCGGGGAGGTGGAGTCGGGCTGGCGTCCCCGAGTCAGGCGGCGAAGGAGGGGGGCTGCAGGCCCCCCCCTTTTTCTTTCTCTCTTTTCACTCTTTTTTTTTTTTTTTTTTTTTTTTTTTTTTTTCTTTTTCTTTTGTGTCGGGTGCTCATTGGTGAGGGAGCGCGGTGCAGGCTGCTGCTGCCTTTTTTTTTTTTTTTTTTTTTTTTTTTTTTTTTTTCTCTTTTTTTTTTTCTTTCTTTCTTTCTTTTTCTTTTGGTCCGCGAAGGCGGCAGGCGGCGCGGCTGTCGGAGCAGGCAGCGGCGGCGACGGCCCACAGTGCTGGCTGCAGTATGCGCGGCGCGGGGGCCGGGAGCGAGTGGCGCGGAGGCCCGGTGCGGTCGCAGAAGCAACGAGGGCGGCCGCCGGTGCGACTCTGAGTCGGGCGGGCCCCGATTGGGTCAGAGGTGGAACGCAGTGGCAATGGCGGTGCGACTCCGAATCGGGCGGGCCCCGATCGTGTTGGAGAAGGGACGTGGTGGTAACGGCGGCGTCTCCGGGTCGGCCGGGCGTGGCATAGGCGGGTGGTGGCCAGGCTTCAAGCTGCGCGAGTGGTGTGCGGCGCTTGAAGACGAAGGCTTCCGTCGGCTTGGAGACGAAGGCTTCTTCGATGCTTGGAGACCGTCGGCGGAAGAGTGCTGCCTGGGGTTGCACGAGACTTGCTCCGTCTTCCCGGTGTCGCCTCTTTCGTCGACGGCGGTGGCGATGGTGCGCGTTGCTTGAAGACGAAGGCTTCCGTCGGCTTGGAGACGAAGGCTTCTTCGATGCTTGGAGACCGTCGGCGGAAGAGTGCTGCCTGGGGTTGCACGAGACTTGCTCCGTCTTCCCGGTGTCGCCTCTTTTGTCGACGGCGGCGGCGATGGTGCGCGGCGCTTGAAGACGAAGGCTTCCGTCGGCTTGGAGACGAAGGCTTCTTCGATGCTTGGAGACCGTCGGCGGAAGAGTGCTGCCTGGGGTTGCACGAGACTTGCTCCGTCTTCCCGGTGTCGCCTCTTTTGTCGACGGCGGCGGCGATGGTGCGCGGCGCTTGAAGACGAAGGCTTCCGTCGGCTTGGAGACGAAGGCTTCTTCGATGCTTGGAGACCGTCGGCGGAAGAGTACTGCCCCGGGGTTGCACGAGACTTGCTCCGTCTTCCCGGTGTCGCCTCTTTCGTCGACGGCGGTGGCGATGGTGCGCGGCGCTTGAAGACGAAGGCCTCTTCGATGGCTTGGAGACGAAGGCCCTCCTGGCGGATTGAAGACGAAGGATTCTTCGACGGCTCGCGAAGACGAAAGCTTCAGTCTTGGCGTCGAAGCATTCTTCGGCGGCTTGGAGCCGAAAGATTCTTTAGCGGAGTGTTATCGTCTTCTTGGTGCGGGAGCATAATGACAACGGCACGGCGAAAAGACGAAGCCGAGTGTGGTGGCGATCGCCTGGTGCGAGGATAAGTCGGAGGCGTTGAAGGCCAGAGAAGGCGGCTCCTTTTTTTTTTTTTTTACCTCCTGGTCGGTCTTGCACTTTTCATATCCTTGCAAGATTCGTCCCCCTGAGTACCTTCCGAAGGCTGGCTAGATTATTGATGAGGTCAACCGCGGGTTTAGAGTTACTAGCGAGGTTGCACCTTTCTGGTAGCAATGTCAGCTTGAAGGATACCGAGAAGGGCGTTCTGAAGAGGATGACGAGGCCACGAGCACCAACAAGGAGTAGACTGCTTTGGTTGTCTTTTGCTTGTCGATCTTGACCTTGATGACAGCTCCAGTGGTTCTTTTGGTTGTGGAGGTCACGAAGGCTGCGGTTGTTGTTTATGCGTCCGCCATTCTTCGGGTTGCTGCTTTTGACTTCAGTGGCAGTTTCCATCCTTCAGGTGGGCCTGAGCTTTTGCATGAGCCCGGTGGATTTCAAGGCAACGACTCTTTTTCTGCGGAGGAGATGCGCACCTTCTTCGGAGAGTGGCGAGCTTCATTGCTTACGACGGTCTTCGTTGGAGGACGCTTCCTTGGGCTTAGCTGCGACTGAGGGGGAGAGACGTCAAGCATCGCTTCAGAAGCTGGGGAATGCCCGAGCGACCAAGAAGACTTCTGGAGCAGAGTTTGTGAAGCAGCGAAAAGCTGGCGACGCATCGAGAGTTGACTGCTTCCCTACCCCTGGAATTGCAGCGCGTGTAAGCTGTTGGGAGCGAGCCACTTTGGCGCCTTAAGGACTTCGACTTGCCATACTCGTGCGTCGCGTTAGAAGCTGGAGTTCCTTTTGGGGAAAGCTCGAGCGACCGAAAAGACGTCTAGAGCGGAGCTTGCGAAGCGGCGTGAAGAGCTGATGAAGTGCCGAGAGCTGGTGGAGCAATCGAGAAGGCTTCCAAGGCGGACTATGCGAAGTGGTGTGCATAGCTGGCGATGCGTCAGAAGTTCACGACTTCTCTATCCTGGGAGTTGCAGCACGTGTAGGCCGCGGGAGGCGAGCTGCTTCAGCGCCTCCGAGACTTTGACTTGCTACTCGTGCATCGCTTTAGAAGCTGGAGTTCCATTTGGGGAAAGCTCGAGCAACCAAGAAAATGTTTGGAGTAGAGTTTGCGAAGCAGCGTGAAGAGCTGACGAATTGCCGGGAGCCGGTGGAGCGATAAAGAAGGCTTTCGGAGCGGACCATGCGAAGCAGCGTGCATAGCTGGCGACGCGTCGGACGTTGACGGCTTTTCTACCCCTGGAGTCGCAGCGCGTGTAGACCGCGGGAGGTGAGCTGCTTCAATGCCTCAAGAACTTTGACTTTCCTGTCATCCTTTGGTTTGCTGACTGGACTTGTGGATTTGCACTTGTTCTTTTCTGGGCTGGTCTTCTGGGACGATGCTAGGGATGTTTCTTTTTTTGTCTGGACTGAACCTTTGTAGGCTGCCTACGTACCCTATTGAGAGGGATCAAGTCGCACGTAGTTCGTTTATTCCCCTTTTTTTTTTTTTTTTTTTTTTTTTTTTTTTTTTTTTTTTTTTTTTTTGGGCAAGGGGGGTAACCTTGCGCTAAGCAAAGTACCTTTTGAGGGACTTGCAGCTGGTAGGCAAAGTCGCCGCTGGTTCGCGGTTGTTGCCTGCCCTCTTCGCTTCAATATAGTTGGAAGTGAAGATCTTCTTGACTGGAGTTTGACTGGAGTCGATGCCCCGGCAATTTGGAAGGATTTGTTCGCCGCTTTTGCAGAGACGAGCTTGAGTCTTTGTCAGGCGATGTGGTATTGCAGCTGAGGGTAGTGATCCCATGTGTGCCATGCTTTCTTTGCTGCGGCTGGATTTGAACATTGACTCGGTGGAGTTTTGCCCCCGAGTGTTTTCTGACTTGATTGCAAGTTGCTCAGAGCTGGTGCGCTCGGAAGACTCGGTTGAGCTCGAGATGTGCAACAGACCACGTAACGGTAGTGTCATCTCTTGCAACGTGCTGAAGTTGGCCCCGAAGAATGATAACGCTGGTTCCTTTGCTGGAGGGGAAGGCGATCGTCCTGGTTTGTGAAGCCATTGAGGTACGAGCCGCAGGACTGAAGCAACTTGAGCAGGCAACGGAATGCATCGCATCGAGCTTGATTTGAAGTTGATGTGAATTTTCCGTCTTGGTGCTGGCGCTTCTTTGTCTTTGTGCGCTGTCTGGATGGAGGATGTCACTAGTTTTGCAAGTGGAGAGCTTTTGTCCATCGCAGCTGTTTTGACTTCCTGGACTTGTGGAGCTTTTGCTGGAGGAGCTTCTGCAACGAAGTCTTTGGCCTCGTAAAACTTGGCATCAGCAAGGTGTGCTTTAGCCTTGTTGAACAGCTTGCCGTTGGCGGCGATGCTTCTCCCCATGCTTTCGATGTTAATGCTGCTTTCTTCATCGTCTTTCCGGAGCACTTGGTGAACTTCCATTATGCAGCAGGAGATCTTGAAGTTTTGACCAGCTTCAAGGAAGCAAATAGGAAAGAACTTCTGGAGTGTCACTGGCTCTAGAAAGCTTTGCTGGAGGAGATTTTTCAGATTTGCTGGTGGTACTTTGGACGTCTTTCTTCCTGGAGCTTCATTCTTTTCCTTGAAGGACTTTCTTCTGAGGAGTTTTCTTGTCGCCCGATCTTTCTCATGGTTAGCTAGGCGTGCTATCCTGTAGCTTGATCGTCGTGGCCTTCTCCTTCGAGGCGCCATAGCCCATGTGTTAAGATCTTCCTCGCCAAGGTGAAGAACTGGTGTTGCGACTGAAGGCTCTTCCTTGATCGGAAGGACTTGCTCTTCTAGAGACTGTACCGATTCATCTTTGTTTGGAATCGAAGGAGGCATGGAGTAGAGGACATAGAAGTCGAGCTTACCTGATGGTTGGCCTAGCAGGTTGACTTCGGGGCTTCTTTGTTCGTCTCTCGCTTTGAGCATGTGCCAGGACGTAGCTTCGTTTGGAAGATGGAGTGCTTGCATGAGAGACGGTTGCCCCCAAGACAGTAAGGATTTGGCCCTAGGCACTGAAGAAGCATCCCCAGGCGATCGAACGCCGACTTCTTCTTTGATTGCTTAACTAGCCCGAGTCTTTCGAACACAGACATGCATTTTCGATTCGACCGGTTTTTACCACCTCTGATTTGCTTCTGGAACAAGGCCTGGCATCGAGCCCGTCGTCGTCTTCTTTTGCTATCGGGATGGCTTGCGTAAGCAGAGCGTGTGTCGGAGATTGTCGATTCTTCGGCTGCTTCATCTGCCATCCTCGCCTCGATGTAGTTCGAGGTGAAGGTCTTCTTCGCTGCAGTTCTGATGACCAACGGAGCTTGACTGGAGCCGATGCCTCGGCGGTTCGGGGGAATTTGCTCTCCGTTTTGAAACAGTCGAGTTTGAGTTCTCGTCATCCCATGTGGAGTTGCTGCTGGTGGAAGTGTGCCCATGGCGCTTTCTTCGTTGTAGCCGGCTCTGAACAGCAACTTGGCAGCATTTTGCCCCCAACTCCCTTCCGGTTTGAATCCGAGTTGCTCGAGGTCTGCTGATTCGACAGGTCTGCTCGGGTTCGGAGCTTGCGTCAGACTAGGTAGTGGCACCGTCATTTCTTGCAGAGTGATGACATTGGCCTGAGATAACGTTGGGGCCAGCTTCCTTGTCGGAGTAGAAGGTGATCGCTCGGATTTGCGGAGCCACTGAGGCGCGAGACGCAAGACAGGCGCCGTTTGGATTGGCAACGGGGTATGTTGCATTGCTCTTGGCTCGAAGCTGATGCGCATCCTTTGTCCAGGTTTCGGCGTTCCTTGGACCTTGGGTCTCGCCTCGTCCGAAGATGGCACTGGATTCCCGGGAAGAGGAGTCTTTTCCTTATTTACTTCTTCAATCTTTTGAGCTCGAGGGGTTTTAGCCGGCAGAACTTCCGCGACCAGGCCCTTTGCTTGGTAGAATTTAGCGTCGGCCAGGTGTGCCTCGGCCTCGTTGAATGGCTTGTCGTCCGCAACTATGCACCTCTCCACGCCTTCTTCGTAGTACTTGAGGCATTGATGCCAGGTGGATACTATGATGCCGTTCTCGTGCAGCCATGGTCTTCCTAGCAGGAGACGATATGATGTCCGGCAGTCGATGATGTGGAAGAGGACCGTCGTATCTAGCGGGCCGATGGAAAGCTTCAGACGAATGATTCCAACGGTGGACTGTCCGCCTTGGTTGAAGCCTTGAATGACCAACTGACTTGGTGAGAGCTGGTCGTCGGTAATGCCGAGTTGCCGCATCGTCTGGATGGGCATGATGTTGACAGCGGAGCCACAGTCCAATAAGATTCGGTTCACTGGCTTCTCCTTGATGTATCCCGAAACGTAAAGAGGCCGGTTGTGCAATCGCGTCCCGAGTTGCAGGTCCTCGTCTGAAAAGGTTATCGTTGCATCACACGAGGCTACAGCTTTGCCCTTCTGGTCATCCTTCCTTTTTCTCTTGTAGCTATCTGGATCGGCCAAGGCCGCCGCCATTGCCAGGCGAGCCTTCTTCGGAAGATGCAAAGCCTCTACGAGCGGCATGTGCAAGATTGCTTCGTCGTGAGCGGCGGTGCCCCCATCGTTGGAGTCGTCCCCCTCATCGGTGGAGTCGCCTTCTTCAGAAGTTTCGCCTTCGTTCTTTCTTTCCGACACTTCATGGACTTCGACCATGCAACAAGACACCTTGACGTGTTGGTCCACCGGGAGGAAGTGATCCGGGAAGAACTCTTGCAAAGTTGTCGGCTCTGGAAGACTCTGCTGAAGGATATCGTCTCGGCTCGCTGGCGGTACTTTGAACGCCTTCCTTCCTGGAGTCTTGCTTTTCTTCTTGTAGGTCCTCCGCTTGGTGAATCCCCTCATCACACGGTCTTGCTTGAGCTTCTTTTCTTGCCAAGGCTTTCGCCGCCGCGGTAGCATGACCCATGCTTCTTCGTCGGTGGATTCCCCTTCGCTAGGATGATGGTCGTCAGCAGCAACTGGCTTCTTTGATGACACTTGTTCTTCCGGAGGCTCTACTTGCTCATCTTCCGATCCCCAGCCGGTGGGCTTGATTTCTTCGATTGGAACGGATGGAGGCCTTGAGTAGAGGACGTAATAGTCAAACTTCCCTGATGGCTGGCCCAGCAGACCGACTTCTGGGTCTCCCTGCTCGTATCTTTCTCTAAGAGCGCGTTGGGACATAGCTTGGCTGGAAGGGACTTGCTCTTCTCGAGGCTCTACTGGCGTGTCTTCCGATTCCCAGCCGGTGGGCTTGATTTCGTTGATCGAAACGGAAGGAGGCCTTGAGTAGAGGACGTAATAGTCGAACTTCCCCGAAGGCTGGCCCAGCAGACCGACTTCCGGATCTCCTTGCTCGTATCTCCTTTGGAGCGCTCGTTGGGATGTATCATTGCTTGGAAGAGGTGCTGGCGTGAGCGATGATTGCCCCCAGGGCAGCGGTGTTTCCTCCTCGGAGAACGCAGGAGTACGTTGACGTCGCTTCGAGATTTTCGGCTGGGAAGTCGACTTAGCGATTGACGCTTGACGATTGAGGCGCAATTTGGGCATGCTTCGTCGAGCGGCAACGAGTACCGGCGAGAAGGAGCCGAAGGTGATGGACGTCATGTTGGCCGTAGCAACCTCCCCGGAGTCGATCTCTATCTTCCCTTGTTTAGCGAGCGCCATGATTCTTTCCTTGAAGACGAAGCACCTTTCGATGGGATGACTTACCACCCGGTGGTATTTGCAGAAGAGAGGGTCGTCGACACGATGCATCTGCTCGGGCCTCTTTGAAGGAGGAAGCTCTATCATCTTCTCTTGCAGCAGTTGGTCGAACATGGAGGAGACTTCCGAGTCTGGGAAGGGGTACTCCTTTGCTTCGAGCTCCTCGAGAGTCATCCTTTGTCTTGGCGGCGGAGGCGGTGGTATGGCAACTCCCTTCTTCTGATCCGGCTTGCCAACGATCTTGAGCGGTTTGGAGGTCGAAGCGACGTCGGCAACATTGACTTGTTTCGGTTTCGTTGCCGGTGGCTTGTCCTTCTTCTCTATCTTCAAGAAGTCCTTGTTCTTCGAGTCCCCGCGGTTTGCTAGGCTGAGTTCCATGTCATGAGCCCGAGTTGCGAGTTCTTCGAAAGACCGAGGCTTGATACCTTTGAGGATGTAGAGCAGACCCCAGTGCATGCCTTGGGTGCACATCTCGATGGCCGAGTCTTCAGACAAGCGGTCTCGTGAATTCAGCGCGAGGTTTCTCCACCTGTCGATGTAGTCGATCACTGGCTCGTCTTTCCTTTGCTTGACGGCGGTGAGCTCGATCATGCTGACGGTTCGTCTGGTGCTGTAGAAGCGATTGAGGAACTCCCTCTCCATCTGATCCCAGCTGTCAATGGTTCCTGCAGGAAGATCAACGTACCAGTCGAACGCGTTGCCTTTAAGGGTGCGGACGAATTGCTTCACCATCTCGTCGCCATATGTGCCGGCATTATTGCAGGTCTCGATGAAGTGGGCAACGTGCTGTCTCGGATTTCCCTTTCCGTCGAAGTGCTGAAACTTTGGCGGCTGGAATCCGACTGGGAAGCGTAGCTGCTGGATCCTCGTAGTGTAGGGCTTCGAGTATGCCGCCGTGATCGGAGGAAGGCTACTGCTGTGGGATCGCATCATGTCGGCTATCAACGCTTGGACTTGCTGAGCATTCATCGTTGCCGTTGCTGGAGGTTGAGTGGCCGCCGAGGCTGGCACCGGGTATACGACTTCCAATGGGACGGGAGCCGAGGAGAGCGCTGGAGTAACTGCTTGAATCGTCGGAGCGACTTCTGCAGGAGCGGGAGTTGAAGACAGAACTGGAGCGGCTACCGGAGAAGCGACGGGTTGGCTAACTGCTGTAGCGTCCTTTGCGCTTAGCTTCTGGAGCAGAGCGTTGATGTGACGATCCTTCTCCTCCATTAGCCGAGTAATCTGCGCCATGTGCTCGTTCATCTGCATGACTTGGAGCTGAAGAGCGGTCGGAGGGTGGTGACGGAGAACGCCTCGGTGTTGCATGTTCGCATCCTCGCCGTCATCATCTGAGACGTAGTTACGCCGACTTGCTTCTGGCTGATGATTGATGTTTGCCCCCTGCAGAGGAGGTGCAACGTCTGCTGGAGAACCCGAACTGGTTCGGGGTTGGGGCTGGTCCTCCCCAAACTTCTGGACATGGGCTCCAGGATCGAGGCTCGTTTCTTCATGCACCAGGGCCTCGTCGGCGCTTTGGCGAGCATCTTCGGTAGTAGCTTCTGGCACGAAGATGTCCGCAAGAGTCCGTGTACGCCGAGTGTAGACGCGCACCATTGGAGGAGCATCACCCTCCGGATTTACTGGATCACCGTGGCGGAGTAGAGGAGACTCGGCGATTGGTGAGAGGCTTGGAGCAAACGCATCGTTGTTTGTTCCGGCCATCGCGAACTTCAAGCAGCTTCTTCAACCGTAAGGGTGAAAGGAGAAGACGTCCCCCTGGGCGTGCCAGAAATCTGTGGACGCGGAAAAAAGCGCGGGTCGTCTTTATTGCGAATCACACGAGATTACAAATATGGCCGGGACCCGGGTGGCTCGGGTGTAGCGAGTCCGGGTTGCGGCGAGTTTTGATCAGGGGATTGTGGGAAAGATCTTCTGGGGGATCCCTTTGATCCGCGTCTCCACGTGGTGTTCGTGCGAGAGCTCTGAAGGGGCTGCCCAGGACAGGGGTTTTACAGGGAAAGGGTTTTGGAGAGGCTAAGGAATGTCCACCGTTGCTTGGTCCCTTCCGTGCTTCGCGCTTTCTCGGCTAGGGGGGTTTTCGGCTTCGTTCCTCGGTCTTCGTGTCTTCCTCGTTCCTTGCTTGACCTCGGTGTCCTTGATCGTCGGTTCGCGGCGTCGATCGAGCTTTTGGCGTTGGCTTTGGCTTTGGCTTTTTGGCTTTAGCTTGGCTCCGGCGTGGCTCTGGCTTTTGCTTTGCTTTGGCGCTTGCACTTGGACGTAGCTGGGAGAGACTTGCGATGCTTTCGTTCTTCCGGACTTAGCGTCGTATCGGCTAGAACGTGCGGTGCTTTTGCTCGTGGCCGGCGTAGTCGCTTGGCTTTGGCACTTGCGTTGCTTTGGCGCGGGCTTTACTGGGGCTTTGCTTTGGCTTCTTGCGTTGGCTTTAGCTTTAGCGTCAACTCGATCTTCTTCCTCGAACGACGTGGGCTACTTCTTCGGTGCTTCGATGGCTTGCGTGTTGACGGGACTTCTCTTCTTCTCCGGGCTTCTTTGGCGTGATCAGAGTCGAAGAATGCTTTCGAAGATGGTGGGGCTAGCACCGATCTCCGTGCGACGGTTGTAGCGTCGGCTTTTGTTGATGAAGACGACGAGGGTAGCGACGGTCTCCGTGCGACGGTTGTAGCGTCGGCTTTTGTTGATGAAGACGACGGGGGTGGCGACGCTTCAGACGATCTGCTCCAGGCTTTCTTCTTCGTGGATGGCGCAGGCGTTAGTCGAAGACGACGGGGTGATGACGCTTCGCTTCTCTCCTCCGGGCTGTGGGGCTTGATTGGGATCGAGGATTTGTTGGAGCCGACGGGGTAGTGCCGCTCCTCTTCTTCTCCGGGCTTTTGGGCTTGATCGGAGTCGAAGCCTTGTTGGAGACGACGGGGTAGTGCCGCTCCTCTTCTTCTCCGGGCTTTTGGGCTTGATCGGAGTCGAAGCTTGTTGGAGACGACGGGGTAGTGCCGCTCCTCTTCTTCTCCGGCCTTTTGGGCTTGATCAGAGTCGAAGCTTGTTGGAGACGACGGGGTAGTGCCGCTCCTCTTCTTCTCCGGGCTTTTGGGCTTGATCGGAGCCGAAGGCTTGTTGGAGACGACGGGGTAGTGCCGCTCCTCTTCTTCTCCGGGCTTTTGGGCTTGATCGGAGTCGAAGGCTTGTTGGAGACGACGGGGTAGTGCCGCTCTTCTTCTTCTCCGGGCTTTTGGGCTTGATCGGAGTCGAAGCTTGTTGGAGACGACGGGGTAGTGCCGCTCCTCTTCTTCTCCGGGCTTTTGGGCTTGATCGGAGTCGAAGCTTGTTGGAGACGACGGGGTAGTGCCGCTCCTCTTCTTCTCCGGGCTTTTGGGCTTGATCGGAGTCGAAGCTTGTTGGAGACGACGGGGTAGTGCCGCTCCTCTTCTTCTCCGGGCTTTTGGGCTTGATCGGAGTCGAAGCTTGTTGGAGACGACGGGGTAGTGCCGCTCCTCTTCTTCTCCGGGCTTTTGGGCTTGATCGGAGTCGAAGCTTGTTGGAGACGACGGGGTAGTGCCGCTCCTCTTCTTCTCCGGCCTTTGCTTCTGGCGTCTTCGGAGTCGAAGGGTTCTTCTTCTCCGAGCTTTCTTCTTCGTGCACGGAGTCGAAGGGATGATCTTCGTGTGCAAGGGTCTTCACATTGATGAGGACTTTCAGTAAGCCGATCCCTCGGGACAGGCTTGACTGTGCCTCGTGAAGCCTTGGGTCGATGAAGAAGCGTCTCCTCTTCTGCAGAGCTCTGGCGTTTCGTCTTCAATTTCCCGACCATTTTTTCCTTCCCCCACCCCCTCTATTTATAGGCAAAGAGGTGGGGAGAGAGATATGGAAACTTTTTAATTTTAAATCCCCTTTGTATCTCTCTCATAATTACTCGGATTTTATTCATCCATTGATGAAGGGAATAACATTTAATTGTTTTCCTTTTCTGGCGGGTGCAATTATGGCTGGATTTTGCGCACGAAATCGATGGCGATCGGGCGCTTCGTCTTGTGCGTCGGATCGAGGGATCGGCGCAGATCCGCGTGTGTGCAGACGTCATACGCTACCTCCCCCCGCGCATGGCGGTATTTTTTCCTTTTCTTTCTTTTCTTTCCTTTTCTTTTCTTTCCTTTTTCTTTTCTTTCCTTTCTTTTCTTTCCTTTTTCTTTTCTTTCTTTTTTTCTTTTCTTTCTTTTTTTCTTCCCTTTCCTTGCAGGGCCGGCCGGCCTCTCCATGGGGTTCGGTCCCCACTAGGGCCGGCCCTATAGGGTTCGGACCCTAGTAGGGGCCGGCCCCTCTTGAGGCGGGGTCCGAGTCCGTGTCGGCGCGCGTGAGTCGGGTCCGCGTGTCGGGTTTGCATCCACGTCTGCGCGCGCGAGTTGGGTCCGCGTGTCGGGTCTGCATCCGCGTCGGCACACGTAAGTCGGGTTCGGGTCCGACGAAATTCGTGTGTCTACAAAGACATAAAGCAAGTAAGAGCTGATAGACATTTAAGAAGGTTGAACACTGAAAAGGCATAAAACAAAAAGGTAAAAACGAGTGAAAAACTCAAGTTTACCAAACCTAATCGTGAATTCGAGTTTAGCTTTCCGGTCCTCTTCATATAAATATAAATATACCCAAGCAATTAAGTTGCCATGTGTTTGTCGAAAATAGGATCCTCCATCGTCTCCGCTGATTACTTCATGATAGTTGAAGATGATTTTTGCCATTTGTTCATCGTTGTCAAGTTATTCATTGTCGACATAAGGGTATTCTTCCAATTCAAGTTTTACGATTCATATGGCTGGAGAGGAATCGGAGGATTTTCCAGGGGTGAACTTTGTCGGCGGACCGGCTAATCCTCATGACGAGGCGCTGGTCCACCTTTGGACGTCCTGTGCTTCGGAGGGTGCAAAGAATTTTCTGTTGAACCTTTGTATTAGCACCCCTTGAGCTGTATTTCTCTCCCCCCCCCCCCCCCCCCCCCCCCCCCCCCCCCGTCTCTTTTTTCTAATAAACAGGTAGTGGTCCAGGCCAAACCCCCTCTCATCTTCCGAGGGATTTCTCAAAAAAAAAAAAAAAAGTTTTATGATCCATAGATCTTGAAAATTAACAAAACCCTAACATTCGATATAAACAAGTCAAGTAAGCTGTAAGTCATTGATAAATAGCTAAGTGCTTGACTTTCGAAGAAATCATTATCAGCAAGTTGACAAATCAGGCTCATGTAACACATGTATGGGGTTTTTTTGGTTCAGTCTTTGGTCTCCTCAGATGAAATTATTATGCCTTGGTCCCTTCCAATATAAAATTCTAGCTCCGCCCATGATGGTAGACATTTGAACATCACTTATATAGTTGTATGTCTATGCTGAGAACAGGGACGGACTAGACTATGTATGGACCAAGGGGGGGGTCATGGTCCCCCCCTCAAATATATTTTTTAAAAAATTATGCAGTAAAATGTTTGAATTTTAGTATATAAATTTTTTTTTGTTTATGCTTTGGCCCCTTCCAATATAAATTTCTGGTTCCGTCCCTGGCTGAGAAAAGTCGACCTGGCACGACCATCGCTCGCATTCATCCAATGCAGGCAGATCATCCCGCTGAATCGCACTCCGTCATCGATACAGGCGCCAAAGCACCATAAGATCGAGCTGCTGGGGCTGAGTACGATACATCGGGATGCATTTGCCTACGAGCAATGAACCCACTTCGGACTCGGATTAATCCCTCCGAGAATGCACACCGACTCACACTCATGGGTAGATTAAAGGGTGGGGGGGGGATTGAACCCATATCCCCTTGGATGATGATAATGGCATTGATGGGGTGGGATGGCATGGCATTGGCAGGGCGCACTGAGATCTTTAGGGATACGATTCAGTAGAGCCCGGCCGCACCCATTTGTCGGGTCAAACCGCGGTAGCCGACGGACACAATAACCGAAAAAGGCGACGTGACCGGTCCCTGCGTGTCGCGGCCTACTGCCGGGGCCCCCACCCCCGCCCGGCATTGCAGCGTCGGTACGGCGGTATCCCCCGGTTGTAGCCACCCAAATCTCAGCCGTGTCCCCTCCCCCGCCTCCAAACTCTGTACTCGCCCCCCCTCGCTACGGGATAAGATGTACCTGCACCACCCCTGGTCAGTCCTCTCACTTTTACCTGAATAGTCAAGGTGGTGGGACCCACAACCTGGGCCTTGGTGGGGGGGGGGGGGGGGGAGTTGGTTTGATTTGCTGGGTTGGGTTAAGCCTGGCTGGTTGGTTGGTTGGGTTAGGTTAATAGACTGGAGGGATTTTCGGATTATTGCATTCAAATAAATTGCCTAAATGTTTTTTTTTTTTTTGTCTAAAGCCTTCTAACTAGGGGTGGCAATGGGTCGTGTCGGGTCGGATTCATGTCGGGTCTAGTTTCGGATCGTGTCCAAAACCCGTAAACCCGGATCCGACCCGTTTAACTAATCATGTCTAGATCCTAGACCTGTATCCGACCCGTTTATAAATGGGTAGACCCGATAAGACCAGTTAGACCCGTTTACAGCAAGGGTTTATTCAGTTGACCCGATCTGATCCAATCCGACTCGACCCGACCTAACCCGATAGACCCGCTGATGCTATATATTACAGTAACGGGATTGCGGGTAGACCCGACCCGACACGACCCGTTGAATTTTAAACGGGTCTTCCCGGGCCTACCGTGTCCAGAACCTAAGCTCGGACCCGACCCGTTTATTAAACGGGTCTTCCCGGGTCGACCCGTTTACGACCCGAACCCGTTTAGCCCTGACCCAGACCCGCTAACTTCGTGTCGGGCCCGAAATTGCCAGCCCTACTTCTAACTGACCCTGTATTTCGATAAAAGTAATGCTATTCAGCCCGAAGGTTTTCCCGATTCCGCTCAGCCCGATTGACGTGGCAGTGTGCAACGAGTGGTGTGAAAGACTTAAATGTCGCTAGTGGGTTTCAGCCACCAGTTGCACGCTGCCATGTCAATCGGGCTAGCTAAATCGGGATAACCTTCGGACTGAGTAGCATTTATCTTTCGATAAACCCATGCTTAAGTGCCATTTTAGCTGAAGCCCACGTATTGTTTGCCCTGACACGTGTTAAAATGTTGACGAAAAAATATCCATACGTGTTATTTAAGTGTCGTCATCTTCTTCCTTCAGCTCCGTCTCCCCCCCCAAGCCTCGGATTTAGGGTTTTTGATCGTGAATTGGATGAATTTTTAATTAGTTAATTCATCCGGAACAACTTTATAGGTTATAGTTGTATGGATCTTTGTTTTTTTTTTTTAGGTTTAAAGTGTTAAATATTGATTTTTGGTTCATCTTGTGTATGTTTCAGCTTGTATTTTTTCATATACCCTCTTCGCATGATGCAATCTATATAAGGCTGATGTTGTTCATATGATATATGTTATGTATGTTGATAATGGTTATTCTACTATAGATTTATTTTATTCTATGGATAATTTTGCTTGCATTTGCTATCGTCAATGTCGAGAATGAGGCTAACTGGACTTGGTTTTACAGCTTGTCAGTGATCAACTATTCGATCGTAGGATTACATTTATATTGGATAGGAATAAATGTCTTTTCGAGATTGTTCTTTTGGTATGTCCATTATCCTTGCAAGACTTTTGTCTACAATATCTAAAGCAACATTTGCTAGAGAGAATATCTTATCAAGTCAAATTCTGATGGTCGCAAGCAATACAACCCAACTCCCTCTCCCACAATCTCTCACAATCAGATATAATACCCTTTTTACCGACGGAGACTATAATATCCGTCGGTATTATAACTTCAATTTTTTAAATATTTTTTGCACATTTATTACCGACGGTCAAATAGATTTCGTCGGTAAAACGATTTATACCGACGGTATATATATGTCCCGTCGGTAATATACTTTATACCGACGGCCACATAAATACCGTCGGTAAAATGTCACGACGTACACAGGGTAAAAACCGAGCCTCTGGAAAAAAATGTGACCCTGAGTTTCGTCGGCGAGTTTTACCGACGGACTTTATATGTCCGTCGGTATAACTAATTATACCGACGAAAATTTTATGGCCGTCGGCACGATATCGACGGTAATTAAATATCCGTCGGTAAAATTGTCCCGACGAAACTCAGGGTAAAAACCGAGCCTCTGGAAAAAATAGAACCCTGAGTTTCGTCGGTGATTTTTACCGACGGACGTTATATTTCCGTCGGTATAACTAATTATACCGACGGAAATTATATATCTGTCGGTATGATACCGACGGTAAATCAATATCCGTCGGTAAAATTGTCCCGACGAAACTCAGGGTGAAACCCGAGCCTCTGGAAAAAAATTGGAACCCTGAGTTTCGTAGCTGATTTGTACCGACGGAAATTAGACTACCGTCGGTATAAAGTAATTATACCGACGGAACGTATAAGTTCCATCGGTAAAAACTCGTCTAATAAACCTAGCAGCGCGCCACCCCCGTTTTTTTTCTGTTTCGACCGAATCCGGCGCCCCTCCCCTTTTTCTGTTTCGACTGAATCTCTCTCTCCGGCCACCCATCCCCCTCCCCGGCCTCCCTAGCCGGATCCGGCAGCCGCGCGATCCCCTCCGGCCACCCATCCCCCTCCCGGCCACCCATCCCCCTCCCGACCTCCGCCCCTTCCCGGCCTCCCGGCCCTCTCTCTCTCTCTCCCCGGCCTCCTCCCCCCCTCCCCGGCCTCCCTAGCCTTCCCTCTCTCTCTCTCTCTCTCTCTCTCTCTCTCTGCTTCCTCCCCTCACCTCTCTCTCTCTCTCTCGATCTAAACCCCCCCTCCGGCCGGCCACCCATCCCCTCCCTTGCACCTCCGGCCACCCCTCCCCTTTCTCGCGCCACCGACTGCGACAGCAGTGCTCCTCCTCCTTCTCGAGGCCTGCCGACCATCGCTGGTGAGCTCCTCCTCCTCCTGCCTTTCCCCCTTAAGTTAATTTGTTCCAAATTGTATACTAAAGTTTGAAATGTTATCTTATCAAAATTGCATACTAATTTTGTCATCTACGTACTGAATTCCCTTATGAAAATTGCATACTTATTTGATAATTTTTATCTTATCAAAACTGAATTGAATGGGGGGAATCGAATGGGAATGTATCCATTCATACGATTCATTCATATGAGTTATTATCATACGATTCATATGAGTTATTCCAATTCATTCATATGAGTAATTTTTATCTTATCAAAACTGGTTAATTCCCTCATTTGGTAATTTTTACACTGTTTTAAAACTCGCCGAGTCGACTCGAAACTCGGCCGAGTCGACTCGACTCGGCTGAGTTTCGATCCGACTCGGTCCAAAACTCGAGTTTCGATCCGACTCGGCTGAGTTTCGATCCGACTCGAGCTTTGCCGGGTTTTAGCCGAGTTGTCGTGTCTACTCGACTCATTAAGGTTTCGAGTCGAGTCGAGTTTTCGTGTTTTAAAACATTGATTTTTATCCTATCAAAACTGAATTGAATAGGGGAATGGGGGGCAAAATGTAGTTTTTAGACTAGGGTGAGCGTCAGTTTTGTCGGTCGGTTTCGGTGTGGGTTTTGTCTGTTATATTTTTTTCGGTTTACGAAAAATCAAAACCGAAACCGAAACCGAAACCGAAATGGTCGGTTTTTGTCGGTTCGGTGTGATATGAGGTATGCTAAAGCCATAAATCTACTCGAGCGACAGAGAGAACCGTCAGACTCCAAGTGTTTACTTGATGAGGCTCCCTGACTTGTTGACTTACTGTCGCATAACTTTGGTGCTATGCCTAGCATTCGAACTATCAGCAGTTCAAATGCTGGCCAGCAACCCTAGGTTTACTATGTGACTAGTCTACTCATCATAATACACTCATCCATTAGGGATGTGGATGACCTGTAGAAGTTTTGGTTCGGTGTTCCATACCCGGGAACCGAAACCGAAATTGTGCGGAGTCTTATAACATTGTTTGAAATTATATGTCAGGTGTTGTATAGCCAGATAGACGAAGATATCTTCGATCGATAAGAGTTGGATGCATAATTCGAATCGCATGAGCCAAGAGTACAGAGAAGGAGTCAGGAAATTTCTGGATTTTGCATTTGAGCGTCTTGCACCGCTTGATGGAAAAATTGTGTGTCCCTGTATAGACTGCGGAAGGGTAACTAGGAAGGTTCGAGAGGAATGTGAGGTTGATCTGGTAATGCGTGGTATTGACATTAGCTATACCCGTTGGTTCTCGCACGGTGAGGAGCTAGATGCAGTCCCCATGGTAGCTCACGGTGAAACTTCAAACACAGTGATCGCTGATGATAATATTAATACAGACGATGACGATGACATGCAGGGTATGATACATGATTTGCAAGGTGGAATAGGCACGGAAACACCGTCAGGTAATCAGCCCAATATCGAAGCGGACAAGTTCTACAGATTACTTAAAGATGCCGAACAACCTCTATACCCGGGGTGTGAGAAGTTTTCAAAACGCTCTTTCACTGTAAAGCTTCTTCATTTGAAGTGCTTTAATGGTTGGAGTAATAAGTCATTTAATATGTTGGTAGAGTTGCTGAAAGAGGCTTTTCCTATGGGTGAGACAGTACCGAAATTATTCTACGAGGCGAAGAAGACAATTAAAGATCTTGGTCTGGGTTATGAGAAAATTGATGCATGCGTGAACGATTGTATGTTGTACCGGAAAGAGTACGAACATGCGCGGTCATGCCACATATACGGAGCAACGAGATATAAAGAGACGGATGCCGAGTCTAGTACCAGTCGAAGGAAGAAAAATGTATCTGCAAAGGTTCTCCTATACTTCCCGCTCAGGGACAGGCTTCAGAGGTTGTTTATGTCATCGAAGACTGCTGAGCACATGAGGTGGCATACACGAGAACGTACAAATGACGGGATTATGAGACATCCGGTCGACTCTCTGACGTGGAAAGATTTTGATCATACCTATCCTGAATTCGCATTTGAAGTTCGCAACGTCAGGTTAGGGCTTGCTAGCGATGGCTTCAATCCCTTTGGGAATATGAGTGTGTCGTACAGCATTTGGCCAGTTGTCCTAGTTCCATACAATTTGCCTCCCTGGATGTGCTTAAAAAAGCCATACACAATGCTCTCCTTGCTCATTCCCGGACCCAGGTCGCCTGGTAATGATATTGACGTTTACTTGCAGCCGTTGATTGAGGAGTTGAACGAGTTATGGGAAGTTGGGGCCGATACGTATGATGCCTCGTTGCGCTAGAATTTTCGGATGCATGCGGCACTTCTATGGACCATCAACGATTTTCCTGCATATGCCAACATATCCGGGTGGAGTACTAAAGGAAAATTGGCGTGCCCTACATGCAATAAAGAGACAGATTCATTACGGTTGAAGAACGGAGACAAGTTCTGTTATATGGGCCATCGAAGATTCCTTGTTGACGGCCATAAGTGGAGGCAGAACAAAAGAGCTTTCAACGGCAAGAAGGAACTTGCAAAGGCCCCGGAGCAGCTTTCGGGGGTAGAAGTCTTGTGCGAATTGGATCAGCTTGATGCCGTAGCACTTGGAAAAGGTAAAAAGAAGAGAACGCATGAAGATTCTACGTGTGAGCATAACTGGAAGAAGAAGAGTATTTTCTTTAAACTACCGTACTGGAGCAGTCTACTCTTGCGGCATAACTTGGATGTCATGAATATCGAGAAAAATGTGTGTGACAACATTATAGGAACACTGCTGAATCTCGACGGTAAGACGAAGGATAATCTTAAATCTCGTCTCGATCTTAAGGAGTTGGGCATCCGAAAATCACTTCATCCCCAAGAGATTGGGGATAAGTATGTGTTGCCAGTTGCATGCTACACCATGAGCTCACAGCAAAAGGCAGCCTTATGTGCATTCCTACGGTCTGTGAAAACGCCAGACGGTTATTCTTCGAATATCGCACGATGCGTGCAAGAGAACGGCCGGAAGTTGTCTGGATTAAAGAGCCACGATTGTCATGTTCTTATGCAGCGATTGTTATCTCTTGCTATACGTGGGAATTTAACCGAACAGGTGTCCGATCCGTTAATTGAGCTCAGCACTTTTTTCAGACAGTTGTGCTCGAAGGTACTTAGAGTGGACCAACTTGAACAGATGGAGAGGGATATTGCGCTCACATTGTGCAAGTTAGAGATGATATTTCCACCTTCCTTCTTTGATGTCATGGTGCATTTGACCGTTCACTTGGCAAATGAGGCCAAACTTGGCGGTCCAGTTCATTACCGGTGGATGTATTTTATCGAGAGGTAATCGTCTCGTCTCATTCGCACAATGTATTTGATCGTTCTTGATATATTCATCCAAATATTTTTTTCTCAAATTAGGTACTTGCGAACATTGAAATCATATGTTCGTAATAAAAGTCGTCCGGAGGGATCAATTGCTGAAGGATACCTAGCAGAAGAATGTCTAACATTCTGCTCAAGATACCTACATGGTATAGACACGCGATTCAATCAACTTGAGCGGAACTATGACGGTGGTCCAATAGACTTCGATGGGGGTCTGTCTATATTTGCCGAAATGGGTAGACCTATAGGAGGAGGCAAAACCCGTCGATTGTCTGTAGATGAGATTCAACAGGCACATATGTATGTGTTGCGCCAATGTGATGAAGTGTGGCCATTCATTGAGTAAGCATTTTACGATCATTTACTCATTCTTTTAGTCCATTCATTAAGTATATGTGCTAATTATAATCTAATTCATAATCGGTAAAACAGGAAGCATAAAGCCATCATTAATAATCGGGGTACTCGAAATGCTCTCCAAATTCATGATCGTGAATTCCCATCGTGGTTCGAGAAACACGTAAGTATTCACATCATTACTGAATTTCATTGACATCCATTACCGAACAATAATTATGTGTTCATATCATGAATGTCATGTGGTTATTATAGGCACAGGAGCTGCACGACAACCACGATCCGCTGATGAATGAGGATCTCTAGTGCTTATCTTGTAATCCTTTGCAAGACGCAATATCGTACGATGGTTATATCGTGAACGGTTATAGATTTCGGACGAAAGATAGTGAAAAATCACGAAGAACCCAAAATAGTGGGGTTGTCGTCAACGGTGAGCAAGAAGAATTAGAAAATATCGACTTCTATGGCGTCCTCAACGAGATTCTCGAGATTAAATTCCTTGGCCAAAATCGGATCGTATTATTCAATTGCGATTGGTATGATGTTAATAATCGCGGGACTGGTTATAATGTTGACAAATACGGTTTTATCAGCATCAACACTGGCAAGAGATTGAATACCCAATATGAAGATCCATTCATTCTTGCCTCTCAAGCGTAACAGATATTTTATGCACCGGATAATACCTCTCCAGGTTGGCAAATTGTAGTCAGGTCACCACCCAGAGATTTTTATGACATGGGAGACAAGGATGCGGGGGTCGTCGATGATGATTTGGATGCATACCAGAATGATGAGATAATCATTGTCGACGCAGTGCACGACGAAAATAAAGATGTCAATAATATAAACTGGACAGAGAATGCAGATCAAATAATAGAAGAGGGAAGCGATGAGAGTGACAGAGATGAGACAGAAAATGACTAGACCGTATGTAAATCAAATTGTTTCATATTTAAATCAAATTGTTTCACATATAAATCATATTATTTCATATGTATATAATATTGTTTCATATGTAAATCATACCGTTTCACCGATTCATATGTAAATCATACCGTTTTATATATAAATCATACAGTTTCACCGATTTACGATCCGATCGATTCACCGATTTAGAGTCTAAGTGTTGGAAAATCATAAGTTAGCGTGTTTCGGATATGAAATAGGTTTGGATTCGATCCGATCGTCATCGGATCGGCATCCGATAATTTGAACTTGGAATTATTCCGTATTTCGGACTTGCGAGCGGGTTCTAATTGGATATTTGACCAATTTACGCTCCGATTCACCAATTTAGAGTCTAAGTGTTGGAAAATCATAAGTTAGCGTGTTTCGGATATAAAATAGGTTTGGATTCGATCGGATCGTCATTGGATCGGCATCCGATAATTCGAACTTGGAATTATTCCGTATTTCGGACTTGCGAGCGGGTTCTAATTGGATATTTGACTAATTTACGATCCGATTCACCGATTTAGAGTCTAAGTGTTGGAAAATCATAAGTTAGCGTGTTTCAGACATGAAATAGGTTTGGATTCGATCGGATCGGCATCGGATCGGCATCCGATAATTCGAACTTGGAATTATTCCGTATTTCGGACTTGCGAGCGAGTTCTAATTGGATATTTGACCAATTTACGCTCCGATTCACCGATTTAGAGTCTAAGTGTTGGAAAATCATAAGTTAGCGTGTTTCCGATATGAAATAGGTTTGGATTCGATTGGATCGTCATCGGATCGGCATCCGATAATTTGAAGTTGGAATTATTCTGTATTTCAGACTTATGAGCGGGTTCTAATTGGATATTTGACCAATTTACGATCCGATTCACCGATTTAGAGTCTAAGTGTTGGAAAATCATAACTTAGCGTGTTTCGGATATGAAATAGGTTTGGATTCGATCGGATCGTCATCAGATCGGCATTCGATAATTTGAACTTGGAATTATTCCGTATTTCGGACTTGCGAGCGAGTTCTAATTGGATATTTAACCAATTTACGCTCCGATTCACCGATTTAGAGTCTAAGTGTTGTAAAATCATAAGTTAGCGTGTTTCGGATATGAAATAGGTTTGGATTCGATCCCGATCATCATCGGATCGGCATCCGATAATTCGAACTTGGAATTATATTCTGTATTTCGGACTTGTGAGCGGGTTCTAATTGGATATTTGACCAATTTACGATCTGATTAACCGATTTAGAATCTAACTGTTGGAAAATCATAAGTTAGCGTGTTTCGGATATGAAATAGGTTTGGATTCGATCCGATCGTCATCGGATCGGCATCTGATAATTCGAACTTGGAATTATATTCCGTATTTCGGACTTGCGAGCGAGTTATAATTGGATATTTGACCAATTATAACTGTTTCATATGTAAATCATACCGTTTCATATGTAAATCAAACTGTTTCATATTGTTTCATAAATCATACTATTTCATATGTAAATTAAACTGTTTCATATTGTTTCATATGTAAATCATACTGTTTCATATGTAAATCAAACTGTTTCATATTGTTTCATATGTAAATCTTACTGTTTTATATGTAAATTAAATTGTTTCAGATGGCATCACGGTCATATGTTCGTAGAGGCAGAGGCAGGGGTGGGGTAGCTCGGAGCGCTCCGGCTGCCACCCCAGGGTCCGAGGCTGAGCCGTCCGGATCTGGTAGTGATGTTCCTCTCTCCATACCAGCTCCTGATGTGGTCGCAGCCTCCGAAGCTTCGAGCAGTGCTCAGCACTCGGCTACAGCGTCTACGCCCACAGGTAATGTTTAGATCTAAAGTTTTATTCATGTTGTAAATACTTCTTCAATACTGATGTATATTTTATTTGCAGGGTCGAGGATCACCAGGCACGTAGGCGACCGGGGCGTGACGACGGCCCGGCGCTTGTCGGCCTTACGCGAGCCGCTTTCCCTACAGTGGAGCGGCATGACCTTTGTGGGCGAGCACGCTTCTGACGCCGCCATGTGGGTCGGTATTATAGTACGGGAGGAGAGGAATGCCCCGATTGTGGGGTTAAGGGGGTGGAAGAACATTGATGCATCCTATAAGGAGAGGATGTATCAGCAGTTTTTGGTACGTTAGTTTCATTAAAGCATTTTAGAATAATATCGTACTTCTTTATAATTTGATTTGATAAAATGACTTGTTTCTAAATTGATTTTACAGGAGAAATTTAAATAGGAGAACATGGAAACCGACACCCATCGGGAGGACTTGTGGAAGATGATGGGTGAGCGGTACAGGGATTACCGTCACGAGCTCTACCAGCTCTACGGTTACTTGGTCGGCCAGCCGGCTGAGGAGGTACAGGCTGCGGCCGGGACGAGAGACGCGTCACCGCTACACATTCTACAATTTTTGGTCGCTCACTGGGCCACCCCTAGCTTTCAGGTATAATTATAATTTTATTGATTCGTACTTGTTTTAATGTTATACTAAAAATTTGTATTGATGTTTCAAAATTTAATCGATTGATACAGGCGAAATCTGCTATAGGCAAGCAGAATAGAAGTGCCTCGATGACACCTGCTCTAGTGAAGAGGAGGACCTTCATGCCCCAGCTTGCCTAACAGCTGGTAAATGATACAAACATTGTTATTATTTAAAGCTCTATGCATGTTATATTAACTCATCTATTTATTTTATATATCCAACAGACACAGTCCTTGGGCCACGAGCCTAATAGGATTGACTTTTTTGAGGCCTCTAGGAGGCGGCGTGTCGATGGGGCATTTCTGGACGACAGGGTTACCTCGCAAGTGGTAAGTAATTAAATTATTGTTAATATATTCTTATACATATGCCATAAAATATCATTGAATATCATTGGTTGTTTTTATATAGGAGAGGATGCAACTTCTGGTGACCCCGTCGGGCGAGGCCGGCTCCTCCTCCAACTCAGTATCTGTCGACTCAGCGATGGATACTGTGCTGAGACCTGCCACGCACGACCGTGTCCTCTGTACGGGCCTTGGAGTCACGCCCTCCTCCTACTTTGGACGAGAGGGTATGCGCTCGAGGGCACGGGACACCCAGACCGGTGCTATCACTCAGCTGCAGTCTGCGCTAGACGCGGAGTGAGAGCAGAGGCAGGCCCTCGAGCAGAGGATTGAGGCGGAGCGAGAGCAGAGGCAGGCCCTCGAGCAGAGGGTTGAGGCGGAGAAGAAAGCCCTCGATGAGGAAAGAGAAGCTCACAGGGAACTGGAGCGTCGGCTTAATGACTTCATAAGCCGGTCTAGCGGTGGCTCATGATCAGGTACTTACTAATCTTTATAATATTAGTAAAAATATGAATCTTACTAATTTGAGTTTAGATCATATTATCACACTTATGATTTTCCAACACATAGATTCTAAATCGGTGAATCGGAGCGTAAATTGTTCAAATATCCAATTAGAACTCGCTCGCAAGTCCGAAATACGGAATAATTCCAAGTTCGAATTATCGGATGCCGATCCCATGACAATCGGATCGAATCCAAACCTATTTCATATCCGAAACACGCTAACTTATGATTTTCCAACACTTAGACTCTTAATCGGTGAATCAGAGCGTAAATTGGTCAAATATCCAATTAGAACCAGCTCGCAAGTCCGAAATATGGAATAATTCCAATTTCGAATAATCGAATGCCGATCCGATGACGATCGGATCGAATCCAAACCTATTTCATATCCGAAACACGCTAACTTATGATTTTCCAACACTTAGACTCTAAATCGGTGAATCGGAGCGTAAATTGGTCAAATATCCAATTATAACCAGCTCGCAAGTCCGAAATACGGAATAATTCCAACTTCGAATTATCGGATGCCGATCCAAAGACGATCCGATCGAATCCAAACCTATTTCATATCCGACACACGCTAAGTTATGATTTTCCAACACTTAGACTCTAAATCGGTGAATCGGAGCGTAAATTGGTCAAATATCCAATTAGAACTCGCTCGCAAGTCCGAAATACGGAATAATTCCAAGTTCAAATTATCGGATGCCGATCTGATGACGATCCGATCGAATCCAAACCTATTTCATATCCGAAACACGCTAAGTTATGATTTTCCAACACTTAGACTCTAAATCGGTGAATCGGATCGTAAATTGGTCAAATATCCAATTAGAACCCGCTCGCAAGTCCGAAATACGGAATAATTCCAAGTTTAAATTATCGGATGTCGATCCGATGACGATCCGATCGAATCCAAACCTATTTCATATCCGAAACACGCTAACTTATGATTTTCCAACACTTAGACTCTAAATCGGTTGAATCGGAGCGTAAATTGGTCAAATATCCAATTAGAACTCGCTCGCAAGTCCGAAATACAGAATAATTCCAAGTTCGAATTATCGGATGCCGATCCGATGACGATCGGATCGAATCCAAACATATTTCATATCCGAAACACGCTAACTTATGATTTTCCAACACTTAGACTCTAAATCGGTGAATCGGAGCGTAAATTGGTCAAATATCCAATTAGAACCCGCTCGCAAGTCCGAAATACGGAATAATTCAAACTTCGAATTATCGGATGCTGATCCGATGACGATCCGATCGAATCCAAACCTATTTCATATCCGAAACACGCTAACTTATGATTTTCCAACACTTAGACTCTAAATCGGTGAATCGGAGTGTAAATTGGTCAAATATCCAATTAGAACGCGCTCGCAAGTCCGAAATACGGAATAATTCCAAGTTCGAATTATCGGATGCCGATCCGATGTCGATCCGATCGAATCCAAACCTATTTCATATCCGAAACACGCTAACTTATGATTTTCCAACACTTAGACTCTAAATCGGTGAGTCAGATCATAAATTGGTCAAATATCCAATTATAACCCGCTCGCAAGTCCAAAATACGGAACAATTCCAAGTTCGAATTATCTGATGCCGATCCGATGACGATCCGATCAAATCCAAACCTATTTCATATCCGAAACACGCTAACTTATGATTTTCCAACACTTAGACTCTAAATCGGTGAATCGGATCGTAAATTGGTCAAATATCCAATTAGAACCCGCTCGCAAGTCCGAAATACGGAATAATTCCAACTTCGAATTATCGGATGCCGATCCGATGACGATCGGATCGAATCTAAACCTATTTCATATCCAAAACACGCTAACTTATGATTTTCCAACACTTAGACTCTAAATCGGTGAATCGGAGCGAAAATTGGTCAAATACCCAATTAGAACCCGCTCGCAAGTCCGAAATATGGAATAATTCCAACTTCGAATTATCGGATACCGATCCGATGACGATCCGATCGAATCCAAACCTATTTCATATCCGAAACACGCTAAGTTATGATTTTCCAACACTTAGACTCTAAATCGGTGAATCGGAGCGTAAATTGGTCAAATATCCAATTAGAACTCGCTCGCAAGTCCGAAATACGGAATAATTCCAACTTCGAATTATCGGATGCCGATCCGATGATGATCCGATCGAATCCAAACCTATTTCATATCCGAAACAAGTTAAGTTATGATTTTCTAATACTTAGACTCTAAATCGGTGAATCGGATCGTAAATTGGTCAAATATCCAATTAGAACCCGCTCGCAAGTCCGAAATACGGAATAATTCTAAGTTCGAATTATCGGATGCCGATCCGATGACGATCTGATCGAATCCAAACCTATTTCATATCCGAAACACGCTAACTTATGAGTTTCCAACACTTAGACTCTAAATCGGTGAATCGGAGCGTAAATTGGTCATATATCCAATTAGAACTCGCTCGCAAGTCCGAAATATAGAATAATTCCAAGTTCGAATTATCGGATGCCGACCCGATGACGATCAGATCGAATCCAAACCTATTTCATATCCGAAACACGCTAACTTATGATTTTCCAACACTTAGACTCTAAATCGGTGAATCAGAGCGTAAATTGGTCAAATATCCAATTAGAACCCGCTCGCAAGTCCGAAATACGGAATAATTCCAACTTCGAATTATCGGATGCCAATCCGATGACGATCCGATCGAATCCAAACCTATTTTATATCTGAAACACGCTAAGTTATGATTTTCCAACACTTAGACTCTAAATCGGTGAATCGGAGCGTAAATTGGTCAAATATCCAATTAGAACTCGCTCGCAAGTTCGAAATACGGAATAATTCCAACTTTGAATTATCGGATGCCGATCCGATGACGATCCGATCGAATCCAAACCTATTTCATATCTGAAACACGCTAAGTTATGATTTTCCAACACTTAGACTCTAAATCGGTGAATCGGATCGTAAATTGGTCAAATATCCAATTAGAACCCACTCGCAAGTCCGAAATATGGGATAATTCCAAGTTCGAATTATCGGATGTTGATCCGATGACGATCCGATCGAATCCAAACCTATTTCATATCCGAAACAAGCTAACTTATGATTTTCCAACACTTAGACTCTAAATCGGTGAATCGGAGCGTAAATTGGTCAAATATCCAATTAGAACTTGCTCGCAAGTCCGAAATACGGAATAATTCCAAGTTCGAATTATCGGATGCCGATCCGATGACGATCGGATCGAATCCAAACCTATTTCATATCTGAAACACGCTAACTTATGATTTTCCAACACTTAGACTCTAAATCGGTGAATCAGAGCGTAAATTGGTCAAATATCCAATTAGAACCCGCTCGCAAGTTCGAAATACGGAATAATTTCAACTTCAAATTTTCGGATGCCGATCCGATCGAATCCAAACCTATTTCAAAACCGAAACACGCTAACTTATCATTTTTTAACGCTTAGACTCAGTTATAGATATAAACCATTTTTTTAACAAATACATGTTAATTGCAGGAGCAGGGCGACGTCAGGGGATTTATGAGAGCACCAGCGTTGGTGGCGAGCGGGGGTGGTTGAGATAGGGCAGGGCGGGGGTGGTTAAGATAGGGCATGTACCATCTCTCAGTTTTGGATTGTGTAAATATTATTTTGTAATATGTGGTTATTTTTTGTTCTTGTCTATAATTGTCGGGTACTGTGGTAATATTTGATAATTTGCTGTAATTTTTTATCAATTTAGGCAATATTTTAAAATTTGCGGTAATATTTTATAAATTATGGTAATATTTGATAAATTATGGTAATATATTGTGGTATTGTTGTAAATCACAGGAATTAAATAACATTATTTAGGTAAATTTATTAAAAAAAAAAACATACTTATTACCGATGGAAATTAAAATTCCGTCGGTAATAATCTTTTCATTTTTGTAAATTATAAATAATTTGCCGACGGTATATAACATCCGTCGGTAATCTATATATTATTACCGACGGTAAATATATATATGTGTCGGTAATATATATAGTATTACCGACAGTAGATACTATAAACGTCGGTAAAATGCTTATATATTACCGACAGATTATTAAGTTTCATCGGCAATATTATATTATATTAATTTTTAATTGATTAAATATGACTGACGGCTTTAATATTACCATCGGTATTAATTATTATTACCGACGGTAATATTTGGTCTGTCGTATTGTTTTTCCCGACACCTTCTTTCCCGACAGCCAGCGACAAAAATATCTTCCGTCGCTATAAACTATTACCGACGGAATGTTAATATTACCGACGGATAGTTTCCGTCGGTAATAACTGTTTTTTTTGTAGTGCCTTATTTGTAATCCTCTTGTCAACGATCACGTCATTGAGCATGCACTTGTTGATGAGTCTATAAAAACTACAATCATCTGAGATTGTGCAATGTCCTAGAAGATTACGCAAGATCAGATGATTGGATGCAATAAAAGTAAAAATTCATGCTGAAAGTTACCGTGGTAAAAGAACAGGGATCCATCTATCTACTAGCCATGTTTTTTTTCTCAATTTAGTCAGTAGAGGCCTCATGGAGTTCGATCGACGATTGATCTTAATTCGTAGCGTATCTTGGTAATCTTCGACCATTCTGTCAGCTGAGTATGCTCAGGGAGAACATGAGAATCTTGGATGGTCATGAAATCAGTTAAAAAATGCGAAGAGTCACAAAGATTTGCAAAGAATATGAAAAGGTAGAACAAACCCTAGAGTGGTCCAGAAGACGAAGGAGATTGATCTCCTGGTATTCTAGCTCTGAGTCTTTTTGTGCATGTACGTTGGTTTTCATCCAATGGTGGAATCGATCTTCGTACGCACAAATTGCAATATTAGAATTTATAGCACTAAGGAAGATCAGTTGGGAGTGGCCGGCTTTGGGCTCTAGGTGCCCTTTCCCTTTCCCCCTTTCCCTACCCTCGTTTAGGGTTTTGTCGAATTTCTCTTGGCCTACTTGGTTGCCACTGCTAGCGGCACCGAGGGGTCAGGATCATCGCCAGCATCCTCCCTGGGGTTCAGATCTTGGCTCCCCCCTCCATTCCCCTGTAGATAGTGGTGGTTTTGGCCGATCGGCTCTTCCGGTCGATCAGTTTTTCCTTGGTTCTTGTATAGGGATTCTCTTCGTAGTTATTGCGGATTTTGGGCCATGAGATCCGGCTCCGGCTGCTCCTCGGGTCAGGCGGTCCTTGTAACGACCGGCATTCCAGAGTGTTTTCGCCCAGAGCAACCCAGTTTTTATAATATTATTTTAATATCTTTGGTTGTGACGCTATTGGTCGTACTCGAGCGGGACCAGGCAGTGGGTTCCAGGTACAGGTCGCGAGGCTACGTTGGAGGTGTGGTTACACGAGCACGTGAGCACGTATATCGAGGCGAGGCATAAAAGCTATTTTTTTATAATATAATATTGCGGTAGGTCTGTCGGACCCGGCAAGGTTCGCATGCCGGCGCATCTCGGCGAGACCCGAGTCGAGGGTGAGATAGGCATGGAGCGAGTCGAGCTCGACATGTAATGAAGAAAAAAAAAACAACTAAAACTAAGACTAAACTAAAACCCATCCCCACAACCCAACCCAAAACCCGATCCCGACCCCCCAAACCCAGCCCAAGCCCAACCCGACCCTCTCTCTCTCTCTCCCATCTCTCAGATCTCTCTCTTCTCTCTCATCGGACCTCTCTCCCTCTCACCCGATCTCACTCTCTCTCTCGGATCCCTCCCTCCCCCTCTCTCAGATCTCACCTCCCTCCCTCTCACCCGACCCTCTCTCTCTCTCAAAACTGACCCGGGCCCCCTATCCGCTGCCTCCCCTGCTCTCCCGTCACCACCCCCCATCCCCCGCGCCCCTGTTTTCCCTCTCCCTCATGCCATTGACCCCCCTCTCACTTTCCCGTCCTCTCATATCTGCTCTCCCCCTCACCTTCACTGCTTTCCCCTCACCCCAATCCCCTAAAACCCGCCCCGGTTCCCGTTGATCACCGGCCACCGCCCCTCCCCCCCTTTAAAACCCCAACCCGACCCCTTTTTTTCTCTCCCTAGTCCGAACCCCCTTCGCCCCTTTGCTGATCCCTCATCCCCTTCTCCGATCCCTCTCTTCCTCTTCGATCTCTCTCTCTGATTCCCCCCCCCCCCTCTCTCTCTGCGGCCTGCAAACGATGGCGTCGGAGAAGGAAAGCCGGCCAGAGCAATTGCAATCGAGGACCCCCTCCAACCAGGTCAGTCCCCCCCCCCCCCCCCCGACCTCTTTCTTTTGATCTTCCCCTCTCTGTGGTCTGTTGAACGTGCGGCCAGAGAGAACCACCAACCGGAGATGTGCAGCTGGTTGGAGCTGCCGAAGTCGACGACCCCGGCACTAGGTCAGCCTTTCCCCCTTCCTCTATTTTTTTTTTCTATTATGTGGAAACCGCAGAGACCCCCTACCCCTGTTTTTCCCTTTTCGTGTCGCGGCCAACCCCGTCCCCCTGTGGCCTTTGCCTTCGATACGGCCATGGCTGCCGGCCAAGTGACTGGTGGTAGTGAGGTCGGCAAAACCGACCAAGACAAGCCAAACCCCCCATCCGACCGGCCCAACTAACTAGGCGCTGCCCCGGTTGGCTTTTCGTTGTCGAGGTTGCCGACGGCCTCGTCATTAGCGGCCGGGCAACGGATATCACTCGATCACCCTTGGCTCGGTGCCATCTCGCACCCAACCACCAACGTGCCGACCAAGCTAGGCCATAAACCTTTTTCCCTTACCCCTGCTACGACCATTGTCGGTTGCTTAACGACCGATGAACTAGCAGTAGGTAGCTCCGATTATCTCACTCCAAGTGGTAGCCTGGCACACCAACCCCGACCTCCCCATGATGTTAATTTAGCCCATGAGCCACACTCGAGTTTTGCGGGCCCGATCTCATCGAATCACGCATATTCAAAGTTGATGATACCGATGCGGGTTAGACCACCTTGCATAGCCATTGGTGCATGAGACTGACCATCAACACCTAAGCCCTACCGTGATTGGCTTTGCCGATTTCGCCAATCGACCGACGTGGTCACGACCGTTTGTCGGATTAGTGCTGATGGACCCTATTGTGACTCTTGGCGTCGGCAACGCCGACTAACTAAGACGGTACCTTGATGCATCATTTTGCGTGCTAGTAGATCAACGTCCGATAACGCATAAATTCTCGACTCGGCCAACTCAGGCCTAACCCTATTTTATTTAGCAGCGTTAGACACCTTGTAATAGTCTTATTAGCAACGTATAAATATATGCAAATTACCAGTTCGTGATCGGGACAATCCAACCGCAAGCGAAGCAAAGGCCAGTTACGGGAGTTCGTGCGCCTTGACCAGGTGACACTGCATGCTGTTTTAGATAATTAATTATGCTATTATAGAAATTAAGGGTAGGTGTCCATAACGCTGCATGCGGGTCCCGCCGAACATCGCTGCATGGGTCGAGTGGACCCCGCCTTGCATGCGAAGTCACGAGTCCGACGACGCATGGTTAAAAATATTAATAATTAATTAATAATTATTTTGTTGATTGCTTGGACACCGTAAGTAGGAATTCTCTTAAGTTTTGGAAATTAATAATTAAATAATAATTATCAGGGCCCACCCTCCTAAGTGGAGTGTGGAGACCCGGGCATACAGGAATACGGGTGATAGTAGTTTAGGTTTATTGTGAAGCATGGGTTGTGAGCGTGGTGCGAATCTCGTGGTAAAACGTCGAAGCTATTATATTATTATAAATGTGTGATATTCTATCATGTGGAAAGATTCGGATCCCGTGCGCGCAAGGGCCGTGAACCACCCTGTGCGTACAACCGAAGATCAGTAGGTTAGGAGGGTCACGGGCAGGGATTGTGGTAAAGCCAATAAGAGGTGCCCTCAAAAAGGGATTGGCCTAGCAATCCTGTCTCGGGGTAGTTGAAGCCCCCAAAGAAAGCAAGTTGGGCGGTAGAGCTCCACCGTGAAAGATGAAAAACCCCTTATGATCATATGGGTGACTTTGTGCATGGTGTCGGAGTATGCACGGCGAGAGAGTTGGCCCTCTATATCAAAATAAAAGGCCCTATAGTAATGCCCGACTGGGGGCAGGATGAACAAAATATCCGAGGTTCACATCAAGTGTGTTTAATTTTATTAATTATGAATTGTAGAAATGGTATACTCGATAACCTAGCGACAGTAGAGATTGCATGCGAATGTAGACATTGCATGGACACTTAGGGCATGATTGGGAATGTAGTTGGACAATTAGGCTAATCAGTAAACTGTTTATAAATACGAGCGTTATTAATTACCTAGGCAGTTAGCTTGTACTAGCCATTTATTTGGCTAATCTCCCAATTCATTTTGGGGGCTACTCATTCCCATGAGTAGGCTCTTCTGTAGGTTCGGAGACTCAGGGGTAGCCGCAGCACGAGGCCAGCGGCGGAGTTAGGACGGCGGTGAAGTTTTAGATTTTAGTATGTCGTGTAGTAGTCCTTTTTCTTTATAGCATTGTAATCGAACTAGATTCGATAATAATCATTCGGCTTAGTGTATGTTATTAGCGGCAATGATACATCTGAATTCTTTTTTGGGTAGGCCTCTCCTCAAGGCCCTAAGCCTAGGGTAGCTCACTATGAAAATATAAGTGTAAAATGACCTAATTGACTAGCCCCGTAGATAGGATCTCTAAACCAGTGCCCAAGTGCTAGAGAGCGAGCAAGGCTACTCAGCTCGCCGTCAGAGGCTTGAGCCACGTGCTCCCTTAAGAGGGACTTCTATCAGCATGTGGGGCACCGTCAGGCCACACGTGCTGAGAGGATAACCCGGCTAAAGATCGAGCATAGTCACCTTTAGCTCTCCTGATTTTTCTTTTAATAAAATATTTTATATAAAAAAAATCAAGTTTAAAATAACTCTTGTTTCTCTCTCCTTCTTTTTCATGATAGAGTAGGAGCCCTGTGAAAAACCCTTTTTGGAGTAGATAGTTGACCAAACCCTAAACCCTTGGTTTTTCTCACCTCACACCTCAGGGATCGGTTCCAGATTTCTGGGGCGTGACAGCTGGTATCAGAGCCTAGGGATATGTTCCTAAGGGTAGTCTCTAGTTGGGTCTAGAGTCTTAATAGGTGGTTAGCGTTAGACTGATCTCTTTTCTTTTCAGATGGTGGGTACCAGAAGTGGTAATGGTGCTAACAACAGAGCAGGATCGTCCATTGGGGCAGATAGCACAACGATAATGATGGAGATGCTCCAGGGGATGGCCGTCATGGTCCAACAGCAGCGGGCTACTATTGCCCAGCAACAGACAGCTGCTCAGCAGCAGGCCAAGCTAGCTCAGGTTGCCCTTGCCCAGGCCCAGGCTCGTCAGCAGGCCTAGGGCGAGCGGCAGGGGAAGTTACTGAAGGACTTTAAGGCGATGTGACCACCAAGCTTCAGGGGTGAGCCAGACCCCTTGGAGGCCGCTCGATGGTTCCAGTAGACGGAGAAGATACTAAACGCATTGGGCATCACTGGTGATAAGAGAGTCACCTTCGCCTCATACCAGTTTGAGGCTAAGGCAGACTTCTGGTGGCAGACAGTTCAGCGCACCCGAGCAACAGATCGAGGAGCGATCACTTGGCCAGAGTTTGAGGAAATCTTTCGGAAGAAGTTCTGTTCGGTTACTATGTAGAACCGGATGGAGATGGAGTTTCTAGCACTCTACCAGGGGTCTCATACTGTGTCGCAGTATGAGGCCAAATTCTCGGAACTTGCGAGGTATGCTCCTCACCAGGTGGCGACCGATGGCAGGAGGGCTATGCGCTTTGAGCATGGCTTGAACGCGATGATCAGGGGTAGGGTTGTTACCTTCTTGGGGCAATCCTATGAGGAGTTGGTCAACCGGTCCCTGGCAGTGGAGCAGGAGCTGAAGGAGTCTCATCAGATCTTGGAGAAGTGGGGCAATGGCAGTCGTCATGGCCCATCGTCTCAGAAGAGGTTCAGATTCACGGAGACTCAACCCCCGCCTCGTCAGCCTCAGCATTTCCATAGTCCTCCAGTTCCTGGACCCCAGAGGCATGGCTGTTTCCAGTACGGCTCGCTAGAGCATCTGAAGTGGTGCTACCCACAGCTTCATCGGCAGCCGCTTCTACCAAGCCCACATCTCAGGCCTGCACTGTCGGTACGACCTGTACAGCAGCAGAGGCCCCTACAGAGAGTTCAGCAGCAGCGTCCTCCCCAGCCACCGCAGCAAAGGCCTTTCCCCTGTCAAGGCGGAGGAGGCAATCAGGTCCAGGGCAGGGCATACTTGTTGGTCGGTCAAGACCCAGAGGCTTCTGGGGGAGCGATCGAAGGTAACCCTAAACTTAGTAGTTCAATTCTTAGTCATAGCTGCCTTGCTGCCTTTGATTCTTTTGAAACTTGTTAGGACTAGTACTGGTCATTAGCTAGCTTAGTCTCTTATATTCTTCCGCTATTATTAGGCACCCTTCCCGTCTTCTCGACCCTAGTCCATGTTCTTTTCGACAACAGGTCCACGCACTCCTATATTGTCCCTAGTTTTGTCAAATATTTGGGACTAGAGTCGATGCCATTGGGTCATACTCTGTCGGTGTTTTCACCGCTCGGGTGAGTACCGATGTGGACCTGGTCTGCCGGAACTGCATCATTCTTGTTAGAGATAGGGAGCTCTCAGGTGACCTAATTATCTTAGACTTGGGAGGAGTGGACGTGTTGCTCGGGATGGACTGGATGTCGGCTTACCACATCACCCTTGACTGCTTCTTAAGGAAGGTCACTTTTTCACCTCCGGGTAGCGAGGTCTTTTACCTCATGGGAGATAAGCAGAAGGTTCTGTGCTCGGTGCCGCTGCAGCAGATCACCCTCAGCTTACTGGCGTAGCTACCGAGTATGGATCGAGATGAAAACCTAGTGGTACTTCCACCGATGGTTCATAAGTTCCCAGGCGTCTTTCCAGATGAGCTCTCAGGCTTACCTCCACCTCGGGAGGTCGAGTTTGCTATAGATCTGGTACCGGGAGAAGCACCGGTCTAGATTGCTCCATACCGAATGGCTCCTACGGAGCTGAAGACTCAGTTGGAGGAGTTGCTCGATAGAGGCTTTATTCGTCCCAGCATATCTCCTTGGGGAGCCTCGGTCCTCTTTGCTCAGAAGAAGGATGGGACAAAGAGGCTTTGCATTGATTATCACAAGCTAAATAGCATCACAATCAAGAACAAGTACCCGTTGCCGCGGATCGAGGATCTGTTTGATCAGTTGAAGGGTGCTTGTTACTTTTTGAAGATCGACTTAAGGACCGGATATCACCAGCTGACCGTGAGGGCAGAGGATATTCCTAAGATAGCATTTCGAATGCGATATGGGCACTATGAGTTTTTAGTCATACCCTCCGGTCTGACGAACGCTCCTGCAGTATTTATGGATCTGATGAACCGCGTCTTCAATATATTACTAGACAGATTTGTGGTGATATTAGTGGACGATGTCCTCATTTACTCCAAGACGGAGGAAGATCATCGAGAGCATCTGAGCGTGGTATTATAGACCCTCAGAGATCACCAACTGTATGACAAACTCAGTAAGTGTGAGTTCTGGATGCAGGAGGTGAAGTTCCTTGGACATATCTTGAAGGAATGTATCTCGGTGGATCCAGCGAAGATAGAGGCCGTTATGGATTGGGAGCAGCCAAGGAATGCCTTTGAGATCAAGAGTTTCTTGGGACTAGAAAGCTACTACCGACGCTTTGTTGAGGGATTCTCGTGTCTGGCTGCACCTCTCACCCGTCTGACTAAGAAAGGTGTCAAGTTCGAGTGGTCGAAAGATTGTGAAAAATCCTTCCGAGAGTTAAAGCAGCGTCTCACTTCGGCCCCAGTACTCACGATTCCGGCTAGTGGCAAGGGCTATGTTGTCTTCACCGATGCCTCTCTGATGGGGCTTGGAGCAGTTCTGATGCAGGATAGCAAAGTGGTTGCATACGCCTCGAGACAACTGAAGACTCATGAGAAGAACTATCCCACCCATGATTTGGAGTTAGCAGCGGTGGTCTTTACCTTGAAGATCTAGAGGCATTACTTGTACGGTGAGGAGTTTGAGATGTATTACGATCATAAGAGCCTGCAGTATATCACGAGTCAGAAGGATCTGAACATGGGCAGAGGAGGTGGATCGAAGTCCTGAAGGACTTCAACTATTCGTTCTTTTACCATCCTAGTAAAGCGAATGTTGTTGCAGATGCCCTGAGCCGGAAGTCCCGTAGCCAGCTTGCCAGATTATTGACAGATCGATATGACTTTTTGGCTACCATAGAAGGCTTTGATGTATGGGTTCAGTGGGAACCATCTCGTACCGTGTTGCACACCATATGAGTGCAGCCCAGCCTACTTCAGAAGGTGATGGCAATACAGAGGTTGGATTCAGAGTTGGAGGAGATAAGAGCACGATGCGATAGTGGGGAGTCTGTTCCAGACTGGTCAGTTGATGCTGATGGAGGTCTGAGGTTCCAAAGGAGGTTATGCCTTCTCACCGATGAGGAGGTTCAAGAGGAGGTGCTATCAGAGGCGCATCGATCTAGATTCTCGGTGCATCCCGGCAGCACCAAGATGTACCATGACTTGAGGAGGCAGTTCTAGTGGAAGGGCATAAAGAGGGATGTGGCCACCTTCGTGTCCAGATGTTTGACTTCTCAGCAAGTCAAGGCTGAGCACCAGAGACCGGCTGGATTGCTACAGCCACTCCTAGTAACTGAGTGGAAATAGGAGCATATCATGATGGACTTTGTTTCGGGATTGCCTTTGACCCGGAACAGGCATGACTCGGTTTGGGTGATCGTGGACAGACTAACGAAGTCGGTGCACTTTCTTTCTGTGCGGACGACGATGACGTCCATCGACCGGGTAAAGCTGCATGTGAGGGAGATTGTTAGACTGCACAGAGTTCCAGTTTCCATCGTCTCAGATCGAGATCCTCGGTTTGTTTCTCACTTTTGGGAGAGCCTGCAGACAGCCTTGGGGACTGATCTCAGTTTTAGCACAGCCTTCCACCCTTAGACAGATGGCCAGTCAGAGAGGATGATTTAGATTCTGGAGGATATGTTACGGGCATGCTTTGTGGATTTTGGAGACAGTTGCGAGGAGTATCTATCTCTTGTGGAGTTTGCCTACAACAATAGCCACCAAGCCAGCATCGGCATGGCCGCCTATGAGGCCTTGTATGGGAGGCCGTGTTGGTCACCTCTTTGTTGGGCGGAGGTAGGAGAGCGGAGCCTTTTGGGACCGGAGCTCGTCCAGGAGATGACGGAGAAGATCCAGCTAATCAAGGAGTGACTTCGAGCGACACAGAGTCGACAAAAGAGCTATGCTGATGTGTGTCAACGCCTGCTCAAGTTCACCGTTGGAGACCATGTCTTCTTGAAGGTTTCCCCTTGTCGAGACATCACGAGGTTTGGGAAAAAAGGGAAGTTGGCTCAGAGATTCATCGGCCCCTTCGAGATTTTGGAGAGAGTTGGTGAGGTGGCATTTCGGCTGGCGCTGCCTCTACAGCTCTCTAGCTTCCACGGTGTCTTCTACGTGTCAATGGTTTGGAGGTACGAGCCGGACCCGTCCCACGTGCTGGATTGGCAGGACCTGATACTCAGTTCAGATGCGTCCTACGAGGAGTACGTAACCGATCAGGGTTCTGGCTAGCGAAGACCGAGTGCTTCGCACGAAGACCATCCCCATGGTGAAAGTGCAGTGGCAGCACTGCAGTGAGGAGGAAGCTACTTGGGAGCTTGAGTCCGCGATGCGATCCCTGTACCTATCTTTGTTTGATTACTAGCGTTATTTAACTTTTGGGACGAAAATTCTATTAAGGTGGGAAGGATGTAACGACCGGCATTTCAGAGTATTTTCGCCCAGAGCAACCCAGTTTTTATAATATTATTTTAATTTATTTGGTTGTGATGCTGTTGGTCGTACTCGAGCGGGACCAGGCAGTGGGTTCCGGGTACGGGTCGCGAGGCTACATTGGAGGTGTGGTTACACGAGCACGTGAGCACGTGTATAAGACGAGACATGAAAGCTATTTTTTTATAATATAATATTATGGCGGGTCTGTCGGACCCAGCGAAGTTTGCGCGCCGGTGCGTCTCGACGCGACCCGAGTCGAGGGTGAGACAGGCTCGGAGCGAGTCGAGCTCGACATGTAATGAAAAAAAAAAAAAACTAACAATAAAACTAAACTAAAACCCATCCCCACAACCCGACCCCGACCCCCTAAACCCAGCCCAAGCCAAACCCGACCCTATCTCTTTCTCTCTCTCTCTCTCTCTCTCTCTCTCTCTCTCTCTCTCTCTCTCTCTTCTCTCTCTCTCTCTCTCCCCCCCCCATCTCTCTCTTCTCTCTAATCGGACCTCTCTCCCTCTCACCCGATCTTATTCTCTCTCTCGGATCCCTCCCTCCCCCTCTCTCAGATCTAACCTCCCTCCCTCTCACCCGACCCTCTCTCTCTCAAAACCGACCTGATCCGACCCGGGCCCCCTATCCGCTGCCTCCCCTGTTCTCCCGTCACCACCGCCCATCCCTTGCGCCCCTTCTTTCCCTCTCCCTCACGCCATTGACCCCCCTCTAACTCCCCCGTCCTCTCATCTCTGCTCTCCCCCTCACTTTCACTGCTTTCCCCTTACCCCAATCCCCTAAAACCCGCCTCGAATCCCGTCGACCACCGGTCGCTGCCCCTCCCCCCTTTTTAAAACCCCAACCTTGACCCTTTTTTTTTTCTCTCCCTAGTCCGAACCCCCTTGCCCCATCTCTGATCCCTTTCTTCCTCTCCGATCTCTCTCTCTCTCTCTCTCTATTTCTCTTTCTCTCTGATTTCCTCTCTCTCTCTCTCTCTCTCTCTCTCTCTCTCTCTCTACGGCCTGCGCGCGCCGGCACCGGAGAAAGTAAGGCGGCCGGAGCAATTGCAACCGACGACCCCCTCCAACCAGGTCAGTCCCCCCCCGCGACCTTTTGTTTTCGATCTTCCCCTCTATGTGGTGTGCTGCACGTGCGGCCAGAGGAGAACCACCGACCGGAGATGTCCAGCCAGTCGGAGCTGCCGAAGTCGACAGCCCCGGCACTAGGTCGACCTTTTCCCTTTCCTCTGTTTGTTTTTCTATTCTGTGGAAACCGTCGAGACCCCCTACCCCTGTTTTTCCCTTCTCGTGGCACGGCCAACCCCGGCCCCCTGTGGCCTTTGCCTTCGATACGGCCATGGTTGCCGGCCAAGTGGCTGGTGGTAGTGCGGTCGACAAAGCCGACCTAGCCACGCCAAACCCCCCATCCGACTGGCTCGACTAGCTAAGCGCTGCTCCGGTTGGCTTTTGTTGTCGAGGTTACCGACGGACTCGTCGTTAGCGCCCGGGCAATGGATAGCACTCGATCGCCCTTGGCTCAGCACCATTTTGCGCCCAACCACCAATGTGCCGACCAGGCTAGGCCGTAAACCTTTTTTCCTTGCCCCTGCTATGACCATTGCCAGTTGCTTGACGACTGGTGGACTAGCGGCAGGTAGCTCTGATCATCTCACGCCAAGTCATAGCCTGGCACACCAACCCTGACCTCCCCATGATGTTACCCATGAGCCACACTCGAGTTTTGCAGGCCCGATCTCATCGAATCACGCTCACTCAAAGTTGGTGATACCGATGCAAGCTAGACCACCTTGCATAGCCATTTGTGCACGAGACTGACCATCAACACCTAAGCCCTACTGTGATCGGCTTTGCCGATTTTGCCAATCGACCGACACGGTCATGACCGTTTGGCCAGATTAGTGCTGATGGACCATAGTGTGACTCTTGGCATCGGTAACACCGACTAACCAAGATGATACCTTTGGCACATCGTTTTGCGTGCTAGTAGACCGGTATCCGATGACGCATAAATTCTTGACTCGGCCAACTCTGGCCTAACCCTGTTTTATTTAGCAGCGTTACATACCTTGTAATAGTCTTATTAATAACATATAAATGTATGCAAATTACCAGTTCGTGACCGGGACGATCCAGCCGCAAGCGGAGCAAAGGCTGTTACGGGAGTTCATGCTCCCCGACCAGGTGACACTGCATGTTGTTTTAAATAATTAATTATGCTATTATAGAAATTAAGGGTAGGTGTCCATAACGCTGCATGCGGGTCTCGTCGAACATCGCCGCATGTGGTCGAGTGAACCCCGCCTTTCATGCGGAATCGCGAGTCCGACGACGTATGCTTAAAAATATTAATAATTAAATAATAATTATTTTGTTGATTGCTTGGACACCGTAAGTAGGAATTCTCTTAAGTTTTGAAAATTAATAATTAAATAATAATTATCAGGGCCCACCCTCCTAAGTGGAGTGTGGAGACCCGAGCACACGGGAATACGCGCGGGAGTAATTTAGGTTTATTGTGATGCATGGGTTGTGAGCGTGGTGCGAATCCCGGGGTAAAACGTCGAAGCTATTGTATTATTATAACTGTGTGATATTCTATCATGTGGAAAGATTTGGACCCCGTGCACGCAAGGACCGTGAACCACTCTGCGCGTACAGCCGAAGATCAATAGATTAGGGGGTCACGGGAAGGGATTGTGGTAATACCAATAGAAGGTGCCCTCAAAAAGGGATTGGCCTAGCAATCCTGTCCCGGCATAGTTGAAGCCCCCAAAGAAAGCAAGTTGGGCGGTAGAGCTCCACCGTGAAAGACGAGAAATCCCTTATGATCATATGGGTGACTTTGTGCATGGTGTCGGAGTATGCACGGTAAGAGAGTTGGCCTTCTACATCAAAATAAAAGGCCCTATTGTAATGCCTGACCGGGGGCAGGATGAACAAAATATCCGGGATTCACATTGAGTGTGTTTAATTTTATTAATTATGAATTGTAGAAATGGTATACTCGATAACCTAGCGACAGTAGGGATTGCATGCAAATGTAGACATTGCATGGACACTTAGGGCATGATTGAGAATGTAGTTGGACAACTAGGCTAATCAGTCAACTGTTTATAAATACGAGCATTATTAATTACCTAGGCAGTTAGCTTGTCACTAGTCATTTATTTGGCTAATCTTTCAATTCATTTTGGGGGCTACTCATTCCCATGGGGAGGCTCTTCTGCTGGTTTGGAGACTCAGGGGTAGCCGCAGCACGAGGCCAGCGGCGGAGTTAGGACGGCGGTGGAGTTTTAGATTTCAGTATGTCGTGTAGTAGTTTTTTTTCTTTCTGGCATTGTAATCGAATTAGATTCGATAAGAATCATTTAGCTTAGTGTATGTTATTAGTGGCAATGATACAGCTGAATTCTTTTTTGGGTTGGCCTCTCCTCAAGGCCCCAAGCCTAGGGTAGCTCACTATGAAAATATAAGTTGTAAAATGACCTAATTGACTAGCCCCGTAGATAAGACATCTAAACCAGTGCCCGAGTGCTAGAGAGCGGGCGAGGCTACTCAGCTCGCCGTCAGAGGCTTGAGCCTCATGCTCCCTTAAGAGGGACTTCTGTCAGCATATGGGGCACCGTCAGGCCACACATACTGAGAGTATAGCTCGGCTGAAGGTCGAGCGTAGTCACCTTTAACTCTCCTGGTTTTTCTTTTAATAAAATAATTTATTAAAAAAAAATCAAGTGTAAAATAACCCTTGTTTCTCTCTCCTTTTTTTCATGAGAGAGTAGGAGCCCTGTGAGAAACCCTTTTTGGAGTAGATAGTTGACCAAACCCTAAAACCCTTGGTTTTTCTCACCTTACACCCCAGGGATCGCTCCAGATTTCTTGGGCGTGATAGTCCTTTCCCTCTGGCGTGTTGTGACAGCTTGGGCCATTCGATGCGGAGCCTCCAGTATAGGTTCAGTAGACCTCGCCTTGGCTCGTTGCAGCGGCTCTCGGCCTAGATGGTGGATGGAAGCTCCTACGCGGCACGTTGTGGCGGTCCCGGAGTTCTGGAAGGTGGCTTCCTTCCCATAGCGTTGCAGGTTGCTCGGTGGTGGCTCCTCTACTTCGGATGTGAAATTTTTCTTTTTTTTGTTGTGGGTTCATCGGTGTGGCAGCTCGTTGTGGTCTAAGCCCCTATTGCTCCTTGCGCCGGTGTGGCATTCTGTTCGCGAAGTGGTGGTTTTTAGGGCTTGGTGTCCCTGTGTTAGGTTGCCAGTGTGGCAGGTGTATGCGCGGAAAAGGTACGGGTCGTCTTTATTGCGCAAAACCAGATTACAAGTGTGGCCGGGACCCGGGTGGCTCGGGTGTAGAGAGTCCGGGTTGCGGCGAGTTTTGATCAGGGGATTTGTGGGAAAGATCTTCTGGAGGATCCCTTTGATCCGCGTCTCCACGTGGTGTTCGTGCGAGAGCTCTGAAGGAGTTGCCCACGACAAGGGTTTTACAAGGTGAGGGTTTTTTAGAGGCTAAGGAATGTTCGCTGTTTCTTTAGTCCCTTCCGTGCTTCGCGCTTCCTCGGCTAGGGGGTCTTCAGCTTCGTTCCTCAGTCTTCGTGTCTTCCTCGCTCCTTGCTCAACCTCGGCATCCTTGATCGTCGGTTCGCGGCGTCGATCGTGCTTTTGGCGTCGACTTTGGCTTTGGCATTTTGGCTTTGGCTTGGCTCCGGCGTGGCTCTGGTTTTTGCTTTGCTTCAGCGCTTGCGCTTGGACGTAGCCGGGAGAGACTTGCGATGCTTTCGTTCTTCCGGACTTCGCGTCGTATCGGCTAGAACGTGCGGTGCTTTTGCTCGTGGCCGGCGTAGTCGCTTAGCTTTGGCACTTGCGTTGCTTTAGCGCGGGCTTTACTGGGGCTTTGCTCTGGCTTCTTGCGAAGGCTTTAGCTTCAGCGTCAACTCGGTCTTCTTCTTCGAACGACGTGCGTTACTTCTCCGGTGCTTCGACGGTTTGGATGTCGGCTGGACTTCTCTTCTTCTCCGGGCTTCCTTGGCGTGATCGGAGTCGAAGAGCGCTTTCGAAGATAGTGGGGGTAGCATCGATCTCCGTGCGACGGTTGTAGCGTCGACTTTTGTTGGTGAAGACGGCGGGGGTAGCGACGGTCTCCGTGCGACGGTTGTAGCGTCGGCTTTTGTTGATGAAGACGACGGGGGTAGCGACGCTTCAGGCGGTCTGCTCCAGACTTTCTTCTTCATGGATGGCGCAGATGTTTGTCGAAGGCGACGGGTTGATGACGCTTTGCTTATCTCCTCCGGGTTTTGGAGCTTGATCGGGGTTGAGGATTTGTTGGAGCCGACGGGGTAGTGCCGCTCCGAGTTCTTCTCCGGCCTTTGCTTCTGGCGTCTTCGGAGTCGAAGGATCTTCTTCTCCGAGCTTTCTTCTTCGTGCACGGATTCGAAGTCTTGATCTTCGTGTGCAAGGGTCTTCACGTTGATGAGGGCTTTCAATGAACTAAGCCGATCCCGGCGGGACAGGCTTGCCCGTGCCTCGTGAAGCCTTGGGTCGATGAAGAAGTGTCTCCTCTTCCGCAGAGCTCCCGCGCTTCGTCTTCAGTCTTCAACCGATCGACCCGTTGAGCCTTCCCCCACACCCTCTATTTATAGGCAAAGGGGGGGGGGGGAGAGATATGGGAAGTTTTAATTTAAAATCCCTTTAATATCTCCCTCATAATTACCCAAGATTTATTCATCCATTGATGAGGGGAATAAGTCTTCATTCGCTTTCCTTTCCTGGGGAGGCAATTATGGCTGGATTTTGCGCACGAAATTGATGGCGATCGGGCGCTTCTTCTTGTGCGTCGGATCGAGGGATCGGCGCAGATCCGCGTGTGTGCAGACGTCATACGCAACCTCCCCCCGCGCATGGCGGTATTTACTTCCTTTTCTTCCTTTTCTTTCCTTTTCTTTTCTTTCCTTTTCTTTTCTTTCTTTTCTTTTCTTTCCTTTTCTTTTCTTTCCTTGCAGGGCCGGCCAGCCCCCCATGGGGTTCGGGTCCTAGTAGGGCCGGCCCCATGGGGTTCGAACCCTAGTAGGGGCCGGCCCCCTCCTTTAAGCGTGGGGTCTGCTCCTCTTTTGCTGGGTGCGAATCGGGTTCGGGTCCGCACTGGTGCGTGCGAGTCGGGTCTGTGCGTCGGGTTTGCATCCGCGTTGGCACACGTAAGTCGGGTCCGGGTCATACGAAATTCGTGTGTCTACAAATGCCTCCTCAAGGACGAGTGCATCGATGAGAACGTGTAGGGTTTGGACACGTAGGAATCGTAGAGCGCTTGTCCTTGATTCCTTTTGTGGGCGGGGTTGGGAGTCTATTTAAGGACCCCTACCCCCTTCATCCTCCATTGTGCTTCTTTGCGAAGGTTCTGCCGGCTTCTGGAGACCGCCGTCGGAAGAGAGCTGCCTGGGGTTGCACGCGACTTGCTCCGTCTTTCCGGTGTCGCCTCTTTCGTCGGCGGTGATGGTGCGCGATTTGGAGGTCGTAGCGAAGGCGGGCTCGAAATGACGATGCGGCGAGGACCGAGGCGGGGAGGATGGAGGAGCGCGGCTGAGGTGCGGGTCGCCTTCGCCGCCTCTCTCTTCCTCCTTCTTCTTCTTCTTCTTTTTCTTTCTTTTCTTTTCCTTTTTCTTTTTCTTTTTCCTTTCTTTTTTTTTCTTTTCTTTTTCTCTTCTTTTTTTTTTCTTCTTCTTCTTCGGCTCCGGCCCGTAGAAGCAGCAGCGGCAGCTAGCGGGGCCGCGGTGCGGTGGCGCGCAGGCGGCGGCGGCACACGGGCGGCAGCGGCACGCGAGGGGGGGGGGGGGGGCGGCAGCAGCGCGCGGGGTGCGCGGCGGCCGGCGTGCAGGGTGGCGGGCGCGAGCGGGTCGGGCGCGGGGGCCGGGTCCGGCGGCTGCGGGGCCGGACGGGTCGGGCTCGGGGCCGAGAAGGTCGGCGGAGTGCGCGGGTCGGGTGCGGGGGCCGGGTCCGACGGTGGCGGTTTCGTCGGGGCCCGGTCCCGATCGGCTCGGAGAAGAGAAGAGGAGAGGCAGCGGCCCCCCCTTCTCTTTCTTTGCTGTCCGGCTTTGATTGGAGAGGGGGTTGGAGAGGGGGCTGCGGGCCCCCCTTTTTCCGTTTCTCTTTTTTTTCTCACTTTCTTTCTTTTCTTTCTCCCCTCTTTCTTCTGGACTCCGAAGGCGCCGATGGTAGCAGAGCCGGTCTGTGGTGCACGGGTGTGCAGGTGGCTGCGGCCCTGGCTGGGTGGCGCAAATGGTGGCGTGACCATGAGTCGGGCGGTCCTCTTGACAGGGGGTGCGGGCCCCCTTTTTTTTTTTTGGATACGCACTTGTCTTAACTTGCTTCCCTTCACGGTTCTCCCGGGCTCGCGTCTTCGAGAGTTTGACTTCTCCGGGATGGATAGCCGAGGACCTCTCCGATGGGAGGAAGTGCCTTCGCTTCCCCCATACTCGTGTGCACCGTTATCGCAACTCGAGGCGGGAAGACCTACTATCGTTGCTCCGTGTCTTCGTCCACGAGCGCATCACAGAAGATGGAGTCGCAGATGCGACTTGCGGGATGCCGAAATTGAGCGAGAAGATCTACACTGACGAAGGGATTTCCATGAAGCTTCTCCGGCCGAGTTTGAGTATTCCGTTCCACCATTGTGATAAAGACTTCGTGCCCACGCCGGTTGTTGCCTCGAAGATCTGTGCCCGACTGACACGATGGGGTACCGATTCTTGGCCTCGGGGAGACGTCCAATACCTTTGTGGCTTTCGTGAATGGATGGGCGAGCTCTACGAGGTCTTTGGCACGAAACCCGAGATGAACTTATTAGCCAAGTTTCTGGCACCGGCTCGTCGAGAGTACAGCCGTCCCGAGGGGATGTATCGCGCCCTTTGTGAGCTCTGGTGTCCGGACACCAAAACTTTCCTTACTGGAGCGGGGGAGATAGGAATCTCACTTCGCGACGTCCACATCGTTTCCGGGTGCCCCGAAGTACAGAATTACTACCAGGAGGAGGTGCCAGCCTTGAAGGATCTGTTGGACAGCAGCTTCGCTCCGAGTTCTTGCCTTCTTTTGTTTAAGGCATATGTTATCATCGCGGCACGGGATCAGTCGGATCGAGTGCGTCCTTCTTCTTGGGTTGACTTTCGGTTCAGAGGCGAGTATAGGTCTCCGGCACCTTCGGCCCATCCGATGTGGAAGATCGCTCAAATGCAAAGACCCCTGCTTCGCTCCTTCGTGAGGCCTATCGACTCTTTGGCTCGAGAGAAGCATTTAATAGAGGGAAAGCAGTGTCCCTGGGAAATCATTGGCTTGAGGCGTGACAGCGAGGAGTAGCGAGCGGTTTACCGAGCTGCCGGGCTGGTCATCTTCCTTTGTCGGTTCATGCTTCCGTGTTCTGGCGAGGTTATCCGTCTGGGGACCTTCCTTGCAGCTTCCAGGATGGAGAGGGATGAGCTTTTCAATCTAGCCCTGGCCATATTATACGCCTTGTACCGGGCTCTCAACGGGACTTACTGGGACTTGTCCAGCTCGGATAAGGCCAAGGAGGAGCTTGGCCAGTCCGCTGCGTTCGGACCCTTGCACTACTTGTATGGCTGGATAGCTCTGCATTTTCCAAAGGGGATTTTCGCCAGACGCGGGCATCCAGCCGACCTACCGTTCCTGCCCGGAATAGGGGGGATTTTAAACGCCTTTATCAGTTGGGAGCGTCCGAGGGAGTGTGCTCGCACCCTTTTGAGAAAGATGGGAAGCGCCGATTTTGAATTCCTCTCGGAGCATTCGGTATTGCCTTTGGAGAGGTCGACTGTTTACGACAACGAGGAGCTCCAGGACCACCTATACTGGAACATGGTCAGTTGCCGCCCTTGCTAGTTGGTTTGGCAAAAGGGGGACGTGGTGGAGGTGGAGCAGTACTCCCCTCACCGCTTCGCTCGCCAGCAGGGATTTCGACAGGAAGTTCCTGGGATGCCTCAGCAGTTGTAGGGGCGCATCAGTCCGCAGGAGGGTTACCGCCTCTGGGCTTCTCTCTATGCTCGATCGACTGGCAGCAGCTTCTTTCCCGGGACCAAATCCGGGTTTTGGGATGCCGCTACTCTGGAGTACTGCAAGTGGATTGAAGGGCGAGTTTCCCCTTTGCTTGCGAGTTTCCCGGTCGACGTCTTGGCGAGCAGCGAGTTCAGAAACTTCTGCTTTAACCATTCTGCGGGAGTGGAGGACCGTCGCCTCCGATTGGGGCTTCAGAGGGCACAGAGGAGCTATAGCCGTCTCTCTAGTGCTCGTCGTGTCCCTTCTTCAACCCCGGCGTTAGACGCCGAGCTTACTAGCGCCCCTAGGGCATCTTGTTTCCCGAAGGCCGCCGTTGAGGGTGCCCCTCCCAAAAGAAGAAAGGTTTGCATTCCTCGCGGGATGGTTCCAAGGGTCCCTTGTCTGGTGGAGGATATCGAGGAGCCTGGACTTCTGAAAGATGAGGTGATTCCCCCGTCTAAGGCTGCTTCATCTGACCACGCAAGTATGGAGTTCTCTTTATTTTATTTGTCTTCTACGTTCAGGAAGTTTTCATCACGCTGAGTATTGTATCTTCTTTTTGACCAGACTCCGTTGTAGTGGTAGAGTGCGGGGCGAACTTTCCAAAGGCGTCTCTCGGGCACTCGTCTACTGGCGCTGCGCAGGAAGTGCCTAGGGCGCGCGGGCTACATATCCCTCCGGACGATCTGGATCTCCTCGGACTTTGCGGGGAGAACTTCCCTAGTGGCGATATCGACCTGGACGGCATCGATGTTGACACTTTATCTTTCCACGAGGAGGCTGAAGTTTCGAGCGTCGACAAGCGGCACTCCCCAGTTACTGTACCCTCGTGCCCGTTGGAGGAGACGGTTGTTGCAGCGGTAGCGGCAGTTTCTCCGGTTCTGCCACCCTTGTTTGCGCAGGTGGCTCCTGTCGCGGCTGCAGTGGGAGGGAAGGTCTTGCCTACCTACTCCGAGGCACCTCGCCCGGATTTAAGGCTGAGGAGCAGAGTCTCAGAGTTCCTTCTTGTGAGCTGCCGGTAGTATATCAAGTCGACGTTGGAGCCTTTTCAAAATGTTGGCTTTGGCGCTCTCCAGGACTGGTGGTCGACGGACGGTGCGGAGTTTTGCACGAGCTTGGAGGAGTTCAAAGTCGACAGCTCTTCTTTCGTCGCTCAGATGACCCTGCTTGTGACCGATGGCGAGGTTTATCGATCCCGGCGAGCTTTGCTAGAGGGGAGCTCCCCTTCTGAGTTGGAGGCTGCTGAGGCGAGTCTAAGTTAGTCAGAGCTCCAACTCGCAGAGGCGACTTCCAGCCTGTCGAAGGCTCAGAGGAAGATAGATTCTGTGCGCGCCTCGCTTTGAAAGGCGGAGTCTCGTCTGGAGCGAGCTGAGGCCGCGGAGAGTGCTTTGAAGGCGAGTTGCTCGAAGCAGCAGTCGGACTTGGCGACCCGTCGTGAGCTTCTGGCCACTCGCCCCGTGGAACTTCAATGAGTGGAGGCGACTAGAGAGGAGTTACTACGCCGTCTTCGAGCTATGGACACTTTCTTTTAGTTGCTCCTTGTTTCATTGTAGCTTTCTTTTCGGGACTTATGCCATGTATCGCCTTTTCTTCATTATCTAATAATATCGCCTCGTTTTGCCACATCTTTTGCATAAACCATTGTCGACTTTTTATTTTGGTCGGACTGAACCTGAAGTAACTTCTCAGGCTGCCTACGTACCCCCTAAGGGGGATCAAGTCGCACATAGTTCATTTTTTTTTTTTTTTTTGCGCAAGGGGTGTGGCCTTGCTTTAGGCATAGTACCTTTTGAGGTACTTGCCGTTGATAGGGCCGAGTGTCAGCCCTTCTGGCGTGGTGAGGAGATAGGCACCGTTGGAGTAGACTTCCTTGACGGAGTGCGGGCCATCCCATTTAGCATCAAATTTCTTCCCTCCTCGATGCGAGAGGATGATGGGGCGCTTGACTGCCAGCACCAGTTCCCCTATCTGGAATGATCGTGGATGGATCTTCTTGTTGAAGGCGCGAGAGAGCCTGGCCTGATAACACTCCAGACGCTGTTGAGCTTCGAGGCATCTCTCATCCAATGCTTCCAATTCCGCTAGGCGGAGCTGGGCGTTGTCGTCGCCGGTGAGGCCTTCCTGGATTGCTATCCTGAGTGACGGGATCTGGAGCTCGAGCGGAAGAACGGCTTCCACACCATAGACGAGGGAGTACGGTGTTGCTTGCGTCGGCGTGCGGAAGGACATCCGGTAAGCCCATAGTGCTTCGCCTATGCATTCGTGCCAATCTTTTTTTGTCTTCGAGATGGTTTTCTCCAGCAGCTTGCACAGAGTCTTGTTGAAGGCTTCTGCTAGACCGTTAGCCGGAGCGTTGTACATCGTCGATCAATTCTGCTTAATATTGTACAATGCGCAGAACTGGCTGACGACAGCATTCTTGAACTGCTTCCCGTTATCTGTTACGATGTAGCGGGGGACCCCATAGCGGAAGATGATGTCATTCTGGATAAAGCTGATGACGGAGTACTTTGTAACTTCCCGCAGAGGCGTTGCTTCAGCCCACTTGGAGAAGTAGTCCGTTGCTGCCAAAATGTAGAGATGTTGCTTGGATGACTTGGGCAGGGGACCGACGATATCGAGTCCCCACCCGTCGAAGGGCCAAGACGCGATTATTGGGTGCAAAGGCTCCGGAGGTTGACGGATGTAGTCCCCGTGCATCTGGCAAGCTTGACACCTCCTCGCGTAATCCAAGCTGTCCTTGATTATGGTAGGCCAGTAGTATCCCATCCTCCTGACGCAGAAGTGAAGTTTCGGACCGGACTGGTGCGATCCGCAGATTACAGCGTGTGCTTCTTCCAGTGCGGCTTCTGCTTCTTCTTTCACGAGGCACCTCAGAAGTGTGCCATCGTAGCTTCGTCGGTATAGCTCACCGTTGAAGTGGTACGTAGAACCTTAGAGACCTTCGGCGGATGTCACCTTTGCGCTTCGGATCTTCAGGAAGTTTACCATGAACAAGATAATCCACAAACGGCTGCCTCCAGTCTTGTTCTTTAATCTCGAGGACATGCACCGCGTTGGTTTGAACTGGTACTTCGAGCGGACCTTCTTCTTCGGTGATCATGAATCTCCTGCAGACGGGGATGACGAGCGAACGTTCATCTGGAAACGGGAGTGTAGCCGCCAGATTTGCGAGTGCGTCAGCTTGCTGGTTGAGGTTCCTGGAGACATGCTGAATGGAAGCAGCCTTGAGTTTGCCGAGGAGCTCCACAGCCCATGCATGCAACGGTACCAGGTCTTCTTTGTTGACTTCGTATGCCCCCGGGACTTACTGGATCACGAGTTGGGAGTCTCCAAAAATTTCTAGTCATCGAAGCTTCATTTCGTCGGCCAGCTCGAGACCGATGAGCAGGGCTTGATATTCTGCCACGTTGTTGGAACATGATTCCGATAGTAGGAAAGAGAAGGGGAGTATTTCGTTGTCCGGAGTGACGAAGATGACTCCGGCTCCCGCTATGTCTTGCCTTGCTGCACCGTCGAAAAACATTTTCCATGTTGGGGCGACGTCGACGGAGAACACTTCTTCATCTGGAAGATCTTCTGATAACTCTCATTCCGCCGGGAGAGGGTATTCTGCGAGGAAGTCTGCGAGGGCCTGCCCTTTAACCACTTTCTGTGGAACGAAGGTGATGTCGAATTCAAGTAGCAGCAGGGCCCACTTGGCCAGACGTCCGGAAAGCACTGGTCTCGACATGATGTACTTGAGGGGGTCGGCCTTTGAGACGAGTCTGACGGTGTGAGCCAGTATGTAGTGTCGCAGCTTTTTTGTGGCGAAGATAAGCGCTAAGCAGACCTTCTCGATTGGGGAGTAATTCAGCTCTGCGCCGACGAGAGTGCGACTGAGGTAGTAGCAAGCTGTCTCCATACCAAGTTCATTGTTCTGAGCCAGGAGTGCCCCCAAGGACTGCTCCTGGGCAGCGATGTAGAGGATGAGCGGCCTCCCTTGAACCGGTGCTGATAGGACTGGCAGTTTCAGTAGATATGCTTTGATGTTTTGGAGTGCCTCTTGGCAAGCTTCATCCTATTTGAACGACGCTCCTTTCTTCATGAGGCGACTAAAAGGGTGGTACTTTTCGGCCAGGTTGGCGATGAATCTTCGGATATAGGCCAAGTGCCCTTGGAGGCCTCTGAGGTCTCGCACTGTCTTTGGTGCGGGCATATTGACGATAGCATCAATTTTGGATTGATCTATCTCAATGCCACGATGTCGGACGACGAAGCCGAGGAACTTGCCTGAGGAGACCCCGAACGCGCACTTGAGTGGATTCATGCGGAGTTGGTACCTTCGAAGCCGTTTGAAGAATAGCTCGAGATCTTGTAGATGTACCGACTTCTTCTTGGATTTCACCACGAGGTCGTCGACATAACATTCCACATTTTGGTGAAGAATGTCGTCGAAGATTTTTTGCATAGCTCGCTGGTAGGTGGCTCCTGCGTTCTTCAAGCCGAATGGCATAACTTTGTAGCAGTAGATTCCTTTCGGTGTGCGGAATGCCGTGAGCTCCTCGTCTTTGGGTGCCATCCGAATCTGATTGTAGCCCGATGATCCGTCCATGAAAGTGAGCACCTCATGACCTGCCGTCACGTCGACCATTAGCTCCGTGATTGGCAAGGGGAAGTCGTCCTTTGGACATGCGTTGTTCAAGTCTTTGAAGTCCACGCACACTCGGATTTGGCCGTTCTTCTTTTTGACTAGGATGACACTAGAGATCCATGTCGGGTACTTGACCTCTCGAATGAAGCCGGCTTCGATCAACTTGTTGATTTTGCCTTCTATTTGGGGTACTAGTTCTGGCCGGTAGCGTCTTTGTCCTTGCTTTATAGCGCTGGCTCCGTGTTTGATGCTGAGCTGGTGTACTGCGATTTTAGGATCGAGGCCCGGTATCTCCTGTAGGACCATGCGAAGACGTCTCTGTATTCTTTAAGCAGTTTGATGTATGCGGCTTTTTCCTCAGGGGTCAAGAGTGTGCTGACGAATGTAGGCCGAGGCTCCGTCTCTGTGCCCAAGTTGATTTCCTTCAAGTCATCAACGGTGGACTGCCCCCTTTCTTCGAGGACTGGCGGGGCGTCGGGCAACTCATCGTCCGAGATAGAAGTATCACCGTTGTCAGGATCCGTAATGGAGATATGATTGACGGCAGCCATGGGTGGGTGGGTGGGTGTTGAAACGAAGTCCTCGATTGGTATTCCCAGACGATCGAATACTGACTTCTTCTTTGATTGCTTAGCTGGCCCGAGTCTTTCGAACACAGACATGCGTTTTTGATTCGACCAGTTTTTACCACCTTTGATTTGCTTTTGGAGCAAGGCTTGGCATCGAGCTCGCCGTCGTCTTCTTCTGCTGTCGGGACGGCTGGGCTGGGTAGAGCGTGCATCGGAGATTGTCGATCCTTCAGCTGCTTCGTCTACCATCTTCGCCCCGATATAGTTCGAGGTGAAGGTCTTTTTTGTTGCGGTTCTGATGACCAACGGAGCTTGACTGGAGCCGATGCCTCGGCGGTTCGGGAGAATTTGTTCTCCTCTTTGAAATAGCCGAGCTTGAGTTCTCGTCATCCCATGTGGAGTTGCTGTTGGTGAAAGTGTGCCCATGGCGCTTTCTTTGTTGTAGCCGGCTCTGAACAGCAACTTGGCAGCGTTTTGCCCCCAACTCCCTTTTGGCTTGAATCCAAGTTGATTTGGGTTGACTGATTCGATAGGTCTGCTCGGGTTTGGAGCTTGCGTCAGACTGGGTAATGGCAACGTCATTTCTTGAAGGGTGACGACATTGGCCTGTGATAACGACGGGGCCAGCTTCCTTGTCGGAGTAGAAGGCGATCGCTCGGATTTACGGAGCCACTGAGGCGCGAGACACAGGACTGGCGTCGCTTGGGCGGGCAACGGGGTATGTTGCACAGCTCTTGACTCGGGCCTGATGCGCATCCTTTGTCTAAATTTCGGCGTTCCTTGGACCTTGAGTCTTGCCTCGTCAGAAGGTGGCATCGGATTTGCAGGAGGAGGAGTCTTATCCTGCTTCACTTCTTCAATCTTCTGGGCTCGAGGGGTTTTAGCTGGAAGAACTTCTGCGACTAGGCCTTTTGCTTAGTAGAACTTAGAGTCGGCCAAATATACCTCGACCTCGTTGAATGGCTTGTCGTCCGCAAGTATGCACCTCTCGTGCAGCCATGGTCTTCCTAACAGGAGGTGGTATGACGTCTGGCAATCGATGATATGGAAGAGGAACGTTGTATCCAGCGGGCCGATTGACAGCTTCAGGCGGATGATTCCGATAGTGGACTGTCCACCCTGGTTGAACCCTTGAATGACCAACTGACTCGGCGAGAGATGGTCGTTGGTGATGCCGAGTTGCCGCATTGTCTGGATAGGCATGATGTTGACGGCGGAGCCACAGTCCAACAGGATTCGGTTCACTGGCTTCTCCTTGATGTATCCCGAAACGTAAAGAGGCCGGTTATGCAATCGCGGCCCGAGTTACAGGTCCTTATCCGAAAAGATTATCGTCGCATCACACGAGGCCACAGCTTTGCGCTTCTGGTCATCCTTCCTTTTCCTCTTGTAGCTGTCTGGATCGGCTAAGGCCGCGGCCATTGCCAGGCAAGCCTTCTTCGGGAGATGCAAAGCTTCTACGAGTGGCATGTGCATGATTGCTTCGTCGTGAGAGGCGGTGCCCCCTTTGTCGGAATCGTCTCCCTTATCGATGGAGTCGCCTTCTGCAGAAGTCTCGCTTTCGTCTCTTCCTTCCGACGTCTTATGAACTTCGACCATGCAACAAGACACCTTGATGTGTTGGTCCACTGGGAGGAAGTGATCCGGGAAGAACTCCTGCAGGGTTGTCGGCTCTGGAAGGCTCTGCTGAAGGAGATCGTCTTGGCTTGCTGGCGGCACTTTGAACGCCTTCCTCCCTGGAGTCTTGGTTTTCTTCTTGTAGGTCTTCCGCTTGGTGAACCCCCTTATCACACGGTCTTGTTTGAGCTTCTTTTCTTGCCACGGCTTTCGTCGCCGCGGTAGCATGACCCATGCTTCTTCGTCGGTGGATTCCCCTCCGCTAGGATGATGGTCGACAGCAGCAACTGGTTCCCTCGAAGGCACTTGTTCTTCCGGAGGCTCTACTGACTTGTCTTCCGATCCCCAGCCGGTGGGCTTGATTTCTTCAGCTGAAACCGATGGAGGCTTTGAATAAAGGACGTAATAGTCGAACTTCCCCGAAGGCTGGCCTAGCAGACCGACTTCCGGATCTCCTTGCTCGTATCTTTCCCGAAGAGCGCATTGGGACATAGCTTGACTAGAAGGGACTTGCTCTTCTTAAGGCTCCACTGGCTCGTCTTCCTATCCCCAACCGGTGGGCTTGATTTCGTTGATTGAAATGGACGGAGGCCTTGAGTAGAGGACGTAATAGTCGAACTTCTCCAAAGGCTGGCCCAGCAGACCGACTTCTGGATCTCCTTGCTCGTATCTCCTTTGGAGCGCTCGTTGGGATACAGCATTGCTTGGAAGAGGTGCTGGCGTGAGCAATGGTTGCCCCCAGGGCAGCGGTGCTTCTTTCTCGGTGAGCGCAGGAGTACGTTGACGTCGCTTCGAGACTTTTGGCTGAGAAATTAACTTAGTGGTTGGCGCTTGACGGTTGATGCGCAATTTTGGCATGCTTCGCCGAGCAACGAGTACCGGCGAGAAGGAGCCGAAGGTGATAGACGTCATGTTGGCCGCAGCAACCTCTCCGGAGTCGATCTCTATCTTCTCTTGCTTTGCAAGCGCCATGATTCTTTCCTTGAAGACGAAGCACCTTTCGATGGGATGACTTACCACCCGGTGGTATTTGCAGAAGAGAGGGTCGTCGATGCGATGCATCTGCTCGGGCCTCTTCGAAGGAGGGAGCTCTATCATCTTCTCTTGCAGCAGTTGGTTGAACAAGGAGGAGACTTCCGAGTCTGGGAAGGGGTACTCCTTGGCTTCGAGCTCCTCGAGAGTCATCCTTTGTCTTGGCGGCGGAGGCGGTGGTATGGCGACTCCCTTCTTCTGATCCGGCTTGCCACCGATCCTGAGCGGCTTGGAGGTTGAAGCTATGTCCGCAACATTGACTTGTTTTGGTTTCGATGCCGGTGGCTTGTCCTTCTTCTCCACCTTCAAGAAGTCTTTGTTCTTCGAGTCCCCGCGGCTTGCTAGGCTGAGTTCCATGTCGTGAGCCCGAGTTGCGAGTTCTTCGAAAGACCAAGGTTTGATACCTTTGAGGATGTAGAGCAGGCCCCAGTGCATGCCTTGGGTGCACATCTCGATGGCCGAGTCTTCAGACAAGCGGTCTCGTGAATTCAGTGCGAGGTTCCTCCATCTGTCGATGTAGTCGATCACCGGCTCGTCCTTCCTTTGCTTGACTGCAGTAAGCTCGGTCATGCTGACGGTTCGTTTGGTGCTGTAGAAGCGATTGAGGAACTCCCTCTCTATATGATCCCAACTGTCGATGGTCCCTGGAGGAAGATCAACGTACCAGTCGAACGCGTTGCCTTTGAGGGTGCGAACGAATTGCTTCACCATCTCGTCGCCATATGTGCCGGCATTATTGCAGGTCTCGATGAAGTGGGCGACGTGCTGTCTTGGATTTCCCTTTCTGTCGAAGTACTGGAACTTTGGTGGCTGGAATCCGACTGGGAAGCGTAGCTGCTGGATCCTCGCAGTGTAGGGCTTCGAGTATGCCGCCGTGATCGGAGGAAGGCCACTGCCGTGAGAACGCATCATGTCGGCTATCAACGCTTGTACTTGCTGAGCATTCATCGTTGCCGTTACCGGAGGTTGTGCGGCCACCGAGGCTGGTGCTGGGGAGATGACTTCCACTGGGACAGGAACCGAGGAGAGCGCTGGAGTAACTGCTTGAATCGTCGGAACAACCTCTGCAGGAGCGGGAGTTGAAGACGGAACTGGAGCGACTACTGGAGAAGCGACGGGTTGGCCGACTGCTGCAGTGTCCTTTGCGCTTAGCTTTTGGAGCAGAGTATTGATGTGACGATCCTTCTCCTCCATCAGCCGAGTAATCTGCGCCATATGCTCGCTCATCTGCATGACTTGGAGCTAAAGAGCGGACGAAGGATGGTGACGGAGAACGTCTCGGTGTTGCATGTTCGCATCCTCGCCGTCATCATCGGAGACGTAGTTACGCCGACTTGCTTCTGGCTGATGATTGATGTTTGCCCCCTGCAGAGGAGGTGCAACGTCCGCTGGAGAACCCGAACGAGATCGGGGCTAGGGCTGGTCCTCCCCAAACTTCTGGACATGGACTCCAGGATCGAGGCTCATTTCTTCATGCACCAAGGCCTCGTCGGTGCTTTGGCGAGCATCTTCGGCAGTAGCTTCTGGCACAAAGACGTCCGCAAGAGTCCGAGTACGCCGAGTGTAGACACGTACCATCGGGGGAGGATCACCCTTCGGATTTACTGGATCACCGTGTCGGAGTAGAGGGGACTCGGCGATTGGTGAGAGGCTTGGAGCAAACGCATCGTTGTTTGTTTCGGCCATTGCAAACTTCAAGCAGCTTCTTCAGTCGTACGGATGAAAGGAGAAGAGGTCCCACCGGGCGTGCCAGAAATCTGTATGCGCGGAAAAGGTACGGGTCGTCTTTATTGCGCAAAACCAGATTACAAGTGTGGCCGGGACCCGGGTGGCTCGGTTGTAGCGAGTCCGGGTTGCGACGAGTTTTGATCAGGGGATTTGTGGGAAAGATCTTCTGGAGGATCCCTTTGATTCGCGTCTCCACATGGTGTTCGTGCAAGAGCTCTGAAGGAGTTGCCTAGGACAGGGGTTTTACAAGGTGAGGTTTTTTGAGAGGCTAAGGAATGTTCGCTGTTTCTTTGGTCCCTTCCGTGCTTCGCGCTTCCTCGGCTAGGGGGTCTTCAGCTTCGTTCCTCGGTCTTCATGTCTTCCTCGCTCCTTGCTCAACCTCGGCGTCCTTGATCGTCGGTTCGCGGCGTCGATCGTGCTTTTGGCGTCGGCTTTGGCTTTGGCTTTTTGGCTTTGGCTTGGCTCCGGCGTGGCTCTGGCTTTTGCTTTGCTTCGGCGCTTGCGCTTAGACGTAGCCGGGAGAGACTTGCGATGCTTTTGTTCTTCTGGACTTCGCGTCGTATCGGCTAGAACATGCGGTGCTTTTGATCGTGGCCGGCGTAGTTGCTTGGCTTTGGCACTTGCGTTGCTTTAGCGCGGGCTTTACTGGGGCTTTGCTCTGGCTTCTTGCGAAGGCTTTAGCTTCAGCGTCAACTCGGTCTTCTTCTTCGAACAACGTGGGTTACTTCTCCGGTGCTTCGACGGTTTGGGTGTCGGCTGGACTTCTCTTCTTCTCCGGGCTTCCTTGGCGTGATCGGAGTCGAAGAGCGCTTTCGAAGATAGTGGGGGTAGCACCGATCTCCGTGCGACGGTTGTAGCGTTGGCTTTTGTTGGTGAAGACGACGGGGGTAGCGACGGTCTCCGTGCGACGGTCTCCGTGCGACGGTTGTAGCGTCGGCTTTTGTTGATGAAGACGACGGGGGTAGCGACGCTTCAGGCGATCTGCTCTAGACTTTCTTCTTCGTGGATGGCGCAGACGTTTGTCGAAGGCGACGGGTTGATGACGCTTCGCTCCTCTCCTCCGGGCTTTGGAGCTTGATCGGGGTCGAGGATTTGTTGGAGCCGACGGGGTAGTGCCGCTTCGAGCTTCTTCTCCGGCCTTTGCTTCTGGCGTCTTCGGAGTCGAAGGGTCTTCTTCTTCGAGCTTTCTTCTTCGTGCACGGAGTCGAAGTCTTGATCTTCGTGTGCAAGGGTCTTCACATTGATGAGGGCTTTCAATGGACTAAGCCGATCCCGGTGGGACAGGCTTGCCCGTGCCTCGTGAAGCCTTGGGTCGATGAAGAAGCGTCTCCTCTTCCGCAGAGCTCCCGTGCTTCGTCTTCAGTCTTCAACCGATCGACCCCTTGAGCCTTCCCCTACCCCCTCTATTTATAGGCAAAGGGGGGGGGAGAGATATGGGAAGTTTTAATTTAAAATCCCTTTAATATCTCCCTCATAATTACCCAAGATTTATTCATCCATTGATGAGGGGAATAAGTCTTCATTCGCTTTCCTTTCCTGGCGGGGCAATTATGGCTGGATTTTGCGCACGAAATCGATGGCGATCGGGCGCTTCTTCTTGTGCGTCGGATCGAGGGATCGGCGCATATCCGCGTGTGTGCAGACGTCATACGCAACCTCCCCCCGCGCATGGCGGTATTTACTTCCTTTTCTTTCTTTTCTTTCTTTTCTTTCCTTTTCTTTTCTTTCCTTTTCTTTTCTTTCCTTTTCTTTTCTTTCCTTGCAGGGCCGGCCGGCCCCCCATGGGGTTCGGGTCCTAGTAGGGCCGGCCCCATGGGGTTCGGGTCCTAGTAGGGCCGGCCCCATGGGGTTCGGACCCTAGTAGGGGCCGGCCCCCCCCCTTTAAGCATGGGGTCCGCTCCTCTTTTGCTGGGTGTGAATCGGGTCTGGGTCCGCACTGGTGCGTGCGAGTCGGGTCTGCGCGTCGGGTTTGCATCTGCGTTGGCACACGTAAGTCGGGTCCGGGTCATACGAAATTCGTGTGTCTACAGCAGGGTATGTGTCGGCTTTCGACCGTGAGTACGTGTTCCCGTCGGGCTATGGTGGTTCCTTTTTTGCCAGAGTGGCGACCTCTGATGCTTGCACCAAACTGTGGTATCTCCTGATGTAACGACCAAGATCCAGTAGGCCAAGAGCCAAGAGCCTAGACTCCTGAGTCTGGGATGCCAAGATGGATGAGGTGAGGTGCGGTGTACAAGGCCATGCTAACATCCTGAGCTACTTATATAATTTTCCTTCCAAAAATAAAAGACGCGTTTTAAAACCGTGCGCCGCTACGGAATCCGTAAGAACTTCGTAGTTAAGCGTGCTCGTACGAGAGTAGTACCAGGATGGGTGACCCCCTGGAAAGTTCTCGTGCCGGCACGGGCAAAGCGGACAAAATCTTATGTGTTTGGGGCGGATGTTACACCTGAGGTGATCTGTTGTGACCTCTCCTACAATTAACCAAAAAAAATTATAGCACTGTTGCTTTGTTTAACTGTTTCATTATTGATTGGGTACTAATGGTTTCATAAGCATGTATGAAAGAAGATGATTAGAGGTATCCCACTTGTTTCAAGAAATGATCAAGAAACAAAAATCAGTCTAGAGATGCATCTATAGAGCCATGGAGCCAAAGGAGAGATAACATAGAATCTTTTGGCAAAATATGACTTAGAGAGAGAATCGAGGTTCTTGTGCAATAGGATCATATCACAACCCCAAAACGCATAGATTGCGGACAATCTAGAGAGAGACTTCTCTCACTGCACTTTGGGAAGGAAGACAATGCACGTCGCTCCAAAACTAAGAAGTTCAAACTAAAGTGCATGCCCATAAAGAATCTAAGAAATAGAGACATAGCTTATTAATGACATACAAGTTGATGACATGTGCAAAAGTGAAGGATGTTCAAAAATAGAAACCTCATCGGTAACAAACAAAAAGGATAAGGTTGATGACACATAGAGCGTGTTTCAACGGATACCTATCCGCACGTTGAGAAAGAGGCATTAGAGGACAGAGCCCATCCGAGAGGAGATGGGGTGGGCCCAACTCTGATATCAAGTCGCTAGTCTTGTGTCTCCTCAAAACCGATTGTGAAAAGAGGGGGCAACGGGTATACGAAGACAACAAAGCCCAAAAACAAAAAAATCAAATCATGATTTATGTTAAAAAAAATCTGATTTATGTTAAAATAACAATTCAAGTGAAACAAGAGTAATCAGCAATAACCCAAAAACAAAAATTCAAATCATGATAATTGAATCCAAACGATAATTTGAACCTCAGTAGGATCCAACTGTTGATTTTCGCATTACTAATTCTTATATTATAGATGAATCAATTCTTTCAAACCAAAGAGCTTATCCAAACGGACCCTAAGGGTCTGCTTGGATACGCTCCGATTCCAGGATTTTAGGATTTTGAAAGCACGAAACCCTTAAAGAAGACAAAGAGCCTGTTTGGATTCAACCCGATCCCAAAAAGTGTTTCTGTGGAGAACCCAAAATGTACTTCTGAGAGACATTTTTCTGGAGCCCAAAATAGAGGCTATGGGCTTCAAAGCCATTTTTTGGGATTCTGGACTCCTAGAATCCCAGAATCAGAATCCTATCCAACCAGGGCGTAAATCAACATAACTAGATTCCGAGCTAGATATAGAATTGAAACAAAGCTCTATCAATGATTAGTCTTGCTTCTCATTGATGATTATAGAACCGACAACAACCAAAAATGACCCTAAGATGATCATGGAAGGAGCTGGATCAGCGGGTCGGGCTGAAGCCAACAATCAGGTCGGGTTGGAGCAATGCAGATGACTGGATTTCCTATCTCTAGTCAAGATTAATGCTCGATTGGGCCCATCGGTGTGCGGCTTTTTCTTCGCTTGTTGGTGTTCTTGGTGGTGTCTAGACGAGTTACCTCTCTTGCTACCAGTGTGTGGTGGTGTAAATTTGCACCGGGCTGTGGCGCCTCCTGAAGGTCCGGTGACCTTCCCCTTGGAAATACCAAAAAAATTGCTCGATTTGGAGACATCATTAGGCAATTTCGATAATTGGCTACTAGTACCTATCATTTTTTTTCTTAAGGTTTTTTTTGCATATACACCTCCAGAAAATCTTGATATTACTCATAAATCTTTATCTTTCCGACAATTACTTGTGTCCCCCCTTGTATCTCATTGTTTACAAAAGAACTCGTACTGATAAAAAAGTTTTGATCTTACGTCCAATACTACCCCTGGATTTTTTGTTTAATATAAACAGAAGAAAGACAACATTACTACCATTTTTATTAAATTTCATAGTCCCGTGACATGACATCAATGACCAAGATTTGCACATGCAAACAAGTAACAACGGTCTTGAGAGAAAACTCGCTCCACGGTGTTCATACTAGGAGTCAAACATGGAATGTCTCCAACAAGGGAGAGAAGTACCACTCGGACAAAAGCCCATTGTTTTATATATATATATATATATATATATATCCTTCTCATCTTGTCCATGTTTGTGTGTATGAGAGAGATATCTAATCTAATAGTATAATACAAAAATGGAGCCCTCTCTCCCGTGTGTCAGAGTTTTGGCTCAGTTTTGGAAAAGGCGGAGTGCACAAGGAGGTCTCAGAGGAGAGTTTGTACGTGCTCGTCAGGAGACTGGTGCCCTGGGCACCAATAGTACGACACTCTGCCCCCTGAGGGCGCCACCCTCTCGGGTTGGCACCCAGGGCGCATAGTGTGTGGCGACCAGGGCGCCAATCTTCAAGTTGGTGGCGCCCTGGGCGCCAGTCTAGGCGCCCGATTTTTAGCGTTTTTTGTCGTTGACTAGGGTTGGCGCCCTGGGCGCCCACTGGGCGCCCACTGGGCGCCAGGCACGTTTCGTGCACGGGTCGGACTCTCGGACGCACGGTGTGAGGGGGCTTTAAATAGGGTTTTAACCCTAGGTTTTGTAAGAGCTTGTCATTGCGTTTGACGACACGATTTAGGGTCTTCTTCGAGCTTCTTGCTTGTGTTTGAGAGACGAGAAAGATCAGGGATCTTGAGAGGAGATTCATCTCCTTGAGATCCGGTGGAGCGAGGGAGAAGAAGAGGGTTTGTAATCTTCAAGTTCTAATTCCATTGCTCCAAGGGTGGTGATCGACACCTGCAGAGGTAGGGATTTTTCCAAACTGTGTGAACAAATATCTTTGTGTCATGTGGATTATTTTTTGCTCTATTCTCTCTGTGATTGTTGCATTGTTCTTGGTTGATTCAATCATTCTCTTCGGATCATCGAAGATATGAAAACCTTAGATCGCTTTCGCGAGCGTAAAACGGCGGATCGAGACCTCGTCTGAGGTGTTCCGTACCAACAACTGGTATCAAAGATACGGGTGGGATAATGTGACGACCAAGATCCAATAGGCCAAGAGCTAAGACTCCTGAGGCTGTGATGCCAAGATGGATGAGATGAGGTGAGGTGAGATTTACAAGGCCATGAGTTAGCCCCACATCACCTAGAGAGAAGAAGATCATGAGCTACTTATATAATTTTTCCTCCCAAACATAGAAGACGAGTTTTAAAACCGTACGCCACTACAGATTTTGTAAGAACTCCGTAGTTAAGCGTGCTCGGACGAGAGTAGTACTAGGATGGGTGACCCTCTTGGGAAGTTCTCGTGTGAGCACAAGCAAAGTGGATAGTATCTTATGTGTTTGGGGCGGATTTTACAGATGATGAGGCTTTCTATGCCTTCATCATTAGCGAAAATGATCTAGCAAGGTATGAAGATGCTGCAGCGAGCAGCGAGGGGCAAGGCTGGATGAAGGCAATGAAGGATGAGATGAGCAGTCTCCACAAGAACTCCGTCTAGGAGTTAGTTCCGGGGCCCAAGGGAAAGAAGATCATAAGTTCCAAGTGAGTTCTCAACAAGAAAGAGGGTATGCAGAATAAAGACCCAAAGTTCAAGGCATGTTTGGTTGCAAAGGGGTTCGCTCAGCGAGAAGGAATTGACTATGAGGAGATCTTCTCTCCCGTAGTTAAGTATACCTCTATTAGACTGCTACTAGCTCAGGTTGCTCATAATGATATGGAGCTAGAATAGATGGATGTGAAGACAACATTTCGGATCTCGATGAGGAGATCTACATGTCATAGCTGGACGGGTTCGTTGAAGAAGGTAAGGAAAACCACGTGTGTAGACTGAAGAAGTCGATCTACGGACTCAAGTAGTCACCAAGGTAGTGGTACAAGCACTTCGAATCATTCATTGTACAGATCTGTTACTCGAGTGGATGTATGATTGTTGTGTCTACACTCTTACATTTGAGGATAGAGAGATTGCGACATTGATGCTCTATGTCGACGATATGCTCATCGTATGTCATGACAAGAGCAAGATTGTTGAACTTAAGAAGATACTAAGTAGGTAGTTCGAGATGAAGGATCTCGGGAATGTAAGGAAGATCCTCGGCATGGAGATCAGGAGGGACAGAAAGGCCGGAAAGCTCTGGTTGTCTCAAGGAACCTATATCCGAAAGGTTCTTAAGTGGTTTGAGATGAAAGATGTAAAGCCAACCTTTACTCCATTGGCATCACACTTCGTTTTGAGCAAAAGGCAGTGTCTTACCATGGAGAGGGAGATCCAGGAGATGAGAAGACACCGTACGCTAATACAGTAGGATGTCTTATGTATGCGATAGTTTGCACAAGACCGGATCTGGCACAGGCGGTGAGCGTCGTGTCCAATTTCATGTTGAATATAGGGAAGGTTCATTGGCAAGCGATCAAGTAGATCTTAAGGTATTTGAAGGGAAGTGCAGAGAAATGGATCTTGTTTGCTAGGCAGAAGGGAGAGATCAGTATCATGAGATATTTTGATTCAGACTATGCAGCGGATCTTGATAGGAGAAGGTCTACCACAGGATACATGTTCACGTATGGAGGAGGATTGGTCTGCTAGAGGTCTATGCTACAGTCGGTGACGATGCTTTCTACCACTGAGGTAAAGTATATGGCTCTAACAGAAGCTGTGAAGGAGGCTATCTGGTTGAAGGGCCTAGCTGACGAATTGGGACTGAGTCAGGACTCAGTTACGGTACAGTGTGATAGTCAGAGTGCTATTTGCTTAGCAAAGAATCCAGTCTTCCATACAAAGATGGAGCACATTGACATTAGGTACCACAGAATCATGGACTGGCTAGAGGATGATGAGAACGAGGTCGAGAAGGTTCACATAGATGAGAGCGCCTCAGATTTTCTTACGAAGCCGATTACCAGGGAGAAGTTTGAGCATTGCTCAAGCTTGCTCCAACTTGTCTCCTACTAGCGTAGTAGAGAGCACCTCACCACCTGAGGTTCGATGGAGGTGAGTTGATACTCACCAAGATGGAGGTTCGCTGGAACGGGAGCATTGGCCGAAAGTTCACTAGGTGGAGTTTGTCGGAGTTTTGACTCAGTTTCGGAAAAGGCAGAGCGCGCAATGAGGTCTTAAAGAAGAGTCTGGGCATGCTCGTCAAGAGGCTGGCACCCTGGGCACCAACAATACGACGCCCGGCCCCTTGAGGGCACCACTCTCTCGGGTTAGTGCACAGTGTGTGGCACCTAGGGTGCCAATCTTCAGGTTGGTGGCGCCCTGGGCGCTAATCTGGGTGCCCGATTTTTGGCATTTTTTTCGGTGGCCAGGGTTGGCGCCCTGGGCGCCCATTGGGCGCCAAGCATGTTTCGTACATGGGTTGGACTCTTGGACGCATGGTTTGAGGGGGCTTTAAATAAGGTTTTAACCATAGGTTTTGTAAGAGCTTGTCATTGCGTTTGACGGCACGATTTAGGGTATTCTTCGGGCTTCTCGCTTGTGTTTGAGAGACGAGGAAGATTGGGGATCTTAAGAGGAGATTTATCTCCTTGAGATCCGGTGGAGCAAAGGAGAAGAAGAGGGTTTGTAATCTTCAAGTTCTAATTCCATTGCTCCAAGGGCGGTGACCGACACCTGCAAAGGTAGGGATTTTCGAACTGCGTAAACAAATTTCTTTGTGTTGTGTGGATTGTTATTTTGCTCTATTCTCTCTGTGATTGTTGCATCGTTCTTGGTGGATTCGATCATTCTCTTCAGATCGTCAGAGATCCGAAAACCCTAGATCGCTTCCACGAGCATAAGGCAGCGGATCTAGACCTCATCTGAGGTGTTCCGCGCCAACACCGTGCTGTGACACGTGGATCACTTTTGAATAGTCAGAATCCTTTTCTCATATGTGAACGCAAGTCTCTCATATATCCTATTAAAAACCTATTATAAAGATAATAAACATCAATTCAATAGTATTCAATAATCATTTGATGTTAATTAAAAAAATTTATTAGTATATACTTTCTCTTTCTAACAAGTGAATCATACTCCGAAGAGTGAATCACAATCACTTCAGATTGCATACTTTTTTTCGGATGGCTGTGATGTCGTCTATGGTAAGTGGGGTGAATCAAGTTCATCCGGGTATTGCCCGGATGTCTTACTAGTAGTATAATACTAAATGGAAGCCTCTCTTCCGTGTTGTGACACGTGGACCTCTTTTGAATAGCCAAAATTCTTATCCCATATGTCAACACGACTCTCTTATAAATCCTATTAAGAACCTACTATAATGATGATATATACCCATTAATGGTCATTTTATGTTAATTAGTACTATCTTTCTTTTTATTTCACACATACACACACAAGTGAATCACATCCCGACAAGTGAATCACACTCACTCCAGATTGACGCTTCGAATGACGATTGTGATGTCGTTTGTGACAAGTGACATGCATTAAGTTCAGCCGGGCATTGACCGGGTTTCTTACTAATGTATAACTATTTTTTGGGACTGGATCGATGAAAATGAATTGGTTTAGAGAGAACCAACAGGCTCTTGGCCTAGTGGTATTTTCTCTCTCCTATGTTGGAAAGATTCCCTGTTCGACTCCCGATATGGACACTGTGGAGCGAACTTTTCCTCAAGACTATTGTGTCTTGTTTGTGCGTGCGAATCCAAACCGTTGATGTCACGTTCACAGGATTATGAAAATAATAAATAGAATTTGATGTCTTCCTCCTCACGTTTCCTCCTCCAGATCTTATTGAGTCCTTTTTCTAGCGCTCTGTCCTTTGATCGACTCGCCGGTCCAAAAATAATAATAATAATAATTGGTTTAGAGAGAGAGAGAGAAGAGAGATTTGCAACTATTTTTTGGGATAGGATGAATGGGAATGAATAGATTTGGTAGGCTTGAGTAAGCTAACCTAGCCAATTCCCAAACTCCAAAGTTGTGCCCCGAGAGAAGCAAACCAGATAAAACAACCACATAGGTGGCCTCTTGGTCTATGCCCTCCTCCTTGTGCTCCGCCATCACGCTCCTTATCCTCCCAACCGGTCCCACCGCAGTTCGGCGTTTTTCTCGGAGCCCGAGCCCGCTGTTCGAGCCGAACGGAGCACGCTCCTCATGTCTAATAGCCACGCGCCACGTCATCAGATCACACCGCCATGCGGGTCTCGGCCAACCGACCCGCAAAACTTGGTGGGTCCCGGCGAGTAAAGTTACGTCACGCGTGGGAGAAAACTATTTTTCGTTGGCTTTTGCATGGGCCCTCATCGTACCTTACGACGACTCTGACGTTGACCCCTTTTGTCATTGAACGAAGGCTGGTGTCATCTGTTTAGAAGAAGGTCGTTTTTATCTTGGTCAGCCTCTACCTTGCATGGAGAGAGAGAGAGAGAGAGAGAGAGAGAGAGAGAGAGAGAGAGGAGAGAGAGAGAGAGAGAGAGAGAGAGAGGAGAGAGAGAGAGAGAGAGAGAGAGAGAGAGAGAGAGAGAGAGAGAGAGAGAGAGAGAGAGAGAGAGAGAGAGAGAGAGAGAGAGAGAGAGAGAGAGAGAGAGAGAGAGAGAACCAGTGTCTTTGAAAACCGGATCAGATTGGGCGGTTCAACCAGTTTGGATTGGAACCGGAACATGTTTCGGTTCGGACTTTGAATAAACCGGTTCGTATGTTAACCTAGAATTCAAACATATCGAAGAATTTAGTAAATATCTATTTAAAATAAAATATTTTCATGCGGTTTAAACGATTGAGCCATCGGTTTGAACTTATTTGGACCGAATCAGATGTCTTTCGGTTCGACCTCCGGTCTGAGTTTGAAAACACTGGTATGACATGGTTTCGAAGAGAGAGAGAGAGAGAGAGTAGGAACATGGTTTCATTGATTAGAGTAAACAAAAGCCATGCTTGACCAAAGGAGGTAGGGGGTGAAGGTCTCAAAGGAAAGATTTAGGTGTTGAATGTCCGAGTCATGGATACCTTTGTTTTCCCTAACAAAGACAAAGTAAGAGAGAGAGCAAAAGTAGTAGGGGGAGGCCCAAGGATCGAAGAGCCATCACATTTTTTTTTGTTATGACTATGGTAATTTGTTAATGAATCCCCACCTTCCCTCGAGCCAACCCACCAACCCCCATCCAATATGGGTTCGATTTAGCCGATCTGGCCCGACAAAGGTACCGGATTGTTGCCAACATGTTGGAATGCTTCCCCACTTGTCCATATGTTTTATGGATGTGCCTTGGGTTGCAAAACACTAGCATTCTTTGCCACTTAGTTTATGCTCAACCCCACAAAATTTTGGCCTAGTCTAACCATGATAAGTTTTCCCATATCCGATGGTGCTGACTCAGCATCGCTTGGCCAACTGATTGACTATTTTATCTATTTTTCAAAATAGAATTAACCGCAACCCCAACCCCAACACACACATGCCGAAACCGTCGACTCAATGAAGAAGACTATGGGTGTGTCCCTAGTGCGGGATATGGGGTGCTAGTGTGCACAAACCCTAAGAAAAAGATGGATAACTGAAACTACGTACCCCTAGCGGAATTAGGAAAACCAGATCAAACAAGATAGATCACAAAGCATTGAGAGAACATGAAGTAAACATAGCAATCATCATAGCATGTAAGTAGGGACTAGTTATGTATGGCCCACCCTCACCTCTTTTTTTATATATAGTAAAAGCCTTGAATATTAAGTATTTAAGTTTTTATCGTTAATGCTTTGGCCCCCAAATGGAATTATAATGCTTTGGTCTCTCCCAATATAAAATTGTAGTTCCGTCCCTGATAACAAGATATTCAAGAAAGCAATCTCTCAACCTTTCATCTCTCTTTGTGGCCTTACCACGTGGATGTATACAAGGATCTACTCAATGTGAGAATAGAAAGCATACAAAGAGTTTTAAGGTGGAAATCCTTGTAGAAAATGTTGGATATAAATCCATGATACAGTGTCACTGTGGAAGAAATTTAGTGATCCGAAAATTGTTGATGGTGTGTGTTACATTTATAATTTTCCATCAAACTAATCTGCATGCGCACATATGAATGAAGCATGAATAACGTACAACCCAAAGGCAATTTAGTGATTTGAATAATCTAGCATAAATGCATATTCAATGGCAACTCTAGATCTAAGAGTTTGGATCATATACCTTTATGCAGAGCGTTTAGCTGCGAAGTTGTTTCTTCTTTATCGATGAAGATGAAAGAAACCTTTATGGATGAAGCTTCTCGCGAAGTAGATGATCTCCTTCAGGTACATGCTCGATCATGCATTCAATCCGGATCCTCGTAGCTAGATCACTAAGTGCCTCTAGGTTGCAAGTCTTCTCCACCTTTGATCTCACCACGAGCATGGAAGAAGAGACAAGAGAGAGAGAGAGAGAGAGAGAGAGAGAGAGAGAGAGAGAGAGAGAGAGAGAGGTGGCCGAAATCCTTTAGGGTGTAACCCTGGCCGTGTCCCCCTATCCTCCCCTTTTATACCCAAGCCTCAAACCCTAGCCGTGTACCCGCTCTCCTCTTGAAAACCATTAGCCCCCTCTTGCTTGGTCGTGCAGTGCAATCTAGGGGAGGGGATAGACTTGAATCTCAAGTCTATCTCCCTCCCTTAATTGTCTCCACACAAATAGGGGGTGGGGCTAGCATTAAGGTATGTGGGCATTTTAGCATAGCTAAAATGCCCTCTTGCCATTAATGGCCACCCACCTCATATGGGGAGCCTATGTGGTTGACCACCATATATGCGAGGGAACCCTAGTTCGACTAGGGTTTCTCTTTCACATATTTGGTCAACCACTGTAGGGTGCCTTTAGTGATTTCACTAGTCACTGGGTGCCCTTATATAGTAAATATGTGGGGTACCCCTAGTAAAATTCACTAGACCACTTCTACCGATGTTTTAGTGCGACACACACATAAAGTGGGGCCCACACAGGGAAAATGGTGTACTAAGTATGTATCTATACTATACTCTGGGATTGCCCCTAGTAAACATACAAGCCCATCTCATCTACTATACGCCAGTGATACGTACACATAGAGAATAATGCAATTAGGGTTTAGGGAATTCGTTCTTCCTATCCAACGAACTATGAGACGAGGAGAAAGTAAAAGATATTGACTAAATGTAGATAAGGTGGAACCTTCAGGGATTGGGATTCATGACTTCTAACCAATCTCGACTGATACACTACCCAAGTATTTCATCAACCCTCTGAGTCCTAGTTAACCTGTGTAGCCACCCAGAATGTAATATAGACTGCATTCTATTTTCCCCAAACTTATTATACTCTATGTATTCCCTTACTCTCCGTTTAGTATTGATAATACAATATCCCTCTACTTGGCATCATAACTCAACTCGAGCGGTAGAGAACACCATCAAATTTGAGTGATTATCTGACTAGGTTATATCATTGTTGACTTGTCACGATGCACATCTAGTTGCTTTGGCCAAACAACCGCGATCAACGTACAATTAAACTATTGACAACCAGGCTTGGGTTTAGTGCGATTAAGTTCAAACCAAGGAACACAACTCCCGATAGGGATATAAATGACCTACAAGAGTAGAGTACTGATGCAATGCTAGTTGGGTAACCCAGCGCACTATAGTATTGGGTCACGGATGGATTCCTCACACGTTGGTGCACCAAAGTTACATGCAACTGGTTAGTCCACCAGACACGGTTTCTCAAAGTTAAAGATTATTTATTCTAAGCTGAAATACGGCTTAGTGCACTTATGTCTGTTTACCCATCTATACACTTTGTTGGTTTAGTTCGATCATAGATATTGTGCATGGTAATAATCATAGTGGAGGCACCCATGCTCTATCATCCCAATAGTTTGTCCTGATAGAGTGACCAACCTAATCAGAGCTGCAAAGGCTCACATAGTACCTGTTCATAGAGCCTCCAACTCAGGTGGACTACTATATCCCCAAGGATCCTTATTTTATAAGTAGAAGGCATATTAACATACATACCATTAAGAAATTATAATTATGCTATCAACTATTTATTAATAAATCAAATTTTTGCAAGCTTTAGACCATATTACAGGCAACAATCTCCCACTCGGTTTAGCAAGAAAAAATGGTTTTGACCCCCATAGCTTTTACATACTGCTCAAACGCCTTCACATGAATCATCTTGGTAAAGGGATCAACAACATTGTCTACAGACGCTATCTTGGTCATCGCTACTTGCCCTTCCTTCTGAAACTGCCTAATCAAGTGAAACTTACGCTGGATATATTTTCCCTTCTAGTGGTACCTTAACTTATTGGCCTGTGCTACTACTCTATTATTGTCATAATAAAGGACAATAAGCAACCGTGCCTCTGGTACGCACCCAAGTCCAACAGAAACTTTTTGAACTGCACCACCTCTTTTCCCACCTCATATGTCATAATATACTCAACTTCTATAGCTAAGTTTGTGATACATTCTTGCTTCACACTCCGCCAACTAACCACTCCTCCTCCTAATGTTAAAACAAATCATAAAGTCAATTTTATGGATTCAACATCTGATATAAGTCAGATTCTGTATATTCAATCGGTGTCAGGTCTGTGATGTGTAAACTAACTCAAAGTCTCTAGTTCGATGAAGGTACTTGAGTATACTCTTCATAGCAGTCCAATGGGCTAGACCCGGGTTCGACTAAAACTGACACATCTTACCTACTACAAAATAGATATATAGCCTCGTACACTATATGGCATACATCAAGCTACCACTGCAGAAGTGTAGGGTACCTTCTGTATCTCTACCTTCTCCTCAAGTATCTTGAGATATTAATCCTTAGATAGTTTCAAGTTATATCTAAATGATAAGAAATCCTTTTTGGAGTCATGCATACTAAATCTGGCTAGTATCTTATCCATATATGCAACATAGGTAACGTAGGCATGTACATGATTTCAGGTAGTAGCCTCCCTTTTAGTATCGCTACGGAGACCCAGGAAGCCGATTTATGATCCGTCAGTTTCATTAAAAACCTCTTTTCATTATCTACGACTTTGGTTTTTATTTTATGTAAATCTGATGAATAGATCAAAAGTTATTAAGCTTTATATTTCAAATCAGCCTAGTTGCGGGGGATGTTTGCACTCGACTTGAGTCTAAAGTGCTTTAAGTCGTGCTAGTCGATTTTAATAATATCCATTGGATCTAATCTAGACGATGGAGATTGTGTGAAGCCCTAAAGAAAGCCCAATAGGAAGCCTAAATGACCCTGGTCCACGCATTGCTTTCACTTTTCCTCTCTTACTCTTTTCATATGTTAAAAACGAGGTTACTATTATATAAACAGTAAACCCGGGCATTTTTTATCGATTACTGTTTATATGAATAGTAATCATGGGATGAACCCCTCTCTTTCTGCATGTCGTTCCTCTATCCTCTCCCCCTTTTCTTTCCTTTTTTCTATTTTCCTTTTATCCTTTCATCCTATAGCTATTGTGCATTGATCCAACGCCTTGAAATTAAACTTTAGAAGTCATTCCCTTTATATTTATTGAAAAATTCTACACAAGGGAAGATTATTAAATGGCTTTTGAAAACCCTAGTTTTCTAAAATAGATCCGTCGGATTGTTGGAGAGATCATATATGACTCTTCCTCTTTGCTTCTTTACCTTATCTTCCTCCGTAAGCTTCTTCATCTACCGCCCCAATTTCATCTATGGCCTTCACGAGAGATCGGTGCAAGGGTTCTTCTTCATCAGAGATCATCATCCTAGCTTCTTCACATTGTCTTCCGGATCACCCTCCCTTTTCCACCATCTCGTCTATCAGATATCGGGAACACACCGGGTATTGACCAAGGCACGGATTGACAGTAAAATCACTTCTTATCCGTAATCGTCCTTCTTGTTTACTATATATCTTATCCGTTGCTTAGTTTCGGGCTTAGATCATCATTGACTTCATAGGTCTCCATCACCCATTGATTTTTAATTAGATATATTTTTCTTTGATAAAATTTTCTAATTAATTATTTTGTGCTTGTGATCTATTGTGCTTGCTGCAATTATATTTTATAAACTGAATTTATCTCTTATCACTATTGAAATATTGTTTGAGGGCTTGGAAATTTTTATTGGATGATGGCATGTGATTTCTCCTCTTTTGTAAGTGCTGAAATTTAATTACTTAAGTGCTGAAAGTTTATTTTATTATTAAAATTCAGCACCTTAGTCTCTTAAAGAAACCTAGAATTATTAAGTTAATTAGTATCAGAGATCGGCATTAGAGAATTCTCATTCTGTAACCAATCATGTTGTAAATTGCATGCTTGCTAATTTTTGGATTTTATTTTTAAGTTTGAGTGCTTGAAAGTTTGTGTCAAATAACTTTTCATAATCATCTCACCACATCATCTAAGCACCCTATCACATCATATCGAGTACTTGATTGTCATCGAGTCCACCCAGACTAGTCTTTGAATCTACAATTGAACAAGATAACGAGTCAAGATGAATATCAGCAGTCCGATCCCATCAAAAGGATTAAGGCGATGCTCGAGAAGTTGACGTTGGTCCTGATTAAAAATGGAATGACGATCCGACAAAACAATAAGTTGTTAGCTGATCTCCAACAAAATCAAAGACCTTATGATGGGAACCCTAGGATCGACCCGAACTTTAGAGTACATCAAGAACATCGAGAGAATCCATATGGTGAGGTTGTGAATCAGGAGAGAAGGCAGGAACAATGGGATTTATAAGGAAAATTTCTGAGCCATCTTGATCAGGAATCCCACCCCACAGTCTTGATTGAATGTGGATGACTTGTATGTTCTAGAGGTAGAGATTAGAGAGTAGAGAGATATGCCATGTAGAGTTGTCGAAGTTCGATCTTACGACCTACGTCTCCAAGTGAGAGTGCCACCTGATCTTTATTATAATTTATGAATAAGAAAGGGTTGAGCGTTCTCTTGATAGGCCGAGAGAAGCATCGTACAATGGGGTTGCACCGAGTAACTAAAAGGGAACTAGAAGGAAGAAAATAGCCCTGACGCTGGCTTTGGAATCTCTTTTCTATCAATGATCAACCCACCAACTCCTTTTCTATAGGCCATAGGGGTCCTTTTATAGTTAAAGTACGTGCTGATATGGCAATGATAAGGTAGCATCGGGCTTGGGCCTTCATGCGGGCCGTTGTCTAGGGCCTTCTAGCTGGGCCCCTATTAAGCTGTTATCCGGACCCAATAAGGGGAGGATTGATTTGCGGGTCCTGTAAAGTAGGTCTATGGGACTGGGCTTGCCTTCTTGGGCCACTGAATGGGTTCACGTGTGTCTAGTCCGATCTGGTATAATTTTTGCACCCACAAATACCCCCTCCTAGTCGAGTCAGGACCCCTAGGTCGGCTGGGATAGCTTGGTGCAAATGCCTTCATAGTCTGGCATGGTTTGCTAGGGCCATCAGAGTTATGGTTTGTTTTAGTGGAGTCACAGCTTGAGTTACGAGCTAAGCCAACACATTCGTATAGGATTCTTGTATTGATCTTCTTTCCATATTTGTGACCCTCCTGCTGATATGGTCTTGATTATCTACTTATTTGTATGGACTGAAAAGTCTCGATTTTATAAGCGGGTATTCCCAAAAAATCAATAAGTTTCTCGATCGAGGCTCCTTCTCATGTTCTTACTTGTCGAGGTCTTCTTGGCGCTGGCCGAAAAGTCTCAGTTTTATAAAGGGGTGTTCCCTAAAAATCAGTGTATTTCACGATCGAGGCTCCTTCTCCTGTTGTTACTTGTCGAGGTCTTCTTGGCACGGGCCGAAAAGTCTCAGTTTTATAAAGGGGTGTTCCCTAAAAATCAATGTATTTCACGATCGAGGCTCCTTCTCCTGTTGTTGCTTGCCAAGGCCTTCTCTTCCAGGTAGTGTTTCATGCTCTTTCCTCTCTCCCTCGCCTATCATGGCATGAAGGGCCATATTTTTCCTTGACTGAATCTGTAAAATCCGCCCCAAACACACAAGATATTGTCCACTTTGCCCATGCTTGCATGAAAACATCCTAGGGAGTCACCCATCCTGGAACTACTCTCGCCTGAGCAAGTTTAACTATGGAGTTTTTACGAAATCTATAGCGATGCACGGTTTTAAAATGCGTCTTCTATGTTTGGGAGGGAAAATTATATAAGTAGCTCAGGCTCTCATTCTCTCCAGGTGATGTGGGACTAACTAGGTGGCCTTGGATACCTCACCTCACCTCATCCATCTTGACATCACAGCCTCAGAAGTCTTGACTTTTAATCTATTAGATATTGGTCGTCACAATTCACCCCCCTTAAGGGCTACACGTTCTTGTGTAGGGTTAGAACCCCCCCATTGCGAGGAGAACCGGCTCTGATATCATTTTGTAACATCCGCCCCAAACACATAAGATATTGTCCACTTTGCCCATGCCCGTAAGAGAACTTCCCAGGGAGGTTACCCATTATAGTACTGCTCTCACCCGAGCACACTTAACTTCAGAGTTCTTATGAAATCCGTAGCGATGCACGGTTTTAAAACGTGTCTTTTATGTTTGGGAGGGGAGATTATATAAGTAGCTCAGGATCTCCTTCTCTCCAGGCGACGTAGGGCTAACTTATGGCCTTGTACACCTCACCTCACCTCATCCATCTTGGCATCCCAGCCTCAGAAGTCTTGGCTCTTGGCTATTAGCTATTGGATCTTGGTCGTCACAATCCAACCCTCTTAGGGCTACAAGTCCTCATGTAGGGTTCGGCCCCCCCATACCGAGGAGAACCGGCGCTGATACCATTTTGTAATATCCGCCCTAAGCACACAAGATATTGTCCGCTTTGCCCGTGCCCGCACGAGAACTTCCAAGGGATCACCTATCCTAGTACTACTCTTGCCCGACATGCTTAACTATGGAGTTATTAGGAAATCCGTAGTGGCGTACGGTTTTAAAACGTGTCTTCTATGTTAGGGAGGGGAAATTATATAAATAGCTCAGGATCTCCTTCTCTCTAAGTGATGTGGGACTAACTCGGTGGCCTTGGACACCTCATCTCACCTTGTCCATATTGGCATCATAGCCCCAGGAGTCTTGGCTCTTAGCTCTTGACCTATTGGATCTTGGTCGTCATAATCCATCCACCTTAAGGGCTACACGTCCTCATGTAGGGTTAGACCCCCCTCCCCCCCCCTATTTCTAAGAGAACCTGGCTCTGATACCATTTTGTAACATCCACTGAAACACACAAGATATTGTCCGCTTTGCCCATGCCCGCACGAGAACTTCCCTGGGAGGGCACCCTTCCTAGTACTGCTCTCGCCTGAGCACGTTTAACTACAGAGTTCTTACGAAATCCGTAGCGACGCATGATTTTAAAAGGTGTCTTCTATGTTTAGGAGGGAAAATTATATAAGTGGCATTGTACACCTCACCTCACCTTATCCATCTTGGCATCCTAGCCTCATGAGTCTTGGCTCTTGGCTATTGGCTGTTGGATTTTGATCGTTATAGTATCTGATAGGGGGGAGGGGGGAGAAGATGTTTGTCGACATCGAGGCCCCTACCACCCCCTCCCCCTGTTGGTTTTAGAGGGAAGGGGATGGGATCCCCCCCCCCACCCCCGCCTGTTGATTTTTTGAGGAGGACAGGGGGTGCTCTTTCCCCCTCTATCAGCTTCGAAGAGGAAGATAAGTCTAGGTGCTCTTCCCCTCTATTGGTTTTGAAGAGAAAGTGGAAAGGTCGGGTGCTCCCCCCTCTGTCGGCTTTGGATAGGAGAAGAAGGCCGAGTTCCCCCCTCTCCCTGTTTGTTTTAGAGAAGATGAAGGGGGGCTGCTATTGGTTTCGTGCCCCCCTTTCGTTTTTTGATGAAACCTAGGATGGCTGCTGCTGATGCCAACCATCCCTCCCTCTCAGTTTTTGGAAAACCAGGGGGATTGCTGCTGATGTCGACCCCCTCCTCTTGATTTTTAATAAAACTGAGGAGGGGATGTTGTTGATGCTGACACCCCCCTCTCTCTCTCTCTCTCTCTCTCTCTCTCTCTCTCTTTCTCGGTTTTTTAACAAAATCGAGGGGGAGATGTGTGTTGCAGACGAACCCCCCCCCCCCCCCCCCCCCTCTTACTTTTTAACGAAACCATGGGGGGGTTGTTGTTGATATCGACCCCCCCCCCCCTCCCTCTCGATTTTTTAATGAAACGAAGGGGGTTGCTAATATTGCCGACACCCTCCCCCCTCTTAGTTTTTTGATGAAACCGAGGGGGGGTATTTATTTAAGCCGGTCTCCCCCCCTCTCGGTTTTTGATGAAACGAAGGGATGACCGCTGCTGATGCCAACCCCCCACCCCCCCCCCCCCTTTGGTTTTTGACAAAACCGAGAAGGGGTTGTTGCTGATATCGACCCCCCTCTCTGTTTTGGATAAAACTGAGGGGAAAGGGGGCTATTGTTGATGCCCCCCTCTCTCGATTTTTTAATGAAACCGAGGGGGGATGTGTGTTGAAGCTGACCCCCCTCTTGGTTTTTGATAAAACCAAGGGGGGCTACTACTGATGCCGACCCCCCCCCCCCCTCATGGTTTTTTAATGAAACTGAGGTGGAGCTGTTGTTGATGCCGACCCCCTCTCTCAATTTTTTGACGAAACCGAGGGGGGCTGCTGTTGTTGCCGACACCCCACCCCCCTCGATTTTTTGATGAAACCGAGGGGGGGGGGGTGTTTGTTGAAGCCCCCCTTCTCGGTTTTTGACGAAACCAAGGGGGGGCTGCTGCTGATACCAACCCCCCCTCTCGGTTTTTGATAAAACTGATGGGGGGATACTACTAATGCCGACCCCCCCTCTCGGTTTTTGATGAAACCAAGAAGGGCTACTGCTGATGTCGACCCCTCTCTCGGTTTTTGACGAAACCGAGTGGGGGCTGCTGCTGATGCCGACACACATGCCCCTCTCAGTTTTTGATGAAACCAAGGGGAGGCTGCTGCTGAAGCTGACCCCCCCCCCCCCCCCCTTCTCGGTTTTTAACAAAACCCAGGGGGGCTACTTGTCGATACCGACACTAGTTGTGCCGAGTCTTTCCTCTCTCGGTTTGGAATGAGGGGGCTGTGGTGGCCGCTAGGAGAGCCCAAAAATTATCGGTACTAAAAAATATATATTTTCAAAATTTTAGCCCCATCTGAAAACAACACACTTTCGTCTATATTCCTGAGTCACTAATGCATGAGGTTGTCGGTGTGGGAAAGTGCTAACACTTGGGGGGCTTCTTTAAAATATTTTAGGATGGAGTCGCATGATTGTTGGCTAATTTTCACTCGATATACAACTGTACCTGGTTACTGTGTTCGCCAGGTACTACGGTCGCGTGAGAGTATTGACTTAATTGGAAACAACCAAGGAAGCACACTTTTTCCCCATGTTTCCAAGGATTTTTCGCCTGCTCTACTTTTGACTTATTGTTTGTTCTACCATTGCAGGCTGCTCTTTTCGTAATGAAAGTCATTAAGGGTTCACTATGTTGGGGAAATGCCATCAAGGGGCAAAGGAGGTTGTTCGCGTTCCTCCTTTGTCGCATGTCAATGACTTGGACAGTGGCTCCGATGGCGAGCTCGGGCCGTTGAGGTCTTTTACAGATGAGGATCACGAGGAGCCAACCGTCGACTGCACCAGTGTAAACAAGAGGCGAACAACTTGGGGAGAGCTAATGGCTGAGTTTCGGGACAATGACGAGAGGCCATCCCTCGAGAAGGTTTATGCCGCCTTTGGTTCTCGTCGAGATGCAGTCTTTCTCGAGGAGGCTAGCATGGAGAAGGTCCTGGGGACTTGTGACCATGGGCCAGATGAACAATGGACTATACTTGCCTTTGCCTCCTTTTGCTGCCAGGCTACTGTCCATCTTCGGTCTCTATCCAGGGCAGGTCAGTGGCAATGCATGGAGGGTGATCTATGCTTTCAGCAGAGTCGAGTCGGACCATCATGACGAGCTTGTTGCTTGCACTCACAGGTCCCATATGCTGAGGTTCCTCATATCGATCTCGGATACTTCTTTCACCATTACAGGTGGTAGAGAGTATTTGGATGGAAGCTACTCTTTACTCTCATGTCGGAGTCAGATCGGCTCCCGATAAAATTCCTGAGGTCTTCTGACAGTTTTTTACCATCTTTACCCCATGTTCGTGACTGGCGCGTGGTGTTCCATTGTTTGTGTGGCCGAATTGCCATTCAAGGTGGTTAGCTATGCGATTGGACGTTATTTGGGGAGTGGTAAGAGAGGGTGGCCTCAAGCTTGATACAAGAAGCTGGACAAGCTCTTCAAGAGGCTGACTTCGGGACTAATCTAGGGAAGGATTTCTCTTACTCCCCCACGCGGCTTGAGTGCTTCGGTTTGACTGATTTTGCACACACCAGTGCACCGAAGAATGTGGTGGTGGTGTCTGACTACGAGGAGGTTTTTTCCCGAGGTCTCGAGGAGCCGAGCCAAGCTCAACTGATGGAGATGATGATCGAGCCTGCTCGGGAAACCCAGGAGATTGTTCCCACCGAACTTGTGACCTAGTCAAGGAAGAAGAAAAGGAAGGTGCTCAGGCCCAATGATACTTGGGAGAAAAATCGTCTTGTCTTGACGGCTTCAGATCCCTCGCCTTCCTTGGAAGACTCTAAAGGCGTGTGCCACTGCGGTGGGGCACGACTTGGTTCCCCCAGATGCTACTTTAAGGGAGGGTGATGATGGGACTGTTGGCATTGATGGTGAGGAGGATGAGGGTGATTCTCCTACCGAGGCTTTTGGTGACGGTGGAGAGGATGGGAATGACAAGTCCCCGCTTTCTCGGATAGGTTCTCCTGTTATCATTTCTCCTCTCGTGACCCTCGGTCTCACAGGATCAAGAGGGACCTCGAGGAGGTGGCCGTCGATAGTCGGCCCGCTGTTTTGAAATACAAGCCTGGGCGTCTGGTACATTGGCTTAAGGTTGGAAAGAAGAAGGAGGGAGAGTGCCTTCAGGTAGAGGTTTGTGCTTTGACAGAGCATAGCCCTCCGACTTCTCCAGTGAAGATTGCCACGGGATCAGGATCATCGCTGAAGATGGTTCTCCGCCTGGATCAGATGAGAGCAATAATGGCTGAGCTTAATATTCCGAGGGAGGAGGCTTGCTTGACCGAGGCAGCAGTTCTCGAACTCTCCGCATTTGATGGTGCCGGTGTCTCTGATCCAATTGCCATTGATGGTAACCTTTCTCGCCTCTCCTTGTCTTCGGTGTTAGTTCTAGTTTTTTTTTTTTCTGATCTTATTGCTTTGTTTGCAATATTAGCGGGGGATATCCAGATGCTGGATGTCATGCCTTTAGTTCGTGACATGCCGAAGGTTGAGCCGACTGAGGATATCACTGCATAGACTACCCGGAAGCCTCCCTCTCCGAAGGATGTCGCCCGAAGTAGGAAGTGAGGGAAGTCCACTATTGTTCCAGCATCACGAGAGGCGAAGGGGAAGGCTCTGACGTCCATGATTGTGCCTAAGATGCTGACTCGTATCCCTGCACCGCCCTAGGAGCTTACTACTTTCTGTAGGAGTGTCTTGGGGAAGCCCAGGGCTCCTCATACGCATGTGATGGATGGAATTGAAAGCCTGGTAAGCCTCGCCCTGGTTTATATTGCTCTTCCTTTGGCTTGTCAGACTGACGATTCTGTTGATTCCTTTGACTAGATGTCATTTTTGTTGGGCATTGGGATTCATGCCAGGCGTCAGGATCTCTTTTGGGGGTCAAGGAACTCTAGAGGGAGCTTAGTGCTACTCTGGTGTGGGCCGAGTTCGCTGAGGGGACGTTGAAGAAGCTATCCGTCGATGCTAAGAAGGATAAGTGTGGATTTGGGGGCAAGCAATCAAGTAGCCATTGATGCTTGAGAGCAGGAGGTTGCCGACCTTCGTAGGTACATAGTAGAGCTTGAGAGGGACAGTGGGGTACTATGACAGGTGGCTCGAGTCGATGAGCGTTATCAAGGCTCTCAAGGCCCAACTAGCTTCTACGTCAGTTACTACAATGAAGGCTCCTCCAGTTCCGCTTCCTTGACCTGTACTTCTTTATATTTGCTTTTGTCCTAATCATCTTATGTGGCCGAGTATCTGCTTTGATAAAATTACTCTCTTCGTGTTTGAGCTATTGGTTTTATTTGAATGATGATATTCTGGCCCAGTAGTTTGATTATTGATTTTCTTGTGTCAGAGGGGTGCTAGCCCTGGGAGGGCGTAGTTAGGACTGCTTCGAGCTTCGGTCTTGAATGGGTGGAATTGAAGGCTTACGTAGACCTTGGTTGCTAGGAGCCTTTTGGTCGGGCTTTAGCCTTGAAAGGGGGTAGCCTATTTTGCTTCGGGCATCCTACTTGAATGGGTGGAGTTGAAGTCTTTGGTTGACCTGGGTTGCCAGGAGCCTTTTTATCGAGCTTTAGCTTTGAATGGGCATATGCAATTTTTCTTTGAGCTCCTAATTTGAACAGGCAGAATCGAGTCTTAGGTTGACCTGGGTTGCCAGGAGCCTTTTTATCGAGGTTTAGCCTTAAAATGGCGTTGCTGATTTTTCTTTGAGCTTTTGACTTGAACAGGACGAATCGAAGTCTTAGGTTGACCTGGGTTGCCAAGAGCATTTTTATCGAGCTTTAGCCATGAAATAGCATAGCCGATTTTGCTTTGAGCTTCCGACTTAAACAGGTGAAATCGAAGTTTTAGGTTGACTTGGGTTGTTAGGGGGCTTTTTATCGAGCTTTAATCATGAAATGGCGTAGTTGATTTTATTTCGAGCTTCCAAATTGAATGGGCATAATAGAATTTTGAGAGTTTTCGAATTCGAGAAAAAGAGGCATTTTCTTGATAAACCAAATCTGCAGTTATAATTTTTAAAATTTGGTTACAAGTAGAAATTTTTCAAATGGGTTACATTCTAGGCTCGGGGTAATTGCCTTCTATCCTGGTCGATTAGCCTGTAGGAACCTTTGCTGCCTATGGACTCTATGACGTATGGACCCTCCCAAGACGGAGTGAATTTGCGACTAGCGGCTTCCTTCGTGTTTGGAAAAATGGCTCTGAGTACCAGATCTCCTATTCCGAACTCCCTTCTTCTAATCCTTCTGTCATATGCCCTCTTGATCTTCTATTGGTAGTCTACTACATGAGCCGCCGTTGAGTCCCTTAGTTATTTCGCAAAGTCCCGATTGTTGATTCTGAGTTCATCATTCATTCCGATTCAACACCTTTGGTCCTGACTATGGAATAGAGCGCTTCAGTAGGAAGGATGGCTTCGGAGCCTTATATTAGAATGAACGAAGAGAATCCAATTTATCGTCGTGGGGTGGTGCGGTAGGCCTATAGAACTTCCGGAAGCATTTTCTCCTAGGGATCTTTCCGGGGTCCCAACTTCTTCTTCAGCGTATCCAAGATTGCCTTGTTTAATGCCTCGGCTTGTTCGTTACATTGTGGATATCGGGACGTCGAGTAGACCAGTTTGATCCCATAACCTTAGCAAAACTCTCTAAAGTTATCCAAGTCAAATTATACTCCGTTGTCAGCTATCAACACCTTTAGGGACCCAAATCTTGAGATGATGTTGCCTTTGACAAACTTTATGACTTTGGCATCTGTAATCCTGTCCAGCGGTGCAGCTTTGACCCACTTGGTGAAGTAGTATGTTGCCACGAGAAGATACTTTATCTGAGTTGGTGATGGCGGAAAGGGTCCTAAGGAATCTAACCCCCACTGGTGGAAATGCCATGGGCTTGTTAAAGGGTTGAGATTTTCGTAGGGACCTGGATATGCTTTGCGTGTCATTGGCACTGCTCGTATCTTCTGATGAACAACCATGCTTCTTTGACCATGGTTGGCCAGTAGTATCTCTACAGCTTGACCTTGCCTTCAAGAGATCTACCTCCGGAATGGTTGCCGCATGCCCTTGAATGTATCTCCATAAGGATTCTTCGCACCTGATCATTGGATATGCATTATATATACCTCCATGGGACTACCAGTAGAGGTCATCTTCATCAAGATGGAAGCGATGAATTTTCCTCAGGAGTTTCTTGGCTTGAATAGGATCCTCAAGTAGGACTCTTTGTTGACGATAGCTGATTATGGGTACCAACCATCCCGTGGGTGCTTCAACCGTTATGTCGGCTATCAAGCTGGCTCGATGCTGAAGGTTCAGTGGGTGCAAAATTTGGTCAACGCCAAAAGACAGGGCCCATTAGCCCTGCCTGGGGGTCCACAATGACAGCGACGGGACCCACCAGCCCTGCATGGAGCCTATCGAAGCGACTGCTGAAATCGCCCCGGACCCTGGAAATTTTTCAAACCTCTATAAGTAGCATACCATATGTGTATTCCAGATCGATAATCTGATTTCCAGTTCAGACTTTCAAAAAATCAGAACTTCGACATCCCTCTCTATTCCAAGATAAGTGATACTCGGCCTGTCGAGATCACTGCATTTCAAGTGTTAGTGAATTCAGGTTGCACCTTATAGCATGGAGACGAAGGCTTCGACTGAACTCCGAGATCACATCTCGTGTTAACTCTCAACTCTCTCTTAATTATTTCTAAACCTAAGTCCACAAACCGTCAACTACTTCAAAGCTCTAGTCTAAAAACCCAACGCTCGAACCGACAATTGAATCGATTGACTGTTAGGCGGAGTCCCCGGGTCGATACGAGGATCATCCCCCATAGGTTCCCCCTTGAATATTTTTGGAAATCGATCTTGACTTTTCTGACATCGTGCTCGTCCCCGAGAACTGAAGCTGTATTTGAGAGGGAGTCAGCTATTCGGTTATCAGATCGAGGGATCTCCTTGAACTCGAACTGCTGGAAGCCTTCAGATAGCTCTCGCGCCTTGGTCAGATATTGCTGCATCCTGTTGTCCTTGGCTTCGTACTCTTATTTGATTTGCCTGATGATAATCTGAGAGTCGCTATGAATAGTTATCTTCTTGATAGACAGGCTCAGGGCTACCTCCATGCCAGCAAGGATCGCCTCGTACTTAGCTTCATTGTTTGTAGCTACAAAGCCGAGCATGATGGAACGTTGGATCTTGTGTATCTCGGGGGAGATGGGAACCTATTGAGCTTGAGGCCCCATCGGTGTAGAGGTTTCAACCAACCAATAAGTGGCTAGGTAGCGTGTGAAGCTTTGCATGTTTGTCGTCTGTGTCGTCCTCTAGCTCGAGTTTAGGATCCTGATGTATGTCCACCGGGTCTTCTATAGGAAAGTCGGTGAGAAAGTCTGCTAGCGCTTGCCCCTTGATCAAGACTCGGGGCTCGAAGTGCACCCCAAGTAAGCTCATTTATGTTACCCACTTGGCCATCCTCCCAGCATGATCGGATCGGTCAAGGATGTCCTTGAGGGAATGTTCTGTGGTGACCGTGACTTGATGAGCGACGAAGTAGGGTCTTAGTCTTCGCGTTGCCTTAGGCAGAGCTAAGACTATCTTCTCAACCCATAAGTATCTCGCCTTCACTGGGATTAAAGCATGGATGATGTAATAAATTGGGCACTCGAGCCCGACTATTTGGCTGACGAGACCTGCGCCAGTGGCAAGCTCAGAGACCAATAGTGTAACATCTGCCCCAAACACACAATATATTGTCCGCTTTGCCCATGCCCGTATGACAACTTCCTAGAGGGGTCACTCATCCTAGTACTACTCCCGCCCAAGCACGCTTAACTACAAAGTTCTTACGAAATCCGTAGCGGTGCATGGTTTTAAAACGCGTCTTCTATGTTTGAGAAGGAAAATTATATAAGTAGCTCATGATCTCCTTCTCTCCAGACGATGTGGGGCTAACTTATGGCCTTGTACACCTCACCTTACCTCATCCATCTTGGCATCACAGCCTTAGAAATCTTATCTCTTGGCTATTGGATCTTGATCTTCACAACCAGCCCCCTTAAGGGCTACACGTCCACGTATAGGGTTAGACCCCTCCATCCCGAGGAGAATCTGGCTGTGATACTATTTTATAACATCCATCCCAAACACACATGATATTGTTCTTTATTGGTCTATTGGGTATCAAACCCTCAACCTCAAGGCTTTGCACTAGCGTGGTTACCATTGAACCATCTAGACCGCATCTTGGCAGGAAAGGTGGTGAGCCCCCAGACACAAGATATTGTCCTATATTGAGTATCGAACACTTAATCTCAAGGTTTTACATTAGCGTGGTTACCATCGAACCACCTAGAACGTGTCTTTTATGTTTGGAAGGGAAAATTATATAAATAGCTCAGGATCTCATTCTCTCCAAGCGATATGGGGTTAACTCGTGGCCTTGTACACCTCATCTCACTTCACCTCACCTTATCCATCTTGACATCACAGGCTAAGGAGTATTGGCTATTGGATCTTGGTCATTACAATCCACCCCCCTTAAGGGATATACGTTCATGTGTAGGGTTAGACCCCCCCCCATTGCGAGGAGAATCGGCTCTGATATAATTTTGTAACGTCAACCCCAAACACACAAGATATTGTCCGCTTTGCTCGTGCCCACACGAGAACTTCCTAGGGGGGTCACCCATCCTAGTACTATTCTCACCCAAGCATGCTTAACTATAGAGTTCTTACAAAATCCGTAGCGGCGCACGGTTTTAAAATACATCTTTTATGTTTGAGAGGGGAAATTATATAAGTAGCTCAGGATCTCCTTCTCTCCAGGCAGTGTGGGGCTAACGCATAGCCATGTACACCTCACCTCACCTCATCCATCTTGGCATCAAAGCCTTATGAGTCTAGGCTCTTAGCTAGAGGATCTTGATCGTCACAAATAGGTGTACCCATAAGGGTTCCCATAACACGTGTGCTACCAATACCGATGACTGGACAATATAAGCCTTGATGTTTTGGACGGCCTCTTTGCAGGAGCTGTCCCATTTTGAGTTGTTGCTCTTCCGAAGCCTCTCGAAGAATGGCTTACATCTATCGTAGTGCTTGGATATGAAGTGATTCAGTGTCGCTAGACGTCTAATGAGTCTTCTGGCTTCTTGCTTATTGGTTGGCGACGGTATCTCCTTGATGGCACTGATCTGGTCTGGATTGGCCTCGATCCCTCTTTGTGTGATAAGGAATCCGAAGAACTTTTCAGATTTTACTCCAAAGGCGCATTTCGTAGGGTTGAGCTTCATCTTATATTGTCATAGGACGCCGAATGTTTCCTCTAGATCCTTGAGGTGATCTTCCCTCTTTAGTCTTTTGGTGAGCAGGTCATCTATGTAGACTTCTACATTCTGGTCGAATTGCTCTTCGAATATTTTCGTGGCAAGCTGCTGATATGTGGAGCCGGCATTTTTGAGGCCGAAAGGCATCAAATTATAGTAGTAGAGTTCGCGGTCCATCATGAAGCAAGTCTTTTCTTGATCATTCTTGTGTCGAGGAATTTGATTATATCCGAAGTACATATCTATAAAGGAGAGTAGATCATGCCCGGCTATGGCGTCGACAAGTCGATCGATTCTTGGTAGAGGGAAGGGATCTTTTGGGCAAGCTTTGTTGAGGTTAGTGAAGTCAATGCAGACCCTAATCTTTTTGCTCTTCTTTGGCACAATGACGATATTGGAGTCCAAGTTGGGTACTTGACCTCCCGAATGAAGTTGGCCTGGAGGAGCTTGGTCACTTCCTCCCGGACTACAGCAGCCCATTCCGACTTCATAATTCTTGATTTTAGTTGGACAATGATGGCTCCTTCCTTGACATTTAGCCGATGGCAAGCAACCAAGCAAATATGTCGATGTCAGCTCGGAGGAAGGTTGCCATCTGCTCTGCCTCTTCCTTGAATAAGTCAGTCCCGATGTGTAACATCCACCCCAAACACACAAGATATTGTCCGCTTTGCCCGTGCTTGCACGAGAACTTCCCAGGGTGGTCACCCATCCTAGTACTGCTCTCGCCCGAGCACGCTTAACTACGGAGTTCTTACGAATTCCATAGCGGCGCACGGTTTTGAAACGCGTCATTTATGTTTGGGAGGGGAAATTATATAAGTAGCTCAGGATCTTCTTCTCTCCAGGCGATGTGGGGCTAACTCATGGCCTTGTACACCTCACCTCACCTCACCTTATCAATCTTGGCATCCCAGCCTCAGGAGTCTTGGCTCTTGGCTATTGGCATATTGGATCTTGGTCGTCACAATCCACCCCCCTTAGGGCTACACGTCATCGTGTAGGGTTAGACCCCCCATTGCGAGGAGAACCAGCTCTGATACCATTTTGTAAGATACCATTTTGTAACATCCACCCCAAACACACAAGATATTGTTCGCTTTGCCCGTGCCCGCACGAGAACTTCCCAGGGTGGTTACCCATCCTAGTACTGCTCTCGCCCGAGCATGCTTAACTATGGAGTTCTTACGAATTCCATAGCGGCGCACGGTTTTAAAACGCATCTTTTATGTTTAGGAGGGGAAATTATATAAGTAGCTTAGGATCTCCTTCTTTCCAGGTGATGTGGGACTAACTCATGGCCTTGTACACCTCACCTCACCTCACCTCACCTCATCCATCTTGGCATCCCAGCCTCAGGAGTCTTGGCTCTTGGCTATTGGCCTATTAGATCTTGGTCGTCCCACAATGTATGTTTCGTGCGGCTGCCCACCTCCCCCGATCTCTACCTTGACGATGGGCTCGATCGAGGGTGAGTTATCCCATGCTCCCAGTGGTGGAGCTAGAATAGTTGGGTCTTTCAGTTATTGCTATTGCTTCAAGGAGTTAGTCTCGTTGACTAACCTCTTAGAGGGAATGATGGATCATGCTTTTTGCTTAGCGGCGACGGCTTCGCAAGATTTATTGGCCACCTGGTTCCCTCTGATGCACCTGATGCCTTCATTAGTAGGAAATTTGAGAAGCTAGTGATAGAAGGATGATACTACCCCTAGCCGGTGCAGGAAGGGCCTTCCCAAGATGATGTTATATCTTGATGTGTCATCGCATATGGTGAATTGAGTGGCAACTCAAGTCTTGTCTGTCAATTCAACCGTGAACTTAGCCTTGCCTAGGACTTTGCCTTTGCCCCCATCGAAGCCAGTGATGATCAACGGCAAAAGGTTCTAGACTCTCGGATCCATGGCCGAGGCTTGTGACACAGCTACTGAACATGATATCCACGGAACAAGTCGATCAGAATCCGACTGACCGACAACCCGTCGACCTTGAGCTGCAGGACAAGTGGGTCTTGGTGCTAGAGGAGCACTTCTTTTAAGACGTGGGGTGTGAAAATAATCTCCAGCAAGGGCAACCCAGGCTACGGCTACTCAACCCAAGTTTCTTGCACATTGGTTGCCCTGTGGACGTTGTTCACTCGCCTTTATAGGCACTCAATCTCTTTACCAAAGGGTGCTTGTCGATGCATACTTCTATGAACACCGTTTTCCAGGAGGCTTCTGCAAATGTGTCATGTTGACTCCTTTCCTTTGTTATTGTGGCCTTTTTATATATCGCTCTGGTTCTTTGTTGGTGAGGTAGCCTTCTAGTCGCCTGTCCTGGACTAGGTCCTTGATATGTTACTTCAGTCGCTAGCAAGTAGAGGTTGGGTTTCCATGGCTACGATAAAATTCACAATAGATTGTCGTGTTTTTCGTCTGCACTGAATTTAGAGGAAGAGGTTGCAGCCACATACAGAAGGGCTCGTTATGTAGGTATGCAAATATATCTTCGATCGAGGTATTCAGCTTGGTGAACACTCTCTACTCCCTCGTAGCTCTCCTCTTCCCTAATGGAGGAGATTTTGGTTCTTCATTTTGTCTCTTGGTCGGCCCCTTCTGGTTGGACACGACGTTGACAAGTTTCATGTAGCATGCTTCCTTATGGGCTTCATCAGCCTTCTTGTGTCAGGGGTCACAAGGCTTACATGGATTGCGCAGCCTCCTGGTCCATTGGTTGTCTTTCACCTCTATTTTTCGTTGTACCCATTTGAATATTGCCTCTAGGGAGTTAGGCGGATGTCGGATGAAGTAGTGTAGACATCGAGCTCTGGCCGGAAGGCGTTTTGGAATGCCAGTATGATGGCTCATCATTTTGGGACTGGCTAGTGAGCTCGGAATGCTCATTGCAAAACGTCGTTGAGAAGCTCCTTAAGGATTCATTAGAGCCCATCTTCAAACAGTAGAGGGTATTCAACTTCTTTTCTTCAAGTTCAGCCAGTAGTGGTCCATAAAGAGTTTTGCTAACTCTTCTAATATGGTCACTGTACCGGTGGGCAGTGTGTGGTTCCAATCAAGGGCGGGTCTCAAAGGCTTTTCGTGAACATACGGTAGAGGACGTGGTTCTCGTACTTGTATGGTATCATAGCTTATTTGAAGGCCATGATGTGAAGAACAGTGTCTCCTTTGATACAGTTAAACTTTAGCAAGCTCGATGTTCACCAACGCTTAGAAAATGGGGTTGTGAGCACCTCGGCATACAGAGGCCTTGCTGAGGCGATTAGCAGCCTGCGGTCTTAATGGCGGTGTCCCACATTGGTGATGTGCCTTAGTCGGTTGAGTAGCTCGCGGGCATCCATAGTTTTTATGCGCGAGTAGGTGGGGCATCCAGTAGACCCAGTTGATTTAGACGACCTTTCTCGGCGATGGCTCAGTGCACCATTGACGTCGAGGAGATCCCACACTATTTGCCTTGGTGCTTGTATGGATATCTGGTGTATCTCGGTACGTACCCCATGTGGTTCTTCTAGACGATGACTCGTAGCTGGGCGAGTCTTTGGTGGTTCTTCATTAGCGGTGGAAGCGCTATGGACCATAACCCCTGCTCTTTCAGCTGCCTTCTTCAGGGAGTCCCTCTATTTTTCGAGAGCTATATTCTTCTTGAGGAGGTTCAGCAACTGAAAGTCAGCAGCCAAGATTTGGTACATAGCTAGAACCTCATCCCCTTTGGTAACGTACTTTTTACCAGATCGATGCTTCGGGGATGGCAAGTTCTGTCGATTGTTGTGGCTTTCCGAATGGCTGCCTTGCAGCCCTAATCGCTCTTGAACATGTCTTTGGTTGGTCGCTATCGAGACTTCTTACTCGTCTTCGATAAGTAAGTTGTTTGTAAGATCACCATCCGCCTTCGGAGGGTTGGTGTTGGCCTTCACATTAAGCACGTTGATGTCGGTGTGATGAAAACGTTGACATAGACTTGAAGGTGGACTTGTGGCTCATCACCACAAGTTAAATAGGAGTCGGTAGAGGCATGGGTGAAACCTCTAACGGTATCCCACAGATGATGCCAAAGATTATGGGAAAATTTTTGAGCTGCCTTGATCTGGAACCCCACCCCACAACCTTGATTGAATGTAGATGACTTGTATATTGTAGAGGTAGAGATTAGATAGTAGAGAGAGATAACAGGTGGAGTTTTTATAGAAGTTTGGTCTTACGACCTATGTCTTCGGGCTAGAGGTGTCACCTGATCTTCACTATAATTTGTGAATAAAGGAGGGTCGAGCGTTCTCTCGACAGGCCGAGAGAAGTGTCGTATAATGGGGTTGCACAGAGCAACTAGAAGGGAACTAGAACGAATGAGAAAGCTCTGGCGCTGGCTCTGGAATCTTTTCTCTTCCAATGATTAACCCATCAACCCTTTTTCTGTAAGCCATTAGGGTCATTTTATAGCTGAAGTACGTACTGGTATGGCAATGATGAGGTGGCATCGGGCTAGAGCCTTCATGCGGGCCGTTGTCCGGGGCCTCCTAGCTAGGCCGACATTAGGTCATTTTTTGGGCACAATAAGGGGGGTTTGATTTGCGGGCCCTGTAGAGTAGGTCCATTAGTCTGGGCTTGTCTTCTTGGGCCGCTGAGTAGGCCCACATACGTCAGGTCCTGTCTGGTATAATTTTTGCACCCACATGATTATGAGATAAAAATCAGAATCGGTAACTACGATAAAAGAGGTCAACCTAGAGTAGATTGATTAGGTAGAGCAGTATTTTGACTGGAAGAACATACCCGAAGATTAAAGGATCAAGTTTGTGGCTCTCATAATAAAAGGTCATGCTTTGGTATGTTGGAATCAACTCCGAATCACCCGCAAAGATGAAGCAAAGAAAAATCCAGAACTTAGGAGAATATGAGAAAGAAGCTGAATAACAAATTTCTCCATTTTGACTATCAAAAAAGTATCTTCCAAAAACTGCAAACACTCAAGCAATGATCTAGGATCGTCGAGGACTAGACCCTTGAGTTCACTAATCTGATAGTCAAGAATGATCTTACTGAAACCAAATAGCATTCTGTGGCTAATTAACAGACAGGCCTAAAGCCTTATATCTAGGAAGAACTACTACTCTATGACATCACAAGTGTTGGTGAGGCCAGTAACAAGGTCACGAGAATTGAGGAGAAATTCTTTAAAATATAACCCCGTAGGACAGATCCCGAGAAAAAGCCACAAATCTCTGCGAGGAAACCTTCTTAGGGGAAAAGAATGCTTGGGCCTAATCTCAGTTCCATCAAGTACTTTAAATACAACCAAACCAGGCACAAATCAACTGAATGCCCAAGACTACAGTTTCATACTCTTGTAGATTAAGACGATGAAGGTCATGACAAAAGCTATGAGAAAAATGATGATCTTCAAGACATAGAACTTGATGGCGATGAATGTACTACTCCTTTGCTGACGATTTAATAGCATTGAATGCCCAATGATATGTCCCCTCCATTGCCCCCTCCAGTACCCTGTCTAGTCCCTCCAGTCACCTGGGATCAAAGACTAAAACTATTTAGGACCGTCGGTATAATCAGAAGAGACAAGTGTTGTATATTAGTCGGTGGGGGAAGCATCGTGAACGTGGTCAACAAAAAGATCGTGGACAGATTGGTCTTAGAGATGGCCGAACTTGAAAGATCATATAACCCAGCAATGTGTTGTCAACTTTACTATAAGTACAGATTATTATACGGAGGTCCTTTGTGATGTGACTCCCTTAGCTGAATGTGATTTACTTTTAGGGCGATTCTAACAATACGATAGTAATTCAATTTATCAGGGTAGGCGTAATACGTACACCGTCATTAGAAAGGATGGGTATGTTGTCACCCTATACCTCACACACATGAGGAAAGTCATTAGGCATCGAGAGAATTTACTTGTCATGTCTGCTTACCCGATGGTAGAAGAAGACCCAAACCATGCTACTGGCTAGGACATGCAAGTTCATTCTTATGAATCAATAGAAAACTTATCAGGGTTGCAACATATTCTATGTCATACTGCATGTGTATCATATTTAGAATTCGTAGGGTTTAAATGCATTGATATGAGTCGTTTGCCTGACCATGACATAACTACATGCAAAACACCAGCATCATTACATCAATTTTCTAAATTAGCAAGTGCATAGTTTAATGATGATCCAGAATTTGGCTTTTTTGTTTTAATTTTATGGCTGCAAAGTTATGGATTTTTATTACTACTGTATGAATCCACGTTGTTTTCATTTTATCAAACTTTAATTGAGATGATTGATAAGAATTATAAATTCATGTTTATATCTTATAATCGTATTAAGGTCAAATAGACAGCTTCTGAGCAGTATAGGAACTCATTTGAATGCTGAAAACGTAGGCCACTTCTTGCAGTACATTAAGTACTCGCAATCCAGGACCTTGACTGAATATCCGTGAAAAATACGCGAGCTAGAACTTTGCAACACATTAAGCTCACGTAGCTACTGTCTTCATATGTTGTTTGTTACTCCTGTTTACTTATTCCCCTTTGACGTCTATGAAGTTGATATATTGGTTAATCTGTTTAACGTGCTGAGGAGGATATTTGAATATCATTTCAGGTCTTTTCTTGCTGATGAGGGGACAGAATCTCCAGACCCAGGAGGATGGCATGGCGATGAGTTACGATTGATGCTTCTTTATGGTGTGGACTTCCTATTTGATCCCCACTTGAGCGAGGTCGAGTTCTTTCGGGTCTGGGAGACTTGACGTAGGCACGTACATGATTTTAGGACAGTTGCCTGACTTTTAGCATCCCTACGGAGATTCAGGAAGTCGATCTTTAAGCCGTCAGTTTCATTGGAAAGCTCTTTTCATTATCTACGACCTTGGTCCTTATTTCATATAAATCCAAAAAATTGATTAATAGTTATTAAACTTTATATTTTAGGTCAGCCTAGGTGCGATGTTCGTACCCCACTTGTGCCTAAAGTACTTTAAGTTGCACTAGTCGTTTTTAATAATATCCATTGGATCTAATCTAGAACAAACGGATAGATGATAGAGATTATATGAAGCCCTAAATGAGGCCCAATAGGAAACCTAAAAAGCGCCCAACCCGTGCCTTGCTTTCCCATTTTCTTTCCTACTCTTTTCATACGTTAAAAAAAAGTTACTGTTTATGTGAACAGTTACTGCAAGTACTATTCACTGGTTACTGTTCATATGAACAATAACCACAGGATGAATCCCTCATCCTTCGCATGTCATTCCTCTCTCCTCTCCCTTTTTTCTTTCTTTTTTTCTATTTTCCTTTGTTTCCTTTTTATCCTTTATTCCTATGGCTACTATGCATTGATCTAACACCCCGAATTAAACCCTAGAAGTCATTCTCTTTATATTCATTGAAAAATTCTGCATAAGGAGAGATTATTGAATGACTTTTGAAAATCCTAATTTTCCAGAACGGAGCCGTCGGCTTGTTCGAGAGATCATCTATGACTCTTCCTCTTTGCTTTTTTATGTTATCTACCTCTGCAAGTTTCTTAATCTACCATCGCAATTTCATCTACGGCTTTCGTGAGAGATCAATGCAAGGGTTCTTCTTCCTTAAAGATCATCATCCTAACATCTTCACCTCGTCTTTCGGATCACCCTCCCTCCTCTGCTATCTCCTCTATCGGATATCGGGAATGTACCGAGTATTGACTAAGGTACGAATTGACGGTAATATCACTCCTTAACCGTAATCGTTCCTCTAGTTTACCATTGGCCTTATTATTTACTTTTTTTCAGGCATAGATCATAATTTGTTTCATAGGTCTACATCACCCATTGATTCTTAATTAGATATATATTTCTTTGATAAATTTACCTAATTATTTTATGCTTCTGATCTATTATGCTTGCTGCAATTATATTTTATATACTGAAATTCTCTCTTATCACTATTGAAATATTATTTGAGGGTTTGAAAACATTTGTCAGATAATAGCATGTGATTTTCCCTCTTTTATAAGCGCTGAAATTCAATTACTTAGTACAACTCACTTCGTCAAGATCTTTTATATCTAATTGTGAGGATAACAAGACCTTTATCATAGACAATGTTCTTACATCATTTTCAATCAGTAGAATATCATCTACTTAAAGTACCAAGTATATAATTATAGTCTTATCACTCTTCTTGTACACATAAGGTTCATCCTTATTTTGATCAAATCCGTATGACCAGACCACTTGATCAAAATGGATGTTCCAACTCCAGGGTGCATGCTTTAGTTCATAAATGAATCTTTATACAACTTGCAAATCAAAACTTCCTGACCTACTAACTCAAATCCTGGGTGTTACATCATGGATATGTCTTCTTCCAAATCCCCGTTAAGGGAAGCTATCTTGACGTATATCTGTCAGATCTTTCAAGCGTAATGGGATGTGATGGATAAGAGATCCAAATAGACTTAATCATAGCTACTGGTGAGACGATTTTATCAAAGTCGATTCCTTCTGTCTGGGTAAAAACCTTAGTAACTAATCTAATTTTATAAGTTTTAAAGAAACCATCAGATCCTCTCTTTTTTTATACACATATTTAAACCCATTAGGTTTAATATTGGGTGATGGTATAACAAAAGTCCAGATAATATTTTGAGACTAACAAGAGCTGTTAGAAGATTGCATCGCTTTATCGTAACTTAGTGAATCATCCTCTTGAAACTCTAGATTGGCTAATAAAGTCTCTTCATAGTATCAGGAGCATTGATGGTCCTTTTATATATATACCTTAGACTTAATCCCCATCTTATCCCTCTTGTTCTTCTGCACATGTTAGGGACATCCGCATATTCTGAAATATTATAGTGTCAATTTTTCCTTAGGCCACAACTCTTTAGGGGTTAAAGGCACTAACTTAGATAGGACATAGTTCAAGATATATACCACTATCATCAAGGTATACCCACAAACAGTAGTCGGTAAATTGGCATAACTCATCATGCTCCAAACTATATCCAACAGGGTTTGATTCCTTTTCTCGGATACTTTATTCTGTTGTGGGATCACAAGAGTGTTAATTATGAGGCAATCCCATGCTGCAGGTACCTAAGGAACTAGTTTGATAAGTACTCGCCTCCATAATCAGATCGCAAGGCTTTCACACATTTACATGTCTGTTTTTCAACTTTGGCTCTGAACTTCTTGAACTTCTGGAGAGCTCACATAAGTTATGTGATTATTATCTCCATCTTGTTAAGGTTGAAGTTCATGAAAAAGCATTTGAAGGCCCCAAAAAGGACGCAAGGAAGATATAAGGACCCTTTTTTTTCTTCCCAATGTAGAACCCTATTATATGACCTTTTTCCTAATAAAATATAGGTAGGGTCCTGTGCATAACACTAGTATGGGTGCATAGGTGTAGGACATAGATGAAGGTGCACATGTTTTGTGCACAGGAGGGGTTGTGTCCTTCCTCGAGACAAGGACTGTAAAGTCCTTTTATCACAACCTAGTCAAAGGTTTTAGGATGCCAATCTTCCCCTCTACGCCGGAACAACTCTTCTCCCCAAGCTCAGGTGGACAAATTCAATGCTCAGGAGCTTACACAGGGGAAAAGGGGGCTTTTACGAGAAAAGGGTAAAATCATAAATATAAAAATGATTTTTTTTTTGCAACCTAACAAATAAATTCTTAGACTGAAATGTAAATAAAAATGAATTAATTTGATGAATAAAAATATTTTTGGGGATATATTTGATTAATGACTAAATGTCATTAAGTAGGCTTAACAAGTTAACTTGTTAGCACTAAACCTAAACCTAAACTAACCTAGGGCTTAACTTAATCAACCTTAGTTTATCCAAAGAAACGAAAAAAAAAAGGGGGGGGGGGGAGGGGGGGGGGGGGACACCTCACCCCCTAGGTGTCCTAAAGACAAACGAGGACTTACCTCTCAAAAAAAAAAAAAACAAAGGACATCTCACTACAAGCGGTGCCCCCTTGTGCGGACAAGAAGAAAGAGGGTGACTGGCCACGATCCCCTCCTCTCTCCTCCTATATGAAGCCCCCCTCTCGACTCCTTTCTTAGCTGACCTCCTTCTGCATTTCAGTCCATGAAACCTTGTCTTGGTTTTGAACCATGAAACTGTATGCTTTTGATTTGATCCATGAAACCATGCCTTTTGATTTGATCCATGAAACTATATGGCTTAATTTGATCAATGAAACCATATGCTTTTGATTTGATCCATGAAACCTTCCTTCTCATTTGATCCATGAAACCATTCGTGTAATTTGATCCATCAAACCATATGGTTTAATTTGACCCATGAAACCATATGCTCCATGAAATCATATGCTGTGTACTTGACCCATGAAAATATATGCCCATTACATGATCCATGAAATCACATGTCTTCGATCTAGTTAGACCCATGAAATCATCCTCTACTTGTGTGAATATCATACCTCTACATGTCCGAATACATACCTTCTACTTGTACAAATATCGTGCCCCTACTTATCCAAATACAGTTCCCCTACTGGGATGAATGTATACCCTATACTTGTACGAATACCTTACCCTTACTTGTATAAATACGTGTCTTCTACTCGTATAAATATGAGTAGTCTATCATATAAATACATGTTTTCCACTCGTATAAATACGAGTCTTCTACTGTATAAATATGTTTCTTCTACTCATATAAATACAAGCCTTCTACTATATAAATATATGTCTTCTACTCGTATAAATATGAGCCTTCTACTATATAAATACATGTCTTCTACTCATATAAATACGGGTCTTCTACTGTATAAATACATGTATTATACTCGTATATATACAATTCTTCTACTATAGAAATATGTGTTCTACTCATATAAATATGAATCTTCTGCCATATAAATAGTGCCTTCTACTCATATAAATATGAGTCTTTTACCATATAAATACGTGTCTACTACTCGTATAAATACGAGTCTTCTATTATATAAATATATATCTTCTACTCGTATAAATACACATCTTCTACTGTACAAATACGTATATTCTACTTGTATAGATATGAGTCTTCTTCTATATAAATATGTGTCTTCTACTCGTATAATTATGAATCTTCTACTGTATAAATATGTGTCTTCTACTTGTGTAAATGCGAGTCTTCTATTGTCTAAATATATCTTCTATTTGTATAAATATGAGTCTTCTGTTGTATAAATATGTCTTCGATCTACTCCTATAAATATGTGTCTTCTACTCGCATAAATATTAGTCTTCTACTATATAAATACGAGTTTCTACTCGTACAAATATGTGTCTTTTACTTATATAAATAGAGTTCTTACTTGGATGTTAATGAATATGCTTAGTTTTATTTAAATACTAAATAAAATATGCTTAGTTTCATTGGATACTAAATGAACTTAGCCTCATATGGATGCTTATATGCTATAATGGTTAGTCAGGTCAATCGCTTGCTAGTATGCTACGATGATAGTTGGGTTAGTTGGTTTCCTAATATACCATGGGGATTAAATTGATTACTTGGGCCGGTAGGCAGGCCACCGAAGATGATGAGTTGATCATGGATAATAGAAGTTAGTGCAGGTGGCTGGTTAATTTAGGCTTAGCATGTGGGATACGATATGACCACTGTGTATCGAGGTAGGCGTGACCTCGCATCGTACGTGGATGGGAATCATATCGTCGCATGCAATGGTTGAATCTACTATATAACCCTAACACTAGTTATGACCCTATAGATTATAAGGACTGGTGTGACTTGTCCACGGTCGATTACTGCCCTTCGGGTTAGCGACCTAACCCCATTAACATAAACACGGTGAAAGTTATCACCATTTTTATAGTTTTGAAAAGAGTCAGGCCTTGAGCCTACTGGAACCATTTGAAGTTAGGGAAGAGCCCTAAACTCTATATGGAGCCACTCTAGACACTTAGATGTGTAGTCTGGGTCTTGTCGCTAGCATAGGTGATGTAACGACTCCACATATATTTTTTGGACAGTATAAGCTTGGGAAAGCACCATGCCTAGGGCCGGTAGAGAGATAATGATTAATGGCAGTCACTGTGTCAGTGGCTGGTGGGCCAAGTGTACTGTTGTGCATGAAATCTAGTAGAAGTTCATTACAATTGCTTAGTCTAGCTATGTGTAGTATAGGAATGGCATATGCCATGTAATAAATAAGAACATGATTGGTATTTTAACACCCTTTAGAGTTAAGGACTAGCGTGGCTACCATACCACTATCGTGGGTTAGGAGACATGTCTCTTGTCCTTGGTTAGTTGGAGGGGAGCGTCACCTGCTCACCGAGAGTGATGCATTATCACACGAATGATTTAGGGTAGACAGATCGTTCATATAATATAGGAAATGCCTTGCGTGGCTAATGATCCACTATTGTAGGGTTAGGAGGTATGTCTCCTGTCTTTGTTTGATTGTAGGGACATGACATCTGCTCGCCAACGGTGATGTACTATCACGCCGGTAGTCTAAAATAGTCGAATCATCCAAGTAGTGTAGGAAACGCCTTGTGTGTCTACAATACCACATCGTAGGGTTAGGAGGCGTGTCTCATATCCTTGTTTGGTTGGGGGGACATGTCACCTGCTCACCAAGGGTGACGCACAATCACGCGGGTGGTTTATGTATAGTTTGTAAAGTAGAGTTAGCACATGTGGTTATTGCAGCACTCATCGTGTGGTTAGGAGGTGTGTCTCATGTCCTTGTTTGGTTGGGGGGATGTGTCACTTGCCTACCGAGGGTAATGTATGGTCATGTGAGTAACCTTATGCAGTCTTGTAATGGTTTAATGATTGAAATCATCTTGCGTGGCTATGCCATAACTGATGACCAGACCTTTGGGCTTGGGGATGAATTTGAGTCCATAACCCATGTTAGTCAGGTGATAGATTGGTGCTTGAAACTAGCAAGTTAATGGATCCCAAATGTATTAGACTGGAATGACATATAAAATAAGAAGTTTCTCAAGTTGATAAGTTGATTAGCATGCCACTAGATGTGAAATTATTTTAGTTAATAGGATTAGGGAAGGTGGTTTATTCAAACTTATAGCATGCGAGATACAATATGACCACTGCATACAGAGGCATGGGTGACCTCGCATCATACGTGGATAGGGGTCATAACATCGCATATGAAGATTGAATATACCACCTAGCCCTAACCCTCTTTATGGAAAAGCTTTTAAGTTTTAAGGACTGGCATGGCTGATCACAGGCCTTCGAGCCTGGGACTTTAATCGGTATACCAAAAATAAGGTAGAAGCTATCATCCTTCCCTACTTTCTCGGAATATGGCCATATACCAATATGAGTTGAATGGAGTTACGGTCATTACATAGTTTCCACATTGTCCCCCCCCCCCCCCCCCCCCCCCCCTTCATTCACTTAGAAGCGTGAACGAGGTATTGACCCTAGTGTCAGTGAGTTGGGGACACTACCAATAGACGATGAAAGTCTAACTCGTAATATCGCAATGCCAGTGACTAGTGTAGAGTTAATGACCCCGGCAAATGACAGTGTACTGGTTTGGTGGGTGGGAAGTTAGGCTCATGTAGACCCTTGAGCTTGCGTGGCTGGGGTAGAGTCTAAAATTAGTCATTGTCTATTACAGTAGCCTATACAAGCTATGTAAGGTACGATGGTGATTTATGCCATATGTTAGTAATGAATCCTATTTAAGCACCGAGTCGTGTGTTAACAGACTTCTAGTTTGGGCTACAAACAAACCAAGTTGTTCGTGAGCGGCTCGCAAACAAGCTCGATAAAAGCTCATTCGATCTCGTTCGGTTACTAGTCAAGCCAAGCCCAAACCTAGAGTTTAGGCTCGTTGAATAAATGAGCCAATTAAGCTCAAGCATAACCAAAGCTCGGCTCGGTTAGGCTCGCAAACATGCTTGTTTAAGGCTTGTGAATAAGCTCGTGAGTAGGCTCATGAATAGGCCTAACATATATAGCCCATGCTTTTGATTGATTTTGAAGTTCGGGAACAAGCTCGATAAGGGACCGTTCAATCACTAATTGAGTGAATCCTAGCTTGAAGTTTAGGCTTGTTTAATAAACGAGCCAAGCTCAAGCAGACCAAAACTCGGCTCGACTTGGCTCAATTATTAAAGAAGCCAAGCTCGAACCTGAAGCTTAGGCTCATTTACTAGACGAACAAGCTCAAACAGACCAAAGCTCAGCTCAGCTCGGTTACAGCCCTACTTCTAGTAGACTGTTAGGGCGACTCTCACTGAGTTCTTTGGTCTTTCTATATCTTTCTAAGTGAATGGAGTTAGGGTCATTCCCTAGTCTTCATGTTGGTCTCCTCGGATACTTAGATGTGTGATCAAGGTATCGGCCCAAGTATAGGTGAGATAGTGACACCACATTTGGTCGATAAAAGTCTAACTCGTAATATCACATGGCCAGTGTACATGGCTAGTATAGAGTCATGACCGACAATAATACCAATTTGAGGAATAAACTATATAAATAAATGACGGGCAAAATTTATCTTTTAATAAACAACTGTCAATTCATATTTTTTAGTAGACTGATCGAAAACGATATATTGAAAAACGACGGTCATTGTCCGTCCTTTTTCAACAGTATTGGTGTAGTTTAGTCCCTTCGGGGGCAGGACTCTCTGACGAGCACCTTATGACTCGAGCTTGCACCTTAGGCATTCGGTCGATCAGAGCAAAAAAGAATTAACTAAACATTGGAGAAGTGTTTCCTTTTACAAAACAAAGATAATCATTTCACACCCAGGGTTTCTCGCTGCAAAGAAAAATCCGGAGCGCAACAGGCATAGTAACCGATTGAAGTGACGTGTCGCACATCCGATGGCTAGAATGCATACATCGGTTCGAGTCCGATGAAGTCGCTACCCACATAAGTCGTTAGGCAATCAAAGTTTTTGGAATGCATGGTGCAAATCAACTGATACCCAAAGTATTATCACTATGCATTGTCCTTAACTATAAATAGAAAAGTGACATGACTCAAAAGGGCAAAGACAGAACTCGGAAAAGATTCTTCATTTTTATGTTTTATTGGTTAGGGCAAATTACATAAACCTCCCTTGAACTATTGGGGTAGTTTCATATTGCCCTTCACTATCTTTTTTGAACAAATAGACCCCCAAATTATGCAATGTCAACAAGTTGACCCCTCCATTATTTTTCACCATCAGATTTGACGGAAATGATTGACGTGGCCAATATTAATATTTTTTCTTTTGATATTACCATTCTCTCTCTCAGGCGGCCCGACCACCACCACCTCTCTCCTCCTTCCCAACCTCGCCACCTCAAGCCACTGTCACTGATCGCCGACGACATTCCAACGAATCCCTGGGTCACTAACCCCCTTCATTATTTGTTTGTATTATATCAACATAAAATAAGTTGTAATAGTGTCATTACCAGGGTCGTACCCAACCCGATCCGAGAAAATTTGTGTTGGGTTCATTAAACTGGGTTAGGGTTAGGCTTGGGTTTTCTTAAGCTGAGGTTGGGTTGGGTTGGGTTGGGTTAGGGTTGACATTTTACATCTTATGATTGGGTTAGGGTTGACCTCAACCTGATCTAGCCTGAACCGACTCGTAGCCCATGTTGAGACTAGAGAACTTATGATCTTGTAGATGGAGAGGAATTGGGATCCCTGGGTCACTAACCCCCTTCACTTCGGATCCCCCGGCCCAACCTTATGATCCTTTCTTCTTTGGATGAGATCTCCGGGTTAGTACCTCACTAGTTAGCGTGCAGAGCACAAGATAGATCAAGATTCAAATCATCACCTTAGATAAACATGCCATAAACATGGGTGATAAGCCAGCACACTAAGATAGGAGAAAAACCTATGAGATTCGATGTTGAATTGGTAAAAAAAAAAAAAATATATGTGTGAGGATTTCAAATGTTTAATGATACATCTAAACTGTTTATGAAAGAATAAAGAGTAATCCGATTATACTTTACATATTGCCACGATCCGTGCATTACTTTCATACCTTTTTTACATATAATCAGACTGTTTTTTGTTTTCATTCATATTAGGGAACTGTCTAGATGTCTCACTCAGAATCTTCAGCGAAATTCCCACACAACAAAAAAAATTCTGTATAATTTGGTGGCAAGCACTTTTGACGCTGTGTAGGCGCCGCAATCGAATGCTAGTTTACGTCGCATCAGCGGTAACAAGGAGCTAAACCTTAGCCATCTCTTGTAAAAGTAAAAATAATAAAGGTTTAATTTTACAAAGGAGTAGAGACATCATTATTTTGAGCCCAAATACAACTAAAAACTTCACATAATGGACCAAAAAATTTGGGATAACTCTGTTTCCCGCCACATCCTTCCATGGGGCTCCCATCCCCTTACAAAAAAAAAACCGTTACATTTTTTTCACAAAACTGATGCAACCAAAAGCCAAAACGACTTCACGAAAGGTGGGGGAAAATACCAAAACGCCACGTCATCCATTTACAGAATGGAGAGAGATTCCGTTTCAACCGTTACGGAAAAAGGGGGAGAGAAACCCCACAAAACCACCGTCCCTTTCCCAAAAAATAAAAAAGGGGGGGGGGGGGAACCCGGTTTAGCTCCCACGGGCCCAGCTCAGAACTCACGGGGGTCGACGAAGATGGAGGCGCCGGGCGGCGACTTGGTCCAGTCCCCGACGGCGCCGTCGCTGTAGTCATCCGCGAGGCGCTTCAGGCACCACAGGTCCTCCGCGCACGACAGCCGCCGCCAGTGGGGGATCCCTTCCCGGAGCGGCTCGCAGCTCGCCACCTCCGCCGCCACCACCCCGCACCGCCCATCCCGCGCCAGGTTGTGCGCGTGCCGGCACAGAGCGCGCACCAGCCCCGCCGCCCCGGGCCCCTCCCCGCCCACCCCGTACATCAGGTACAGCCCGAACGGCCGGAAGAGGTCCGGAACCGACGGGATCCGCAGCCACGGCAGCGCCCGGTCCGCCGCACGGGAGGCCCACGCCAGCCCCCGCCGCAGCCGCGACGCGCCCCGGACCTCCAGCCGGAACACCGACTTGCAGTCCCACACGCTCGCCACCGCCCACGACTCCGGCGGGTGGGCGAGGAAGGCGCCGACATCGGCCGGGAATGCGTACTCGTCGGGGACGGCGAGGAAGGTGCCGAGGGAGAGGGGGTTGCGGAGGACGGCGTCGATGTCGCGGGGGAAGAACTCGACGGTGGAGAAGAGGCGGCGGTAGAGGAGCTCGGCGTCGGCGGGGGCGAGGCGGATTAGGGCGGTGCTGCGGGAGATGGGGAGGCTGTGGGCGAAGACGGGGTGGACGAGGATGGAGGGCGTGCGGAACTTTGAGTAGCCGCACCGCCGGGTGAAGAGGCGGACCGACGCCTCGTTGTCTTTGTCCGTCGCCATGTACGCGTACTCCGCCCCCGTCTCTCGAAACCACTCCTCCATCCGCCCCACCAGCTTCAGCCCGATCCCCATCCGCCTTTACCAACAAAGAACCAATAATTCATCAACAAGATCATCAAATCAGACGGCCATAATCTAAAGTCGACCAGTTGGCGTTGTACCGGTGTGAGGGGGAGACGCGGAGGCCAAGGATGTATCCGACCTTGGTGTAGATGGGGGCGGCGGCCGGTGGAGCGGGGTGCTTGGCGGTGGCGGCTCCTCCGCCGCTACGGTGGGTCTTCTTGCCGCAGGTGACGCTCTTGACGCAGCCCCTGATGAGGCCCACGATCTCTTTCTCCACCCCACTCACCGTTTCGGCAACCTTTTTTTTTTATCAAGAGGAAAAAGATCAGTAAAGACGTAAGAAAAAGATAACAAAGAAAAGTTAGAGAGAGAGAGAGAGAGAGAGAGAAAGAGAGAGAGAGGGAGAGAGAAGCGGAGGCTGACCAGCATGAGGAAGGCGGGGGAGTGGCGGACGCGGCTGACGGGATCGCCGAGGAGGTCGGTGAAGAGGGACATCTTCCCGCTGGGTCCCACCTCGCACGCCCGGTCCACCGCCTCCGCCCCCGGCCGGTCCCTCTCTGCATCGAACTCCCTCACAACCATCTCCACCACCTCTTCCATCTCTCTCTCTCTCTCTCTCTCTCTCTCTCTCTCTCTCTCTCTCTCTCTCTCTCTCTCTCTCTCTCTTAATGAAACTGGAGGCAACAAGCGATCATTGCTCCTCCTCCCCGTCCCACTTTCTCTCTCTACCGTTTTCTTCGGGGTTATCTCCCTCTACGCCCCCTACCACACAAGCCTTGGAATCACGTGTGAGGCGAGCCAAAGCTAACGAGAAAGCAATCGAGAAAGCATGGGACGAAGACCCATCTCTCCTAGCCTTCACTCCCAACTGTTTCGTTCTCTCACACCCTCCACTCCTCTCTCTCTCTCTCTCTCTCTCTCTCTCTCTCTCTCTCTCTCTACTCTCCTTGGCTGGTGAGTAATATATGATTGGGTCTTCAATGGGAGCTAGGGGTGAGGGGGTATAAATACCCATTTCTTTTCGGGTGGTGGGGTTTCTGATGAGGGCCCTCACTTTCTCTCTCTACGTAGTATAGAGAGAGAAAAAGAGGATTGTGTAGCATAATGACCACCAAAAACAGAGGGGGTGGAATCGTAGGTTTAGAGAGAGAGGGAGAGGGGGATGCTGTAGAGTAGAGAGAGAGAGAGAGAGAGAGAATGGTGTAGTGTAGAGAGAGAGAGAGAGAGAATGGTGTAGTGTAGACAAACGGCGGCTCTGGCTGCGCTTTGTGGTTAATTTTTAATGATTAAGATCTACGGACGAGATGGAGGGGCACCCCCATGATGACCACAACCACATCCCCAATCATTTATTGCGAACCTCTACTTAACGCGTGTCGGGTGAACCCACATCGCCACATCCCTTGATTGAGATTGATACATCCGATCCCCATGTACCGGCCATATATTCAATTATTGGGTAATTACACTTTGCCCCCACAAGTTTAACTCAAAAGCATTTGACCCACCTGTAGTTTATTTTCTTCCAAATCGCACCCTCAAGCTTGAAATGTTAGCGCAAAAGTACCTTTTGTCAACTAATTGATTTCCTCATTTGATAATTGTTCCGAAAAATTTATTCATACCCAAAACTATTTCATACTTCGCATATCCCGTTTTCTTACCAAAACTCACCATGACCCCCTTGCGATTGTCAGCAGCCACTGTATAGACCTTTTCGGTTACCTCTCTGTCCTCCAACGCCCCCTCTGTTTCCTCTCTGATAATATTGTGCAACCTCGTCGTCCTCATGCTAGACAACATCATCAACTACCTCGAGGATAACTCGGTCGCCAACCTCCGCTTCCTCTCCGCCATCAAGTCCGACCCCTTTCCCCTCGACAGTGGCCTCCTCGACTTCACCCAAGATCGAAACCAAGTGCCAACGCCTCCTCCGACCACACCTGAGGGGTGGGAAACGATTTTTGGGAGGAAACATGGTATGCGTAATAGTTTTGGGGTATAAATAATTTTTTTCAATTTTTATCTAATCAAAATTAAATTGGAGAGGGGCAAAATGTAGTTTTTTTAATTATAAGGTGTTGAGTGTATTCGACTTTGCCCAAGATCGAATCCGAGTTCCAACGCCTCCTCCGACCACACCTGAGGGGTGGAAATCGATTTTTGGGAGGAAACATGGTATGCGTAATAGTTTGGGTTTTTTTTCAATTTTAATCTGATCAAAACAGAATTGGAGGGGGTAAAATGTAGTTTTTTTAACTATAGGGGGGTTGAGTGTTTTCGAGCTAAACTTCAGGTGAGAAGGGGGGGAGTGTAATTTACCCTTAATTATTAGACGGAAGATAGTAAAGATTACATCCAAAAGAGTGCATAAATCTAAAAGGAGCGTAGCTTTATGCATCCCCTTTCGATCTGTCCTCATCATTTACTCTACATCATAAACTAGCCTCCACGGGGCTTCAACCCACCCGCCGCCGGACGTGGCCACGTGGCTCGACGGCCGCCACCGGGTCGGCGGCGGCGATTAACTGCCCGCCATCATTTCCCTCCCCTCTGCTGTTCCGGAATCCCAGAATAGTAAATGGGGCGCCGCGCGGTGTTGCGTGCCGCCGGGTGGTCCCACGCCACCTCGTCGGAAGGATAGGATGGCTTTCTTAGTGGGGCTCCGACTTGGATACGCTGCAACCGCGGCGCATCGGAACGGGGGTCGGTTCCGTCGCCATCAGGCCGTTGGCCGGAGCCTCCGGGAAACGGGTGGCGAAGAACTGCGGCCGGAAAGTCGTTTCGGACGGGGACCCCTTCATCCCCCAATGTTCATTTATTCGACGGTCATGATCCTCCGGCTCACCTACCGGATTGTGCCCATAGAATGCTACATGACCCCCAAACCTTATTCTATTCCATTTAGTATACTAAGGTAGAACAAACAATCATTCCTTAATTTTGTGCATAATCTTCCTTCCTCGATTCTTAATCAAGTGTAATAAATAAATTATGTAAGCACCAATCACGCAAGATCCGCAGTTTCACGGTAACTCCTCATGATCGTGGTTTGTTTCAATAAATCGTACAAAATCCCGAAACGGACATGGCGGTCGCGATCATGAGCAGTGCGAAGCATTTCCACCGACATCGGTTCGATTGTTCAATTCTTGAGGGTTTGGAGCTAGCTAACACTCGAATCGCAAGAGTTTAGAAGTTTGCAATCATTCCCTCTTCGTAGAAGGGAGCCCATATGTCCCCGGATGTCGATCATAATCAAGAAGTTGGTTTTAATACGCAAAGTATGATGAGAACGTATGTGGGGTCAATAAAATTTTTATATGATGAGGACAACGAGAAGGTGACATCGATGATGGTCATCGATCTTCTACCACGCATCGGAAATGGATGTAGTGCCAATGTCAACTTGGTTGACTGGCATGTCGGATGTTCGAGATGGCAAATCCACATCGAGTTTGATGCACCACTCTCTCCGACATACCGAATTGTTCACTACGAGTTAAGCGCAATGACCAAATAAGATGGTTATGGAGGGTCCTTACGGTGTTTTGAGTCATGTGTACAATGTCTACAACTTCGTGGCATTAACAAGTAACAAAAATCATTGGTATGATCAATAATAAGCATAAAAAAAAACACAAATCTTTCTCTATTGATATGTATAAAAAAAAAACATACACACACACACGCACACAAATATTTCACTTTGGAAATGTGGAAAAGCTTATGCATATACGTTTCTTAACTATCGATGATGGTTGCTTGCTTCTAGGGGGACAATGGACTCCAAAAACGTAAAAAATCGACACAAACCTTGCCCAAAACATCGGATATGGATACAGATTTTGTACCCGAAACAAGATTTGGATAGGGTCTGTGTATAAGATTTCTACCCAATTAACTTTCAGGTATGGGTATATGTGTACCTCAGTATCCACACCTGAAACCCGATTGCCCCTCAACTTATGTACACTAGATAATACAGTTCGACTCCAAACTCATTGTCATATACCCAAATTCTAACTGAACTTGTATCCCTGCCCAAACTTATACTAAACTAAAACCACTGTAATAAGAAACCAAAAGAGCTTATTAACACTGTATTATGATACCATGATTTTTTTCCTCAAGCAATTACATATTTGATAGAGAAAGGAGGTAAAATTATACCCAATTCATACCCGAAACCTGAATGGGTATGGGTCAGGTATGGTTCCTCTTCTACGCAAATGGTATGGGTTGGATATGGATCCTGCCACACCTGATTGAATGGGTATGTATAGGGTCTGATCATAACCCGACCAATTGCCACCCCTACTTGCATCGGAGATGTTGTTGAGTAAGATATGGTCTAGGGCTTGTAAAAACCATGGTTGATTAATAAATGAGTTGATATTTATATTAGAATAGCTTAATTGGTACGTATTATACGTGTTCTATATACTGAACTGAAAAGAGCCATGGTTGTATAGTGGTTCATCTGAGTGGGAGACTTAGTTGATTAGTACTATTAGCCTAAATTGTTCGCAGTTCTGATTAGGGTTGGTCGCCCTATCAAGTTAAGCTGTTGGAATGATAGAGCATGGGTTTCTCCACCATGGTCATTGCCAAGCATAGTGTCTGTGGCTGAACAGAACCAACACGGTGCACAGATCAGTGAGCAGACACCGGTGCACATAGCCGTGTTTCTGCTTAGGGCAATAGGTCCTAAACCCTGAGGAACCATGACCGGTGGACTAACCAGTTTGGGTAACTTTGGTTCACCAACGTGTGAGGGATCTAACCATGACCCAATACCACGGTGCGCTGGGTTGCCGGGCTGGCGTTGCATCGGCATGCCACTCCTGCAGGCTATTCACATCCCCATTGGGAGGTGTGTTCCTTGGTCTGACATACACCGTACTAAAACCAGGCCTGGTGGTTAACAGTTGAGCTGTTAGACCGAATCCGGTTGTTTGGCCAAAATGATCGGAGGTACGATGTGTTAATCAACCTAGAAGGAACCTAGTCATATGGTCACTTGAGTCTGACGGTGCTCTGCACCGCTCAAGTTGACACATGGCACCGAGTGAAGGGACATCTAATTATCTAACTAAGCGGAGAGCAGGGGTATGCGAGAGAGCTTAGTAAGTCTGGGAGAATTGGAGTGCAGCCTGCGTCGCACTCTGGGTGGCCACGCAGGTTAACCGGGACCTAGAGGATTGACAGAGACACTTGGATAGTGTGTCGATCGGGTCCGGTTGGAAGCCATGAATCCTAGTCCCTGAAGGTTCCACCTTATCCACGATCGTTACGGATCATAACTTTCTCCTTGTCTCACTGCACAATACGAGTTGAAGAAATAATGCCTTAATCGTCCTGTGTTCCGTGAGTGCATTGCACTAGGGCATGGTGGTTGCACAGGACTAAGTGTGTTCACTAGGGGGCAACCCCAGAGTAGTGTAGGGACACACGATGTTACCATAATGCCATGAGGAGTTCATTCTGTGTGTGTGTCGCACTAGAGCATGGTCTGTGTGTTTAGTGATTTTTACTATAGGGGCACCCCACGTTTTACTGAGGGCACCCCAGTATATAGTAAAAACACTATTCGTAACTCTATGGTATATTAAATAGGTATGGATGAGGTGCCCTAAGTGTTAGAGTACTTTATCATGCACTAAGATGGAGCATATATGCTTCGGTATGAGGTAGATGGCCACTAGATGCATGGGGGGCATTTTGGTCATTTCAAAATGTCCCGCATGCCCTAATGGCCGCCCCCCTCATTAGGAAAAATATGCATGGCCATCAAATCCATATTTAAAGGGTTTAATTCAGATTTGAAATGATTTGAATCTATTCCCTTTAATTGTAAAACCAAATATGGCAACTATACAATAGTAGGCATTTATTTTTAAGGATTTATGAGAGAGAGAGAAGGGGGAACAATTCATATGGACAAGGGGAGAGAGGGGCACGGTTTTCAAGACATATTAGGCAAGAAAAACTGAGTCTCATTCAGATTTTGAAGAGAAAGACCGATCTCTCTCTCCCTTGTGTTGGTTTTTGGCCTCCCTCTCTCTCTTGGGCACTCATCTCTCTCACTCTTTGGTTTTGACCTAAGTTGTGAAGAGAGAATCATCTTCATCTCATCTTCTTCTTCTCATAGAGTGTGTGTGATAAAGAAGAAGATAAAGCTTGCACTCTGAAGCACTCAGAGATTGGAGTGCAAGGATTCGGGTCGATTCGTGAGATCGGGTGTACCCGAAGAAGAACGAGGCTTCTCCCACACACATGGATACTTCCGTCATCATCAACTTGGAAGATTAACATCGCGGTGCTAAATCCCTCACGGAGGTATAATAAACAAAACCCTAGATCTATTGAATTGCATGCATAACATTTATGGTGTGTTTCGATAGATGACCATAGGGGTTCGTTTACATTTCATTTTAATCTTGCGCATATGATTGTTTCTTAAGAAAAATTTAAAAATGTATCGCACACCGTATCGATCCTAAGATCGAGTCCGGCTTCCGTTGCGTCTCTGATTTATTTCCAACAAATGGTATCAGAGCCATTTTCGGTGTGCGATTCACAAAAAAAATTTCTATGAATCGAATCAAATGCGTATTTGATGAATGAATGCATTCACCGGGGTTTGCATGCGCTAGATCATATATGCATATGTGTTGCATACTATGTTTTCCTGCAGGACGCCGCTAGAAAATAATAATTGTGATTGTTTGGTTTTGGGGGTCGGACCCCAAAAAATATGATTGCATTGTTAATTTTTTTATTCTTTCTGTGATGGATGGTTGTAAGGCCTAATGGGACAAGTACGTGAAGGTTGTTCCATGGCTTGGTTTTTCCCGGCCAATTATTTCTATTATTGTACTTCATTATTCTTTATCCTAGGAAAATGTGTATGAACAAACGATTGCTCGGAGCATACTAGATTTTTCAATTACAGGCTGAAGATTTGGAGGACAAGATCAGATGGAAAAATCCATTACCGGAAGACCAAATGTGGTGGGCCAAAGGAAGAGATATCCGGAAGATGCCATGAACGGAATCATCAGAGCATTGCTAGTCAGGTTCAGGGGTCAGACCTTGAACTTGATATCAATGAATGTTTATGTTTGATGGTAGTTGGATATTTTCTAAGACCCCGGTGAAATTATATATTCTAATGCTGTAGGTATTAGATTGTGGGATGCCCTTTCCCCACTGTGTGTGGGATGCCTTTTCCCCACTTGGTCCCTGCGACCATTAGGTTAGATCTCCATTTAATGACACCCGTAGTTTAATTTGTGTTTAATGATAGCTGGATCCCATAACACTCGGTTATGCCACTGTTAGGTCGAGGTTCGACGGAGGTTGTCGAATGTCCCTAATTGGTTTGACATCGAAACCAATAGTGATGTGGTGATCATCTATGACATCAAACATCAAGTTGCATACGAGGAGTCATACTAATGGGAGACCTTTCCTTGTATATCTAGACCATAGGCTAGGCTCTAGAGCACAAAGGGTAATGATCATTTTATTTAGTATCGAAGGCTTGGAAAGTACGTAATGTGATTCTCGGGAGAAAGGTGACAACTGAGTATCCACGGGATAGGGACTATGGTCCTCTCCAAGTCTATCTATACTTCATAAGAGATCTTAACTCTAGTGGGAGCACGGTATGACCAGGGTCTAGGTCTAGGTTGTCGCAACCTAGGATCTAAAATACTTGCATTGAAATAACCCTCACAATAATTAAGGGATGTGTAAGAGGACTCAGTGTGAGTACCCCTGGCCTCCATGGCTATCTGCTGAATTTTCGGGTGATAGGGTATGGCTCAACACCCCCCTCGGGTGAGTTATTTTCTGTCATGCCGGAGGCTTAGCAGTCTCCTTCGGGATATGGTGGTCACAATGCCAGGAGAGAAGGGCTTTTCCCGCCCTCGCGAGGGCCGCATGAACTCCCGTGTTATGATTGCCTAGGCTTGTGGGTAAGCATCCGGAGCACCCGTGAGGCTACCCGTTGCGTCGCATGGAGATCATGGGGGGCTGGCCAAAAGAAAACCATGGTCCATTATAGCCCATCTGTGGCAGATTTGGATTGGGTCCGAGAGACCTGCTATGAGCGGAGGTTGCTGCACACTGCCCCCTCGGGCGGGTATATCCGAATTCGAGATCTCATATACATGGTAAAATTGATCCATAGATATGTCTCCGCTTTGAGGGTAGCGTTGACATTTGGATATAATTTGACTCATTTTAAATTTCAGATGACCAAACTAGACCCCTTATCTGCCATCCTAAATGATAACAAGCTTACGGGTCCTAACTATAAGGACTGGAAACGCAACCTCATGCTTGTTCTTAGGATCGATAAACACAACATGGCCCTAACCACTCAGGAACCGAACCTACCGGATCCAGATGCCACTGAGGCAGAGACCAAGGATTTCTCCGACTGGCGAGATTATAATGAGATGTGCAAGTGCTATATCATAGCTTCCTTGCAGACAACTCTATAGAAGCAAGTCGAAGAAATGCCTGATGCTTCTGATATGATGTTATACCTCAAAGAAATGTTTGAGGGGCATAGCCGCGTAACGTGCTACCTCACAATAAAAAAGCTCGTTAGCACTAAGATGTCTGAAGGGACGCCTGTCCGGGAACACATGCTGAAAATGCTTGGGTTCCAGAACGAACTGGCTACCATGAACATTGTGCTGGATAACGAGGTTATGACTAATATCTTCCTTGCATCTTTGTCTGGAGCCTTTGAAGGCTTTGTCACTAACTTCAACCTTAACAAATTGGAGATGACAAATGCAGAGCTTCTTGGAGCTCTCCAGGCAGCAGAAGACGGGTTCAAGGTTAAAGGTGAGGCATTAAGTGCTAAGCGCAGGGCTGCTCTGAAGGCTAAGAAGCCTATGAGCAAGAAGCCTAAGAACAAGAAGCTGAAGGCAGGGCCTCTGCAGAGCCATGTGGGGACCTCTAAGTCAAGAGATATGAAGTCACCAAGCATGAAGTGCTTCAGATGTGGCGAAAAGGGCCATTGGAAAAAGGACTGCACAAAGCCTCAGGGTGCTGGGACAGGTAATTCTCAGCTACTTGTAGTTGAGTCACTTCTTTCAAGTAGCAGTTCTTTTGCATCTTGGATTGTGGATTCTGGTTCCACTGACCATGCCTGTAACTCTTTACAGGGGTTCCAGGTAAGCAGAAGGCTACTTGATGAGGAAGTGGTCCTGAGCATGGGGACTGATGCTGTTGCAATCGCAGAAGCAGTTGGAGATGTTTATTTATCATTTTCTAATGAAAAAACTTTGATTTTAAGAGACGTATTATATGTACCGTCTTTGAGACGTAATCTAATTTCTGTTTCTTCTATGGTGAATGATGGTTATTCAGTTTTTTTAATACATCTGGTGTGTCTATTAGAATGAATGGAACTTTCATTATTAGAGGAATAGTTCAGAACAGTCTCTATATTCTAAGTCCTAAATTAGAGAAAGAAAACATAACCGCTTTGAATATTAACTCATCTAAATGTAAGAAACCTTCAGAAAATCTAACTCTATTATGGCATCTAAGACTTGGACATATTGCCTCAGATAGAATTCATAGGTTGGTCAAGGCCGAGCTTCTGGAAATAGATCCCTCGGAGATCCTTCCAACCTGTGAGTCTTGTCTGGAGGGCAAAATAACCAAGAGAGCTTTTAAAGCCAAAGGGAATAGGGCCACAGAGATATTAAAGTTAGTTCATTCTGATGTATGTGGACCCTAAGCGTCCAGGCGATAGGAGGCCATGAGTACTTCATCACGTTTACTGATGATTACTCAAGATATGGCTATATCTACCTAATGCATCGAAAGTCTGAGTCCTTTGACAAGTTCAAAGAATTTAGAGCCGAAGTTGAAAAGCAGACTAGTAGATATGTGAAAGCCCTTCGATCTGATCGAGGATGTGAGTACCTATCGGACGAGTTCCTTGGGTATCTTAGAGACAGTGGGATTGTATCCCAGTTAACTGCTCCAGGTACACCACAACAGAATGGAGTTTCTGAGAGAAGAAATCGGATCTTGTTGGACATGGTCCGTAATATGATGAGTTATGCTAGTTTACCGACCATGTTTTGGGGATATGCCCTATTAACAGCAGCTTATATCTTAAACCATGTCCCATCTAAATCAGTGCATCTAACTCCTAGAGAACTGTGGTCAAAGCGAAAGCCTACACTGCAGCATTTCAGAATATGGGGATGTCCTGCATATGTGCGAAAGGACAAGAGGGATAAGATGGAGACTAAGTCTAAGGTATGTCTGTTCATAGGCTATCCTAAAGAAACAAAAGGTGGTATATTCTATGATCCTGAGGATAAGAAGGTACTCGTTTCTACGAATGCCATCTATCTAGAGCAGGACTATATTATGGACCACAACCAACCAGTAAGGTAGTTCTCGAAGAGCTACTGGGTACTGGTGGAGGTAGCACATCCGGTAACATAGAGGGAAGAGGTAACATTGAAACTAGTATACCAGAGACTGTAGAAACGAATCGCTCAGTACCACCATTACCTCGTCGCAGTGGGAGACAAATCAGAGCTCCTAGAAGATACTATAGAGAGACTTTATTAGTCGATCCAGAGATTCAGGAGGATGATCCCTTGAGCTATGATGAGGCGATGAAATCTTCTGACAGTTCTGATTGGCAAAAAGCCATAGAGGCAGAAATTACATCTATGTCCCAAAATAATGTCTGGACACTTATTGCACCATCACCCAATATTAAACCTATTGGGTGTAAGTGGGTGTTCAAAAAGAAAAGAGGACTCGATGGTTCCATTGAGACTTATAAAGCTAGATTAGTTGCCAAGGGTTTTACCCAACGAGAAGGGATCGATTATGACGAGACATTCTCACCGGTAGCTATGCTTAGGTCTATTCGAATCCTCTTATCCATCGCAGCCCACTATGATTGGGAGATCTGGCAGATGGATGTCAAGACAGCTTTCCTCAATAGGGATTTGGAGGAAGATATATATATGATGCAGTCTCCAGGTTTTGAGTCAGTAGGTCAGAAAGATCTAGTTTGCAAACTTCAGAGGTCCATCTATGGACTGAAATAAGCATCCAGAAGTTAGAATATCCGTTTTGATCAGACAATCCGCTCATACGGATTTGATCAAAATGAGGATGAATCTTGTGTGTACAAAAGAAGTGATAATACTACAGTGATATATTTAGTACTTTATGTAGATGATATACTACTGATTGGAAATGACATAGGAACATTATCTACGGTAAAAGTTTGGTTATCCTCGCAATTCGACATGAAAGACCTAGGTGAGGCGAGTTATGTTATGGGGATTAAGGTAACTCGAGATCGACAGAATAAGATTCTCTCACTCTCACAAACTGCTTATATAGATAAGATACTGGCCAGATTCAGCATGCAGGACTCCAAGAAGGGTTTCTTGCCATTCAGATATGGCTTGAAATTGTCTAAGGATCAATGTCCTAAGACACCTGATGAGAGGTAGAAATGCAAAAGATACCTTATGCTTCAGCAGTGGGTAGTCTAATGTATGTCATGCAGTGCACGAGGCCAGATATCTGTTTTGCAGTAGATGTGATGGATCGGTTTCAGTCGAATCCGGGTCACACTGGACTGCTGTAAAGAGTATACTCAAGTACCTTCGTCGTACGAGGGATTATGAGTTAGTCTACACTTCACAGGACTTGACGCCGATTGGATACACGGATGCTGACTTTATGTCAGATGTGGAATCTAGAAAATCGACTTCAGGTTATGTTTTCATGTTAAGAGGAGGAGCAGTAAGTTGGCGGAGTGTGAAGCAAGGTTGCATCGCAGACTCCACCACTGAAGCTGAGTACGTCACAGCGTGCGAGGCTGGAAAAGAGGCGGTGTGGCTCAAAAAGTTCTTATTGGACTTAGGGTGCGTACCAGAGGCTCAGTCACCTATTGTCCTTTATTGTGACAATAGTGGAGCGGTAGCACAGACCAAGGAGCCAAGACACCACCAGAAGGGGAAACATATCGAACGCAAGTTCTACTTGATTCGGTAGTTTCAGAAGGAAGGGCAAGTAGCGGTGACCAAAATAGCGTCTGCAGACAATGTTGCTGATCCCTTTACAAAGGCGATTTCTACAAAGGCGTTTGAGCAGCATGTAGAAGCTATGGGAGTCAAAACCGTTTTTCCTCGTTAGACCAAGTGGGAGATTGTTGAGTAAGATATTGTCTAGGGCTTGTAAAAACCATGGTTGATTAATAAATAAGTTGATATTTATATTAGAATAGCTTAATTGGTGCGTATTATAAGTGTTCTATATACTGAACTGAAAAGAGCCATGGTTGTATAGTGGTTTATCTGAGTGGGAGACTCAGTTGATTAGTACTATTAGCTTAAATTATTCGCAGTTCTGATTAGGGTTGGTCGCCCTATCAGGTTAAGCTGTTGGAATGACAGAACATGGGTTTCTCCACCATGGTCATTGCCAAGCACAGTGTCTGTGGCTGAACAGAACCAACACGGTGAATAGATCAGTGAGTAGGCACCGGTGACATAGTCGTGTTTCTGCTTAGGGTAATAGGTCCTAAACCCTGAGGAACCATGATCGGTGGACTAACCAGTTTGGGTAACTTTGGTTCACCAACGTGTGAGGGATCTAACCACGACCCAATACCACGGTGCGCTGGGTTGCCGGGCTGGCGTTGCATCGGCATGACACTCCTGCAGGCTATTCACATCCCCATTGGGAGGTGCGTTCCTTGGTCTGACATACACCGTACTAAAACCAGGCCTGGTGGTTAACAGTTGAGCTGTTAGATCGAATCCGGTTATTTGGCCAAAATGATCGGAGGTACGATGTGTTAATCAACCTAGAAGGAACCTAGTCATATGGTCACTTGAGTCTAACGATGCTCTCCACCGCTCAAGTTGACACATGGCACCGAGTGAAGGGACATCTAATTACCTAACTAGGCGGAGAGTAGGGGTATGCGAGAGAGCTTAGTAAGTCTGGGAGAATTGGAGTGCAGCCTGCGTCGCACTCTGGGTGGCCACGCAGGTTAACCGGGACCTAGAGGATTGACAGAGACACTTGGATAGTGTGTCGATCGGGTCCGATTGGAAGCCATGAATCCTAGTCCCTGAAGGTTCCACCTTATCCATGATCGTTACGGATCATAACTTTCTCCTTGTCTCACTGCACAATACGAGTTGAAAAAATAATGCCTTAATCGTCCTGTGTTCCGTGAGTGCATTGCACTAGGGCATGGTGGTTGCACAGGACTAAGTGTGTTCACTAGGGGACTACCCCAGAGTAGTGTAGGGACACACGATGTTGCCATAATGCCATGAGGAGTTCATTCCGTGTGTGCGTGTCGTACTAGAGCACGGTCTGTGTGTTTAGTGATTTTTACTATAGGGGCACCCCACGTTTTACTGAGAGCACCCCAGTAAATAGTAAAAACACTATTCATAACTCTTTGGTATGTTAAATAGGTATGGATGAGGTGCCCTAAGTGTTAGAGTATTTTATCATGCACTAAGATGGAGCATATATGTTCCGGTATGAGGTAGATGGCCACTAGATGCATGGGGGGCATTTTGGTCATTTCAAAATGTCCCACATGCCCTAATGGCCGCCCCCCTCATTAGGAAAAATATTCATGGCCATCAAATCCATATTTAAAGGGTTTAATTTAGATTTGAAATGATTTGAATATATTCCCTTTAATTGCAAAACCAAATATGGCAACTATACAATAGTGGGCATTTATTTTTGAGGATTTATGAGAGATAGAGAAGGGGGAACGGTTCATATGGACAAGGGGAGAGAGGGGCACGGTTTTCAAGACATATTAGGCAAGGAAAATCGAGTCTCATTCAGATTTTAAAGAGAAAGACCGATCTCTCTCTCCCTTGTGTTGGTTTTTGGCCTCCCTCTCTCTCTTGGGCACTCATCTCTCTCACTCTTTGGTTTTGACCTAAGTTGTGAAGAGAGAATCATATTCATCTCATCTTCTTCTTCTCATAGAGTGTGTGTGATAAAGAAGAAGAGAAAGCTTGCACTCCGAAGCACTCAGAGATTGGAGTGCAAGAATTCGGGTCGATTCGCGAGATCGGGTGTACCCGAAGAAGAACAAGGCTTCTCTCACACACGTGGATACTTCCGTCATCATCAACTTGGAAGATTAACATCGCGGTGCTAAATCCCGCACGGAGGTATAATAAACAAAACCCTAGATCTATTGAATTGCATGCATAACATTTATGGTGTGTTTCGATAGATGACCATAGGGGTTCGTTTGTATTTTATTTTAATCTTGCGCATATGATTGTTTCTTAAGAAAATTTTAAAAATGTATCGCACACCGTATCGATCCTAAGATCGAGTCCGGCTTCCGTTGCGTCTCTGATTTGTTTCCAACAGATGTTGCGTTGATGAAATTAAGAACAAAGTGAGAAGCCATGGTCAAGAAAGGGAAAGCATTATGCTCTGTGTTTGTGGATCTTGTTTGGATTGTAATGACCAACATGCACACTCATTGTTAGTGTAATCAGTTTACCAAAGAAAAAAGAAAAAAGAAAAACACCTCTCAGTGTTTTAAGATAAGTACCAAGGAATGAAAATGTCTTCTAATTAGCTCATTTACGTACTATCCCTATCCTCATTTTCCTCACGTAAATAATCCTCCGTTATATTTGTAATAAAAGCCTTTGCTGTGGGTACCAAAATTTGCGGCGTCAATTAGAGATGGATACGTCGATGGATGATTGGTTTGTTGGAAAGAGATCCGAAGTTGAAAACGAAGATGCACATTGGTAGTCATGCACACGACTTGGGAGAGTAGCGCGCACAACCTAAAGCCCGAGAATGTCGACGCGTCTTTTATCAAAAAGACAAACTGCTTACAGATAGTCGTGCGCATGACCTGGGAGAGTCGTGCTCACGACCTGGAGGCCGAGTTTCTTGACACATCTTTCTTCGAAAAGACAAAACTGTTTACAAGCAGTTGTGCGCACGACTTTCCCAGGTCGTGCGCACGACTTTCCCAGGTCGTGCGCACGACTGTGCCAGGCAACACGAGTCAACCCAAGTCATACACGGTTTGAGTTAATTTTGGGGGCTATTTTGAGAGGAATTTTGGGATTGAGATTTTGTAACCTATTCCCTTGATATATAAAGGGATCTAGGGTTTTTGCGAAGATATTTTTTAAAGAGAAGAACATTATTTTGTTTTGGAAGGAGAGATTGGAGAGCCGTTTTAAAGGGTTCTTATTGGAGGGTTCAATGAACTATTGTACGATCTTCTCTGATTAAAACTGGATCTCTTTTTTGGTGCCGTCGGTGGACGTAGGCAAAATTTTCGAACCACCTAAAATCTATGATGTTCTTTGTAATATGTGTTTTATTCTCTCCTTATTTGATTGCCTCGTATCTTTCAAGTATTTTGCTATTTGTGTCGTTTTGGGTGATCATGTGTGGTACCCGATTCTACTATGCACAACAAATTGGTATCAGAGAAAGGTTTGAGGATCATGGCAAATTCAGAGCTTCAATCTTCGATAAAATCGATTTAGCACGTGAACATCCATCAATCCAAATTTGATGTTGTGAAATTCTATGGCATAAATAATTTTGAAATATAGAGATGTGATGTTTTGGATGCCTTAAACGCACAGAATTTGGAGAAAACCCAGGAGTTGAAAGAGAAGCCAACATAAACCTCAGAAAAATGAGTAGAATAAGATGAATCGCAATACTTGTAAAGTTATCAGGTCCTGCTTGACACAGGATATCAAGTAATTATGATAAATGAGATATCTGCATAGATGATATGAAAAACTCTTGAGATAAAATATTTAACCAAGAGTGTTGAAAATCATCTTCATCTGAAGATAAGGCTTTATTGCTTCCAGATGAGGAAATGAGACTCCATCGGCGAGTATATGAATAATTTTACCAAGCTTCTTACTGATTTGACTAATATAGATAAAATCATCAAAGATTAAGATAGGGCGTTGATCTTATTAAGCTCTCTCCCTTATGATTATAAGCACTTTGTTATGACCCTGATCAATGAGAAGTCATTTTTGAATTATGAGGACGTGACTACAGCATTGGTCAATCATGAGTACAGAAGTCTTCATGGATCAACATTTGAGGCACTAACAGCATGTGGAATGTCTATGGATCGAAAGAGATCCAGTGGTAAAGGAAAGTTTCGATCGAAATCAAGAGGTCGTAGTTTGGGTAAAGATGAATGTGCATTTTATCGCGATATTGGGCATTGTAAGAAAGACTGTCCAAAGTTAAAAATAAGAATAAGGATAATAATTCTTCCGAAGTAAAATTGCACAGAGAACATATAATGATGATTCTTATTCTTCTAATTTTTCTTTATCAATTTTACCTATTATATGTTATTCCAATTCTAGCGAATGAATTTTCAATACTGGCGTATTTATCATGTTTGTCCCAAATGGAAATGGTTTGCTAGTTTTGAGAAGCTGGATATGGGCTCGGTCTTGATAGAAAATGATCAAGTTTGTCATATACTTAGGATAGGTACTATCCTTATCAAGATGTACGACGAGATGATAAGATAGTTAAAAGATGTTTGGTACGTTCCTGTATTGAAGAAGAATCTTATCTCTGTTGGCGCTTTTAGAATCCAAAGGCTTAAAAATAGTCATTGAGAATGAGATTCTGGATACCTTGAAAGGTGTTATGGTAGTAATGAAAGGTGAGAGGCAAAAAGTAACTTATACTACTTGAAGAGAAGTGCAACTATAAGAGAGGTTATTATTTTTGAGGGTTCAGAGAAATCTGCTGATACTACCAGACTGTGGCATATACGATTAGGATACATAGGAGAGAAGTTTGTATATACGTTGGTGAGATAAGGACTATTAAAGGGTGCTTCGACCTTTAAGTTGGACCTATCAGAATATTATTGTAACTCTTATATCCTGAGCATGAATTTTTTGTATTAACATTAATAAAGATGGCTTTGGTTATTGTTTCAATTAGAATATTGCTTTGTATATATGTTAATTCATATATAATAAAGGATCCTAGAGAACACAGTAGACTACTGAGGTGTATGGTGGATCCATGCTTGGGAGACCCAGTAGACCGGTTCTGTGTAGACCTAGAACTAGTTCACGGCTTTAGTGATGCTAGTTGTTTCACCGAGAATAAGCTGTTGGCAGGTAGATGTGATAAGTCTCCACCACGGGAACATGAGATTTCCATTCACCTAACCAAGCACGATGATCATGTTGAATAGGAACCAAGATGGTATACTGATTAGTGTATCAGAGTCTGGTGCATAAACTGTCTTACTACTATAGATAATTCATCCTCAACCCCGAGGGACCATATACACTGAGCCAACCAACTTTGTGATGCTTTGATATGCCAATGTGTACGGACCTTCCATAGTCCAATACTATAGTACGTTGGGTTACCCGGCTGGCGCTAGAGTGGCATGCAACCCCTATAGGTTATCCGACGTGAAGTAATAGATGGGTGCGCTTTGATAAGTCAATATGTCCATATAATTAATCCAGGCCTGGTGGTTGTCAGTATGACTGACAACGTTCCGGATTCTAGGCATAGCACCGGAAGGTGTGTGGCGTTATAGATGACAAGTCATCAAATCCTAGTTAGATGATCGATCGGGTTCTGATGGTCCTCCACACCGCCTGAGTCGAATCATGGCACCAGTAATAAGAGTGACTAAAGATTATCAGAGTATAGTAGAGTGCAGGGTTATGATGGAGTAACATAAGTTTAGGATCACTAGAGTTTAACTCGTGTCTCACTCTGGGTGACTACGCGGGTTAATCGGATTAGGGCTGATTAACAAAACTTTCGGTGTATCACCGGAACAGTTAATCAGGGATCCGGTTAAAGCTAGATATCCTGAACCCTGAAGGTTCCACCCTATTATTATATATAGAAATTATTCTCCAAACTAGTTGGACACGTTAGATGTGAAGTGGCGCGATGGAGCGCAAGCCTGAAGCCTAATAACCTAATTCACATATGTTAAGGGGTCAGAGGGGTATTTTGGTAAATACTAAAATATAGCTCAGAACATATTGAATATGGATCTTAAAATAAATAAAATAATTTCAGGAGCTCATAGGCACTAACGGAACTCGATTCTGACTAGTGTACCTCACTATATCTCTCTATTAGTGGTATCCCGACAAAATGACGTTTTTTATTCGAAATGTCAATAGAAAACCCTAAAACCGCTCCCCTTATCCCAATCCTTAGGGGGGGTGGTCCTAGTTTGTGTAAGCGAGTAGGTGATCGGCCCTATAAGAGGGAAAGGGAGAGAGAAGGCCGACCCAAACCTCTCCCCTCTCAAGAAAATTTGCCCCCCTTTTATTTGCCCTCTTTATGGTTTCGTCCAAAGAAGAAAGAGGAAGAAGAAGGAGAAGGAAGAAGAGAGAAAGAGAATAAGAAAATCTTGTGGCTCGCCATCATCTTCACTACGTGCAATCTTCCGTTGGCATGTCATCCTTGCACTCAGAGATAGGACGTCGTGGGTTCCTCCCTTCATAAAGGACAAGGTGTTCTGTGATCCCTCTAAATTCGCGTGTGGTTTATCATCAACCATCATTTCGTTCTCTTCGGATCTAAGATCCACTAGGTATGATGATTCTAAACACCTAACTAGATGCATGTATTATTAGAACTGGTAAGATCTACAGCTCGTAAAAACCTATAGTTTAGCTATGTATGGTTGATAGCATAGGATTGCATATTGGTACGTACCTTAGTACGTGTTCTAATTACAAAACAGAGAGCCATGGCTACATGGTAATCCTCTTGAGTGGGAGACTCAAGGGACTGGTCCCATGTAACCTAAATACGTTCGCAGCTCTGATCAGGATTGGTCGCCCTATCAGGATAAGCTATTGGGATGACAGAGCGTGGGTGTCTCCACCACGGTCATTACCAGGCACAGTGTCTGTGGCCGAACGAAACCAACACGGTGCACAGATCGGTGAGCAGACACTGGTGCACTAAACCATGTTTCTGCTTAGGATAAAACGGTCCTAAACCCTGAGGAACCATGTCTGGTGGATTAACCAGTTGTGTAGTGCTTTGGCGCACCAATGTGTGAGGATCCGAATATAGTAATCCAAAACCACGGTATGCTGGGTTACCCAATTGGCATTGCATCAACGTGTCACTCCTGCAGACTATCCATACCCCTAACGGGAGGTGTGTTCCTTAGTCTGACCTACGTTGTATTAAACCCTGGCCAGGTAGTCATCAGTTGGACTGGTGACGGATCTGGTTGCTCGGAAGAGTAATCAGAGATACGATGTATGCGGTCAACCTGTAAGGAACCGAGTCATATAAGCACTCGAGACTGACAGTATTCTCTACCGCTCGAGTTGCATCATGGCACCAGATGGAGGGACAACGAGTTTACCATACTAAGTGGAGAGTAGGGGTATGAGGGAGAACATAGTAAGTCTGGGAGAATTGGAGTGCAGCTTGCGTCGCACTCTGGGTGGCCACGTAGGTTAATATAGACTCAAAAGATCGATGGTACACTCGGGTAGTGTGTCGATTGAGTCTAAGTTGGAAGCCATGAACCCTGATCCCTGAAGGTTCCACCTTATCGACATTATGTACGGTTCTTATACCATCTCCTCGGAACACATAACGTAGTTAGAGGAAGCGAGAAGTCCAAGCCTACGCTCCATGAGTGCTTCGCACTAGTGCATGGTAGATGCGTAGCTATGTGTGTGCACTAAGGGAAACCCTAGGTTAGTGCAGAGATGCATGTAGCAATTCCTTGTCATAAGTGGCCTTTGCCACATGGGTGCAATGCACCGGGACATGTTACGAGTTAACTAGTTGACTTCACTAGGGGGACCCTACGGGAACCTCAGAGAATAGTGAAATCGCTGGTGCACTTCACTTATGTGTGCCTTGCAAAGTCTCGTACACGAGGAACGGCCAACAAGTGACAGAAAGGCGTTTTGGTCATACCATGCGCCACTATGTACTAAGGGGGCCGGCCCTAAGTGTTGAGAGACTAGGTAAGGCCGGCCCCATTGGTTTCGGGAGGTTGTTGCCTCTGATGAAAGGGCCGATCATGAGGCATAGAAAATAGGCTAGTTTTGACCGTTTTCAAAACCAAAAAAAAGATAGAGATAAAGAAGAGATATATAGGGAGAAGGTTTGAATCAGTCAATCATATCCGTACTAGGCTTATCCATACGGATAAGGCCGGCCCTATATAAGAGAATGGGGAGAAAGGGGGGCCGGCTATGCATGTTGCAAACCCTAGGGCCGGCCATGCAAGCTATAGGGAAACCCTAGCCGCCCCCTCTCCTCTCTTCTCATCTCCTCTCTCGTCTCTCTTTCCCTCGCTTGTGCCATTGGATGGTGACTCGTCTTCCTCGCATGGTGTTTCGTAGAAGGAGAAAGATCATCGGATGGAGGCACTCAAAGATCCATCGACGAGGTACCGTGCATCGTGTAAGATCGGGTGAACTAGAAGGCATCTCCCGCAACCTTTTGCTGTCCAGAATCTGCACAGAAAATCAGTGTTATTTTTATGATTCCGGGAGCTATAGAAGTCCAAACAAGGTGAAACTTAATTCAAAAGTTGCATCTCGAAGTTGGCTACCTTCAGTCCAAATTTCAGCCCAATTGGAGTTCGGAGCAAAACGTTATGGCTATCGAACCGAAGCTATATCGAGCAGATCCGAGCCCGTCTCCATCGACAAAGAAGAAATTTGTCGCGGTGAAAGAATCTGCATGCAGGTATGATCTCTAACATGTAGATCTAGCATAGATAGAACATGCATGCATGCTAGATTGTTCTTTTGCGTTAGATCGACGTTAGGGGTTCGCGTAGTTGCCATGCTAGATTCATACACGCACGTGTAGATCGTTTCGATGAAAATTTTGATATGTAACGCACACCGCTCACGGTCTTCGGACCTTCACTTTACTTCCACTGTGGGCCTCTACCATGGATTTATTTCCAACAATTGGTATCAGAGCACGCTAGTGGTGTGCGTTTCATATTTTTTTTATGAAACTGTCATGTGCGCGCATGAATAGTATGAGCCGCTATCGGGGTTCTACAAGTAGATCATGCATAGTATATATGGTATGTTCTATGAATTGTTCTTGCAGGGCGCCGCTTCAAATTATTCTGGATATATAAATGCTTGCTACCGGGGGTCGGACCCCGTGTTAGCAAATATTGTCTGGATGTTTTTCTTATGTGTATGGATAGATTTTAGAGCCATAGTCGGGCAAGTGGTGGAAGTTGACCACCCTTGATTCCCAGGCTTTTTTGTTAGGTTTGTTTTTTCTTTTCGTTCTAGGAAATTGTGTATGAGCGAGCACTTGCTCGAAGCATACTAAAGCTTTTTCGGTTACAGATTGAAGATAAGGATTTGCCGTGAAGATCCACCACCGGGAGGACAAGCGGAACCTTGGAGGATGATGGCGATCCGACGAAGCGTACACGATGACGGCAAAGGGTAGAAAGCGTCAGGAGATCGTATACAGAGGCTTGCACCGGATCGAGGAGGCTTGTGAAAGAGATAGAGAGCCTACGCTGTGCCAGTCAGGTTCAGGGGTCGGACCCTGAACTTGATTCAATTGTGTGGTTGTTTCTTTCTACTGTTCTTTATATTTCTGTAGAGAACCCCAATGCGATAATTTAATTATCTGTATTAGAGGGATGCCCTTTCCCCTCGGGTCCTAGCGACCTTATTAGGATAGGATTCCACTAGTGACGCCTATTATTTAATTGACCCTTGATGATAGTATGAATTCATCATATTTGGTTATGCCACAATTAGGTTAACACCCGATTAGTTGGGTGTGTCTATTTGGCCAGCATCGAAACCTAGAATGAGTTGAAATTCTACTATGACATCATTCGTCAAATTTATAAGCGAGGCGTCATGATAGTGGAAGACCTTTCTGTCAGTCTGACCTTAGGCTAGACTCCAGAGCATTAGCGTGATAGCTAGGTTTGCAGAGCATCGATGTTCTTGGGATATGTAATCTGACCCTTGAGTGGAGAAATCCACTTGAGGCAGGGACTATGATATTCCGAGATCGATTAATGCTTCGCGAAAGGCTTGAAACGCTAGTGGGAGCATGGTATGACTAGGGTCTAGTGTATAGGTTGTCATGACCTTAGTGTACACTTATACTTGCATTAAATAACCCTCAACTATAATAAGGGATGTGTAATAGGACTCGTCGAGATCCTCTGGCCTCCATAACCAACTGCTCTGTGTCTGAGTAGAAAGGCATAGCTCGACACCCCCTAGGGTGAGGGTTATGTTTTTCCATACCAGATAACTTAACAGTCTCCTGTAGGATATGGTGGTTACGAGGTGAGGAGAGAAGGGCTTTTCATCCCACCCTAGTGGGGGCCGCATGAACTCTCGTATCGTAACTACCTAGGCTTATGGGTAAACATCCGAAGTGGACATGAGGCATCCGTTGCTTGCACAATGGGGATCACGTGGCACTGGTCAAAAGATAACCATGGTCCATCAAAGCCCTTAGTTGGCAGATTTGGACTGGGTCAAGGAAAGACCCGTGTAAGCGGATTAACACTGCATGATGCCCCCTAAGGCAGGTGCAGTTGATTCCAAGATCTTACATACATGGTTAATTAATCCATAGATGTGTCTTCGCTGTGAGGGTAGCATTGGCATTTGGATATAATTAGCTTATTTTCAAAATCCATAAAATAAATTATTTTGCATTCATTTTCATTCTACCATATATTTCCCCTATCCGCTATCCCATAAGAGAACCAGTTATCGGGTCTCTAACTACGTAGAGCGCGCGGAAGCACTATCTTTAGCTTATGCCTAGGGTAGTAAACGTATATTGGCTTCCAATCTAAATATCCATGTACTAGACCTAACGGGTCCAGATAACACTAGGGCACTAACTAGGGCATATGACGACTAGCGAGAGTCTAAGGAGATGTGCAAGTGCTATGTTATAGCAGACTTGCGGATAACTCTTTAGAAGCGAGTCAGAGATATACCGGGTCTTCTCTAATTAAGTTTTACTTGCATAAGATGTCTGCTAGGCGAAGTCGGTAGACTCATCGCTTATCCACCAAGATACTTGTCGGTACTGAGATGTCAGTGGGTATGCTTATTCGGGAACACATCTTTGAGTTCCAGATCGAACTAGATTCCAAAGACATAGTGCCAGATGATGAGGTGGTGGAAGACATATGTCTTGCATCCTTGTCTGGAACCTTCGAAGGCGTTATCAGAGACTTTAGTTTTAACAAGTTAGAGATGATAAACGCAGAACTTCTAAGGAGATTTCCAAGAGACAAAGGATGGGATAAAGATTAAAGGCAAAGCCTTTAGTGCTTAACCTAGGTCTTCTTTAGAAGGACCAAAGGGAGTAACTTATCAGAGATTGAGAACTATTCTAGTGCAGAAACTGATGTGGACTCCTAAGTTGATCTAGTGACGCCAAGGACGGAAGTGTTTCCGCTGTGGCAAGTATAGTGGGTATTTGAATATTGATTATGGTCTCAGGGTGTTAGGAGTTGAGTCACGATCTAGTAGCAGTTCTTATGCTTCTTGAAATGTAGACTTCGGGTCTATAGAGATTCAAGGAAAGCAGAAAGCTACTTTATAGTGAAGTGATCCTAACATAGGTACTGATGCTATAAGCCGCTGTGGATGCTGTCAGATATGTTATCTTAGTCTTTACCAAATAAGGATTTTGATCTTTAGAGATTTCGTTCTGTTTCCTCTTCTGTCAATAAAGTTTTTTAGTTTTAGACAGCACCATAGGTGTGTATCTTAAACTAAATAGATAACTTCATTACTAGAGGAATAGATCAGAATAATCTCTTTGTATTTAATCTTAATTCGGAAATAGATTTCATGACAGCTGCAGCGTCTAGTTTAAATTCATCTAAATCCTTCGGAGACACTATCCCATTTGTGACCCCTTTGATTTAGATATTTTGCCTCAGATAAATTCAGAGGTAACAGAAGGTCGAGTTTCTGTTCACAGATTCATCGGAGATCCTTCTAACCTATGAGTGTAATCTGGAAGACAGAATAACTAAAAGAGCCACTAAGGTATTGGAGTTAGTTAATTTTGACGTCTATGGTTCCAAGAGCGTCTAGACGATAGAAGACTCTTCGATTTAATCGAAGGAATAAGTCACTATCGGACGAGTTCCATAGGATCCTGAGGGAGTATGAGATTATCTCCCAGTTAAATGCTCCAAGGATGACACGTCAGAATGAAGTCTCCGAGAGAAGGAATCGGACTCTGTTTGACATAGCCCGTAGTATGATGAATATTGCCAAGTGTGCTACCCACCTTTTGGTGGGGATGTACCTTAAAACAGTAGCTTATATATGAAACAATCTCTTATCTAGATCAGTGCCTCAGACCTATAGAGAGCTATAGTCTAAGCGAAAGCTGACACTATAGTGTCTCGAGATATAGGGTTGTCCTGCACTTGTGCAAAAGGACAAGAGGGATGAGATGGAGATGTAGTTCTAGGTATATCTATTTGTAGGTTACCCTAGGTAGGCATAAGGTGGACTATTCTATGATCTTGAGGTTTAGAAGGTAATCATTTCTACGAACACCATCTACCTAGACCAAGATTATATTATAGACCATAAGTTTATCAGTAAGGTAGTTCTGGGTGAACTACTAGGTACTGGTAGAGAGTGCGCATCTGAAAAACGTAGTGGGAGTAGATGATAAAAAAAAACTAGTATACCAGACACTGTAGAAACGATTCACTTTGTACCACCACCACCTCGTCGTTGTGGGACCATCAAAGCTCCTGAAAGATACTATGGAGAAACTTCGATAGTTAATCCATAATTTTAAGAGGATGATCCCTAGAGCTACGAAGAAGTAGTGGGAGCTTCCGACAGCTCTGACTGATAAAAGACCATGGAGGCAAATTTGCATCAATGTCTCTTGGAACAGTCTTGATACTTATAGCACTATCACCTTTCAGGGTGTAGGAGGTGTATAAGAAGAGCACCCGGTTAAGATTTAAGTAGCTAGATTAGTTACCAAAGGAGAAGCGATTGACTATGTCAAAACTATCTCACTGGTAGCTATGCCTAAGTCTATTTTGGATCCTCTTAATCCATCGCAGCCCATTATAGTTGGGAGATCTGGTTGATGGATGTCAAGACAGTTATTCCCTAACGAGAATTTGGAAAGGACATATGGATGAGTAGCCCCAGGCTTTGTGTCAATAGGTTAGGAAGATATGGAATGCAAATTGAAACGGTCCATTTATGGACTGATGCAAGCATCCAGGATGGAATATCTATTTTGATCAAGGGAATCTGCTCACACGGATTTGATTAGAATGAGGATAAACCAAGTTGGTACAAGAAAGGTGAAATAACTACAAGGGTATATTTAGTACTTTACGTTAATGATATTCTACTGATTAAAAATGACGTAAGAATATTGTTTACAGTAAAGGTTTGTAGTCATCACAATTCGATGTGAAAGACCCTAGTGAGGCGAGTTATACTCTGGAAATTAAGGTAACTCGAGATAAGCAGAGCAAGATTCTCTTGCTGTCACAGGCTACGTATAAAGATAAGATTCTAGCCAGATTCGTTTTACGAGGCTAGATATCTCTTGCGTAGTAGGATTCATGGGTCAGATTCAGTCAAACCCGGGTCCAAATCACTGGACTAAAGTGAAGGGTATACTCTGAAGTCCTAATTAAGTGAGGATTGTGAGTTAGCTTGTACTTCACAGGTCCTGAAATCGATTGGACACACAGAGTCTGACTTTGGTGTTAGATGTGTGTTCCAGAGAATCTATTTCAGGAATAGTTTTTATCTTGGGATTAAAAGCGGTAGTTGGTAGAGTGTGAAGCAAGTGCATAACAGACTCCACCACAAAGGCTTAGCAAGTTGTTGCGTGCGAGGTAGTATATCAGGTGGTAAAGCTTAGGAAGTTCTTAGAGAACTTGGGACACGTACCAGAGACTCAGTTATCTGTTGTTGCAACAGAAGAGCGGTAAGTAAGGTCCAAGGAGACTAGGCACCACAATGAGGGGAAACCCATCAAGTATAAACTCCACTTGATCTGACAGTTATAGAAGGAAATACAAGTTGCGGTACTGAGGTAGAATCTACAGATAATATTGCCAATTCCTTTAGGGAATTTCTGCAAACGCTTTTGGGCAGCATATAGAAACTACAGAGCTCAACACCGTTATTCCTCGTTAGACCTAGTGGGAGATTGTTAGAATTGGTGAGGTCTACAGCTCGTAAAAACCTATAGTTTAGCTATGTATGGTTGATAGCATAGGATTGCATATTGGTACGTACCTTAGTACGTGTTCTGATTACAGAACAGAGAGCCATGGTTATATAGTAATCCTCTTGAGTGGGAGACTTAAGGGACTGGTCCCATGTAACCTAAATACGTTCGCAGCTCTGATCAGGGTTGGTCGCCCTATCAGGATAATCTGTTGGGATAACAGAGCGTGGATGTCTCCACCACGGTCATTACCAGGCACAGTATCTGTGGCCGAACAGAACCAACACGGTGCATAGATCGGTGAGCAGACACCGGTGCACTAAACCGTGTTTCTGCTTAGGATAAAATGGTCCTAAACCCTGAGGAACCATGTTTGGTGGACTAACCAGTTGTGTGGTGCTTTGGCGCACCAATGTGTGAGGATCCGAATACAGTAATCCAAAACCACGGTGTGTTGGGTTACCCGTTTGGCGTTGCATCAGCGTGTCACTCCTGCAGGCTATCCACACCCCTAACAGAAGGTACGTTCCTTGGTCTAACCTACGTCGTATTAAACCCTGGCCAGGTGGTTATCAGTTGGACTGGTGACAGATCCGGTTGCTCGGAAGAGTAATCGAAGGTACGATGTATGTAGTCAATCTGGAAGGAACCGAGTCATATGAGCACTAGAGTCTGACGGTATTCTCCTCCGCTCGAGCTGCATCATGGCACCAGATGGAGGGACAACGAGTTTACCATACTAAGCGGAGAGTAGGGGTATGAGGGAGAACATAGTAAGTATAGGGGAATTGGAGTGCAGCCTGTATCGCACTCTGGGTGGCCACGCAGGTTAACTTGGACTCAGAGGATCGATGGTACACTCGGGTAGTGTGTCGATTGAGTCTAAGTTGGAAGCCATGAACCCTGATCCCTGAAGGTTCCACCTTATCGACATTATGTATGGTTCTTATATCATCTTCTCGGAACACAGAACATAGTTAGAGGAAGCGAGAAGTCCAAGCCTACGCTCCGTGAGTGCTTCACACTAGTGCACAGTAGATGTGTAGCTATGTGTGTGCACTAAGGGGAAACCCTAGGTTAGTGCAGAGACGCATGTAGCACTTCCTTGTCATAAGTGGACTTTGCCACATGGGTGCAATGCACCGGGACATGTTGCGAGTTAACTAGTTGACTTCACTAGGGGGACCCTTCGAGAACCTCAGAGAATGGTGAAATCACTGGTGCACTTCACTTATGTGTGCCTTGCAAAGTCTCGTATACGAGGAACGGCCAATAAGTGACATAAGGGCGTTTTGGTCATACCATGCGCCACTATGTACTAAGGGGGTCGACCCTAAGTATTGAGATACTGGTCAAGGCCGGCCCCATTGGTTTCGAGAGGTTGTTGCTGTTAGAATTGGTGAGGTCTATAGCTCGTAAAAACCTAGTGTTTAGCTTTGTATGGTTGATAGTATAGGATTGCATATTGGTACGTACCTTAGTACGTGTTCTGATTACAGAACAGAGAGCCGTGGCTACATGGCAATCCTCTTGAGTGGGAGACTCAAGGGACTGGTCCCATGTAACCTAAATACGTTCGTAGCTCTGATCAGGGTTGGTCGCCCTATCAGGATAAGCTGTTGGGATGACAGAGTGTGGGTGTCTCCACCACGGTCATTACCAGGCACAGTGTCTGTGGCCGAACGGAACCAACACGGTGCACAGATCGGTGAGCAGACACCGGTGTACTAAACCGTGTTTCTGCTTAGGGTAAAACGGTCCTAAACCCTGAGGAACCATGTCTGATGGATTAACCAGTTGTGTGGTGCTTTGGCGCACCAATGTGTGAGGATCCTGATGCAGTGATCCAAAACCACGGTGTACTGGGTTACCCGGCTGGCGTTGCATCAGCGTGTCACTCCTGCAGGCTATCCACACCCCTAACGGGAGGTGCGTTCCTTGGTCTGACCTACGTCGTATTAAACCCTGGCCAGGTGGTCATCAGTTGGACTGGTGACGGATCCGGTTGCTCGGAAGAGTAATCGAAGATACGATGTATGTGGTCAACCTGGAAGGAACCGAGTCATATGAGCACTCGAGGCTGACGGTATTCTCCACCGCTCGAGTTGCATCATGGCACTAGTGGAGGGACATCGGGTTTACCATACTAAGCGGAGAGCTGGGGTATGAGGGAGAACATAGTAAGTCCGGGGGAATTAGAGTGTAGCCTGCGTCGCACTCTGGGTGGCTACGCAGGTTAACTCGGACTCAAGGATCGATGGTACACTCGGGTAGTGTGTCGATCGAGTCTGAGTTGGAAGCCATGAACCCTGGTCCCTGAAGGTTCCACCTTATCGACATTATGTATGGTTCTTATACCATCTCCTCGAAACACAGAACGTAGTTAGAGGAAGCGAGAAGTCTAAGCCTACGCTCCGTGAGTGCTTCGCACTAGTGCATGATAGATGCGTAGCTATGTGTGTGCACTAAGGGGAAACCCTAGGTTAGTGCAGAGACGCATGTAGCAATTTCTTGCCATAAGTGGACTTTGCCACATGGGTGCGATGCACCGGGACATGTTGCGAGTTGACTAGTTGACTTCACTAGGGGCACCCTACGGGAACCTCAGAGAATAGTGAAATCACTGGTGCACTTCACTTATGTGTGCCTTGTGAAGTCTCGTACACAAGGAACGACCAACTAGTGACATAAGGGCGTTTTGGTCATACCATGCATCACTATGTACTAGGGGGGCCGGCCCTTAGTGTTGAGAGACTGGTCAAGGCCGGCCCTATTAGTTTCAGGAGGTTGTTGCCTTCGATGAAAGGGCCGATCATGAGGCACAGAAAACGGGCTAGTTTTGACCGTTTTCGAAAACAAGGAAAAGATAGAGATAAAATAAGAGATATATAGGGAGAGGTTTGAATCAGTCAATCCTATCCGCTAGGCTTATCCATAAGGATAAGGTCGACCCTATATAAGGCATAGGGAGAGAGGGGGAGACGAAACTAATTAGCCATGCAAGCCCTAGGGCCGGCCCAACCCATGGGGGAAACCCTAGCCACCCCCTCTCCTCTCTTCGCATCTCTTCTCTCGTCTCTCTCTCCCTCGCTTGCGCCATTGGATGGCGACTCGTCTTCCTCACGTGGTGTTTCGTAGAAGGATAAGGCTCATCGTATGGAGGCACTCAGAGATCCATCGATGAGGTGCCGTGCATCGTGTGAGATCGGGTGAACTAGAAGGCGTCTCCCGCAACCTTTTGCTGTCCAGAATCTGCACAGAAAATCAGTATTGTTTCTGTAATTCCGGGAGCTATAGAAGTCCAAACGATGTGAAACTTATTGCAAAAGTTACGTCTCGAAGTTGGCTACCTGCAGTCCAAATTTTAGCCTAATCGGAGTTCGAAGCAGAAAGTTATGGCTATCGCACCAAAGCTATGTCGAGCTGATCCGTAGCCCATCTCATCGACAAAGAAGAAATTTGTCGCGGTAAAAGATTCCGCACGCAGGTATGATCTCTAACAAGTAGATCTAACATAATTAGAACATGCATTCATGCTAGATTGTTCTTTTGCATTAGATCGTCGTTAGGGGTTCGCGTAGTTGCCATGCTAGTTTCATACACGCATATGTAGATCGTTTCGATGAAAATTTTGATATGTAACGCACACCGCTCTCGGTCCTTGGACCTATTCTTTGCTTCCACTGCGGGCCTCTACCATGGATTTATTTTCAACAATTAGTATCAGAGCAAGCTAGTATTGTGTGTTTCATGTTTTTCATGAAACCATCATGTGCGCGCATGAATAGTATGTGCCGCCATCGGGGTTCTACGAGTAGATCATGCATAGTATATATATTTTGTGTGTTCTATGAATTGTTCTTGCAGGGCGCCGCTTTTAAAATTAATTCTGGATATATGATTGCTTGCTACCGGGGGTCGGACCCCGTGTTAGCAAATATGTCTGGATGTTTTTTTTTTCTTCTGTGTGTGGATAGATTTTAGAGCCATAGTCGGGCAAGTGGTGGAAGTTGACCACCCTTGATTCCCAGGCTTTTTGCTAGGTTTGTTTTCCTTTTCGTTCTAGGAAATTGTGTATGATCGAGTATTTGCTCGAAGCGTACTAGAGCTTTTTCAGTTACAGATTGAAGAGGAGGACTTGCCGTGGAGATCCACTACCGGGAGGACGAGCGGAACCTTAGAGGACGATGGTGATCTGGCGAAGCGTACACGATGACGGCAAAGGGCAGAAAGCGTCAGGAGATCGTATACAGAGGCTTGCACCGGATCAAGGAGCCTTGCGAAGGAGACAGAGAGCCTGCGCTGTGCCAGTCAGGTTCAGGGGTCGGACCCTGAACTTGATTCAGTTGTGTGCTTGTTTCTTTCAGTAGTTCTTTATATTTCTGTAGAGAACCCCGATGCGATAATTTGATTATCTGTGTTAGAGGGATGCCCTTTCCCCTCGGGTCCTAGCGACCTTATTAGGATAGGATTCCACTAGTGACGCCTATTATTTAATTGATCCTTGATGATAGCATGAATTCCTCATATTTGGTTATGCCCCCATTAGGTCAACACCCGATTAGTCGGGTGTGCCTATTTGGCAAGCATCGAAACCTAGAATGAGTTGGAATTCTACTATGACATCATTCGTCAAATTTATAAGCGAGGTTCCATGGTAGTGGAAGACATTTCCTGTCAGTCTGACCTTAGGCTAGGCTCCAGAGCATTAACATGATAGCCAGGTTTGCAGAGCATCGACGTTCTTGGGATATGTAATGTGACCCTTGAGTGGAGAAATCCACTTGAGGTAGGGACTATGATATTCCGAGATCGATTAATGCTTCACGAAAGGCTTGAAACGCTAGTGGGAGCATGGTATGACCAGGGTCTAGTGTATAGGTTGTCGTGACCTTAGTATACACTCATACTTGCATTAAATAACCCTCAAATTTAATAAGGGATGCAAGAGAGGACTTTTAGAGATCCTCTGGCCTCCACGGCCAATCACTTGGTGCTCGGGTGGGAGGGCATAACTCAACAACCCCCTCGGGTGAGAGCTGTGTTTTTCCATACCAAGCTACTTAGTGATCTCCCTCGGGATATGGCGATTACGGCGCCAAGGGTTCAGGATTTTACTCACCCTCATGGGGGCCGTTAGAACTTCCGTTCCGTAATTGCCTAGGCTCGTGGTTAAGCATCCGAAGTACACGTGAGGTATTCGTTGCGAAGACAATGGTGATCACGTGGTACTGGCCAAAAGATAACCATGGTTCATCAAAGCCCTTAGTTGGCAGATTTGGATAGGGTCAAGGAAAAGACCCGTGTAAGCGGATGACCTGCACACTACCCCCTCGGACAGGTGCAGCCTAGTCCGAGATCTTACATACATGGTTAAATTAATCCATAGATGTGTCTTCGCTGTGAGGGTAGCGTTGGCATTTGGATATAATTAGCTTATTTTAAAAATCCATAAAATGAGTCATTTTGCATTCATTTTCATTCAACCATATAGTTCCCCTATCCACTATCCCATAAGAGAACCAGTTATCGGGTCTCTAACTACGTAGAGCGGAAGCGCTTCTTTAGCTTATGCTTAGGGTAGTAAACGTACATTGGCATGTAATCTAAGTATCCCTGTATTAGACCTAATGGGTCCAAATATCACTAGGGCACTAAGTAGGCATATGAAGACTGACGAGAGTCTAAGAAGATGTGCAAGTGCTATGTTATAGCAGACTTGCGGACAACTCTTTAGAAGCGAGTCAGAGATATGTCGGGTCTTCTCTAATTAAGTTTTACTTGTATTAGATGTCTGGAAGGCGAAGTCAGTCGACTCATCGCTTTTCCACTAAGATACTTGTCGGTACCGAGATGTCTGAGGGTATGCTTGTTCGGGAACACATCTTTGAGTTCCAGATCGAACTAGATTCCAAAGACATAGTACCAGATGACGAGGTGGTGGAAGACGTCTGTCTTGCATCCTTGTCTGGAACCTTCGAAGGCGTTATCAGAGACTTTAGCTTTAACAAGTTAGAGATGATAAACACAGAACTTCTAAGGAGATTTCTAAGAGACAAAGGATGGGATCAGGATTAAAGGCAATGCCTTTAGTGCTTAACCTAGGTCTTCCTTTGAAGAACCTAAGGGAGTAACTTATCAGAGATCAAAAACTATTCTAGTGCAGAAACTGGTGTGGACTCCTAAGTATGGTAACGCTAAGGACATAAGTGTTTCTGTTTTGGCGAGTATAGGGGGTATTTGAAGATTAAATATGGCCTCAGGATGTTAGGGGTTGAGTCGCTATCTAGTAGCAGTTCTTATGCTTCTTGGAATGTAGACTTCGGGTCTACAGAGATTCAAGGAAAGCAGAAGGCTACTTTATAGTGAAGTAATCCTAACATAGGTACTGATGCCATAAGCCGCTGCGGAAGCTGTTAGATATGAATGTCTTAGTTTTTCCGAAACATGGATTTTGATTTGTTAGAGATCTAGTTCTGTTTCCTCCTTGGTAAATGAAGTTTTTTAGTTTTAGACAGCACCGTAGGTGTGTATCTTAAACTGAATAGATAGCTTCATTACTAGAGGAATAGATCAGAATAATCTCTTTGTATTTAATCCTAATTCAGAAATAGATTTCATGACAGCTGCAGCATCTAATTAAAATTCATCTAAATCCTTCGGAGAAGCTATCCCATTTGTGACCCCTCTGATTTAGATATTCTGCCTTAGATAAATTCAGAGATAACAGAAGGCCGAGTTTCTGTTCACAGATTTATCGGAGATCCTTCTAACCTCTGAGTGTAATCTGGAAGGCATAATAACTAAAAGGGCCACAAAAGGTATGGGGGTTAGTTAATTTTGACGTCTATGGTTCCAAGAGCGTCTAGACGATAGAAGACTCTTCGATTTAATCGAAGGAATAAGTCACTATCGGACGAGTTCCATAGGATCCTAAAGGAGCATGGGATTATCTCACAGTTAAATGCTCCAAGGATGACACGTCAGAATGAAGTCTCCGAGAGAAGGAATCGGACTCTGTTTGACATGGTCCGTAGTATGATGAATATTGCCAAGTGTACTACCCACCTTTGGTGGGGTTGTACCTTAAAACAGTAGCTTATATCTGAAACTATCTCTCATCTAGATCAGTGCCTCAGACCTATAGAGAGCTATGGTCTAAGCGAAAGCTGACACTATAATGTCTCGAGATATAGCGTTGTCCTGCACTTGTGCAAAAGGACAAGAGGGATGAGATGGAGATATAGTTCTAGGTATATCTGTTTGTAGGTTACCCTTAGGAGACATAAGGTGGACTATTCTATGATCTTGAGGTTTGGAAGGTAATCGTTTTTACGAATACCATCTACCTAGACCAAGATTATATTATAGACCATAAGTTTATCAGTAAGGTAGTTCTGGGTGAACTACTGGGTACTGGTAGAGAGTGCGCATCTGAAAAATGTAGTGAGAGTAGATGATACAAGAAACTAGTATACCTGGTATTGTAGAAACGATTCACTTTGTACCACCACCACCACGTCGTTGTGGGACCATCAGAGCTCCTGAAAGATACTATAGAGAAACTTCGATAGTTAATCTAGAGTTTCAGGAGGATGATCCCTAGAGCTATGAAATGGTAGTGGGAGCTTCCGACAGCTCTGACTAACAAAAGACCATGGAGGCAAATCAGCATCAATGTCCCTTGGACCAGTCTTGACACTTATGACACTATCACCCTTCAGGGTGTAGGAGGTGTATAAGAAGAGCACCCAGTTAAGACTTAGGTAGCTATGCCTAAGTCTATAACGGATCCTCTTAATCCATCACAGCCCATTATAGTTGGGAGATCTGGTTGATGGATGTCAAGACAGTTATTCCCTAACGGGAATTTGAAAAGGACATATGGATGATGTAGCCTCAGGCTTTGTGTCAGTAGGTTAGGAAGATATGGAATGCAAGTTGCAACGGTCCATTTATAGACTGATGCAAGCATCCAGGATGGAATATCTATTTTGATCAAGGGAATCCGCTCACACGGATTTGATCAGAATAAGAATAAACCAAGTTGGTACAAGAAAAGTGAAATAGCTACAAGGGTGTACTTAGTATTTTACGTTAATAATATTCTACTGATTGAAAATGATGTAAGAATATTGTTTACGGTAAAGGTTTGTAGTCATCACAATTCGATGTGAAAGACCCTAGTGAGGTGAGTTATGCTCTGGGAATCAAGGTAACTCGAGATAACCAGAGCAAGGTTCTCTTGCAGTCACAGGCTATGCATAAAGATAAGATTCTTGCCAGATTCGTTTTACGAGGCTAGATATCTATTGCGCAGCAGGATACATGGGTCGGTTTCAGTCGAACCCGGGTCCAAATCACTGGACTAAAGTGAAGGGTATACTTAAAAATCCTCATTAAGTAAGGATTATGAGTTAGTTTGCACTTCACAGGTCCTGATATCGATTGGACACACATGGTCTGACTTTGGTGTCAGATGTGCGTTCCAGAGAATCGATTTCAGGGATTGTTTTTATCTTGGGATTAGAAGCGGTAATTGGTAGAGTATGAAACAAGAGTGAATCAAAGACTCTACCATAAAGGCTTAGCACGTTGTTGCGTGCTAGGTAATATATCAGGTTGTAAGGCTTAGGAAGTTCTTAGAGAACTTGGGACGCGTACCAGAAGCTCAGTTATCTGTTGTTGCAATAGAAGAGCGGTAAGCAAGGTCCAAGGAGACTAGGCACCGCCGTGAGGGAAAACCCATCAAGTACAAACTCCACTTGATCTGACAGTTATAGGAGGAAATGCAAGTAGCGGTACTGAGGTGGAATCTACAGACAATGTTGCCAATTCCTTTAAGGAATTCCTGCAAAGGCTTTTGGGCAGCATGTAGAAGCTACAGAGCTTAACACCGTTATTCCTCATTGGACCTAGTGGGAGATTGTTAGAATTGGTGAGGTCTATAGCTCGTAAAAACCTAGTGTTTAGCTTTGTATGGTTGATAGTATAGGATTGCATATTGATACGTACCTTAGTACGTGTTCTGATTACAGAACAGAGAGCCGTGGCTACATGGTAATCCTCTTGAGTGGGAGACTCAAGGGACTGGTCCCATGTAACCTAAATACGTTCGCAGCTCTGATCAGGGTTGGTCGCCCTATCAGGATAAGCTGTTGGGATGACAGAGTGTGGGTGTCTCCACCACAGTCATTACCAGGCACAGTGTCTGTGGCCGAACGGAACCAACACGGTGCACAGATCGGTGAGCAGACACCGGTGCACTAAACCGTGTTTCTGCTTAGGGTAAAACGGTCCTAAACCCTGAGGAACCATGTGTGATGGATTAACCAGTTGTGTGGTGCTTTGGCGCACCAATGTGTGAGGATCCGGATGCAGTGATCCAAAACCACGGTGTACTGGGTTACCCGGCTGGCGTTGCATCAGCGTGTCACTCCTACAGGCTATCCACACCCCTAACGGGAGGTGCGTTCCTTGGTCTGACCTACGTCGTATTAAACCCTGGCCAGGTGGTCATCAGTTGGACTGGTGACGGATCCGGTTGCTCGGAAGAGTAATCGGAGATACGATGTATGTGGTCAACCTGGAAGGAACCGAGTCATATGAGCACTTGAGTCTGACGGTATTCTCCACTGCTCGAGTTGCATCATGGCACCAGTGGAGGGACATCGGATTTACCATACTAAGCGGAGAGCAGGGGTATGAGGGAGAACATAGTAAGTCCGGGGGAATTAGAGTGCAGCCTGCGTCGCACTCTGGGTGGCTACGCAGGTTAACTCGGACTCAAGGATCGATGGTACACTCGAGTAGTGTGTCGATCGAGTCTGAGTTGGAAGCCATGAACCCTGGTCCCTGAAGGTTCCACCTTATCGACATTATGTATGGTTCTTATACCATCTCCTCGAAACACAGAACGTAGTTAGAGGAAGCGAGAAGTCCAAGCCTACGCTCTGTGAGTGCTTCGCACTAGTGCATGATAGATGTGTAGCTACGTGTGTGCACTAAGGGAAAACCCTAGGTTAGTGCAGAGACGCATGTAGCAATTCCTTGCCATAAGTGGACTTTGCCACATGGGTGCGATGCACCGGGACATGTTGCGAGTTGACTAGTTGACTTCACTAGGGGCACCCTACGGGAACCTCAGAGAATAGTGAAATCACTGGTGCACTTCACTTATGTGTGCCTTGCAAAGTCTCGTACACAAGGAACGGCCAACTAGTGACATAAGGGCGTTTTGGTCATACCATGCATCACTATGTACTAGGGGGGCCAGCCCTTAGTGTTGAGAGACTGGTCAAGGCCGGCCCTATTAGTTTCAGGAGGTTGTTGCCTTCGATGAAAGGACTGGTCATGAGGCGCAGAAAACGGGCTGGTTTTGACCGTTTTCGAAAACAAGGAAAAGATAGAGATAAAAGAAGAGATATATAGGGAGAGGTTTGAATCAGTCAATCCTATCCGCTAGGCTTATCCATAAGGATAAGGCCGACCCTATATAAGGCATAGGGAGAGAGGGGGGGACGGAATTAATGAGCCATGCAAGCCCTAGGGCCGGCCCAAGCCATGCGGGAAACCCTAGCCACCCCCTCTCCTCTCTTCGCATCTCCTCTCTCGTCTCTCTCTCCCTCGCTTGCGCCATTGGATGGCGACTCATCTTCCTCACGTGGTGTTTTGTAGAAGGAGAAGGCTCATCGTATGGAGGCACTCAGAGATCCATCGACGAGGTGCCGTGCATCGTGTGAGATCGGGTGAACTAGAAGGCGTCTCCCGCAACCTTTTGCTGTCCAGAATCTGCACAGAAAATCAGCATTGTTTCTGTGATTCCGGGAGTTATAGAAATCCAAACGATGTGAAACTTGTTGCAAAAGTTGCGTCTCGAAGTTGGCTACCTTCAGTCCAAATTTCAGCCCAATCGGAGTTCGGAGCAGAAAGTTATGGCCATCGCACCAAAGCTATGTCGAGCAGATCCGTAGCCCGTCTCCATCGACAAAGAAGAAATTTATCGCGGTAAAAGATTCCGCACGCAGGTATGATCTCTAACAAGTAGATCTAACATAATTAGAACATGCATTCATGCTAGATTGTTCTTTTGCATTAGATCGTCGTTAGAGGTTCGCGTAGTTGCCATGCTAGTTTCATACACGCATATGTAGATCGTTTCGATGAAAATTTTGATATGTAACGCACACCGCTCTCGGTCCTCGGACCTATTCTTTGCTTCTGCTGCGGGCCTCTACCATGGATTTATTTCCAACAGTTGCCTCCAATGAAAGGGCCGGTCATGAGGCACAGAAAATGGGCTAGTTTTGACCGTTTTCAAAACCAAGGAAAAGATAGAGATAAAGAAGAGATATATAGGGAGAAGGTTTGAATCAGTCAATCCTATCCGTACTAGGCTTATTCATAAGGATAAGGCCGACCCTATATAAGGGAATGGGGAGAAGGAGGGGCTGGCTATGCATATTGCAAACCCTAGGGCCGGCCATGCAAGCTATGGGGAAACCCTAGCCGCCCCTCTCCTCTCTTCTCATCTCCTCTCTCGTCTCTCTCTCCCTCGCTTGCGCCATTGGATGGCGACTCGCCTTTCTCACGTGGTATTTCGTAGAAGGATAAGGCTCGTCGGATGGAGGCACTCAGAGATCCATCGACGAGGTGTCGTGCATCATATAAGATTGGGTGAACTAGAAGGCATCCCCACAATCTTTTACTGTCCAGAATCTGCACAGAAAATCAGCGTTATTTTTGCGATTTCGGAAGCTACAGAAGTCCAAACGAGGTGAAACTTATTGCAAACGTTGCGTCTTGAAGTTGGCTACCTTCAGTCCTAATTTCAGTCCAATTGAAGTTTGGAGCAAAACGTTATGGCTGTCATACCGAAACTATATCGAGCAGATCCGAGCCAGTCTCCATCGACAAAGAAGAAATTTATCGTGGTGAAAGAATCCGCACGCAGGTATGATCTCTAACATGTAGATCTAGCATAGATAGAATATGCATGCATGCTAGATTGTTCTTTTGCGTTAGATCGACGTTAGGGGTTCGCGTAGTTGCCATGCTAGATTTATACATGCACGTATAGATCGTTTCGATGAAAATTTTGATATGTAACGCACACCACTCACGGTCTTCGGACCTTCACTTTGCTTCCGCTGCATGCCTCTACCATGGATTTATTTCCAACATGCATATCTTTTATAGATCGTAGTATGCCTCTAGAGTGTCCGCACATAAGCTAGGATCATATATTTGCATGTAAATTATTTTGTGAAATTAATTGTAATGAAACATACAATATGAGATCCTCGGATCTATTTTTTGCTTCCGTTTCTACTTTGATAAAAGGATTTAATTCCAAAAAATTTGTGTTCTAGGAAAGCAGAAAAGGATAAAGTTTGGCACGGTTATCCATCATACTCGTGGAACCTTTAATTATATTCACACGGATGTTTGGGGTCCTTCCAAGAATGCATCACTGGAAGGTAAGCATTTTTTGTGTCTTTCATTGAAGATCAATTTTTCTAGGCGTGTATGGGTGTACACCATGCAATATAAGGATAAAATCGTAGAGATCTTCATGAGGTGGAAAAAGGTTATGGAGACTTAAACTGGCAGAAAGGTCAAGCGACTCAGATCAGATAATGGTGGTGAGTACACAAGTAATCCATTCTTGCAAGTATGTCAGACTGAAGGTATTGAGTGACACTTTACTGTAAGAAAGACACCACATTAGAATGGGGTAGCTAAACACATGAACTATTGGAGAAGGTGCGACGTATGTTGCTAATGATGGATTAGGCAAGGCGTTCAGGCTGAGTCATTAACATATGCATATCATCTCATTAATAGGTTGCCTTCTGCTACCATTAGAGGAAAAACTCCTATAGAGGTTTGGTCTGGTAAGACTGCTTCAGATTATGATTCCCTTTGTGTGTTTGGATGTCCAGCTTATTTCCATGTCAAGTAAGTAAGTTGGATCCTCGAGCAAAAAAAGATTTTTTTGTGCATGGAACTGAAATCTGGTGTGAAAGGTTATAAACTTTGGAATTTCAAAGATAAAAAAAATTGTTCTAAATAGAGATGTCACATTTATTGAGGCTTCTATAGTGAAGCCTAATAGCTCTCAGCAAGTGGAGAGCATAAAGACCAAAGAGGTATTGTAGGGTCCAGAAAATTTCTATATCTTTTAAATTGTCGTCTTTAGAGGTGACACAGGTAGATGATCAAGAATCTGATTTTCTAGTTAATAGTGAAGCACTTGGTGATACGGAGATAGATTCTGATACTGAAAATCATAGATGAGGATGTTCATTTCACACACTGTGAAGCAATGCATAGTTCATAGACTGTGGTGATAGTGTAACATCCGCTCCAAATATATAAGATTTTATCTGTTTTGCCCATGCCCGTACGAAAACTTCCCAAGGGGGTCACCCATCCTAGTACTACTCTCTCCCGAGCATGCTTAACTATATAATTTTTACGAAATCCGTAGCGACGCACGATTTTAAAACATGTCTTCTATGTTTAGGAGGGAAAATTATATAAGTAGCTTATGATTTCCTTCTCTCCAAGCGATGTGTGGCTAACTCGTGGCTACAAAACCTCACCTTATCCATCTTGGCATCACAGCCTCAGGAGTCTTGACTCTTGGCTATTGGCTTATTAGATCTTGGTCATCACAATCCACCCCCTTAAAGGCTATACGTTCACGTGTAGGGTTAGACCCCCCCCCCCCCATTACGAGTAGAACCAGCTCTAATACTATTTTATAACATCCGCCCTAAACACACAAGATACTATCTGCTTTACCCGTGCCCACATAAGAACTTTTCAGGGGGGGTTATCCATCCTAATACTAGTCTTGCCCGAGCATGCTTAAATATGGAGTTCTTACGAAATCCGTAGTGGCGCACGGTTTTAAAACATGTCTTTTATGTTTGAGAGGAAAAATTATATAAGTAGCTTAGGATCTCCTTCTTTAAGGGCGATATGTGGCTAACTCGTGGCCTTATACACCTCATCCCATCCATCTTGGCATCACAGCCTCATGAGTCTTGACCCTTAGCTATTGGATCTTTGTCATCACAGATAGGTTATAAATAGGTCAATGCTAAGAAGAAAGGATCTTCAAGTGAAGAGGTTCGTTACAAGGCAAGATTTGGTGGCCAAAGGCTACGCTCAGAGGGAGAGGATTGATTATGATGAGGTATTTCCTTTAGAGGTAAAACACTCCTTCATTCACATCCTTTTGGCCTTAGTAGCTTCGTTTGGTTTGGCATTAGCCCAGCTAGATGCGAAGACCATTTTCTACATGGCGATCTTGAGGATAAGATCTATATAGCTCAGCCGAGTGGGTTTAAACTTACAGAAAATGAAGATTTAGTGTGTAAACTAAACAAGTCGCTTTATGGGTTGAAAAACTCTCCGGGACAATGGTACAAGCGATTTAACAGGTTTATATTAGGTCAGAAGTGTACTAGGAGTCACTACGACCATTGTGTTTATTTTCGTAAGTTATTAGATGGATCCTTTATCTATTTGCTCTTGTACGTTGATGATATGCTTATAGCCTCCAAGAGCAAATATGAGGTTGACAAGTTGAAGCAATAGTTGTCATCAGAATTTAAGATGAAGGATTTTTGAGAAGCCAAGAAGGTTTTGGGTATGGAGATTCAAAGAGATAGAGCGAAGCGCAGGATTTGTTTGTCTTAGAATGCATATTTGAAGAAGTTACTATAAAAATTCAACATTGGCGGGAATACAAAAACTGTGAGTACACCCTTTATTCCTTATTTCAAACTTAGCACTTCTATGTCTTCGAGTTCCATTGAGGAGCGTGAGTCTATGTATCGTGTTCCATATGCAAGTGCTATTAGTAGCTTAATGTATGCTATGGTGTATACTAGACCCAAAATTTCAAAGGCCATGAGTATGGTTAGCAAATATATGCACAGTCCCGACAGAGGACTTTGGCACGCTGTGAAATGGATTCTGCAGTATATTCTTGGTGCCATAGATGTTGATTTGATGTTTGAGAAGAATGATAATGGTACGCAATTATATGTGGGGTATATTGACTCTGACTACACAGGTGATTTGAATAAGCGTCAATCCACTACGAGTTATTTGTTCATGTTATCTAGAGGTCCAGTGAGTTAGAGATCTACTGTACAGTTTATTATTGCATTATCAACTACAGAGGCAGAATATATGGCAGCGACAAAGTCTATAAATAAGGCAATTTGGCTACAGAGTTTGTTGGATAACTTGGGGATCACACAGGATGTCAATGAGGTCAATTGTGATTGCATAAGCACTATCTATTTAGTAAAGAACCAGGTTCATCATACCCGAACGAAGCACATCGATGTTCGATATCACTTTGTCAGAGAGATTCTGTAGAAATATGACATTCTGCTAAAGAAAGTCGACACCAAGGATAACCCAGCTAATATGCTTACCAAAGTTATTTCTGGGGTTAAGTTTCATCATTACTTGAACTTAATCCATATCCTTCATTTGTGATGATTTGGCCTCTGAGGAGGATTTGATGAACTATGATTGTCTTAATCCTGTGGCATCGGGTACGTAGGTAGATTTTTTGGTACAACCCAGGTAGAGTGCGAGAGATCGACTTAGATTTATAAAGTCTTCACCGAGAAGGAGAATTGTTAGAGAGAAATCTAAAGTTGAAGATAAAGATGAAGACGTGCACAGGCGGTCTTGCGCACGACTTGGGAGAGTCTTGTGTATGACCTAGAGCCTGAGAATATCGACGCGGCTTTCATCAAAAAGACGAATTATCTATAGGTAGTCGTGCGAATGACTTGGGAGAGTCATGCACATGACCTAGGAAAGTTGTGCGCACGATTGTGCCAGACAATGTGGGTCAGCCCAAGTCATACGTACACGATTTGACTTTGCTTTAAAGGCTGTTTTGAGAGGAATTTCGAAATTGAGCTTATGTAACATATTCCCTTGATATATAAAGGTTTTAGGGTTTTACCACTAAAATAATAATAATAATAAAGGGTTCTACGGTTTTTGTGAAGATAGATTTTAGAGGGGAGAACATTATTTTGTTTTGGGATGAGAGATTGGAGAGCCGTCATTTAGGGTTCTCATTAGAGGGTTCGATGAACCATTGTATGCTCTTCTCTAATTGATAATGGATCTCTCTCTCGGTGCCGCCAGTGAATGTAGGCAAGATTGTCGAACCACATAAAATCTCTGGTATTCTTTATGGTGTGTGTTTTCTTCTCTCTTCTTATTTGATTTCCTTGCATCGATCTTTCACGTATTTTGCTATTTGTGTCATTGTTTTGGGCGATTATGTGTGGTCGTCGATTCCACTGCGCACAACAAGGTCTCATAACGAAACAATATAAAGATCTTAGGACCTTCTTCTGGGATTACCGACTTAGGTTAGGAGTCCACATTACCCTCCAAAAAAATTAGGAGTCCACAAGTCAAATCGACTATGTGAAGACCAGGGATAGACTGAGGGGTGATGGGATCCTACAAAATGATGTGATGCTGAGGGGTTAAGAAGCTTATACGCCTTCACAACGAAGGTAGTTTCCGAATCCATTGATTTAATGGGTGGACAGCATACAGTCCATTCTAACAGTTTCAATTAAGGATTAGTCCTGACAACTATATCGTATGAGTCATGATCCACGGTTCAGTAAATTAATTGCAACAACGATTCCATTGGCTACTAAAAGGACTAAAATGACTAGGGTGAGTTATTAAATTTACAAATAATGTCGTTGTTTATAAAAACCATCCTAGATCCCTAACGAACCATACAGTTCCAACATCCAAAAAAAACATCCTCACCATCTAATTTCTGCCACAAAACCTCAGAAATCACAGCTAGTAGGGAAACTGACATATCCCTGGGTGATTTTTGTATCATTTTCAAGATAAGAAATCCGTTTCTATAGTTCTTCACTTGATTCTAAAGGATGTTGTAAAAAAAGACGAGTGATTTTTATATTTTTCTTTGATTTTTTCATCTTTGAATCAATTAAAATCACAATTAGACTACATTATAACCTAAAATCGCTCAAACCAAATCAAATAATCGCCCGCTTATGTTTTTCCCAATTAACTCAGAGTTTTTTTTCAATATTAGGATAATGTAATGGTAACAACACATCATATATAAAAATCTGATTTGTCCCTCCTTTCCTTTCGTGTGTTGGACTACCATCATCGACAAGCCCCGTCAATGGGGTTGTGTTTCGACCCAATGAGCCTAGGCAGCCCTCCTTTTATTGCCGAGCCACCATCGTCATCCCTCGTGTATTCTCCATCGATCAAGCCGACTTTTCATCTTTTATTTCCTTTCGTAATTTTTTTTTTCACACTCCTAACTTGGTTTAAATCAAATCAAGTGTGGTGAACATCATCCTTTTGTAAATAAACAGACCTTCGTCTCCATAGTCAAAGCCCCGATCGTGATCACATGAGACAGTTTCTTTCGATCGAGCCGAAGACTCCCCGATTCTTCAATACAGGTGATTTCCTACACAGGATATCACTCATTTGTTTAATAATTTAAGAAATAAAGGTTTTCGAATCTACTATCTTATCATCTAGATTTTTATACCCGGCCGAAGATTTCATCCTATATTGATCTGCCTTGTCATGGATAAATAAATTATGATTGATTTTAAAATTTTAGATATCATCTAGTTAATTTGTCAAGCAGTTCTTTTTCTTTTTTTTTATTATTGTCTTGCTTTCTTTCTGCTTTCATTGTTACTAGTAGTAAATCACTACATGTTATAATTTTAAAAACCCCTTAATTCTAAATTATGATTTAATTAGAATTTTGAAACTTTAATATGTTTTTTTATTGCCATTTGTACTTCCGATCTGTAACTCAAACATAGAAACATGTTAGGGTCTACACTACCCAAAGCCCTCACTTTCTATATACAAAATAAATAATTTAATTCTTTTTTCTATAAATTACAAGTTATATGTAGAGTTATGCGTAGGCTAGATGTTGAGCGGTAATACGGTTGGAAATCCTTAGGAGAGCCAAATTTTAGAGGGGTTGGTCTTCGAGCGAAATTTTTTTAGGCCCTTAGTAATTCCCAAGCCAGAGTTGGATTTTTACCCCTCCTTAGACACCTGTGTTACCACGCCAATCCCCGTTGGGACATGGTGTATGGTAAAAAATTAATGATAAATCAAAAGAAGTTAGCAATAGGAGATAGACCTCTACAGTTATTTGACAGGGGATGTGGTATCATCCACTTGCCGTTTTACCTTAACAAGATGGGTATAATCAAAAAAGGATAAATGATTTAATTTAAATTTAATAGGGAATACTGATGCAGGAGCATCTGGACCGTCCGCAAGTTTCGACACACAAGTGGACCACCTCTACCATCCAGCACGCCCAGCATGCATCTTGAGGTTTATAAAATATATTATTTTCATATTTATTAAATTTGGTAGTTTATTTGTGTAGATTTATGCCTTTTAAATTTGGCAATAGTTATATTTATTTATGGATAATTTTAAGGGTTATTTTGACTTTACCCCCCAAATTTTGCCTTGAATTAGACTTTACCCCCCATATTTTCATTAATTAGACTTTACCCCCCAAAACTAACTGTTCCGTCAGCTCACCATCTAAGAGAAAGGGTGAGCTGGCGGAAAAGAAATAAAGTTTTGGGGGATGAGCTAACGGAACAGTTAGTTTGGGGGTGTAAAGTCTAATTAATGAAAATATGGGGGGGTAAAGTCTAATTCAAGGCAAAATTTGGGGGGCAAAGTCAAAATAATCCTAATTTTAAAGATAAGAATATGATGGATTAGGAAGTTAATTAGGTGAGATATTTATCTCATTAGTGGTTACCATCTTTATCTCTTAATTTTAAAAAATTGTTAGCAGAGATCTCTAGTTATCATCTTTATCTTTATTTATTTTTCTTTAAAAATGCATGAAAGCATCTATTTTAATGGCACTGAATGAATGATATGATGAATAAATAATAATAATAATTTGCTTTGTGTTCCTGTAAGAGGATCCTGAGTGTGTTCCTGAGAGAATCGAAGAGCGAAAGGCTCGCTGACGTGAGGTCGGAGTACCGTCGATGCAAGGCCAACAACCCCCTCTCCTTTCTTGTCGCCACTTAATCTTGCATCAAATACTATGTTCCTGGAAGCCACCTAATGGTGATCGAAAAAACGTTAGCACGCTAGGCTCGATGCTCCTCTATGAAAGATGAAAAAATCTTAGTTGGTTAATTAGGGAAAGCAGCTACTTGGGATAGTGTAAGACCAATGAGGTGTTTGGGTGAACCAGTATGAAAATCACCCCTTTAGTAACGTACTGTCGGTATGCAGTCCTCGGGGACAAAATCGATGGTCCATTTATTAGACTAACTAACTTGATGAACCGAATAATTAACCTTTCTAAATAACTTGTAGTTTTTAGACATTTTGGTTGCAAATGAGAAATATATATTGAGCTTAGAAGTCTGATAACTGTCTTGTAAATTATCCATTTATTTTGAAATACAAGTTAAACATAACTTAATATCTCTTATTAACCGTGGGCTATCACTACGATTGAGACACATATTTGGGTGCAGATTAGTAGCAGCTAGGGGTGCAACTTGGGTCCGGTAACCCGAGAACCGATCCAACCCAACCTAAATGGGTTGAGTTGGGTTGGTTCAGGTATTTTACAAAGTTGGGTTGGGTCGGTTTTTATTGTTCATGACTCGACTAAATCCGGATTGGTTCTGGGTTAGGGTTCGAGTAAATCCGAACCAACCCGAGAATCGAATCCATATAAAAATATAGTATACATTCCCGAGTTGGATTCAAAAAAAAAATTTACATTCTTGAGAGCCAAGCCAAACCAATTAACTTGTCAATTAATCTTTGTGATATTTCCTCCACTTGATAGTATCCATGGATGCTTCATCTATTACTACACATTTCGGAGGAACACTTGCCATGATGGATGATTTGTATATGCGTAAGATTGACCCGAGAAACGAATCAAACCAACCCGATTTGGTTCGGGTCGGGTTAGGACATTGTAGACCCGATCACTTCCGGGTCGGTTCTGCGTTGGCTCAAACCCGAACCAACCCGACTCGAGTTGCACCCTTAGTAACAACAGTAGATCATTAGTTCAGAAGTAGTCGGTGCCGGTGCAGCGATGTGAGTGCACTGGAGCGTCAATAAGCAGCCAAGCCATACTGGGATTGTTTCCATTAAGATTTGTATTTATTATTTTGGATAACATTTAGTATTTGAATTCTGAATTGATATCTTTAATTCGATTTTGTATATTAGTGGGCCATGCTTGGATTGTTTCCAACCAGTGAATCAAACTCGGTTCCAAATAGTATGAAAAAGAACGGATGTGATTCAGTTTTAGCTACAATCTATCTGATTCTCTGACGCTATGACCTCAGAGGATCCGCGCACTTTACGATATTATACATTTTTCATGGCAGTTGCCCTTCCAAGGTTGTATTCAGGCTAATGCCCTCCCTATTGGCTGCATTGTGTTAGGTGGGAATTAAATTTCGACTGGACCCATGTTTGACCAGAAACATTCCTTCAGACCCAAAGCCTACTACTAGATTATGGGTCAAGGTCATGCCTGGGCCGAATCCTGGTCGGGCCCAGGTTAGGTCCGGATCTATATTGTACGGCTAGTACCATCTCAATAAGCCCAGCCAGTTGTGGAAGTACACCACCCTGCTTATTATGGACCGTCCGAAGGTCTGGTCCCATGTTGGACCACATACCAGACTGGACCATGTGGAGACCAAGCCCGCACCCAAAGCCCGCACCAGCTGCCCTAAACCTAGCCTTTGGATTTGGTGGACCCCCCCCCCCCCCCCCCCCCCCAAGCAATGGATGACGGTTCTCAAGGCTCAACCATATTAACAACTAGGGGTGCAACTTGGGTCGGGTAAAACCAAGAACCGAAACAACCCGACCCAATAACAATTAGGGGTGCAACTTGGGTCGGGTAAAACCGAAACAACCCGACCCAAAAACAATTAGGGGTGCAACTTGGGTCGGGTAAAACTGACAACCAGCCCAACCCGACCTAACTGGGTCGGGTTGGTTTGGGTATTTTGACTAAACAGGTTGGTTTGGTTCTAAATTTTACGGACCCGACTAAATATGGGTTGGTTCCGGGTTGAGACTCAGGTAGACCCAATCCAACCCGGAAACCGAACTCATATATATTAGGCAACTTATATATGTCACGGGTTGGACTTTTGGTCTACATCACACTAGCACCCAAGTAAACATTAGTTGTCTACTAATGTTGAACAAAAAACCAAGAGAACTCAACGGGTGGCTAAAGTCCAAAGCCTAACGTGGACCTCCGACTTGCCACTAAATTGTCGATGGCCATTGTTTTTGTAGACCAACTACAACCCGATAACCGATCCAAACCAATCCAACCTTAGTGTGGGTTGGGTTGGTTCGGGCCTATGCCCAAGTTGGGTTGGTTTGGATTTTAATGTTGTAGAAGCGAACCAGTTTGGTTCAGTTTCAGATTGGCTCAAATCCGATCCAAGTTGCACCCTTCGTAACAATATTCTCTAAATTTTAAAAAATAATAAATAATTCGTAAACTCAAAGGCAAACGAAAACTGTTCTTCGAATTATTCGGTAACCTGACCTATACTCTAATTAATGACGAATTTTACACATAATTCTTAAATTAATCTATTTTTTATATAATTTTTATTATTTTATTTTATATATATATATATATATATATATATATATATATATATATATATATATATATATATATATATATATATATATATATATATATATATATATATATATATATATATATATATATATATATAGGGTTGTTAGATGCATCGGACGATTGCGGTGCAAGACCACCGTCACCTCCTAGGTCGAGTGCCACGTGACTTACCTGAGGTGCTTGGTGTGGTCAGTTCATATGGTGAGAGTTGACACGCTTTGTCTTCAACACCTACTCCAACCTACTTTCTATCTTTCTTGGCCGTCTTGACGCAAACTTACAAATGACAAGCTGACCCCACCAATACCATCAACCGTCCGATTCGGTCCGAGCCATCAAGAACCTTATGAGCAAATCGGGCCCACCAGATTGAGCACGTGTTTATGTTGTTGCATACGTGTCCAACACCCCCCAACCACCACTAATGTGTTTGACCGTAAAAGTGGTACCGAAAGAGTTGTGAAAGCAGGAGCCTCTCATTTTTGGTGAGAACGATTTTGTTCCAACCTACCTCTCTCTCTCTCTCTTAATCTCTCTCTCTCTCTCTCTGTGTGGCCTATTTCAGGGGTTTTTAGTCATTTCACCCTGATAAATAGAGAATAGTGCAAAATGACATATATAACCTTGAAATTGACCAATGGGAGAGGGTGACACTAAAACCTTGTTGACTGTTCTGACAGAGGGTGGTGAAGGGTTAACTCACAAAATTAGGGATGGCAACGGACCAGCTTAATGGGAAACCCGCCGGATCCGATTTATTGAGCTGGGTTTGGGATAGAACTAATTTGGTTTGGACAGATATGAAATTCACAAGATGAATTTGATCGAATTTGGGACGGGATTGGAATGGGCAGATCCGTCCCAAATCCAACCCGTTGCCATCCCAACTCTCAATGTTGACCGTTGGATGCACATCATTGGTGACACATGGGTAGTGTACTACTAGCATGAGAACATCCTTTGGTACACAAAATTGAAGGGGGAAATGGATGCCGAGTAACTGGATATCCAAGGAAGACAGGAGGAAATGGATACCAGACTATTTCCCTCCAATCCGACCCGATCCGATCCTATTGAGTTGGGTTTGAGATAAAACTAGTTTGGTTTGGACAGGTATGAAATTCACAAGATAAATTCGATGGAATTTGGGACGGGATTGGGTTGGACCGATCCGTCCCAAATCCAACCCGTTGCCATCCAAACTCTCAATGTGGACCGTTGGGTGCACATCATCGGTGACACATGGGTAGTGTACCACTAGCATGAGAGCACCCTTTGGTATACAGAATTGAAGGGGGAAATGGATACCGGGAGACTGGGGAGGTGTTTGGTATGTGGAACAGCTGTTCCCCTTAATCCTCTTCCCAGAAGGGGTTATTATAGTCAATTACTACTTTCAATGCAATTTGATGGTTCAGCTCTTCCGTTGGTACAGAAACAACGGGAGTGAGATTTTTTAGTTCCCAAGTCCTTCATTCGACCGGAACAATTACTAGCCGTTTTAAATCAGGGAATTCGAAACGGCAACAGGCTGTTCCGGTCCAGATATCCAAGGAGGACGGGAGGAAATGGATGCCGGACTATTTCCCTCCAACGGCTAATTTTTGTATAGGATATGTCATACTTGAAAACGGATGCCGGGCTTATTTCCTTGACCAATCCCACGAACCAAACATGATTCACGTGAGGGAATACAGCCGGAATTGAATTCCCCCCTTCCAATTCTGCCAACCAAACCGGCCATGTGAGCATGAGGTGGGACCCACTCATCGGACGGCAATTTTGCCCCGTGGCAGCCAAAGTGGGGTCCATTTGGACCTCCGAAACAGAACCCCAGCATATGCATAATTGTTTTACCGTTCCTGTCCATGCAATTTTTCTCGCGGGAAAAAAATGGCAACATAGACACCACAAGTGTAATGCCTTCGTCCGGGGGGGGGGGGACTCGGGCTCGGCCAAGACCCGATGTGATCTGTGCCCTGACGCGTGCGATCGACATGATTAAGCTCAGCAACTTCTTGGATCTCTTGAACCTACGGGTCGTTTGGTTCTTGTTTTTCTAGCCTGTGATTCTAAAAGTATAGGATTGTTTGGTTAACAGGGCGTGACGTATATAAATGAATGCACACTTATTTAATTTGTACAACTTTTGTATATAAAACTATACAAATAAAATTTCACCGAAACATATAAAATTTTAATTGCACATGTCACATGTGCAAACATATATATGTATATCATTTGCACAGCAACCAAACGACCCCCACATGTCATCTCCATTCCGGCTAGCCTCACTGCTACTGCTGCTGCTCTTGCTTGCCTCCACAACCGCCACCTGCTAGTTGTTGTAAAAAAAAATTTTGTTTATTATTGGAAAAATGAAACTAGGGTTTTAACTTTGGTCCCATATTGCTTTTTTTTTTTTTTTTTTTTTTTAGGGGGGGGGGGGGATTTGTGTACTTTGATCGGTTTTTTTTTTTTTTTTGGTTGGCTATATTTATTCTCGACCTATATTGAAATTGGCTATCCTGATATCCTTTGTTTTTCACATTAAAAGCACATATCGATAGTGATGTATGATTGCAGATAGGGCTGGCAATTTCTGACCCGACATGGCAGATCTGACACGACCCGACCGAAATTAGCAGGTCTGGGTGGGCTAAACGGGTTCGGATCGTAAACGGGTCGACACGATAGACCTGTTTAATAAACGGATCAAGTCTGGGTTTAGGGTTTGGAAAAGGTAGACCCGGGAAGGACCGTTTAAAATTCACCGGGCTGTGTCGGGTCGGGTCTACCTGCAATCCGATACTATAATATATAGTATCAGCGGGTCTATGGGGTAATGTCAGGTTGAGTTGGATCGGGTCAACTGGAAAAACCCGTGTGGTAAACAGGTCTTATCGGGTCTACCCGTTTATAAACGGATCAGGTACGGATTTAGAATCTAGACACGATTAGTTAAATAGGTCGGGTCCGGGTCTACGGGTTTTGGACACAACCCGAAACTAGACACGACACGAACCCGACCCGACACGGCCAATTGCCACCCCCCCTAATTACAGAGCATGATAATAACTTAAATTTCTAACCAAATAAACTGATTCAGACATTGAATTTTTTTTTTTTTTTTTTGGTTTATGAGCAAAGGAGGTCAAAAGATCTTCGGAAAGCACCACAACCCGGCACAAACAAGAACCACCACAATCTAGCGGAGAAAGAGGGCAGGGCATAAGACCTCAACACACACCACCACACCAACAGAACAAGCACATCAATCACCTGACGACAGCACCACGGGATGCTGGACAAACCAAGCAGCATGCTCACACCACCCAAGAGAAGAAAAAAGAAAAACGAAAAGTACACAAACCCTGCAAAAGTCCACAGGGACTAAAAGAGAGGAGCCACCACCCACGATCCGTCGCAAAGGAGTCACCGGCAAGCCTCCCGGAGCCACCACTCCACACCCAGCCAGAGCCACAACCCACACCAAGAGTCGCCGAAACAAGCAGGGTCGAGGTCCACTGAGCCTATACAAAACCACCGCACCTCAGACCAAGTCACCGCATCTAGTTGAAAGGAGGAAACACCAACCCCAACAAAGCCGGATCTGGAAGGGACGACCACAAAATCCTAACAAAAAGAGAGAGATAGGACGATATACAGATCAACAGGGACCGATCCCAAAAAAATCACCAAAAAAACCCTTATCAACAAGGGGTGGAAAGAGGGGGACCCAGATCCGCTCCCCAAGAGCAGCTCCACTGATCACCTGGCCTCCCCGGAGCCACCGGCAGCATTCGAGGAGGCAAAGAGGGATAACAAATGAAACCCTAGATCAGGAAAGAAAGGGGAAAGGGCACTCCAAGCCCTTTAAACATGAAGAGTATGAATACTGACTTAAGTCATGTACAGTTAAACCTAACTCTCATGCTGTGCTCAAATCCATGATCAGTTAAACCTAACAAAGAACAAAACAAGACAACAAAACATCTGAGCTTTGAATCATGCAGTCCACATCATTCACCATCTTTCGTCCCACAAATATGATGAGTTCTCTACCCTGATTTGAAACTACTTGGGAGGCCAACTTTGATATCAATCGATGCAGAAATTTACTAAAAATAAAATAACAAAGCCTAAAAAAAATTGTGGGAAAAAAACAACAAAAACTACAAGGATAGAACTACAAGACATCTACCAAATCTCTCTCTCTCTCTCCATTTAGTCATGGAGGAGGTGCAGGCAGCGCTTTAGGCTTGGGCTTGACTTCGACTTCATTAACATTGCGGACGAAGATGGCATCGGGCTCATGACTGCAAGGCACAAGTCAGTCAGTAGTCAACAAGATCGAATGTGATTGAATATGAAGAGGAAGTTTGTGAGTGTGTGTGGTGGGGGGGGGGGGGAGGGGGGGGGGGGGGGGGGGGGGGGGGGGGGCGGGGAGTCTTGCACTCACGGTATGTCTCCCTCTTCGAATGTGTAACTGGACGCGACAGCCAACAGACGGCCATCTCTGCTGAAGGACAATGCCGCAATACTAGTTGGGTATTGCGCATACTATTCAACAGAAGGTATTGTTAATTTGGCAGCTTAATAAATGATGCGGAACATTTGTCATTGTCCATGATTTACCTGATACAATCTTTTCTTATTGTTGCCGTCCCAAACATTCACGTACCCGTCACAACCTCCAGTCGCAAATGTCCCATAACTGCAGGAACCAAAATTAGAACCAAACAAGGAGAGAGAGAGAGAGAGAGAGAGAGAGAGAGAGAGAGAGAGAGAGAGAGAGAGAGCAAATTGGGAGGTACATGTTTTTGGGTGTGCTTGTGTTTTAGCGAGAGCAAATTGAGAGGTACGTGTATTTGAATGTGCCTGTGTTCTAGAGAGCAAATTGAGAGGTACGTGTATTTGGGTGTGCCTGTGTTTTAGAGAGAGAGAGAGAGAGAGAGAGAGAGAGAGAGAGAGAGAGAGTACATCGGATGGAATGCAATTGCATTGACGGGATACACAGTGTCCCTCCCAGCCTCAGATTTCCGGTGGCACTTGAATGCATACCTGTACTAAAACTTAGTTAACATATGATAAATCACTTATAGACCCTATCATATTAAGAAAGTCAATGTGAAGAGCTTCGGCCCCCTACTTTAGGTAACAAAGTTTTAAAATTAGTAAAAAGTAAAAAAGAATCAACATACTTTTTAGCTTGACCAGCCTCTGATAAATCAAAGAACTCCATAGCAACTCGACCTTCCACAGAACTAAGGGCAAACCCTGAACCAAATAGTAATTCAGGATCACACAACTCTGATAAACAGATAAATAGATTGTTGACAATACTGAGACATAAATACTAGCAGGAAAGGAACTGATGGTACTCAGTTCACAATTACAGATGCAAGCTACTATTCAGTGAACTTAGATCCAACATTACAGTCCAACAGTACAGGCTATGGTGATATCTTGGTGCTTATGGTCAAAGCGGTATGATAGTGTACTTTTAACCAGACAGCTAGAGGGGTGGATAGCTTTTTCCATCAGATTCTTGGTTTTTTCAAGCTGTGGGTCTCCCATCTTCTGACTAGGTCTGCCAAACCATCCCTCACATTGAGGGGCGTTCTTAAAAAAAAAAAGAATGTCCCAAATCTGAGGCTGGGAAGGACACTGTGTATCCCATCAATGCAATCGTATTCCATCAGATGTACTCCCTCCCTCCCTCCTGAGTAAAAAATATGGCTGTATCTGGCTCGGCTCCCTCCCTCCCGAGTAAAAAATATGGGCTGTATTTGGCTCGGCTCCCTCCCTCCCTCCCTCTCCACGTTGATGACTATAATGGGACAACGCATAGTTGATGGATTTCGTGCATGCATGCACATCCTCGATGTAATTTAAAGCACTCATCCATCACCCTATGCTTCCTACTTTTACCACATCCATCTCAGCTTCCTTTTGACTCATCCTATCTGCATGGTGCTCATTATTGTGCACACATTCTGAATCATACAAGTTTGCCTTAATGCCTATCTTTTAAAATTTAGCCCAGTCCCAACATGTTAGTTGCAAACAACCTTACCACTTCATCCACCTCACACAAACTCATAGATTTGACATGATCTACCCCTCCAATCATTTCTACAATAAACTCTAGATTGTAAAAACTAAAAATAACCAATTGAAATGCTACTTGACATCGACTTTGCTTGGAGCTTCATCATATTGACACTACTGATTTAGACCCTAATCCTCCAAAATTTCCATTAATGTGTATTCTTATCCTTATCTCGTTAATTAACACTACAGCATCTACATCTAGGATGCAATATGGTTCCTCATCATGAATATCAACAATAAGGTCATCAATGTCAACTTGAAGGAGGGCAGGCAGCAGGTCAGATCGAGTTATCCGTATATTCTATGACGCAGATCCTCGAACCATAACTGCTAGCAAATCGCTGTTTGTTGACCCATACCTGACAGCAATTCAGACCCGTTGCACCAGACACGCATTGCCCTTTTACATACTATCCTAAACCTTTTCGATAGAGCAGAAGAGGAAGGAAGAAGGGAATGGAAAGGAGAGAGAGAGGAGGGGGGGGGGGGGGGGCGTTTGAAGCTTATTAATTATCAAGAATGGGGTGGTGGTGGTGTAAAGCTTATTAATCATCAAGAATAAGCTTCACAACAAAAGAATCAAGAAAAGCAAGGAGAAATTTTAGTTTAAGAGATCATTATTATAATGTGTGTCGCATATGTTCACATGAGAACACATATAGGGATCATTACAATTTGGTCACATACAAGACAAGAAAATTGTGCGGTCATATAGTATATTATGCTACAACACAACGACTGTGGGATCGCATAGTGCCACAAAAGTAAAATATTGACAGTTTGAATTCCTTTTTTTCTTTCATCCACTTACCCTTTCATCCATTTTTGCCCTATATATTCCTAATATCCTCCCCCCTTTCATCACATAACTCTTCTAAACCATTTCTAATCCTCAAGTAATCTCCAAGCTCCCCAAACTGTGAGCAGCCCTCAAGTACTCTCCTAGTTCCCAAACTCTCCACAAACATTCAATCTCGCCCTAAGCTCACCCCCGAGATCTGAAGAGTGTGGTGTGTCACAAATTGAGGTGACGAGCTCAAAACCATTAGCGAGCCACGACATTCGTCCATCTAAATGGCAACGAAACAAATATTCGTCTACCACTACAATTGTATTTCTAACCCTCAAGTTTTCTATTCAGTAATTACAATTGTTTACTAGCCTCACAGACCACAATGTCCATGTCTTCCGAGCTTTTAGGATCTTAAAACCAAAAGTCTAAGGCTCCTGGATGAAAGTATGGCCTCTCTTAGAGTTTAACTAAAAGAATTCTTATGGTTGCGTGCCTTTGCCAATTGTGGAATTGCAATCGGGCTATTGTTGAAATCCAAGAAGCATGGCAAATCCATCATGGATGAGCAATATATGGATGAGGAGGGCTTGTCGAGACGATGATAATGAAGTTCCTATGTGCACGGAATGCTCAAATAGCATTAGATAATCACTGTTCTAAAAGGCGGTCCGGGTGGTCGCCTAGGCGCCCGTCTAGTTGTCCGCCTTCCGCCTTGAAACCACTTGACCGCCCGCCTTCCATTTATATAGCATGCTTGAAAGTTTTGACCGATTAAAGCATGCTATATAAATTTTTTTCGTAATATAGTACCGATTAGCGACCTATCATGAAGGAAATTTTGGATCTAGTTGGTCTAACCATTGTTAGTGTTAAAAGTATCAGCTCATAAGGGTTCAAGGGAAAATAGTAACGACCTTCCATAAACGATTGAAGCACGAACAAGGACATCTATACGAATGTTGGCACAAATACAGACACGGAATACGACAAATCCTAACAAAGTAGGGCACAAACATATCAGTGATAGGGATGGAAATGGGCCAGGCTTGGGGCGGAAACAATCAAGCCTAGGTTCGGACCCTTTTTTTTCGGCCCAAGCCCGAGCTCATTTCATAACGGGCTTTAAAGACAAGGTCCGAGACCAAGCACATATCAATGATTCAGTCCTTGGCAGGGCTCTGGCCCAAAACACTCCAATGCCCAATTTTCTTCAATAGGGTTATTTAATATCAATCGAGCTTGTTACCATATTTTTCCTTGTCCTACAAATATACATGCAAATGTTTTATAGATTGTGTTTCAAACTAGTAATGAATAATGACTATAAGAAACTCCAAAACTTTCTCCAATATATTGTTGTCATCCTACTATATAAAAAATGCGTGGGAGACTAGAAGCTCGACTGGACCCTAACTATAGAAGTGGACAGGGTTCGGGACAGACCCGTACAAGCCCGGGCCAGGACCATTTTACTATCAGGCCCAAAATATAAGAGCGAGCCCATATCTAAGGCATTGGGTAAAGGCCTAAACTCGTTCGAAGTTAGCAAGGCTCAATCGGGCTTGGGTCGTATTTGGGCCCATTGTCGGCCTTAGTCAAGGATTCAACAAACAAATGAATATATTAATATGCACTTAATTGATAATAGGATCATGATCAACAGCCAACACTTCTGGCGTCAACACTGGTGCCAACACTTTCATAGAGGTTCATAGAGGTCCTGAAATTTGCTGAAATTTGGTGAGGATGGTCACCTTCCTATAGATAGCACGTCGACAAAAATGAGAACATTCTAAAATTTCTAGGTGTGTCAAATGTAAAGAGCTTTATTGACCATCCATTTTAACCGTTAATTTGAAGATCATTTGACGCACCAAGAAGTTTTAGAATGTCTTAGTTTAAGTAATGCCTTTTTCTAAAACCAAAGATAAATGAAATTCTTTTAATTTTTCCTTTCTCATGCATGGTATTTTCATAATGCAAAATTCTACCATTTTGCAAAATTTCCAAGAATTCCAGCTATTTAGGGTTTGAATGCATGAACACTTGGACCCCATTCCAAGCCTTGAAAGTTGAAATGAAGAAAGGAAGAAAACAGAGAAGATGAATGAAATATGGCTCTCTTTCTTCATAAAAGCCTAAAAGCTGTCTAAAATACAAAGATTGATGCGTACATAACGATCTAATAAAATCCTAACTATGATTCTTTTACCTCTTAGTCACCCGCATGCCACGTAATCCAACAAAATAAAAACGTGCCAAATAGAGAAGGAGAAATCTGATTCGTGAGGGGAGACGCCACGTAGAAAAGGGACTGTACACTGATCAATTGTGGAACAGAGGACGAAAGGGCCCTTTTTTAAGTAATGGGCTATAGGGCCCAAGAAATTAATCACGCTCCTACCCGGATCACTTATTTATACTTATTCCCTTCTTTCAATGATGGGCATCCTTCCGAGTTGTTAGTCCCATCCACCTAATTTAACTTAGCAACATTAGCCTCCATCAAACAAGTCATTTTTACAAATAACCACCCTCCCTAGATTAGAAGAAATTCATATATATGTCTCTGCCAAATTCATAAATATGAAATTAAGTCAAATAAAAACCGATTTGAATTTGTTTAAAGCCCTTGTGTCATCCTTAGCCCTCATCATGTCCTCATTTCCCAGTGCATCAATTCCCCTCTTCTGAAGAATCAGACCCAAGAAATTAGGCTTCGTTACAGATAAAGAACGTCTAGACTTGAGAAGTATCTTCTTCCTCTAGTATAAAGTGGCATGTCCTCTTCGATATAGAATATGTATGTCCAATCCTACATCAAAATTTTCATCAGATTTGATGTAGGATTGGGTTAAAAGCTCAGTTTGATGTAGAGCGTTCCAGTCCTACATCAAATCTAATAAAAACTAATTTGATGTGGAGCACTATAATCCTATGCCAAATAAAATTAAAACCTATATGATGTGGAGCACTCTAGTCAATTTGTTTTGGAGCACTCCAATCCTACACCAAATCTGATTAAAAGCTTTGATGAGCTGGAAAGTGGAAAGTAGCTGTTGGGATTTGATGGGTGGCCCTTAACGCCTCAACCTCTACCAATCTGATGGAGAAATTTGAATGAAATTTGGTGTAGGGCTAGAGTAACTATTTTGCTCTCCTGCAACCAATTTCAAATCTGATGGGTCATTTGGTGTAGGATTGGAGATACTGAATATCGAATATGGCTTATCAATCTTCACCTTCTTGAGTCCCATCTTCCGAACAAATTTCAGAAAACAAGATTGACAAAACTCCATACAACAATAATTGAGGTGCAATGTTGATACTAGTAAAAAGCTCTAGTCCTGAAAATCTAATGTCATCTCCAAATTTATTTGGAAAATAAAAAATAATTTCAACTTTCTATTGAGTTTATCTTTAAAACCAGCATTGGTGCTGATTTATTTTCATCTTCTACCCGTCAAACTCTACTTTGTGCGTGAGTAATTATTTATCCGGTTTTTCCTCGATCCTTACCAGTGTCACATGTGGCATATAAGAGAAATGCGGAGAAATATACAAAGAAGGATGTGGCCACCTACACATGAGAATACCAGAAACAATATTAAAAGAATAAATAATTCATGCAGGAATTACATACACACACAAAGGTATACAGTTTCCAACATATATATACAAAGGAATCCGTATGTTTCTTGTATATTCTAGTATTCTCAATAGTTAATCCACTTGAGTTTGATGGATATACATGATCATATATTATGCCAGGTGTATCTTATATCCATATTCTGAGGAGTTTGGACAGTTTAATTATTTGAAGTATAATGGATATTTGGCCAAGTTACTGGACTTTCCAGCCTTGTGCAGTCTCTCAACCTGCTCTCTGGATTCACTTGATATTTCCCTTCTTTCAATCTCTTCTCAAATCTCATTGATTGACAATTTTATAATAAAATTCAATTATGAAGATAGCTATATGCAGATTATATAGCTTATTCTTCATACAAAAAAGAGTTTTAAGTATTTATATCTCCATTAAGGAAACATAAATTGTTGGATCCCAGCTTTCCTCAAAAAATAAAGAAGATCATAAAGTACACTCTCATCAAACCAACCACTTGTTCGGCAAGTAAACATCCGGCCTACTAGAGCATTCACACATATTATCTATGGACGGTGTAGAGAAACTAGATCCAGAACTTCTAAGTTCATATAGATGCTTACCTGTTCCATTGGGATAACAGCGCACGCATCTAGTCTGATATTTCAATGAAGACTCCCTCTTTTGTTCAGGTTGAGACATATTGCGTAAATCATAGACGTTTACATGCCTCCCTGCAGTAGCAACTACTAATCGATGGCTAACTAGAGAAAGAGAATAAACACGTTCAGGCTGTGGGTACGACCCAACAAGTGTACGGTCCGGCCCACTTGCACCTCTAGGATCCCAACACTTCAGTGTTTTGTCCCAACTGCCTGTTATGACTTGACCTGACACAATGGTAGATTAACAAATAAGCACATAAAATAAATTATGAATATGACAAATTATCAAATAGGTCACTACATGCACAAGAATTTCAATAATTTCCTAAACTGGAAGTGAACAAACTGACAAAAATAGAAACTAAGAACAACGTGGATCTTATAATGTCAATGCCCACAGCAAAAAAGCATACACATAGAAAATTGGCATCATGATCAAGTACACTTTGTGAAAGATGAACACCTTGTAGCTGTCCAAAATTCAGTGAAATTGCAACCGGAACCATTGTATTACTGAAAGGTAGGAAACCCAAACATAATGAAGAAATGCATGCTAAGGCCCCATTAGTTCACAATAATTCAACGATTATATACAAAATGAGCTGTCAACCTTGAGAAGATCGCAATGTGATCCAGCTTCACTATTAATATAAGACTCACTCATTAATCGGTTTTAATATCAATAGTTGAACATATTAAAAGCATAATTACATAAAAACTGGCGGTGGTCAATAGATACAATTTTAACCTCTGGAGTATTAGTGTGTATTGGCAAGTGGTAACAAATTTTAGCTGATAATAATCTATTGCAAAATATAAAGAAGGCATTTTGACAATATATGGAACAAGAAACATAATTAAAGAAACCAATGTGAGAAGATGCAAAGACCGGATTGACTGGTACAATTCTTTTCATGTGACTTCAAGAATTACTTTTCAAAATGAGAAAACTAAACTTTGGCACACAATCGAGGGTAATGATTTAGGATTGTACTAAATATAAATAAGATAACGAAATGAAAAATGAACAATACCAGCCAAAGAGAGGTTTTTTATTAATTTTGTAACCATGCTCAAGTCTCTAAGTTATTACAGAAACCTAAAAGGCTAAACCAAGTCATTATTCAGGCCTTTCAAGTTGGATAATTTCAGATTGACAACAAGAATTTCGACTTGATGAATACAGACTCTACCAAGTATACAATTCAAGTCAGGTTGTTAAAACATTAGATTGATATTTAATCAATCCAAATCAATCGACGCAGAAAAAGATCTGGATACTGGATCCCTTGATAAATGCAACGAGACAGATTTTTTAGGCCCACAACTTTATGAAAGCCAAAGACAGAACTAGATCATTCAGCCAAGAAGCACAACCTATTCATGACCCAACCATTAAATGAGGCAATGTCTAAAGTTATGCATGGTAGAACAATTTTTTTTTTTTAGTTTTACAGTTATTACTAGAATCTATATTAGAAATGCTTTACACAGAAAATTTTGTTGATGCCATAAATTAGAGGTCTACAGTCTCATGTATCTGTACGAGTTGTTTCTTTTTGAGTGCTCATATCTTTATATAAGTCTAGTCAATAGTCATGATCCAGAATTACCAATCTAACCCTAAGTTAGAGTAAAAGTTATGTTAAAATAGCTTATGGATGTCTTTCAATAAGAGTTGAAAATATTTTAAAGATGAATAACAGGGGTCTGGTGGTAAACAGCAAGACAACCTGTCCCTTCGATTTGTTCTTTTGTTTCCTCTCTATTTCATCCAATTTTCTGGTACAATCAGGAAGTTCATAATAATGATTTCAAGGATGATACAAAAACTATAAACCCAACATGAAATCTTTGGTATGTGACTTTGACCAGTTATGCTCATACTGCAAAGTTATTGTTCTTATTAATTATAAACTCCAGTTAGCCTCAATGCAAATTTTTAACATAAGCTATATTCCTCTTGTTTAATGAACACATGTTGCTCATTGTCATGCAGCTAAAGTTCTCGTGGCAGTCTGCGCTCGTTAACCTTTTAAGACACGACAATGAAATCAACGATCTATAAATGTTCTATGAGACTGCTTTGGGTGCTACAGGACATTATGAATTGTTATATCAGGGATTCACTTTATAACAAACATGTTTCCTTTGATAGGAAAAGCTAATGATACTGTAACATGAACAACCAAAATACATGCAATTACTTCTTTGTTTAATGTTTACAGAATTTCAAACAGTTCCAAAAGTTAATATATTCCAAGGGTTTCGAGAGCATGTATCTGTTGAGAAAGTGAGTGTGGAGACCAAAATCTTAAGGAAAAGGCTTCAAGCACATATGTGCTATGCTGTCCTTAAAGTACCTATTCACCCCTCTTAATTTCTCGATAATGATATCTAGTCGCAGGCGAGCCACTTCCAGGATACGACAAGCCTTAGAACTTCGGCATGCAACAACCACGAAGAGAGCACATTGGAACCAAAACACAATTCTCTAAAACTCTGGCAGTCAGAAAGAGAGAATAAGAAAGATTTAGAATGATTTCAGTGTCGGGTTGTATTGTCAAGGGCTTGTATGGGCAACTTTTTATAGAAACCTAAACATCACTAGAGGGACTGATTCACCCAGTCAACGAGAGCCAGGAAGCACTACTTAGTCCAACTGTCAGCCTAAGCACCCAGGCCCACTTAGCCAACGGGTTATCACTTGGCCCAATTACCCAATCCAACCCGACAGTTGAAACCATTTGCACTTGAGTCGACCCGACCCACTAAATTATCGAGTCAAATTGGTTCTGGCGCACCCAAGTCAAACCATTGAACTAAGCGTAACCAAAAACATATGCGACCCAAGCAACACGCCACGATGTGTGGTGTTAAGCGCAAAGTGCCTAATTAGGGCCAATAGCGCTTCTCCCACCCAATAGCCCATTACCCATGCACGTTGCGTGCACTTACACGATGGGGGGGGCGATGCATTGTATGATTGTATCGTGCGTAAGCCCAAACAAAGTTACCAAGTCAGAAGCCGGGAAAATTGGCTAGGGCAGAAGTCGAAAAAATCGGGAAAAGGTTGATAAAGAGTCGAAGAAAAGAACGACAAAAGTTTTTAAAAAATATATAAAGATTTTCCAATAAATATTTTGAACAGTATAAGATGGGATTAAAACATGAATACATGATTAATCGAGAAAAAGTCGTGTAGTAAATGCCACAACAATAAGTCATGTTTTAAATGCATTTTTTTTCAAAAAAACCGCCCGACTTGGTAACATGGGACCCAAGTGCACTAAACCACCTCCATTTGTTCATTCTATACAATGAGTTACATGAGAGAAGCTTTATATATACCACCTCAAACTTCTTTTCCCCTTCAATATGGGACTAAAGGTTTTCATCCACAAAAGAGATCTTTGGAGTGAAAACACTTTCTAGCTTTGGAGGGAAAACACATTTTCATTTGGTGAAGGGTTTTGGAGGGCATGCTTTCTAAAACAAAAGTGCAACTTTAGAATTCAATCTTTTTTTTACAAAAAGGTGGAGAGAGAAGCATCAGGATAATCAGATGGGTAAATGAGCATGGATCAGCAAAGTGATGAAAACGAATGCTTATTTCACACATTACATGAGAGACACATGAGGCTAGTGATCAGCTTTCATGTCACGAACGAGATGTGTGCCCATAGAAGGATTGCCGTTTGAACCTGAGAATTAGACCTAACCTCTGTTACCAAAAACTCCGATTTTTTGAATAAGTCGCGATTAAAACACGACTTATTCATTAAACGTTCCGTACGCGTCTCTTTCCCGATTTTTTGAAAAAGTCTCGATTTTATGAAAAAGTCACGATTTTCACGTTTTAATCCTGATTTACACGTTTTATTCCCGATTAATTGTGTTTTAATCCCGTCATGTATTGCTCAAAAAACCTATTGTAATATATATATATAAATATGTTCTAGAATTCTATCGTTTGTTTCCTGAGTCCTGACTCTTTCCTGATCTTTCCGACTTTTTCCCGATTTTTCCGACTTCTCCTCTAGCCGATTTTTTCCCGACTTCCGACTTGGTAACTATGGACCTGACCAGGGATCCAACCCAACTTTAGTCAGAGCCAACTCCAACTGTGTGGCGTTTGTGTCCAAAACCAAACCATATGAGGAGATACGCGCAAGATTTAAAACTCGAGTATTGGTATCGATATTAATCGGCCTCTGTCCTAGTCTTATTGGTCGGTACAAGTCCGACTTTTTTCTAAAAAAAGTCTAATATATTAAAAAAACCCTAAAAAATAAGAAAAAAATCTAAAAAAATTGCTTGCCTAATTTTCTGGTGTAGGAAGAATTCTGATGCAATCAGAGTTTTTTCTGATACAGGGAAAATTCTGAAAATTCTCTCTTTCTCTCCTCTCTTTTCAGCTGGTTTCGGATAGCATTGGTGATGCTGGTGTCTTTTTTTTTATTTTTTTTTTGGGGGGGGGGGGGGGGGGGGGGGGGGCGCTTATATCTAGGTCTCCCAATGTCCCTCTGGTCACTAAATAATGAAGTTACACCCCCTTCACATGCTTCCATGTGCAGTTGGAGTGAAAGGTAAGTTTATGATGGAATCCAATGCACAAAAACAAAAACAAAAAACATGCAAATAAAGTCCCCTTTAAAGCTATCGGTCATGACTAGTATCAACTGAAACTAAGTCGTATCGACTGATACCAGCCGAGGCAGTCCGGTACGGACTGATACGGCTTGGTATCGACCAATACCAGTCATGTTTCAGTTTTAGGGGGGGTGTCATTTCGGTTCGGTTTGATCAGAGAGCCCGAGCCGTACCAAGAGGTATGACTCGGTATCGACTGAAATTTCAAACCATGGATCCGGGTTGGTTCTCAATCTGATTCGCTTACCCGGTCCGGACCAAGACCAGTCTGGGTAGCAAATGGATGGATCTAACACAAATTCAACCAAAACCGACTTTTGTTTTGTACAGTGTAATATGCATCTTAATTCAATGTAAAGGAATACGGGAGAATAGCCATTGCTTCATGTGTTACCCTGGTAATTATGGAGGCTCCACCACCCCCAAGCCGCCTTGCTCCTTGGACTTACAAACTATGCCCCAAACGTCGTATCTGCCCCCTTTTCAAAGAAAGGAGGTACAAATCGAATCGATCTTCTTAACTACCCACGAGGTCCATTCCTACTCGAGAGTACATGAACTTAGAAGTCATCGATCATTCTAATCATATTTGACCCGTATTTCTGGCGTTTAATGTGGGTTGCGCCTCGCAAGCGGTAAGGCGACAAAACTCTGTGTGACTGCACAGTTCCCAACGATCATTTGTTACTATTAGAATATTTTATTTTTACTTTCCTTCCTACCCCATTCTACACTATAAATACCCCTACCCTTCCCCGATTATGATTATGGGTTTATTCTCCTAAGTTTTAATTCAAGTTATTCTAAAGGGTATCCTAAATTATATAAGATTTTTTACTTCCATTAGGATTTTTATGTCATATAACATTCTAATTCAATAATGATTCTTAATAGTTTTCCTGATTTATGTACGATGCCCACTCAAAATAAGATTGTTGAATGAGTTAGAATTCCAAGTTGTTTTAGGATTTCCTAATGGATTATAATTCTGACATATATTAGGATCCCTTCCTCTCAAGAGTCCTTGAGATTAGTATAAGTCTTCGAGCAATGTAGTCACATGCAACCCGCATTCTAGAGCATAATATGGGAGTCGCACATGCACCACGGAAACCGTACGTAGAGCTGTAAGTAGTCTCGGGGCAACCCGAGGCCCATCGGGTCGGGCCCAGTTTGGGCCAAGTTAGCTTGGGCATTGGATAGTTTTGGGCTCGAACATTCAAGCCTGAAAGTATTATGGGCCGGGTATGGGCAACCCCTAACTCAGCCCAAAGCCCGAACCGAACCCCGAATTAGTTTATTCTTGATTTTTCATAAACAATATATAAAGTTTTATGCACATCTCCGTTAATCATTTCAATGCCTTAGACTTTAGGAGCATTACATAACATTTATAATTTCTCCGTATTGGTGTGTGAGCAAGAGAAAGAGAAAAGATCTATGCGTAGACATGTTAGGAATGTGGGTTTAATTTGGGCAAGGTTTAGGTTTGGGCTTCTTAAAACAATTTTGGGTCGGGTTTAGGCCAAGCCCAAAATATTGAATTCGGGCCCGGGCCGGGTTTGGACAAACTCAAAAGTTTGGGCCAGAACCTAGGCTTGGAATGGTCCGACCCGAACCTGGCCAATTTACAGCCCTAACCATACGATACACCGCATAACAGATTGTGTGACTGCACAATTCTCAATGGTTATTTTTTACCATTTGAATATTTTATTATTTTTCTCTCTTTCCCTACCCCTTTCTGCAATATAAATACCCATACCCCCTACCTATATATACCTCTTCTACTCTCCCTAAGATCTTCCTAATCAAGCTATCTCTCCTCAAGCTCTTTACATGTCTCTAGTGGGCTGTTCTGGCCCTACTCTTAAACCTAACTCATATAAGGATCCAGTTTGGAAGTACGGCTATTATAGGAGTCCTATGGAAAAGAATGTTGTAGTGAGTGATTTGAGTGTCTATGTCACCACCTATGGCATTGCACAGCACAAACACTTGGCACATGGTCCTGTCTATTCTAAGAGCATGCTCTGACATTACTGAAAAAATAATACAAAATAATGAAAGTACTAGAGTACATGGAGACAAATTCCAAAAAGAGAAGAATTATCGTTGAAGTTTTAGAAAGACCATGACCCACATAGAGGAAAAGGAGTGGTCCAAATAATACAATTCAAATGGCAATTATGAGAGACAAAAGCCTCTAGCTAAAGACAATCGGCATAGTCACCACCAAAGAAATATAAGGCAAAGAATAGTGGGTGTGGGACATTATGCAGCATCAATAAACCACATTATATTAGTCATTTAAATTCGGGAGTGCACATTATGAGACCTTAATATCTTGGATATCACTCATTTTCTTCATTTACTAATGTTTCCATTTATTTTCTTTGGCCTAACAAAAAATTAGTAACATACCCAATAACATGGTGAGACCACAAGACTCGCTCTAGCTCTAAACATTTGAAGTATCTCCCAGGGCTTCTTGATGTTTGGTAGCTATTAATCTCATTTATCTTAAGAAAAAAATAAGAAATGAGGATATTATGCATCAAAAAGCAAAAAAAATATAGTAGGTCTCCACAAGGGCAAGAATCAAAGGGTCACATAATGTTACTCGACATACCGATTCTTAGCTAAACCAAAGAAAAAATATGAAACCCTCGGTAATTCGGATCCTAATCCAACAAGGTGAAGAAAAAGGTGATATCTAAGATGTCAAAGAGTCACAAAGGGTCCCATAATGTGCTCTTAGCTAGACTAAAACTGCTCCTGAAAGCATGCGTTCCTTAATTCACTTTATATGAATGTACTTGAATCACATGTTTTGGCAATATACATGAATAGGTTTGTATGATTATAAATTACATACTTAGCATTCTTGATTAGCTTATTTGAAATTTTTTCTTTTGTCTTTTTAAATAAAACTCATTAAAGAAAAACATGACCAAAAACCAAAAAGATATGCACAACCGCATATGTAATTATATTACTAAAAAAATCTTATTTATTATGAAATAAAAAAAGTACTGAGTGATTTTTTTTCTTTATTTTTGGTGGGGGGATTATAGAATTGTTTTGAACAGGTGATCGGGAAAAAAAAAAAACATAAATCATATGTGCAACCGCATAACCACATATGTGGCCGCATGTGTGATGGGGCTGCCTTTGTGATTGGTACCCTTTGCCACACAAACCACATAAGCGAAATTGATAACAGTGCCTTAAAGTCGTTTAGATTGCTTGTTTTTATTGGAATTTTTTACTTTTACAATTAAAATTTTCAAAGCGAATTTAGAAGTTACACTTAGTAGGAAAGTGTTTAAAGGGTGTGTTCCTTTAATTTCCGCTCACTTAAGCAAATGGAAATGCTTTCCACTTGTTAGATACCCTCACACCTCAAAACCCGGGTTGTAAGGGGAGGTCCACATCGGGTATATTAAGCGGGTGATGGGTGCCTCCCTTACCGATGTGGGACTATCCGTTAACACTCCCCCTCACGCGGAGCACGCGTGGATCCTCCCACGCGGAGCACGCATGGCAAGGCACAATCGGTGGGGAGCACCCGGAGTAAGAGCAGGAGACGGGCTAGCTCTGATACCATGTTAGATACCCTCACACCTCAAAACCCGGGTTGTAAGGGGAGGTCGACATCGGGTATATTAAGCGGGTGATGGGTGCCTCCCTCACCGATGTGGGACTATCCGTTAACACCACTAACTTATATTTCCATTCACTTTCGTTTCCACTCATTTATAACTTATTATGTTCTTTTGGATCAAGGAAATCAGATGAGGGAATCAACTGAGGAAGAATATTGTCTGGTCGGTCTCAGATCAACCGAATTGTTTTCCTCGGTGGAGTGAAAACTGATTTCCTTTCTATTTTGTAAAGAAATCAAATGATTGAAAACTAACCTTGATAAGGATTTGATTTTTCCAGGTGGATGTGTTTCCACAAACATCAGGAGTTAAAGAACTGCGAAAATGAATCCATAAATTGATAATGCACTAGGTTGGTAACGTTTTAAGTCAACAACAACTCAGTATATGATTGATTTGAGATTATATAACCATATGTAAGCATATGAAAAATTAGAACATTTTCTGATGCAACTGAATCAGAAATTCAATTTTTAGCCATTTACTTAATTATCATAATGAATCCTTCCCAATGTTTTAAAAAGCGATAGGCGGACCTAATGCGGTGGGGGGGTTCCAAGGCGGAAAGCAGACGCCCAGAGATTGAGGCGTAAGAAATTCCAAAGAATATTTTACTTTAGAATTTATATATCTACTATGTTTTTATTGTCATTCTTCTTTTTGGAGTTCAAAATGGGCCAAGGACACCGATATCATCATTCTTTCAGGTAATTACGATGGCCAAGGGAACCACTATATAATAGAAACACAATAATAGACAAGTTAAAGAAGAAAAAAGAAATTATAAAACTGAAGAACATGAAGAAGGAGAAGAAGGGAGAAAGAAAACTTATAATGATACCATCCGACTATCACATCGATTACCTTTCTCCTTTCAACGCCGAAGAGAGCGATCCCAACTTAGACGGTGCGGTCTAAGGCCCAAAACGCATAGGCGGGCGCTCGAACCACTTTTTAGAACAATGATCCTTCCTTGGTTGTCTTTTGACCTCTTTTTTCTCAATCCCTTCTTTTTTTTGAAGCCCTATTACCCACAAACTTGGATTTTTTTGGGTATCAATTTGATCTTAGAAAGAGTCCAAACGAATTTTCTACTGATATGGTATACAGGAAAGGTACAGCTATGAGTGTGGATGTTGTCGAGTGTACGAGATTATGGACCTAAAAAGTCAGATCACATGGTTAATGAAAGAGTCAAACCGAATTATAATATTATGTATAATTTATCAATAATATTCAATTTTATACTATATAAATATATATAACAAGGGAATAGGGAACACGGTCCTCCCGACCACCCAACACGCTAGTCCTCCCTTCAATTTGGGTGCCACATGACACTTTTTAACCGGGGTTAGGGGTTGGTCAAGGTGGGTACATCCCTCATAGCAATGATCATGAAAAAAAATTTGAAAAAAAAATATGCCAAGTGGCATTTTTAAATTAACCATAGCAAGGGCTATTTGCACGCTACAGTTTATCGTTAAATTTGTCGACCGTTGATCGTGTTGTTTTAAGTTTTTTTTTAAAACATCTTGATCTAAGTAGAGTGGATTGACCATCCGTAAAAAGAAATATGGTTAAAAATTGTCATGTGGCACCTAAATTGAAGGGAGGACTAGCGTGTTGGGTGGTCAGGAGGACCGCGTTCCCTATTCCCATATAATAAATACTAATAACATATTATGGACCGAGTTTTTAGGTCACAGCTCAATCAAGTTATGTCTAAGTTTCCGAGCATACTCTACTCAGCAAGTTTTTTAGTTGATCCGAGTTTCCGGGTTTTAAAACAATGATTGGAAGTGTTTTAATTTATTGATAAATATGTCACCCACCACCAAATAAACAAAAAGAAACAGTAAAAACCACTTGGAGACTGAAAATCACAAGATCATCTGTTTCAGTTGTCTCGCCGTACCCAGCATCCAAGTAAAAGAGTTGCTTGGCACAGGATAACACTTATCAATTCATGCTATCAATCATAAAAGATTAAGAATTTCACACATGATGGAAAAGTCACAAGACAAGCACATCACGACTAGAAGAGAACTCCACAGTATGGCTATAACAAAAGGGTATTACGCCAAAACAAAAGAGAGACTACAACAACCAAGCAACCTGCTGCATAAGAGTACTCAACACAACGCACTGGAGCATCATGGCGTCCCAAAATATCCTCCTTGCCAGAACTGAAGACCAACCTGAATTAAAAATTACCACAAAGAATTAGGCTCACGGGACTTGACATCAATAAATTCTCAAAGATAGTTCATATAAGAACATATAATTGTAAACTAATAACTACAGCAGAACACGGACAACTTCACCCTAGACAGTTCTGTTATAAAGACTGGTGAGATGTGATCTGTTCCAGGCATTTCTTTAGCTGATGTAGAAAGAACAAAAAGTATGAATCATCGATCCTGTGTTGTCAAACTTCTACAAAGAGATAACACTCTTGGATACAAATGATTTTCCCGCATATGCAACAAGTTTAAACACAAGTTGCACAGTCTATGACTTCCTTATTAAAAAAAATTAGCTAGATTTGTGAGGTCAGATTGCAAACCAGCATATCAAAGGAGAAAGGTGGTGTACAAAGTCATAGTCTTGGAAATATAAAAGAGAGATTATTGAGGTAAACTGCATGTAGATGAAATTAGAAATCTTGCGAGTGTTATCCCGTCATATGTGTTTATTGTCATTGCTGAGTTTGCTGAGACATATCCAAAAGGTGAATCCACGGACCTTGTATCATGCTTAACTTTATTCATAGTATGCTTTTAAATGTCTAAAGAGGTAGGGAATGACAATCTTTTTAGATGACATGTTTTCACACCTTAATAAGCTAAATAAAAACTGAGACATCTCAGACATGAGGAACACATGATGCACAATTGACATTTCAAGATACTCTTTTTGCAATGGGTTCATGACATCAGCTTAGTCACCCTTTTGCAGACCTATACGAGCTGGTTTGGGATCAAAATGCTACTGCCAGATCCCAAGTCAGCTTTTCTACACGGGCTGCTTCTTGGTCCATCAAATTCAGAAGGAACATACCAGGCCACCTTGAATCTCAGCTCCATAAGTTGTATTCAACTTCTCCACCTGGAAGTGGAGCCCCTCAAGATATTTCACGGTGAAGTCCACTTATTGTTTTGTAAATATGGAAGGGTTAGTTTGCCCAATAGCCACTACACTTTGGAAGTCTCAAACCCCGTTCAAGTGCAGAATTTTCATGTGGTTAGTCCTTAAGGAGATGTTGCTTACGAGAGTTCATCCGCATCATCAGGATCATCCTAGCGTCACGGATTTATCTTGCGTACTGTGTGGGAAAGGAAGGGAGGATATCAACCATCTACCACTGCACTACTCGTTCTCGAGAAGCATCTAGAAGACCCTGAAGGGATTAAGGGACATCCAGGTTCTACCCATTCCCTCTGGATAGTCTGGAGAACCCAAAGAGTCTAGAAAAAAATTAGGCGTGATTGTAACTTCTTGGTCGTCTGTGTTTGCTGGGGAATATGGAGGAACATAATGACCATATTTTCAGAAGGAAAAAAATGTACTGCTGAGCAGGCTTGGGGTTCTATCTTAACGATGGCTAGAAACTGGTCCAACTAGGCTTTCTGCTAACTTAGTTTTGGAGATCAATCCTATTATCTGTAATCTTATTTGAAGTTTTTCTTTTTTCTTATTTTAATTATATTAGCTTGGGGTAAAGCTTAACCCCATCCTCTCTTCCTCAGGGCAGAATTTCTCATTAAAAGTAAAAAAGATGCTCATTATTTTTGTTGACGAATGGTCCCGCATCGGTGAGTCACCCATCACCTGCTTAATATAGCCCCAGTGGACCTCCCCTTACGACCCAGGTTTTGGGGCGTGAGGGTATCTAACATGGTATCAGAGCTAGCACGTCTCCTGCTACTGCTCCCGCTTCGGGTGCTCCCCACCGATCATGCCTTGCCACACGTGCTCCGCGTGGGAGGATCCTTGTCACGCATGCTCCGCGTAAGGGGGCATGTTAACAGATAGTCCCACATCGGCGAGGGAAGCACCCATCACCCGCTTAATATACCCGTTGTGGACCTCCCCTTACAACCCAGGTTTTAGGGTGTGAGGGTATCCAATATGGTATCAGAGCTGGCCCGTCTCCTGTTCCTGCTCCCGCTCCGGGTGCTCCCCACCGATCAAGCCTTGCCACACATGTTCCGCGTGGGAGGATCCTTGCCACATGTTCTCCGCGTGAGGGGGAGTGTTGACGAATAGTCCCACATCTGTGAGGGAGGCACCCATCACCCGCTTAATAAACCCCCTGTTGACCTCCCCTTACGACCCGAGTTTTGGGGCGTGAGGGTATCTAACAATTATATATGGAAAAAGCGGGCTCCTTGAGAACCCAGGCGCGCCTAGGAGCCCACCAGTCAAGCCTTGCCACACTTGTTCCGCGTGGAAGAATCCTTTCCACGCGTGATCCGTGTGAGGAGGAGTGTTGACGAATAGTCCCACATCTGTGAGGGAGGCACCCATCACCCGCTTAATATACCCCCTGTTGACCTCCCCTTACGACCCGAGTTTTGGGGCGTGAGGGTATCCAACAATTTCACATGGAAAAAAGCGGGCTCCTTGAGAACCCAAGCCCGCTTAGGGATCCCTTGAGAACCCGTCATTTGATGGATCTTGAGGTTTTAGAATTTGTTGATTTTTTGTGAGGTTATCCTTGATATAGATAGCACACCCACAAAAAATCAACAAATTCTAAAACCTCTAACCCCATCAAACGTGCTCTTCAAATTAAATATTAAAATGGACGATGTAAATTTACGGAGCACATTTGATGGAGCTAGAGGTTTTTTATTTTTTTGATTTTTTGTGAGGATGATCTCCTTGCTATAGATAGCACTCACAAAAAATCAGCAAATTCTAAAACCTCTAGCCCCATCAAATGATGGGTTATCAATTTATTTATTTATTTATAACATGTGTTATACATGGACAACATCAAATAACAAAAGAAATTAAGCATATGCCAGCATTCTTCAATTGTCTATGAACCTCAACATCTTAAAGAAGGTTTCAAAAGAGGATTGAAGAAACTTATCCATAAATAGTTGCCCACTGTACCTCAGCCCTCCATTTATAATGCCAATTCATGAGGTATGTGGAAAATACAAGGGAAACTAAAATGACAATAAAAATAGAAACCAAAAGTAATAAAGAGTAACATCATAAAATTATGAACATAAGCAAAGTTACACAAAATATATTAAACACATAACAAAAATTACAAAAAAAACGCATGCACACCCAACCCAAAGACACATTGAAGCACACACATATAGCAAGTCTTGCAAGCTTGATGCATACGGTTCGATTATATACAAAACTAGAGAGAGAGAGAGAGAGAGAGAGAGAAAGAGAGAGAGGGGGGGGGTTAGTTTAACCCCATTCCCCACAGAGGAATTTCTCGAAAAAAAAAGAGAGTGAAAAGAAATTTAATCCACCGGAAGACAAAACAATAGCTCTCATACCACTTCTCCAGGAAGCCTCAGAGAGTACCAAGAGGCTACACAACAACTCTAATACATGGTGAGAAGGATCAGATCCTACACCAAACAATCTCTCTCTCTCTCTCTCTCTCTCTCTCTCTCTCTCTCTCTCTCTCTCTCTCTCTCTCTCCACTTGAAAGCTGCACTCTGCATCAATCCCAAAGGGTATCATTGTTCAATATGTTCAAAAAGCGGGAGAGATCCTTACATGCTTGTGTTTCAAACGTGACTCTATGTTGACAACCAAAAAACTATTTCTGACACGCATCTACTATGTTTTATGCCTTTAGTAATTGTTTGAAGCTTGTTCTAACTTCACTCTCCCCCCACCTCAGCAGCAGCCAATGAAGAGCTCTGTTACTACTTCATACATGTTAGCTACCATATGGCCATGGGTACAAAAAAAAAAGTTAGGGGAGAGAAGCCAAAAGTTTGTTAACATTATCTTATTCTGAATTAAGAACCATATCCAAGTCTCCTATACTTGTATTACCAAGCTTATCAAACTCTCAATCCGAAAAGAACGATCATGTGATGTTCGATCCACAGGATCAAAAATTGATCCAAAGCTAACTATAGACTCTTAACTAAGCAGATACTTCAGTAGACTCCCACGATCCTAAGTAGTCTCTCAAGGAAGTTCAACATGACGTAGATTAAAGTGCAGGAGGGGAAGTAGAAGTCATTTAAAATAAATCAATTCATTTTTAGATTTATTGATTTATATATTCATCTTATATGTCCTTTTTTTACACTTCAAGTATTGAATATGCTAAGCAAAAGTAGGAGAGGTCTCAGGTCAAGGATACTCATGACGCTAGGGAAGATGGGGTTGATGAGCCATTGAATGTTTCAAGGGGCTAAGATGAAGTTGTTGTTCACTTGTTCTAGCATTAATAATTTTGGTAACGGGTTCAAGGATGATACCATTGGCTTTGTCGGTGATGATTGCAACTCCGCTAATAATGTTTGCATTGATAATGAATAACGATATTTTTTCCTTTTTAAAATTTTCTTTCTCCTCGGACATAACTTTTGAGTATGGATTCGATTTGGCTTGCTATTTTATGGCACTTGGGAAGCATATTTAATACTTTTCAAAGGGTAAGAACTATGTAGGTTTAACTTATTAAATTCTTGTTTTGTTGATATGTTGCTAGTTTCGGAACTTATTATAAGTGAATAATAAAGATATAGGTTCAAACCTTGATCTTCTTGCACAGGTTTTGCAACTTCTTTCAGCAAAATGATGATTCATTCAAAGATACAATGGGATGCATTGATGCTAATTATGCAAGTGACCTGGATGGGTAGAGGTCTATGACAGATTATGCGTTCACACTAGCATGAGGCCCGGTGAGATGGAAAGCCTTCTTACAAGATACAGTTGCAATGTTGACGACAGAGGCAGAATACATGGCTATAACGGAGGTGGCTAAGGATATGATTTGGATCCGAGGCATTATTGATGAATTTGATCTTTCACAGCCCGGAGTAGTGGTATTTTTTATTAGCCAAAGCCAGTGTTCTAAAAAGTGGTCTAGGCGGCGCCTACGTGCTAGAAGGCCCCCCACCGTCCAGCCTAACCCCTAGGCAGTGTAGAAAAGCGTCCCAAGCCATTAGGCAGGCCAAGACGCCTAACAGGCCTAAAAGCCAGAACATGTATAGATGCTATTCTATTATTGCTAATCTTGAATTTATGGTTTGAATTGTAGTAAAATCATGCATATTATGATATTATCTCATAATATCATGCGTACTTTTGTTTTTGCTAATTTTAAGTTTGTGGCTATGTAAATGATACCTGCTCTTTAAAATAATTGTTGGGATAATCTTGAATTTATAATAATTTTAAAACATATACATTATATATAATATCAAAATAATAAATAAAATAATTTTAAAAAGCCAAAATGCCTAGGTGCCGCCTAAGCAAGTGCTAGAAGGCCCACCACCGCCCAACTAGCACCTAGCATTTTTTAGAACATTGGTCAAAATGCTTCTATCTATTTGGCGAATAATGATCAGGTTCATCACTTACAAATGAAGCATGTCGATATCTGGTATCACTTTGTTCGTAGAACTATCAAGGATAAAGTTGTTTCATTAAAGAAGATTCATACGCAGGATAATCCTTATGTTATGTTAACAAAGCCAGCTACAGTCAGTGTAGTCAAGGCGATGTGATGCGATACGATGCAGGTGAGCAGGAAATCAGCAGTTCAGTTGTACCAGAAATGTTCACAGTAAATTAAGAATCTCAGACGGGAACCATTGTTCATACAATCACAGGAATGATGGGTTTAACAAGTTACTACTAGCACCCTACAGCTCTATTCCAGTATCCAGAATTAAAATAATTAATGCTTAAATTATCAGACACAAGTCCGTCCCACAATATCAAATACTAATAGCCTAACGGGCTGGAATGGACACATAACCTCTCAACAGTGGACAGCGTGAGCAATTGATAATACGCTAGAGATTCGATGGATGGAACACAGGAGTACCTGGCTGGGTAGGAATGGTCTTACTGAAGCGGTGATGATGATGCGGGGACGCATTGGAAACCTCACGGACCTCTGGGTGAGGCAATGGCGGTGCTGGGGCCTCCGGGTGCGGTGAGATCGGTGCAGGGGCCTCGACCGTCGTTGATCAAGCCATGATCAATGGCCGGATCATCCATGCGAGCATAGTAGAGTGTATCGGGAGCACAGGCTCAGGGTGAGGGAAATCGGGTCGGGTCGGGTCGAGTTGGCTGTGAAGGGAAGAGAGGGAAAGGGCAGAAGGGTTGGGCGCAGGTCGGCGAGCGAAAAGGAGGCGGGGCCGGTCGCAGGGAGGCAGCAAGGGCCGATCGCAGGGTGGCGGCGGGGCTGGGATCGGACCGGTCCGCGGGCGGAGAGGCGCCGGGGGCTGACCGCAGGGTGGCGGCGGGGCTCGAGCCGGCGCGGGAGGAGGGCGGCAGGGGTGTGTGGGTCGGCGGGCGGAGAAGAGGGTGGGATCGGGCCGGGCTTGGGTCTAGGGCACAACAGAGAGGCGGGGAGGAAGAGGGGTGGGGATCGGGTAGGGCTCGGGTCTGGGGCGCAGCAGAGAGGAGGAGGGAGGGGTCGGGTGGGGTTTAGGAAAAGGGGAAAGGAATTTGAATTGGGGGGGTAGTCCTACTAGCGTTTCACACCTAGATGGGCCCTAGGGTTTCACACACCTAGGTTTAGGTTTGGGTTTCACACACCTCACCTTGGCTCTCTCATAATTGTGGAAAGAAGCAAAAATTTTATTCATTATTCAATACCTCAACTGAGAAGACAGGGGCCTCTATATAGGCTTACAACGACTGGTCCACACGGCCAAAAGGCGAGGTGGGACCTATGCTATCAAAGTCGGGACTAGTCGGCGACTAGTCCCTGGGCGGCATTTTGCCGACCGATTAATTTCGATTCCGTTATTGCTGGGCGGAATCCCGACTAGTCCCCGACTAGACCCGACTAGTCCCCGACTAACGACTACCAACTAGTCCCCAGGCAGCATTCTGCAAGCAAATTTTTTTTTTGAAAGCAGTCTTTTCAAGTAATTTTGTTTAGATTTTTTTACATTGGCTCAAAGTCTTGAGTCGCAAGACTCACAACTATGGCTCTTCCTTGTAATCATCTGTTGAGCACCGAAGAATCTCAGATAAAAACATAGACAAATAATTAGTTTATTTGTTGATATCCATATAACCCTATAATCAAAATTGAGGTTGTTCACTGATTAAACATCATCAAACAAATATTGTGATGAATTCTTAGTTCTGAGTCTTTTGACATAGGCATGAAGCCAATACAACTGTGTTATGTTAGACTGTTACTTATGTATTTATACCCATGCTGTGAAGTGTGAAGGTATGTATTGTTATTAACCGACTAATATCATATACTTATTGACATTTATGCTAGTTCATATACCATATATGTTTAGGGAGGGCTGGAGGGGTTAGAATAAGTTTTGGCCGACTAGTCCCGAATTAGTCCCGACTAGTCCTAGTCGGCCCTTGGCCGACTAGGGCCGACTACCGACTTTGACTGCATAGGGTGGGACTAAACACAAGTGCCAAAAAAATAAAGCCAAAAATAACATGGAATCATCAATGTTTTAAAAAACGGAAGGCGGAAGCTAGGCGGTCAAGTGGTTTCAAGGCGGAAGGCGTAAGGCGGAAGGCGGAAGGCGGATTACTAGACGAGCGCCCAGAGAAAAAGACAGGTGCCCACCTATATAAAATATATTCTATATATATGTATATATATAAATTCATAATTCTATATAAAAAACAATAATAGAAAGTTTTACATATGCAAACATCAAAAAAACTGATCTGAATATAAAAATTTTATGAAAAGGAAGGAGGGGATTGGGTGGGGTCAGGGTTGATTGCGAGGCAGGGGAAAGAGAGCAGCTTTTGAGCCTTTGGGATATCTAGGATATCTAGTTATGTAGTGAAAAGGGAGGGGATCGAGTGGGATTGGGATTTTATGAAAAATTATTACTAATCTGCCCGCCTAAAGCCCGCCTGCCTGGAGCCTGCTTGGAACCCGCCTAGGCGCCAGCCTTTGTTCAACCCGCCTGCAATGCCGCTTAATGCTGAAGCGGAGCGGCCAACCCCCTAAATCGCCTAGGTGGCCGCCCGGACCGCTTTTTAGAACAGTGGGAATCATGCTGAAACACTAATCACATCCACAAACTAAGTTGACGTCTCCTGCGCTAGTACACACGCCATGACCGCGGCTCCGTACTGATGTCCGCATCACAATGCCTAGGCGATTTGGCATGCCTAGGCGAGGTGGTGCTTAGACGATAAAAATTAAACATATTAAATAAATATAAGTAATATATATACATAAGTAATTTGTGGTTTTATGTATAGTAAAATTTAATTTATAGAGATAGATATGGTCAAAATAATAATATTTGATAATTGATATGATACAGAGCGTATGATAACCTACAAAACCATTATTATTGCAACAAATAGGAATCACACGTCAACCACAATGATTATATATTGCAACAAATATGAATCACATATCAGCAAGAGAAACATAACCCTAACTATCCATAAATTCAAACAAATATCATAAGCATAAACATAACCATATTAGGTAATCTATTATTTTTTGGAACATTTTACATCCGCATATGAAAAAATAAAATAAAATAAAATTACTCATCCAAATCACCTAACCATCTATATCATCGTCACTCTTATATGAATCATTCTTAAATGCATTTTTCGTCTTTTTCCTCTTCAAACCCTGAGAACATGGACACAATAGTTTCTTTCCCGTTAATGATGGCATAGTGTTGACCATATATAAAGCAACATGGACCCTATAAAATCAAACGGGAGCCAAGAAAACACAATTTGAACATGACTAATTTAAAAAAAAAACAAAAACAAATCCAATTATTAAAGTAGGTGCCTAGGCGCCCAGGCAGTCACCTAGGCGGCCGCCCAGACTTCACCGCCCGCCTAGTACTGCCTAGGCAGTCGGAGGTCCAAAACGCCTAGGCCATCAGATGACCTAAGCGGCGCCTAGGCGACGCCTCACTACACTGGTTACAGTGACTAAGCTTAAGCACTACTTGAACTTAGTTAAGATGATTACTCACAATGGCGTTTTCCTAGGTCAGAACCAAACAGACTGATCGAATCTAATGTCTGCATCAGGAATTTGTTCCTTTTGGGTTTGGATTGTTTATGTGATTTAAACCATATACTATATAAATGGTGTTGAGAGACAAATTTGGAGCAGCAAAACGACAAATTGAGATAGAGACTTTGCAAGTTATTGAGAGAAGGTGCCCTAGGTCACTAGGTGAATAGGGTCCTATCGTTGAAGTTGAGTGTTTCTTGTAACTTATTGTTTCTCCATTATAGTGGATTGTTTAATCGTCTATTTGTCTTCTCCTGTGATTTTCTCTCGCAAGAGTTTCCACGTAAAATCCATGTCTCCTCTTTGTGCGGTGTTTGCTTTGTATTGGATTTTCCCTGTTTATGTTTTGTTGCTTCTATTGCTTGAGATTTGTGGCTGCGTTTCGCAATTGATCTATCAGAAGCTCTAGCGATCCGATTTTCGTGACACGTCAGGGTCGTAACACCATGATGGTCGTTATCTATGTCTCCTATAGCATGCAACTTATGGAAGATATCAACTAGACTTTGTGGAAAGAACGATCAAGTCGATGAGAAGGATGTATTTCAAGAATGTTGAGATCATATCATCTTTAAGAGATGTCTTGGACAGGGCATCAGATATATGTTCCTTTCTTCCAACAGTTCGACCTCTACGACGGATGCTAGTTTTACGTCTTTAATATCTGATATGCAGATGTCCATTTTTGTATGCCTCAAAAAACATGGCATGTGTTTTAGTTTTGTACCCTCTTTGTCTTTTAATATATGTTATGCTTAGGTAACTCGAGAAGACCTTTAATGCCATGCATCAATCCACGGTTATGTGATGCATAGGATGATATGGAACACAGTTTCAATGAAAAAATAAAATAAAAGGAAATGAAACTATGGATAGTCCTGTTCAGGTTAAGCATCCAAACTGGACTAGAAACCAATCCATCCTCTCCAAATTCCAGCCAGTACGATTCACCGTGATCTATGAAACACGGGTACTCCGAACAGATATCGTACCAGTACCGAGTACGGGTACGACATAATCCGTATCCGGTACGGCAAACAGTCTTCGGTACGGCTCCGGTACGGCAGACAGTCTTCGGTACGGCTCCGATACGGCAGACAGTCTTTGGAGGGTGCTGATTTACTTGAAATTGCAAATCTATCACTTGATTAGCCCGACTTGGAGGTCGTGCTATTCGGAGATGATGATGAGAATGAACTTTGCTATGCATTTTGTTTTGTATTGCTACTTTGCTTGATTTGGTTCTAATGTAATGGACCGTATCGTCATATCGCTCATGCCTAAAAATTACTATACATGAGATTACAATGTATTTCTTGCATGAATGTATTACCATATCGTCGTATGGCTCGCATCGAATAATCTTGTTTTTATGGTTTTGGAACTTTGAAGCTAGAGCTTTAATGATGAAGAAATTATGGTTGCATTTGGATCTGATTCATATCTATAACGATATTATACTAAAAGTACATACATATATATATATATATATATATATATATATATATATATATAGGGGACGGGGAGCCTGGACCTCAGGTGCAGCGTGAACGCTGCACCCGTACCCTGCGCGCGCGTCACGTGGCGTCCCTCCTGAAATCTGATCGGAAACAGCCCCCTCCGAGACCGCATACCCACGGGACGAACAGTAGCCGCCCGATCGACTTAATCGAACGGATCCTGGAACACCCGGCCTCGCTGTTACTGTGGCGGGCACAGTAACAGCGAGAATCACTTCTGGGGGAATCCCATCCGTTCGTTCAGCAGATCGGGCAGCTGAAAACAAAAATCGTGATTACTGTAGCCGCTACAGTAACCGCAAGATTGCTTTCAACCGTCCGATCGCAGGATCCAACGGATTGGATTCACCGAACGGCCAATTGAATCCCAAAAGAATCCAATCCGTTGGATCCTGATGATCGGACGGCTGAAAACAATCTCGCGGTTACTGTATCGGCTACAGTAATCGCGATTTTTGTTTTCAGCCGCCCGATCGTCTGAACGAACGGATGAGATTCCCCCAGAAGCGATTCTCGCTGTTACTGTGCCCGCCACAGTAACAGCGAGGTCGGGTGTTCCAGGATCTGTTCGATTAAGTCGATCGGACGGCTACTGTTCGTCCCGTGGGTATGCGGTCTCGGAGGGGGCTGTTTCCGATCAGATTTCGGGAGGGACGCCACGTGGCGCGCGCGCAGGGCACGGGTGCAGCATTCACGCTGCACCTGAGGTCCAAGCTCCCCGTCCCCATATATATATATATATATATATATATATATATATATATATATATATATATATATATATATATATATATATATATATATATATATATATATATATATATATATATATATATATATATATATATATATATATATATATATACCTCGCCGTACCCGTATCCTAGTTTTTTAAGATTTTGCCGTATCAGCGTACCCGTATCGTACCCGTACCAGTACCCGTGCTTCATAGACCGTGATTAAGCTCTAACATGAAACCAACAGGATGGCTCATGGTGGTCATGGATTTGAGAAAACCAACAGATGATTTGAATGCAAAATAAGGCACAGTGGGAAAAGAGCTGCAGTGCAAATATACCTCCGGACCGTGTGATCGGCGCTGGCACTGAACCCGGAGGAGTCGTCGTGGAAGCAGCAATCAAGGACGGGTCCCCCGTGCATGAACTCACCCTTGAGTATGTTCGTGCTCGCATCGTAGAGTCGAACACTCTGATCAAAAGGAGAACAATCAGGCTCCCATGTGAGTCGGAAAAGGGAAGGGGGTAAAACCCTAGGGAGGCGGGATTAGGGTTTTGAGGGAGGGAAGGGGGGGATGGAGGTAGGAGACGGGTTACCTTGTCCCAGGAGGAGACGAGGAGGTGGTCGCTGTGGTTGGAGAATCTGAGGTTGGAGATAGCGTCGTACGGGGGTTTCGAGAGTTCCCTCCCGCCGCCGGGAGGCGGAGCTCCGCTCATCGCGGCCGAGGATTTGAGCCGAGCGGGTTAGGGTTTTTCTTTGGGATCGGAAAGGGGACGAAGGAGGAGAAGAAGATGAATCCACTGGTCGTCGATACTCTCGATGAGAGCGGGCAGAGGAGATTCAAAAAAATTCAGAATTTAAATGTGAGGGTTAGTTCGCTTGTTTCCTCTTTTTTTGTGCCTTATTTTCTCGGTGGTTTTTTTCTTTTTAGGTATAGGTCCTTAACTATTTTGTAATATTACCTGCAGGACATCATGATTTGCTATATTATCTAAGTTCCCTACAAGCATGCATCTTCAGAAAAAGTATACATTCGTTTCGGAAAAAGTATATATTCATTAGGAGGGACTTGAGTTATATTTCAAAATTTATATGTCCTGCAACTAAAATTTATCATTCAAAAATGACTTGTGTCAAACTTCCCCTTTTTTTTTTTGTTTGGGAGAGGGCCGTGTTAAAGTAGTTTTTTTTTTCTTTCAAAAAAATTAGATATTTTTCTTTAACAACCCGATCGGATCAACCTTTTTTCAAAAAGATTATAAAAAAAAAAACCTGATTCATCGGTAACGAACGATCAGAAATAATGGATTTTTTAAAAAATAATATTTAATTCAATAGCATTTGAGAAAAAATATTTATCAGTCTAGCAATTTGATAGCCACATGGCATGTCAGCGCCGAAAAATGCTCACCACGTCGACTGATAAAAACCTTTAGTCAAGAGCTATTTATTTAAATATTTGTTTTTTAAATATTATTTTGAAAAAAATCCTCCAAAAATAATGTTTGTGATGCCAAACTTTATTGGAATGTTTGGTTGCTATGTTTTTAGTCTGTGATTTTGAAAACACATGGCAAACAACTAATTTGGGGTTGTTTGATGAATTGAGTGTGATGTGTGTAAACAGATACATACTTGCTCAATTTGTATAAAGTGTGCACATAAAATTGTACATATGAAGTTTCATCTTACCTTCCAAAAAAAGAAAGTTTCATATAAACACAAACTTTATTTACATGACACATGTGCAAAAAGATGTATGCACATCATTTGCACAGCAACCAAACAAGCTCTATAAAATCAAAATTGATAAAAACATTTAAGGTGTTTAGTTGGTGTTTGGCTTAGCGAATCCATACTATTTTTCATGTTAGATTTTTGGGTTAGTGAAATAGGGTACAGCCGTGGTGCAAAGATTTCTTTTAACACTTTTCACAAAGGAGAGAGAAAACACATCCCAACCCCCACAGTCCCACTAGGTTCCTCTCCTCAATTTCATATAGTCACTAGTAAGAAACCCGGGCAATGCCCATGTGAGCTTGATGCACAGCCATTTGGCATAGATGACATCACAACTGTTCGAAGAAGTATGAAATCTAAAGTGAGTGTGATTCACTTGTTAGAGAGACAGAGAGGGAGAGAGATTAACATCAAATGATAATTAAATGTCATTGAATGAGTGTTTTATTATCTTTATGGTAGGTTTTTAATAGGATTTAAAACCGAGTCGTGTTCACACATGGAAGAATGATTATGGTTCTTTAAAAGACGTCCACGTGTCACAACATGGGAGAGAGGCTTCCATTTTAGTATATAGTATAGATGGGGGCTATGGTGTGGAGAATCATGTGGGGGGAAGGGCCGAAGCAATACCGATTACCCAAACATAATCTTGATAGACACAAAACCAGGATCGTTTGTGGTGTGGATAGAGGGGTGTTTGGCATGCGGAGCAGCTGTTTTCCTTAATCGCCATCCAGAGGGGGTATTTCTGTCAATAGCCAAATTCAGTACATTTTTTATCGCACAGCGAGCGGTTAGCGGAGAAATTCAAGAAACGAATTTTTCATATTCCCAACTTTTCATTACTAGCCGTTACTTTTTAAAATCCGGAACCGGTGTTAGAAATGGGCGGTTCCGGATTGATACCAAACACCCCCTAGTTTGGCAACGACTTGGGCTAGCAGGCTCAAAATGAGCAAGCTCTGGGCTTTGTTGGTGTGGAGTTCTTTAGGGGCAACACACCTAGACCTTGTATGTACAACCTATCGCAGGCAAGTGTACCTTTTTTTTTTAAAAAAAAGAGAGAATGTGCGTAAGGTCCCTGAATAAAACTATAGTGATAAGGACCGACAACAAGATGGCTTTGCATTTGGTCCTCCCGTTTGGAAAAATATCCATACCCTTTGACTGTTTGGAAAATAACCATGTTATCCCAACTCATAGATGTACAATAAAACCACTTGAAGAGTAGCATTCCGGTAATATAGTGACATTCGCTATGATTTCACTGTAGCAATTTTTTTTTAAGATTTGACAATTTTTTTTACTACATTGAAATCACCATAGCATTTGTTACTCTTTTATCACCTAATTGTTACTCTTTGCTACCATTGTAGCAATTGTTGCTCTTTATTATCGAATTGAGAAACAATTGCTATAGTGATTTCACTGTAGCAAAAAATATTTTATCGAGATCTCTCTCAAAAAAAAAAATTGCTACAGTGAAATCAATGTAGCAATTGTTACTCAATTCGATAATAAAGAGTAATACTCTTTATTATCGAATTGAGTATAGTGATTTCGCTGTAGCAGTTTTTTAAATCCAGATTTTAAAAAAAAAATTGCTACAATGAAATCACTATAGCCAATCCGTGGGTTAAGCTCTGTAGCGAGAAGGACAGAGGGGCATGCACTAAGGAGAAGTTGGGTCATTAAATGGGGATAAAAGTCATGTGTGGGACTTGCTACAACTGCATCCTTTTCCGAAGGGACATAGTGCAACACCATCTTGTTGCATGTCCTTCCCCTTAAATTGATCTCTTGTCATGAACCTCTCACTAAGTCCCCTAGAAAAAAAAATAAAACCTCAAAGGGGCTGTCTAGAAATTTTGCTAAATTTGGGGGGTCCACGCCCCCCCCCCCCCCCCCCCCCCCCCTACCTCTCCCTTTCCTCATCCCCTCTTCATTTCCCTTGCCTACCTCATCCCCAACTTCGATGGTGACAACAACCGCTTCATAAAGAGGAAGGGGAGGAGGAGGACCTGGACTGCAGAGTTGTCACAAGGTAAGCAAGTCAAAACTTGGGAACCTATGATAGAGGCGGTGTCAGGGGGATGCACAGGCACTATTGGCGGCGGCAGCGCATCAAGAAAGTGGAGGAAGAAGATGATGAAGGAGGAAGGAGTAGGAGTAGGAGGAGGTGGGGTACACAGGAGCCAACAACCATGACGGTGATGGGCTGTATGGTCAATGAAGGTAGCCATGGCTACACGGGTGAGCGGCAGGCCGGGTGCCCTTATCAATAGGTTTTTGGTGTCTCGAGGACTTATCAACTCCATTGAAGAAAATTGGTCATCCTAGGCTTTCAGGCCAGGGATCGGTCAAGGCCTGAACCATTGATATGAGCTCAACCTTAGGCCTTACATGTCTGATACAAAATGGGCCAGATCATGGGTCGAAGAAAAAAATATGGGCCTGAACACGAGCTTCCCGATTGAGTCCAACTCAGTCCCAAAAAACCAAGCTACAATGATTTCACTGTAAAAAGGAGTAACAGTTTGGAAATAAAGAACACAATTACTACAGTGAAATCACTGTAGCAAAGAGTAACAAATTGCGGATTATTGTGGCTAAAGAGTAACATTTATATATTGTTACTCTTTGCTGTAGTGAAGAGTAACGATTGTGATTTTAGTATTAAGGACAGTTTTGTCATTTAAAAGGAAGAAAAGTCAACGGAGGGACTTGCTCTATATACATATTTTTCGGGAGGGACCTGGTGCAAAATCATCTTATTGTCTATCCTTTTCACTAAACCGATCTCTTGTCAGAGACCTATCACCAAGTCCCCCGTCCTTTTACCACAAGCTTTACCACAATAACCGAGAGCTAGGGGGGACCACCTCTACTCCTTCCATGTGTCTCCCACTAGTAGACCTATGGTGGCTGGCCCTACGGCAGAGAGAGTCTGAGTTAGAGTTTGGTTTTGGTTGCTAGCTCAGATCTTGAGTGTACCGCCAGTGTGCGGTGGATCGGTGTTGCACCGCCGGGTGAGTGCGCAGTAGTCTGACACCGGCTTGTGGCACCTCCCCCCTTGATCTGAGTTTTGCTGGTCTGTCGACGATTATGCTTGCGCCAAATTGTGGTGCCTCCTGGAGGTCTTGTTGTGACCCCCTTCTATGAACCAAAAAAAAAAAATCTCGCCTTAGCGTCTAGACTGGGACATTTAGGGTTTCACGCACTTGGCTCCAATTGGCTTAATCTTCTATCCATCTCATAATACAATTAAACAACCGATTAAGTGCACCCAATTTCACTAAATCAACCACTTTTATGTTCGATCACTGCAAACAAACCCATTCACCTTGGTATGTAATCACAATGTGCATAGAATTTAAGTGATCAAAATACTACATGAACTCAAGGGGATATCTATTCTCTTTGTGGAAGAGTATGGAACTCCATCTTGGACACAGCATTTCGACAACCCTTTCGTTGATTACCCAGTATATCGAGGTTTGACCGAAGGATGGATCTCGCTTGTTGGTAAGTCAAAGCAATCGCAGCCACGGTGGCATCTCAGCGGTCAAGTCCATTGCTTCTCGCCCTGAAGGTCAAAGGTCCGATCCCAGGACTTTATCTTTCACCTTGGTGGCGAGTTTCTGCTAATTATCTCATGATAGGTTTCGAAACCCGGTTTAATCATAGGTCCACCAAAAAGAAAAAAGGAAGAAAGTAAATGTTATCTGAAAAGGAAAAGAAACAATCCTGTGGAACGATGCCAAACACCCCAACATGCTTCCATGAGGGCTTTTCTTTGCCTTTGCATATGTCTGCATACCAAGATATAGCAGGAACAACAGAACGATCCTGAGGAACGCTGGCAAACGCACCCATCGAGCAATGTCGCATGAGTTGGACAGACTTTCCTGTTCGTGGTTTTGGCTAGAAAGTCTATGCATCATATCATCATCATCATCATCATCCAAGTCTTATCACATCAAGGTGGGGTCGACTACAGGGACGATCGACAAAAATTTTTCAACCGGCTATCAGCACACACCCCACCACCACCATCACATCAAGGTGGGGTCGACAACAGGGCGTGGATGCCAGAGAGGGTAATACATGCCACATATTGCGAAGATAATACATGCAACATATTGCGAGGGTGGTTCATACCTCCGCAAAATATTCATTTTTACGCTTGATCGGTGGATGACTGCTGAAAAAAACATTGTTTAGGGGGCACGCACGCGCGCGCGCACGCGCGCGCGCGCGCGCGCGCGCGCGCGAGAGAGAGAGAGAGAGAGAGAGAGAGAGAGCATTTTCACCAATAACAAGATAAAGCACAGAAGAATATTGTAAATGATTTACCAATACAACCACTAAATTATAGGAACCTTGTAAATAAAATTTCTGTTTTCCAATTTGGTCCAGCTATACATTAATGTCATGCAATCTTGCTTTCATTTAAAAAAAAAAAATCTAACTAGTCCACATGAGTAAGAGTACAGATCCACTAGTGTAGTATAAATTTCCTTTGCTATCCTACATGACAGAATATGGCTCTATATAAAAGGTAAATAAGGTAACATTACATTATGAATGCAACTGAGTCCTTGGCTTCTCATCTGCTAACACCTCCTCCATTGAGCAATGAGCATTCATCCCTGCTCTTCCTCCTCTTCAGTTGCACTCATACTTTCCAAAGCAATCGCAGTGCTCTCGACGTGCCTCAGCAATACGCCGTAGATCTTCCTCCTCACCCGCCCACATGCCTCGATCTCTTCATCCTCCGACGACATGCTGTCTCTACATCTACCACTCCCCCAACCCCTCTCCTTGATGCTGATCGCATCCAGCCATTCATCGACTCTTTTCAAGAGGCAAAGCAAGCTAGCAATCTGAGGATCGCATCCGGTATGATCGGTTACCGCATCGAGGAACTTCTCGATGTACTTCAGAAACCATCTATTGCCATCGCAGATTAGTGCATCAGCCAGATTGCTCGCCTTGGGTAAGCGATCATCGTTGTTCTTCCTTTCTTTGTTGATGATGCATGTGTTGAGACTAGGAAGCTTCCTGTCTGCTAAACGAATGTCGATCGAATCGGCCATGGTGGCTGCTGGGGTAGGAGATCGCGAGAGATCCGACTCCAACGCGGCTTTGATCCACGAAGCAGCGCATCTTTTTCTCTCCAGAGCGACTTTCATTGCTGCTTTAGTTGAAGCCGAACTGGTTGAGCTGCAACAGCATGCTCTCAGTGCTCCCGGTTTGGCTAATGATTGAGTGACAATTCTGCCTTGTACAACGTCATGATGGAAGTTTAAGAACCTTCCGACCAAATGTTCTGGTTCAGACTCCATATTGGATCTTAGCTCCGAATAAATGCTGAAAACCTCGATAAATTATAACTAATGAAATTGTTAATCTAATATCTATATCTATATCTATATTTATATATATACTAAAACGGAAGCCTCTCTCCCGTGTTGTGACACGTGGACGCCTCTTAAAGAGCTAGAATTCTTCTTCCGTGTGTGAACACGGCTCTTTTTTAAATCCATTTAAAAACCTATCATAAAGACGATAAATTTTCATTCAAATGACATTTAATGGTCATTTGATGTTAATCTCTCTCTAGCAAGTGAATCACATTCATTTAAGATTTCACACTTCTTCGAAAGGTTGTGATGTCGTTTTTGCCAAATGGCATGCATCAAGCACATTCGGGCATTGCCCGGGTTTCTACTAGTTATATACTAAAACGGAAGCCTCTCTCCCATGTTGTGACACGTGGACGTCTTTTAAAGAACCATAATCATTCTTCCATGTGTGAACACGGCTCAGTTTTAAATCCTATTAAAAACCTACCATAAAGATAATAAAACACTCATTCAATGGTATTTAATTATCATTTGATGTTAATCTCTCTCCCTCTCTCTCTCTAACAAGTGAATCACACTCACTTTATATCTCACACTTCTTCGAACAGTTGTGATGTCATCTGTGCCAAATGGCTGTGCATCAAGCTCATCTGGGCATTGCCCGGGTTTCTTACTAGTATATATACTAAAATGGAAGCCTCTCTCCCGTGTTGTGACACGTGGACATCTTTTAAAGAGCTAGAATTCTTCTTTCATGTGTGAACGCGGTTTTCTTTTAAATTCATTTAAAAACCTACCATAAAGATGATAAATTTTTATTCAATGACATTTAATAGTCATTTGATGTTAATCTCTCACTTCCTCTCTCTCTCCCTAACAAGTGAATCACACTTACTTCAGATTTCACACTTCTTCGAACAGTTGTGATGTCATCTGTGCCAAATGGCTGTGCATCAAGCTCATCTGGGCATTGCTCGGGTTTCTTACTAGTATATATACTAAAATAGAAGCAGCCTCTCTCCTGTGTTGTGACACGTGGACGTCTTTTAAAAAGCTACAATTCTTCTTCCGTGTGTGAACTCGGCTCTCTTTTAAATCCATTTAAAAACCTACCATAAAGATGATAAATTTTCATTCAATGGCATTTAATGGTCATTTGATATTAATCTCTCTTTTGTTGGGTATCCATCCCCATAAGGACAAGACCCAAGTTCGGCATCGCATTTGTTCTCGGATAATTCTTGCAACCGGCCACTGCGTGGAACCGGCTCTGCAGGGGCTGATCTTTGAGCATCTGCAGCAGTTGATGACGTTGGAGTTTGGCTTAGGTGTCTACATAGAAGTTGTAGAGGACATGTCAAGCTTTCCAACGGATCCAGAATCGCTAAATTCTGATGAGTATTGAGGAAGATATAGCGATCTGAAGTCAGCCCTGTGATTACTTTCTGCACTCTGTTTCTAAGTGCAGATTTCAGTTTTATGTTTGGAGCCGTTGGATCAATCTCTTAATCCAACGGTCCACTTGCTTCATCTGCTGGATTTAATCATCCTATGGGTCCTTGGGGGCCATAGAGAGAGCATTTTGGGGCTTGAGTGAAATTGGGGAGAGCACAAAAGAGGGGTTTTCTCTTGGAAAGAAAACCTTGAGAGCAAAGAAGCATTCGTTGTTGTAACCGAAGAAGAGAAAGGGGTAAGATCAAATCTTTCATTTCCCTCCATTGATGGAGATGGTTCTTGAGATCCTCTTCTAGTTGAAGAAAGGGATTTCTAGTGTTCTTTGAATCCTAAGGAGGTGGGGGTTTCAAGCAAGGAGGAGAAGATAAGGTGTTGGGTGTAATCCATGATGTTTTTCCATCATTGCTAGTGAAACCCGAGCTTCGGCTCATCGTGCCCGTGGACGTAGCCCAATTTGGGGTGAACCACATAAATCGGTGAGTCTCCTTTTTGTGCTTGCTTGGTTTGTATTTCTTTCTCGTGCTCACACTCTCATACAAGGTGTTTGTTTCATTTCCACACAGAGGAAAGATCAAGGACTTTTCCCATCATCTTTCTCTCTCTCTCTCTCTCTAACAAGTGAATCACACTTCAGAGTTCAAACTTCTTCAAACAGTTGCGATGTCGTCTTTGCCAAGTGGCGTGTATCAAGCACATTCGGGTATTACCCGGGTTTCTTACTAGTATATATACTAAAATGGAAGCCTCTCTCCCGTGTTGTGACACGTGGATGTCTTTTAATGAGCTAGAATTCTTCTTCCGTGTGTGAACACAGCTCTCTTTTAAATCCATTTAAAAACTTACCATAAAAATGATAAATTTTCATTCAATGGCATTTAATGGTCATTTGATGTTAATCTCTCTCTCCCTCTGTGTGTGTGTGTAACAAGTGAATCACACTTACTTAAGATTTCACACTTCTTTGAACAGTTGCGATGTCGTCTTTGCCAAATAACATGCATCAAGCACATTCGGGTATTGTTCGGGTTTCTTACTAGTTATCTATATATCTATACTAAAATGGAAGCCTCTCTCCCGTGTTGTGACACGTGGACGTCTTTTAAAGAGGTAGAATTCTTCTTCCGTGTGTGAACACGGCTCTCTTTTAAATCCATTTAAAAACCCACCATAAAGATGATAAATTTTCATTCAATGGCATTTAATGGTCATTTGATGTTAATCTCTCTCTCTTTAACAAGTGAATCACACTCACTTCAGATTTCACACTTCTTCGAACAGTTGCGATATTGTCTTTGCCAAATAATGTGCATCAAGCACATTTGGACATCTAGGGGTAAAGCACTGTTTCGGTGCGGGCCGCGAGAGTGGTACCAAATCGAAGCAAACTCTGAATACTAGATATGACCCAAAAATAACAGGGGTCAAGGTCGGCCAGTGAGACGATGGGGGATAAGCTTCATCGTCGAGAGGGAAACAGCCCGGATCACCAGCTAAGGCCCCTAAAAAATGGAAGCCTCTCTCCCGTGTTGTGACACGTGGACGTCTTTTAAAGAGCCAGAATTCTTCTTCCATGTGTGAACGTGGCTCACTTTTAAATCCTATTAAAAGCCTACCATAAAGATGATAAATACTCATTCAATGGCATTTAATGGTCATTTGATGTTAATCTTTCTCTCTCTCTCTCTCTCTCTCTCTCTCTCTCTCTCTCTCTCTCTCTCTCTCAATCACACTCCCATCAGATTTCACACTTCTTCGAACAGTTGCGATGTCGTCTGTGCCAAATGGTGTGCATCAAGCTCATCTGGGCATTGCCCGAGTTTCTTGCTAGTAATTGAAGATAATCAATGAACATAAGTTTCACCGACTGTATGGTTACAAAGGTCTTTTACACGATATATGGTCTATTCAAAGGGATAATGAAATTCACTTGCAGATCATATTCTATCACCCCCGTCAAGCTGAACGACCTTTAGAACGGTCGTTGTGGATTGTAAATCTTGAAATCATGCTAATACAATACCTAGTATGTACTGATGCTTTTATGCAACCAAGGTCACCTAAACATCATAATTAATAAATCAAATTAAATAATTATTGAAACTCCAAAGGCGTTTAAGAGGCGATTCGGTGAATATGTTATAATAGGCCAGGACCAAAATCAAGTCTTGCATTCAATCTAGTCCTAAACCGGGCAATCGTTTGGAAGTTAGAACTTCTACTAGGTTAGGTGATGCAGGCTGATCTGCATCACCAGATCTTCATCTTATATGTTTTTATTTTAGTTGCTGAAGACATTTTATTTAGTGTTTCATTTTATAATTTTAGGTCAATTTATCTTTGTTTTTGGTCCTTTTGTACATTATTATCAGTTTAGATTGTTACCTTGTCGTGCGGGGAAGTCCACGACCTTATTCTGGATTTTTTTTCAGATCATTTCAGGCTCTTTTGGATGAGTTTCCATCTTTGTATTTAATAAGATCTGGGCTAATATGTTCTGCAGGGTGCTGACGGTCGAGATTAAAACTCGAACTGACGGTTAGATGATGGGAACTTAAAAAATAGTTGACATGGCAGTTTATTGGGCCTCTTTAGTGGGCTTTCGGATTTACTAGGGAAATTTTTATTCATTGTAGAGTGTTCATACATATTCTTAGTCTTTGTATAGGTTATTTAACGTTTTTGGTATGTTCACCTTGGTTGACCCCATCTTTTGTACAGACATATATTGGGTTACTGACCCATTGAGTAATGCATTCTCTTTACTCCCAAATTCACTTCTCTTTTCCCTTTTAGAGTTCACATAGTATCACAGTAAATAAATCAAATTAAATAAGTGTTGAAACCCCACAAGGTTTAAGAGCTGATTCGGTGAATGTCAGGGACCAAAGTCAAGTCTTGCAAACAAATCAATATAATCCTAAACTGGACCATCGGTTGGAAGTTAGAACTTCCACTAGGTTTGGGGACTTCCTCTGTACAATAGTAGTGACCACAATAGCATGAGGATTTCAATTAAAACTTTAATATAGGCACAAGGGGCTCATCAATAGCATATGTTCATGTATTGATATGAACCTAATCAAACCAGAAGCTTAAGACCAAGATAATAACTAGGCTTGAGAAATTTAAAAGATATGCTGAAGAAGTTATCAAAAAAAAGGATTGACCACATCTCTTTCACGGGGTTCAATATGGGAAAACGATATACTGGTAGGAGATAATTTGACAATGGTCTCATATGAATCAAGCATCAAGAACAACAAATCTAGTGTGAGGGAAAGCAGATCAACTATTGAGAAAGCCTGATAAAGCCCTTCGTTCTACTCACTACGGTGCCCTCGTGTGGATTCTTCGGTATGTTCAAGGCACCATCACTCGGTCACTTTTTCTGTCCTCGACTTCACCTTTGGTGCTAAGTGCCTACTCCGATACTGACTGGGCTAGAGATCCGACTACTCGCTGCTCGATTACTGGCTACTATCTATTTTTTGGAGATTCTCTCATCTCATGATGTAGCAAGAAGCAGAATGTTGTTTCTTTCTCCAACCGAGGCAAAGTTTTGGGCTATGCCCTCCACCACCAAGGAGATTGTTCACTTGCAGTGTCTCCTTGAGGATCTAGGAGTTGAGATTTATGGACTTACAGCTCTTTATTAGCGATAACCAGAGTGTTGTACATATTGCTAGCAACCTGGTTTTCCACGAGAGCACAAAGTATATCGAGATTGATTGCTACTTCACCCTACAACACTATGAGGGCTAGACTATCACTCTCCCTAATTTTTTCTCTACAGAGCAGATTGCTAACTTCTTCAAGAAGCCACACACCACTCCTCAATTCTAATTTCTTGTTCGTAAACTCTCAGTGTTTAATCCACCGTGAGTTTGAGGTGTTAGTCATATGTATATCCATGTGCATATATTTTTCCTTTGTGTATGAGTCATATGTATATCCATGTGCATATAGTTTGAGGTGTTAGTCAGTATTCATCATTTTCTTTTTTTGTATTAGAATAGCTTTGATTTGATGAAAATTTAGATAAGCATGTAACCAAGCTTGTCATATCATGCACCATTTTTTTTTTGTGTATCATGTATCGTATTGATATATATATATATATATATATATATATATATATATATATATATATATATATATATATATATATATATATATATATATATATATATATGAGGACTGGGTTCCTATGACATGTCATAGGGAGTACCCTATGACATATGGTTAATTAGTAATGCTAGAATGTTTAGAATGTGCTGAATTTTTTTGAGGGTGATCACCTTACATTAGATATAATGTCTACAAAAAATCAAAGCATTCTAAAACTTGTTGGGGCATCAAATGCTAGAAACTTTATCGGCCATCCATTTTAACCGTTAAATTGAAAATCATATTTGATGCCTTTAGAAGTTTTAGAATGAGCCGATTTTTTGTGGGGGTCCTATCTAAGATAGGGTGATCATCCTCATAAAACTTCAGAACATTCTAAATATTCTAGGGTCACTAACTCACCATATGTCATAGGGTACTCCCTATGACATGTCATAGGAACTCATTTCCCTATATATATATATATATATATATATATATATATATATATATATATATATATATATATATATATATATATATATATATATATATATATAGTAGCATGACTTTATACGCTCATGCAAAGAAGGCTTCAATGTATGCTCCTCTATTATCATACATAGAGGTTGTTAATGTATAGAGATGGGTCGGGTTATATGTACAGTCAGGTCGGGTTGTGTGTGTATACATGTACATATATATTGGGCTTCAGTCCCTTAATGAGATGCATTCCATTCTCTCCAAACCCTAGCCGTCATCTCCTAATATGGTATCAGAGCTCTAGGGTTTCTCCGTGGTGAAGGCGACTCCTCCAGCAGCCCCTCTAGCACCGGGCAGCCCCTCCAGCACTCCGACTGTCCCTCCAGCCCCCTCCTGCACCCGATTCCCCCCTCCGGCAACCCCTCCAGCACTCTGAAAGCCCCCGTCGCCCTCTCTTGCACCTTCTGCAACCCCCGCCGCCCCTCCAGCACCCGATTCCCCCCTCCGGCAGCCCCTCCTGCACCCGATTCCCTTCTCACCCCCACTGGCAGCCCCTCCAGCCCCCTCTTGCACCCGATTCCCCCCCTCCGGCAGCCCCTCCAGCACCCTCCTACATCCGATTCCCCCCTCCTGCAGTCCCTCCAGCACTCCAGAAGACCCCGCCACCCCCTCCTGCACCTTCTGCAGCCCCCGCCGCCCCCTTCTGCACCTCCTGTAACCACCGCCGCCTCCCTCCTGCACCTCCTGAAGCCCCGCCGCCTCCCTTATGCACCTTCTGCAACACCCCGCACCCCTCCTCTTCCAACATAACCCCCCCTGCAGCCCCTCCGACCCCCCCGCCATCCCCTGAAGCACCCGCCGCCCCCTCCTGCACCCCCTGACGCCCCACCGCCCCCCTTCTGTACCTCCTGCAGCCCACACCGCCCCCCTTCTGCACCCCATGCCGCCCCCCATCGCTCCACCGCTCCTCCCCTGGCCCTCCTCCTCCAGTCCGTCTTCTTTGTACCGGACTGCCCGGGACCTCACTTGTGTCGGCTCGCCCCCGTACTTCAGGGTTATGGCTTCATACAGTATCTCTCGGCTCTCATACTGCCTGCACACAGTAGCTGATCGTCGAGTCCCTCCGTCTCCTCGTTTTGATGGTATTCTCGGGCTATGTCCCTCCACCACGTCAGTCAACTGTGGACGTCGTCAAGGTTCCCTCCGCCATGATGATGGGGCTTCTGCTGCCGCTGATCTCCCTACTCCAGCACCGCCTGCCACCAATCCTGCTCCGTCTCGGTCTTACTCCGACCGCCTCCAGCGCTTTGAGGAGTTACTGTTTCGATACCTCGCCTCCACCGGCTCTTCGACAGATCATAGTCTCTCTGCCACTCCGGGTATTTCTACTCAATCTCGGTCTTACTCCGACCGCCTCTAGCGCTTTGAGGAGTTACTATTTCGATACCTCGCCTCCACCAGCTCTTCGACAGATCACAATCTTTCTGCCACTCTGGGTACTACAGCTCCATGGATCTTCGACTCGGGTGCCTCCTGCAACCTTACCTCCGACCCTTCTGTACTCACGGATTGTAGCCCTGCTCCCACCCACTTGGGGATCCACACTGCTGACGGGACTCGTGTACCCATTTCGCAGTGTGGATCCATCACCCTTGCCTCTGATCCCACTGGTCGCCTAACCTTACCTCGTGTTCACCTTGCTCCCCACTTAAACATTAACTTAGTATATATTAGTTCTCTTTATGACTTGGGCCTGATCGTTACATTTACTTCTTCTTGTTCTGTGCAGAATCTGCGGACGGGTCAGAGAGTTGGGTTGGGTCGTAAAGCAAGGGGACTCTATCAGTTGGATCACCTTCAGGTTCCCACTTCTACTCCGTCAGTTTTGTCTGTTACCTCTGATGCCGATTTGTGGCACAGAAGGTTAGGTCACATATCAAATGATCAACTCCAAAGCGTTTTTCGCTCTGGCGCTTTGGGTCGGATGTCCCTCTCCCCTCTCTCTGTCTGCACTGGGTGTCGATGAGCAAAGCATATTGCTCTTCCTTTTTCTACTAGTGTTTTCCGTTCCAGCGCCCCTTTTGATCTCGTGCACTCTGACGTGTGGGGTCCTGCTCCAGTTGCCTCTTTTACTGGTTTTTTGTATTATGTGAGCTTCATAGATGATTACTCCCGCTGCACCTAGGTCTATCTCATACGTCGGCTCTCTGAGATTCCTCATATTTATAGGACCTTCACTACTATGCTTCACACCTAGTTTGGTCGGCGCATTAAGACTTTTCGGTCTGATTATGCCCTGTTCACTCGCTCCTCCAGTCAGGGTATTGCAGTTCTTCTTCTCTATGTGAATGATATGATCATCACCAGGGATGACAGTGCCACCATAGCGTCCCTTCAGCGCCACCTCCAGAGTCAGTTTGAGATGAAAGATCTAGGCCCTCTCCGCTACTTTTTGGGACTCGAGATTACCCGGTCAGCTCGTGGTCCGTTGGTTTTCCAGCAAAAGTACATCTCCGACATCTTTACTGATGCTGCTCTTACTGACTCTCGCACTGCTAACATACCTATGGAGCTTAATTTGAAGCTTCTTTCTACAGATGGTGAGCCACTCTAAGATGTCTCCCGCTGCCAGAGGCTGGTTGGGATGCTCGTATACCTCACTATGACCCGGCCAGACATTACCCATGCTGTTGGCATTGTCAGTTAGTTCGTTCAGGCTCCTCGTTCGGTTCACTATGCAGCACTCCTTCGGATTATCCGCTACCTCCGAGGCACCATCACCCGCTCACTACTTTTTCCCTCCACCTCTCCGTTGGTGCTACGTGCCTACTCCGATGCAGATTGGGCAGGAGATGTAGCTACTCGTCGTTCTACTACCGGATACTGTGTGTTCCTTGGTGATTCTCTTATTTCTTGGCGAAGCAAGAAACAGGAGTCTGTTGCTCGCTCCAGCACCGAAGTCGAATATAGGGCTATGGCTTCCACCACCGCAGAGATTGTCTGGCTTCGCCGCCTTCTACTCGACCTGGGAGTTGTGATATTCGGGCCGACACCTCTCTTCTGTGACAACCGGAGTGCTATTCAGATTGCTAGCAACCCAGTCTTCCATGAGCGGACAAAACATATTAAGATTGATTGTCACTATGTTCGCCAGGACTCTCGACCACACAATCTCCTTGCCATTCATTCCATCATCGGAGCAGACTGCTGATTTTCTGACAAAGCCCCTTACGATTGCTCGCTTCCGGTATTTTATCGGTAAACTCTCGGTCCATGATCCACCGTGAGTTTGAGAGGGCGTGTTAATGTATAGAGATGGGTCGGGTTATATGTACAAGTCGGGTCGGGTTGTGTGTATATACATGTACATATATATTGGGCTTCAGTCCCTCAATGAAATGCATTTCATTCTCTCCAAACCCTAGCCGTCATCTCCTAACAGTGGTTTTCGAATTTGCTAATTTTTTGTGGATGTGATATCTATGTTAAGATGATCATCCTCACAAAAAATCAGCAAGTTCTGAAACCTCTAACCATTTCAAAGAAGCTCATCAAATTAACAGTTGAAATGAACAGACGATACAACTTCTATCATTTTGATACTCCTAGAGGTTTCAGAATTTGATAATTTTTGGTGAGGGTGATCATTGCTATAGATCTATAGATAGCATATCCACCAAAAATCAACAAATTCTAAAACATCTCGATCCATCAAAATGTTAGAAGCTTTATTAGCCGTCCTTTTCAATCGTTAATTTGAAGAGTTTATTTGAAATGCTTAGAAATATCAGAATTTTCTGATTTTTTTTAAGGATGATTTCCTTAACAGAGATATCACATCTACAAAAAATAGCAAATTCGAAAATCTCTATGTATGTTAATAGAGGAGCATACATTGAGGCTTTCTTTGCATGGACATACAAAGTCACACTCCTCTATATATACATACATATATTTGAACGTTACAACTAGAATATTAAATATGAAAAGTTAAGAGTAGAAGAGTAAAACATATTCTTTCATTTCTGAGCAAACATTACATTGGCCTATACAATAAGTATGATGTGCATACTTGCATAAAAAAGAAACCAAATATGATTTGTATATATATATTAGTTTCATCGTAACATTTATTCTACCCTTTATTGACCATTTTAACTAAAAAATAATCAAATAGGCAAAGTTCCTTACCACTTTGAGACACTCGAAAAATAAACTTGAACGTCACCTTCATCAACGATATTGGACTCCGACAACTCTAAAGAAAGATCAACGAAGATTTGTGAAACTCCTAAAAAATCTCTCAAAACACCTCAATATGTCTTCAGCCTAGATAAAAAGGGTTATAAAGTGTTTTTGCTACTTAGACAGGCTTGTATAGTCTTATCGGAACTTTAGAGACAAAAATAAACTATAAAAGAACCATTTCAAAAGTTTCAAAACAAACCAAACCTCAAAGCCCTCACTTTCATTGCATCGTACGTATCGTATCATGCCAATATCGTATTGTGTACGACATATGGTGAAAAACGATACGTACACCTATATCATATTACTTGCCTCCTGTATTGTATTTACGGATCGTAACTTGAATCGTAAGATACTAACAACCATGCATGTCATATCGAAGGTTCAAATGGAGTCTAGCCTTTTTTTATCTAGTCCTTATTTGTCTAGTATTCTATTGAGTCCTTAGAGTAGTTTTCGAAAAGGATTTTGCAAATTTTAGAGTTCTAAATGGATGGTTAGGATTTAGTTTAAACTAAGCATCATATTTTCGGATTTCATGGCAATTACAACTTCTCAGGATCATAACTTGGGATTTAGGCATCCACTTCGACCTTAATGAGGCACAACTTTTGTATATCTTAGATATTAAACAAATTAGTAGGCACTAAAGGGACCTGGCAAGTGATGCAAAGTTCTCTCTTTAAACATATCTTTGGTTTTACGGATAGGATTAGTTTCTTTATATCTGGGAATAGGATAGACATAAGTTTCTAGGCATTAAAGAAAAACATGTTTTATACATTTAAGGAAGAGAGTCAATAGACCACCCCCAAGAGTTTCTAATGGGTCATTGCACATGGTTTTTTTGTTAGGTTATCCAAAATTAGGGTTTAGGAGTTCCTCTTTAATTTTAATCTGCTGTGTTACGAAGAGAGGGGGAGAGAGAATAGGATTGGGGAGAAAAACTCCTTGTATTATCTCATTAATCTCTCAATTGCATTACATAAGAATACCTCTCTTTATATAGAGAGAGTACGCACACCATTATGTTACCACAACCGAGGTGGGACTAATATAATACTAACACACTACATCTAATACCCCCCGTCAAACTGATGTAAGGTAAAAACCGACATCAGTTTGCTTAATAAAAGGAAGGAGAAAGAAAGAAAAAAAAAAAATTACATCAAATAACCCTTTTTTTTTTATGCTGAAAAGTAAAGATAGTGTCAGGACAACCTGCAAGCAAGTCGTCCTGGAAACCCGATTGTCCTGCAAGCAGGACAACCGGGGGAACCCGGCCAACCTGTAAACAGGTCAACCGGGAGAATTGGCAATGATCACTAAGGATCTGAGCGGAGGAAGCCGACGGTGATGGAAGTCGACAATAAAGGAGGCCGAAAGGAGAGAGAGAGCGGCTAAGAAAAGATGTGAATGCATGAGACCTCATAAAGAGGCAAGCACCCGGCCGAAGCAAGTACTTGACACCTCTTAGAAGATCTCAATCATCACAGACAAAGAATAGGGAGAAGAGAAAGAGTCGTAGCTCTGATAGGGTCACAAGACCAAGGAAAGGAAGAGGATCCGAAAGCCGGTACAAAACAAGTGTGACCGGAACTAGAGAGGATCAAAAGCCGGCACAAGACAAGTGTGACCGGAACGAGAAAGGATCCAAAAGCCGGCACAAAACAAGTGTGACCGGAACTAGAGAGGATCAAAAGCCGGCACAAGACAAGTGTGACCGGAACTAAAGAGGATCCAAAAGCCGGCACAAAACAAGTGTGACCGGAACTAAAGAGGATCTAAAAGCCGGCACAAGACAAGTGTGACCGGAACGAGAAAGGATCCAAACGCCGGCACAAAACAAGTGTGACCGGAAATAGAAAGGATCAAAAGTCGGCACAAGACAAGTGTGACCGAAATGAGAAAAGATCCAAAAGCCGGCACAAAACAAGTGTGACCGGAACTAAAGAGGATCTAGAAGCCGGCACAAGACAAGTGTGACCGGAACGAGAAAGGATCCAAAAAGCCGGCACAAAACAAGTGTGACCGGAACTAAAGAGGATCAAAAGTTGCAAGGCGGATCGGTAGGGCGCAGAGCGCAAAAATACCAAGGCGCAAGGGCACAAAGTGAGGCGATGGGGCAGGCGAATCGACAAAGCGCAAGGCGCAGCGGACGGCGGGCGCTGGACGCCAAGGCGACCGGATCAAACGGCTTAGGGCTTCGGCAGCCAGCAAGACCGATGGGCACGAGCTGGAGCGAAGGAGGAGCGGCAGCTCGAGTGCAGGGCCGCAGAGAGAGCACAACAGATCAGAGCGCAAGGCGAAAAATGCAAAGAGCCGGCCTAGTATGGAAGGGCTGGATCGGGTGCAGAGGGCCGTGTCGGGTCGAATGCAGCAAGTCGCAAAGCACAGTCGTCCGATGCATGATGGATGGCTGTGATCATTTATATAGAGAGAGGTGGAGAGCACGGCCGCACAGCGCAGTCAAGGGCTTAAAGGGGACCACGGAGTCGGATCTGGTGTAGAGCCGTCCGATGCAAATCGGATGGCTTTGATTAGTTATAAAGAGAGTAGGGAATAAAAGGAGGTAGGGACACACATGATGCACATGTGGACTCACTTGCAGGGACATGTAGGGACACATCTAGACCAAAGGGACACCATCGGGACAACCAAATCTGAAAGGGACACACAGGGATAGGTGGAACACACAACCGAGGTGGGACTCATGTGAAGGGACACTCACAATTAGATGTAGGGGACACATATTGGTAGGGGGACACATGTGTGTGGGGACACATCATTGATGCAGGAGACGCACACCATTGATGCAGGGACACACCAGCTCAAAAGGGACACACCGGCTCAAAGGGGACACACCTTGGTTGTGATCAGCTAAAGAGGAAAGAGAGAGAGATTGAGGGCAAGGGACGGCTGTGATCAAACCATATAGATCGGATTTGGGGAGAGAGAGAGGAGGAGATAAGGAAAGAGAGAGAGAAAGTAGGGGAACGGAGAGAAATCCGGGAGAGAGCGAGAGTGTCGGAGAGAGGATCGGCGCGAGGGAGTCGGCGATCGTGCGGATCGTGCACGTTGGGAGGAGGAGGGCGACGGCCGGAGTCGGCGTGGGCGATTCGACGATGCAGGCGACCGACACGTCGGATCTGGGGAGGAAACCAGATCGGAGCAGGGCTCGGGCTGGCCGGCGGTCGTGCGGATCGTGGCCGCAGGGGCGTCCTCCTCCTCTTCCTCGCCCGTCGTCTTCAGCCTCGACCCGGCCGCCCTCCAGCGTCTCGCCGGGAAGTCCACGACCCTCACCGTCGCGGTCTTCGCCGGACTGAGGGGGACCACGTGCGGCGTCAGCACCGGGCGGCTGCTCGGGCGCGTGCGTGTGGTGGTCGACCTCGAGTCACCTCCGTCGCGCGCGGTGGTGATGCAGAGCGGGTTTCCCCTCCGTCCGGCGGTGATGCAGAGCGGGGCCGGGGCCGGGTCCGGGGTCGAGGTCGGCAGCAGGGGTCGGAGAACAAGCTGGAGCCGAACCAGGTGGCGGTGTGGTTCCAGAACCGGCGGGCCCGGTGGAAGACCAAGCAGCTCGAGCGCGACTTCGCCTCAGGTCCTCCTACGACGAGCTCCCGGAGCAGAAGCGGCAGAAGGCGGAGGACCGGGTGAGCACCCGGAGCAGGAGACGGGGCTGGGACCTCGCAAGAGCCCGCAAGAGACGAAAAAATTATTTTCTTCCCGGCCTCCTCGATGTCGTCGACGACGACCGAGGAGGCCGAGGCCGGAGAGGAGAGCGTCGAAACCCTAGGCGGGGGTTGGCTCTGATACCATGTTACGAAGAGAGGGGGAGAGAGAGTAGTATTGGGGAGAAAAACTCCTTGTATTATCTCATTAATCTCTCAATTGCATTACATAAGAATACCTCTCTTTATATAGAGAGAGTACGCACACCATTATGTTACCACAACCGAGGTGGGACTAATATAATACTAACACACTACATCTAATATGCTGATTGCTTTTGACTAATCACCATAGTTGCCATCTTAAGAATATAAATTTGGAACTTAGCAAAATATAGCATCCATAAAGTCAACAAAAAAAAATCAAAACACTGAAATTTATGTTCACTCACCTCAAGGACTGGACCAATTTCTCTGAAGTAAAAGCCTCTTGCAAAGCATCCAAAGCAGCAGTCAGTGCCAAATCTCTTTGCCTAAGGACTTCCTTCTAGTATACTCTATCACATAGCACTGAATAAAAAGTTTGATTGGCTTGCTCATGTATCCTACGTTGACTCACCCAGAACTTACATATGTCACATCAGGTCTGACAATTGTAGACTTAGAGATTTCAGAATAATTATTTATGGTAATTTTAAAATTCTGTTTTGGATGAGATTTGGTTATAATTCAATCTCTTTAAATTTGGAAAGATCTATTTTTTATTATATTTGAATTATTTATGGTTACCTTTGATTAGATAAAATTTGATTAGGATCAAATCTATTTGAATTTATTAGAAGTTACCTTCTTTGATCTTTTGTAAGCCAACAAAAAGGCCACCGATGTAACAATGAAGATTATAGAATGATGAATAAACTATCTGCATGTTTGCTGAATGTTCCCGTGAGAGGAAACCCATTGCCGGTGTGAGATCGAATTTGGTGTATGGCCCCTCCCCCTCTTATCTTCTTCTTCCCTCCTATCTTTTCTTCTTTTTAGTGACTTTATAGATCAAAAGGCAAAGGAAAATCTGATACCGAGTTTTTTTTCTCCGAACCCTTCGCTAAATTCTGCGTTTGCTGAAACCACGCAGCAAGCGATATCGATGAATCTGCATCGAAACCTGACCAAAACCAGTCCATATCCAATGAAACTGAGTTTGTTAGAACCCTATTGAAGTCTAATTTCCATCCATACCGAGAGCCCCAATTTGCTTCGTCGAATTGAACCTCAATTTAGATTCGGATTCAAATCTGGAGCCTTTTTCTTTTTAGATAAGATTCAAATCTAGAACCGAGTCAACCGACAGTCCAGATTTAATCCGAAGTTGATATCTCCGCAACCACCCATTAGTTTTTGACGAAATTCGAACCCAAGCTTCTCCATAACCGTATCTACTTACCCTCCAAATTTCAAGTCAATCTGAAAATCTGAGCATGTCAAATTACCAAAACACCCATCTCCTGTTTGAAAATATGCAACTTTACAAACCCTTTTTTTTTTATATCTAGAGCTAGTTTTATGTGTTGGTAGGATCTTTACTCAACCATCCTACATCAATATGTGTACTAGTATTTACATAAGACTAACACTAGGCATTCAAGAAAAACATGGATTATAAGTTTCAGGGAGAGACCACCCGCAAGGTTTTCTAATGGGTTATTGGACATGATTCTTTTGTTAGGTTCTTCTCAAAAATTACGATTTCCACTTTAATTTCTATCTTGTTATAGCTTTTGACGTCTCAACATAGTTGCCATCTTAAGAATAGAAATTTGGAACTTACTTAGCAAAATATAATAGCAGCCATAAAATCAAAAAAAATAAAAAAAAAACACTGAAATTTATATCCACAAACCTCAAGGATTGGATCAATTTCTCTGAAGCAAAAGCCTCTTGCAAAGCATCCAAAGCAGCATTCAGTGCCATATCTCTTTGCCTTAGGACTTCCTGCAAAGCTATTAAGCATCATTGATAATAAAAAAAAGTAGATGGTAAGAAATAATTATTCCTATAACAAAGAGTACTACAAGAGGGCCATTACGTACCTTCCCACACTTCACTAAGCTTGATGGTAGCGATGGCCACACCACATTGTTCTGCGGCCACTTTATGTCATTGGACGAACTGAAAGCAATTCCTATACAAGAGCTTTCACTGCTCGGTTTATTTGAAACACATGATGACTTCTGCTTGGAAGAACTACTGAGTACTTTAAGAGTTCCTTCGGCATCTTTGGGTATGAAGCTGCTGTGTTGAACAAATCTATTGGGAGAAACCTGTAGACACCATAAAATAAGAACAAAATTGATCAAACATGCATCGTTACATAAACAAATTAATTGGAAGGGTAACTATCGGTAATGATGCGTGTTGATGGAGACTCGGACCGCAGGGGCGCAACATAAGCACGAAGACGCGATTGGGTAAACACAACCCCACAGTGCGAGGTGAACGGTGTGCATGACTGGACAATGGTTGTGTGTGCGGTGCGATAGGGATCTACAAAGGCACATAGCAAAATGTGTAGGGACCTTGTGCTTAGGGAGTTAGGGGAACCGAGGTGCTATGTGCCAAGGGGGTCACAGCTACATAGGGACCACACAATGGGGTCCACAAGTGCTGTTGAGTGCTCCAAGGCACATATGCAATGTTAGGTACCCTCACGCTCCAAAACCCGGGTCGTAAAGGGAGGTCCATAGAGGGTATATAAAGCGGGTGATGGGTGTCTCCCTCACCGATGTGGGACTATCTGTTAACATTCCCCCTCAAGCGGAGCACGTGTGGCAAGGATCCTCCCATGCGAAGCACGTGTGGCAAGGCACGATTGGTGGGGAGCACCTGGAACAAGAGCAGGAGATGGACTAGCTCCAATACCATGTTAGATACCCTCACGCCCCAAAACCCAGGTCGTAAGGGGAGGTCCACAGAGGGTATCTAAAGCGAGTGATGGGTGCCTCCCTCACCGATGTGGGACTATCCGTTAACATGCTGATATGCAATATTAGCCCTCAGCATGGTTTTAAAAGTCACCGAATAAGAGGCGATTTATCGCCATACCACCCTGTGACGAGACAAGCCCCTTTGAAATCCCTATTTTACATGATACCCCTGATTCTTGTGTTTTTTTATTCAGACTGTGTTGGAAGTGTCTAACAGCTCATATATAGTGTCAAAAAATTCACAGACTCATTTATAGAGACTCAATTGAGTGTCCCCTAGAATAAATTATTGTTTTTTATATGTTCTTGATCACAATGATGTATCTATACATCCTGAAGGGATATAAAAAAAATCCCCCACAAACCTATCATTTTGCCCATTTCCCCCTATTTCCTCTAATCTATATCGATAATGGCGATAAAAAAGCTACAAATCCCTGATTTTTCCCCCGGGACATTTGGCGACGACATTTAAAACACTGGACTTCGAGGATGGAAGCAGCGAGGGAGACGGATCGCGAGATCTCAGAACTTCTTTGGACTTCGAGGATTCCGGCCTCCTCGAGGTCGCTGGCAATGTCGTCGTCGAGGAGGCCGAACATGAGCTCTCAACCAGACCTTGATCAAGGCTTTGACACAATGTAAGGTTTGGAGAAGATAGGAGGTACTCACAGATGCACTCCGGCTCCGGCTCCGACTCCCAATGAGCGGTATGGTGTCGCGCCTCCTTTCATTAATCCTGCCGGCGGCATCCCAGCTTTTCCTCAGCGCCTTCGGTCTCAGAACACAGGAAGAGGAAGAATAGGAAGAAGATGATGAGGTGTAGGAGAGCCGCGAGCCATCAGAATCGTCGCTGTCCTCGTCCACAACAGCCACGCTGATCTTCTTCAGCTCGCTCAAGACATCGGAGCTCCCCCTCTCCAGCTCCCATCTCTCGATCGCTCCATTTATCGGAGAAGCAGGGATCGACCTGCAACGCAGCCCCCCGGGGTCCCTAGTCTTCTGCGGCCGTGGCTGCCGCTTCTTACCCTCCGGAAGAGGCGGGAGTGGGAGGAACGACCTTGTGGGTTCCGGTGTCGAACAGGTGGCGGCGATGAGATTGGTCTTGTCGGTGGAGCAGGGGAGCCGGGCGTGGAGGAGTTGGACGCCGCGCAGGACGGGCAAGGGGGAGGCGGCCTCGAGGCGGGCGACGTGGATGAGCTGGCCGAGCTGGAGGCGATCGCTGAGGATGAGGTCGTCGTGGTCCTGGGGGAGGGAGACGTAGGTGGAGTGGGAGGAATCCGAGACGCGGAGGTAGAAGCCACGGTCGGGGAAGAGGCCGGTACCGGATAGGGCGGGGATGATGCTGGTCACCTGCAGCAGGGCCGGCAGGCGGCGGCCGGCACCGCCGGAGGACTCCTCGTCGTGCAGGAGCTTTAGGAGAACGCCGGGTCTTAGGGAGTCCATGCGGCGAGCAACGGTTTGGGGCGGGATCGGTTGGTTTCAACTCTCAAGGGTGAGAGGTGGGAGAAAGTAGTTGGTATAACGGTCGAGAGGATAGGGCGGGTGAGTATGAGAGAGAGAGAGAGAAATGGCGGGAAGACATCAGAGGGCTCCGCTTTTGGGGGCGGGAACCGCGTGGATTTTATGGGACGTTGGGATGATGAACAAAGGGAGGACATATTCTATAAAACATTTATTTCAGATTTTTTTAATGGGGACAGGGACACTGAGGAGTTTGAAATATTGTGGATGAAAATACTCTCAACAGTATTTTAAATTTTCTTTTGCACGCCACCGAACTAGCGAACTAACTGAGCCTGACCAGATTTGCTCGTCGTCGTTTGCTCGCTGTCGTCGAACCTCACCTCCTTTTCAATTCCCACCTCCTCCCTCCTCAATGGTGGTGGCTGCCATCAAGCTGGGGTGCGATGCACCAGTAGGCGATGGCAGCCATTGGGATGGGGTGCGATGCACCAGCCGGAGCCTCACCTCCTCCCTCCTCACCGACGGTGGTCGCCGTCGGGCTGAGGTGCGATGTACCGATATGCAGTGCTGCCGTCTAGCCGGGGGTGCGATGCACGGGCGGTGGTGACTGCTTGTTAGGCTGGGCCTTGAGGTTTTGTCGATCGGTTGGCTAGGGACCAAGGCGGCAGCGCGCGATGACGAGCAAAGGATCACACTTAAGAGAGATGGGAGAAGAAGAGCTGGTGAGAGTTGAGGGTATTTTGGGTTTATGAAGAGAAGTCGGGGACCTTAGGCTAAATAAAACTTAGGTGGGCATGTTCACCCAAAGGATATGTTGTTGCGCACCGCACACATTTCCCCTTTCTTAATTTTAGGTATTTTACTATTTTTTAATAAACACACACACACACACACACACAAGCGCGTGCGCGCGCGTGCGCGCGCGCGCGCGCGCGCACACACACACACACACACACACACACATATATATATATATATATATATATATATATATATATATATATATATATATATATATATATATATATATATATATATATATATATATATATATATATATAGAGAGAGAGAGAGAGAGAGAGAGAGAATACAGGGTATGAGCTGACAGCCTATTTATCCCTTTGAGCTGTCAGCTCCTATCCGTCCGATTCAAAAGATCTAACCGTCCATTCCTCTCGTCACTGTTTGGAGCCTTTGAAGGATTTGTCACCAACTTTAATTTGAACAAGTTGGCTATGACAAATGCAGGGCTTCTGGGAGCTCTCCAGGCAACTGAGGATGGCTTCAAGCAGAAGGGCGAAGCACTTCATGTGCAGCGCAGATCCTTCAAGAAGTCTGGTAAACCTCAGGGCAAGAAACATAAGAAGAAACCTAAGTCTGCGCCTGTGCAGGACTCTGCTGGGGCCTCTAGGTCTGGCGAATCAAAGAAACCGGGCATGAAGTGTTTCCGGTGTGGCCAGAAGGGTCATTGGAAGAAGGACTGCAAGAAGCCTCAGAATGCTGGTGAAGGTAATCTACGACTCTTAGTTGTTGAATCATTTCTTTCGAGTAATAGTTCTTTTACTAGTTGGATTGTGGATTCTGGATCCACTAACCATGCCTGTAACTCTCTTCAGGGATTTCGGGAAAACAAAAGGTTGCTTGATGGAGAGGTGACCTTAAGCATGGGAACTGAGGCTGTGGCTGCTGCTGAAGCTATTGGAGATGTTAATCTTAGTTTTTCGAATAATAAGACTTTGACTCTTAGAGATGTTTTTTATGTACCGTCCTTGAGACATAACTTGATTTCTGTTTCTTCTTTAGTTAATGAAGGTTATTCAGTTTATTTTGATGCTTCTGGTGTGCCGTTTAAGCTGAATGGAACTTTTATAATAAGAGAAATGGTTCAGAATCATCTCTATATTGTCAGTCCTAAATTTGAAAAAGATAACATAATAACTTTAGCATTTAATATTAATACATTTAAGCGTAAGAAACCTTCGGAGAATTTAACCCAATTGTGGCACTTACGGCTTGGGCATATTGGCTTAGACAGGATCCATAGGTCGGTAAAGGACAAGCTTCTGGAAACAGATCCTACGGAGATCCTTCCCACCTGTGAATCCTGCCTGGAAGGCAAGATGACCAAGAGGGCCTTCAAAGGCAAAGGAGTAAGAGCTACTGAGGTATTGGAGTTAATCCATTCAGATGTGTATGGACCCATGAGCGTCAAAGCGATAGGAGGCCATGAGTACTTCATCACTTTTATTGATGATTACTCAAGATATGGTTATATTTACCTGATGCAACGGAAGTCGGAATCCTTTGACATGTTCAAAGAGTTCAGGGCTGAAGTAGAAAAGCAGACAGACAAATATATAAAAAAATCCTTCGATCTGATCGAGGAGGTGAGTACCTATCTGACGAGTTCCTTGGATATATGGTGGAGCATGGGATAACATCTCAGTTAACTGCTCCAGGTACCCCACAACAGAATGGAGTTTCCGAGAGAAGGAATCGAACCCTGTTGGATATGGTTCGTAGCATGATGAGTTACGCCAGTTTATCAATGACTTTTTGGGGATATGCCCTACAAACAACAATATATATTCTGAACTACGTTCCGTCTAAGTCAGTACCTCAGACCCCTAGAGAGCTGTGGTCAAGGAACAAACCGAAACTACAGCATTTCAGAATATGGGGATGTCCTGCACATGTGCGGAAGGATAAGAGGGATAAGATGGAGCTGAAGTCCAAAGTATGTTTGTTTGTAGGGTATTCTAAGCAGACCAAAGGAGGTCTATTTTATGATCCTGGGGAAAAAAAGGTGATCGTTTCAACGAACGCCTATTTCCTAGAACGGTATTATATTATGGACCACAAGCCTACTAGTAAGGTAGTTCTGGATGAGCTGCTGGGTACTAGTATAGATAGCATATCCGAAAGCATAGTGGGAGCTGACATTACAGACACTGATATACCAGAAACTGTAGAACCTATTCATCTTGTAACACTACCACCACCCCGTCGCAGTGGGAGAAGCATCAGAGCTCCTGACAGATACTATGGAGAAACCTTATTGGTTGATCCAGAAGGTTAGGAGGATGACCCACTGAGCTACGATGAGGCAGTGGGAGCTTCTGACAGCTCTGACTAGCAAAAAGCTATGGAGGCAGAAATTGCATCAATGTCCCATAACACTGTCTGGACACTTGTTACACCATCATCCAATATTAAATCTATTGGGTGTAAGTGGGTGTATAAAAAGAAGAGAGGATCCGATGGTACAATTGAGACTTATAAAGCTAGATTAGTTGCCAAGGGTTATACCAAGAGAGAAGGAATCGACTTTGATGAAACCTTCTCGCCGGTAGCTATGATAAAGTCTATTCGGATCCTCCTATCCATTGCAGCCCATTATAACTTGGAGATCTGGCAAATGGATATCAAGACAGCATTCCTCAATGGAAATTTGGAAGAAGACATTTATACGATGCAACCACCAGGTTTTGAGTCAGAGCTAGGGTCAGGAACATCTAGTTTGCAAGTTGCAGAAGTCCATTTATGGACTAAAGCAAGCATCTAGAAGTTGGAACATTCGTTTTGATCAGGCAATCCAGTCATATGGATTTACTCAAAATGAGGATGAACCTTGTGTATACAATAGGAGTGATAAGACTACAGTGGTATATTTAATACTTTACGTAGACGATATTATGCTCATTGGGAATGATGTTGGAATATTGTCAACGGTAAAGGTCTGGTTGTCAACACAGTTCGATATGAAAGACCTAGGTGAAGCAAGTTATGTTTTGGGGATCAAGGTAACACGAGATCGCCAGAATAGGATTCTCTCGCAGTCACAAACCGCGTATATAGATAAGGTTATGGCTAGGTTTGACATGCAAAACTCCAAGAAGGGCTTTGTGCCATTTAAACATGGCGTAAAACTATCTAAGGATCAATGTCCTAAGATACCTGAGGAGAGAGCAGAAATGCAGAAGATACCTTATGCTTCGGCATTAGGTAGTCTAATATATGCTATGCATTGTACAAGGCCAGATATCTGTTTCGCAGTAGGCATAATGGGTCGGTTTTAGTCGAATCCGGGTCCAGATCACTGGACAGCTGTGAAGTGTATACTCAAGTACCTTCGTAGAACAATGGACTATGAGTTGGTTTACACTGCACAAGAACTGACGCCGATTGGATATACAGATTCTGACTTTTATGTCAGATTTGGAATCCAGAAAATCGACATCATGTTTTGTGTTTATGTTAGGAGGAGCAGCGGTTAGTTGGCAGAGTGTGAAGCAGAAATGCATCGCGGACTCTACCATAGAGGCTAAGTACGTAGCAGCGTGCGAGGCAGCCAAAGAGGCAGTATGGCTCAAGAAATTTCTTATGGATTTGGGATGCGTACCAGAGGCCCAGTTACCTACTGTGCTTTACTGCGACAATAGTGGGGCGGTAGCACAAGCAAAGGAGCCAAGACATCACCAAAAGGGGAAGCACATCGAGCGCAAATTCCACTTGATTCGGTAGTTTCAAAAGCAAGGGCGAGTAGCGGTGACACAGATTGCATCTACAGATAATGTTGCTGATCCTTTCACCAAGGCAATACCTATCAAGGCATTTGAGCGACATGTGGACGCGATGGGAGTCAAAATCGTTTTGCTACGCTAGACCAAGTGGGAGATTGTTAGGATTGATGTGTTCTAAGCTTGTAAAACTTTACGTTTTGGTCTAATAAAGATTGATAGTTATTATATGCGATGCATATAGGTGCGTAACATAGTTATGTGTTCTTTTAAGAACAGAGAGCCATGGTTATATGGTAGTCCATTGAGTTGAAGACTAAGTGGATTGATCCCATATAATCTAAATCAGTTCGCAGCTATGATCAGGTTGGTCGCCTCATCATGATAAGCTGTTGGCGATGACAGTTCATGGGAAGTCTTCACCATGGTCATCACCAGGCACAATGTCTATGGCTGAATGGAACTAACACGGTGTACAGATCAGTGAGCAGACACTGGTACACTAAGCCGTGTTTCTGCTTAGGGTAAAACGGTCATAAACCCTAAGGAACCATGTCTGATGGACTAACCAGTTGCGTGGTGCTTTGGCGCACCAATGTGTGAGGATCCGTATGCAGTGATCCAAAACCACGGTGTACTGAGTTACCCTACTGGCGTTGCATTAGCGTGTCGCTCCTGCAGGCCATCCACATCCCTGAAGGAAGGTGCGTTCCTTGGTGTGACTTATACTGTACCAAACCCAGGCCTGGTGGTCACCAGTATGACTATTGACCGGGTTCGATTACTCGACGGGGTAATCAGAGGTACGATGTATAGGTCAACCTGGAAGGAACCAAGTCATATGATCATTCGAGTCTGACGGTAGTCTCCACCGCTCGAAGTGAATCATGGCATCATATGGAGGGACAACGTGTTTACCATTACTAAGCGGAGAGCAGGAGTATGATGGAGAACATAGTAAGTCTGGGTGAATTGGAGTGCAGCCTGCGTCGCACTCTGGGTGGCTACACAGGTTAACTCGAGCTCAGAGGATCGATGGTACACTCGGGTAGTGTGTCGATCGAGCTTGAGTTGGAAGCCATAAACCCCGGTCCCTGATGGTTCCACCTTATCAACATTATGTACGGTTCTTGAACCATCTCCTCGAAACACCTTAAGCACTAAGAGGAAGAAAGAAGTATACGCTCCGTGTGTGCTTGGCACTAGAGCACGGTAGATACGTAACTACATGCGAGTACTAAGGGGTATGCCCGAGACTAGTACAGATGCGCAGGTAGTAATCCCTAGCCATAAGTGAACTTCGCTGCATAGGTGCGATGCACCGGGGTATGTTGCGAGTTGACTATTTGACTTTACTAGAGGCACCCTCCGGTGGCCTCATTTAATAGTAAGGTAACTAGTAGAAATCACTTAAGTAATGGCTGCTAGGTCTCGCACGCTAGAAATGGTCAAAATGAGGCGTCAGGGCGTTTTGGTAAAAACCTCACTCTGCCGGACCTCACTCATGGCCGACCGTAGCAATGGGAGACCATGCTAGGGCCGGCCCTATGTTGTAGGGATGAGAATCCCTCATCTATAGGGCCGGCCATATAGATAGGGATAGGGGTTTGAAACGGACAAAACAAGCCCTAAAAAGTGGGAAAACGGATAAATAGAAGAAGAGATAAAAGGGCGATAATGGAGAGATAATTGTGGGAGGTTATTATCCCCTCGGATCCCTATCCAAGGGGGTAGGCCGGCCCTATATAAGGGACTATATGGGGCCGGCCATAATGATGAGAAAACCGCACCCCCCTCCCTCTCTCATCTCTCTAGTTCTCTCCCTAATCTCTCTCTCGTTTTCCGCTTGCAACTTCGTCTTCCTCGCGTGGAGTTTCGTAGAAGGAGAAGGGTCGTTCTTCGGAGGCACTCAGAGATCCGAGAGTGACATTTCGTGCATCGTGTGAGATCGGGTGAACAAGAAGGCATCGTCTCCATTCATATCATCGGCATCTTCGCGAACGATCTTCCATCTCCATCGACAAAGAAGACAATTCTCTGTGGTTAAAAGATCCGTACGAAAGGTATGTAAACTAACATGTAGATCTAGCGAGCATTATGATTTGCATGCATGCTAGATAATCATTATGCTAGATTGCCATTAGGGTGTTCGATTCACGTGCATACACATGCACACATATGTAGATTAGTTTCAATGAAAGTTTAAATCGTGTAACGTGCACCATGAACGGTCTTTCGACCGCAAAATCGTTTCCGCTGCGAGCCTCTACCATGGATTTATTTCCAACAGTGTGTTTGGGGTAGATGTTACAAAATGGTATCATAGCCAGTTCTCTTCGCAATGGGGGGGTCTAGCCCTACACGAGGACGTGTTGCCCTAAGGGGGTGGTGTGGGGGAAAAATCTTCGTGCCGATCCGAAGACTCCGCCCCACTAGTCAATCGAAGTTGAGTCGAAGGTCTTTGATCGATCTGTTGACTGGAAGGTAGGTCCGAAGGTCGATGCCTTGGTGACTTTGAGTTAAAACTTTCGATACGCAAACAGAGAGAAGGTTGACACAAGGTGCGATCTCGGAGTTCAGCTGAAGCCTACGTCTCCGTGCTATAGGGAGCAACCTGAATTCATTAACACTCCGCTCGAAGTGATCTCGACAGGCCGAGTGTCACTAATCTCTTCGGGAAGAAGATCGAAGGGAATGGAATATAAAAGTCAGAGCTTTGGGTTTTTGGATTCTGGTCTCTGGTTTCAGGAATCAGATTTCAGATCCTTTTACATTTGAAGGGTCTGCTATTTATAGAAAAACTCTAGGAGGAAATTCGGGGCAAATGGCGGTTTTTTGCCTTCATATCCGGGGATTCTCCAAGCAGGGTTGGTGGGTCCCGCTGTCGTCTGTGTAGACCCCCAAGTGGAGCTGGTGCGTCCCGCTGTTGTCTCTGTGGACCCGCCAGGCAGGGCTGGTGGGTCCCGCCGTTGTTTCTGTAGACCCGCCAGGCAGGGCTGGTGGGTCCCGTAGTAGTCTTTGTGGATCCCCCAGGCAGGGCTGGTGGGTCCCGTGGTAGTCTTTGTGGACCAGGTAGGGCTGGTGGGTCCTACTGTCTGTGAGGCTTCTGGTCAAAATTTGCACCCACAGTTACCCCCTCCAAGTTAGCAAAGGGCTGCTTGCTGATTTGGACTTTATGGTGCAAAATCCAATCTTTTTGTCAAGGGTCGGTGATGTTGAGGTTTTGTAGAACTTTGCGGGATCCAGGTTCCTGTGAAGAAAAGAGAACTGTTGATAGATAGAGGGCAATAGGCGGGCTAATCCCGCCCGATCTATCAAATCCGATCGATCGGTCAAACATGACCGGTCAAATTTGTCCGATCGGTCAAATCTGACCGATCGATCAATTTTGACCGATCGGTTAAATTTGTTCGATCGGTCAAATTTAACCAATCGATCAAATTCAATCGGTGGAGCCTGGGTCGATCGGGTAAAAAAGCAGAGTTTAAATTTTTTATCAGGTCCCGTAGACAATCGACCGATCGGTCGAATTTGTCCGATCGGTTAAAAGTGACCGATCGGTTAAACTTGGCCGATCGGTTGAATTTTAATCGATCGGTCAAAAGTGACCGATCGGTTGAATTCAACTGGTAGGAGTTGAGGCAATCGGGCAAAAAACACGATTTTTTGCCCGATTCAGTAGAAAATCAACCGATTGGTTGAATTTGCCCGATCGATCAAAATTGATCGATCGGTTAAATTCAACCGGTAGGAGTTGAGGCGATCGGACAAAAAGCATGTTTTTTTGCTCGATTCAGTAGAAAATCGACCGATCGATTGAATTTGACTGATCGATTAAATTCAACCGGTAGGAGTTGAGGCGATCGGGCAAAAAACATGGTTTTTTGCCCAATTCAGTAGAAAATCGACCGATCGGTTGAATTTGCCCGTTCGGTCAAACTTGACCGATCGGTTAAATTCAACCGGTAGGAGTTGAGGCGATCGGGCAAAAAACATGGTTTTTTGCTCGATTCAGTAGAAAATTGACCGATCAGTTGAATTTGCCTGATCGGTTAAAATTGACCGATCGGTTAAATTCAACCGGTAGGAGTTGAGGCGATCGGGCAAAAAATATGATTTTTTGCCCGATTCAGTAGAAAATCGACCGATTGGTTGAATTTGCTCGATCGGTCAAACTTGATTGATCGGTTAAATTCAACCGGTAGGAGTTGAGGCGATCGGGCAAAAAACATGTTTTTTTGCCCGATTCAGTAGAAAATCGACTGATCGGTTGAATTTGCCCGATCTATCAAAACTGACCGATCGGTTAAATTCAACCGGTAGGAGTTGAGGCAATCGGGCAAAAACATGGTTTTTTGCCCAATTTAGTAGAAAATCGACCGATCGGTTGAATTTGCCCGATCGGTCAAAACTGACCGATCGGTTAAATTCAACCAGTAGGAGATGAGGCGATCGGGCAAAAAATATGGTTCTTTGCCCGATTCAGTAGAAAATCGATCGATCGGTTGAATTTGCCCGATCGGTCAAACTTGACCGATCAGTTAAATTCAACCGGTAGGAGTTGAGGCAATCGGGCAAAAAACATGGTTTTTTGCCTGATTCAGTAGAAAATCGACCGATCGGTTAAATTTGCTCGATCGGTCAAAACTGACCAATCGGTTAAATTCAACCGGTAGGAGTTGAGGCGATCTTTTGCCCGATTCAGTAGAAAATCGACCGATCGGTTGAATTTGCCCGATCGGTCAAAACTGACCGATCGGTTAAATTTAACCGGTAGGAGTTAAGGCGATCAGGCAAAAAACATAGTTTTTTGCCCGATTCAGTAGAAAATCGACCGATCGGTTGAATTTGCACGATCGGTCAAAATTGACCGATCGGTTAAATTCAACAGGTAGGAGTTGAGGCGATTGGGCAAAAAACATGGTTTTTTGCCCGATTCAGTAGAAAATCGACTAATCCTTTGGTACATCATTCCGATCGTCTGCCTGTCGAAGAGGTGATGGAGGTTGAAGTGATCGGGCAAAAGAGCCTGTATTTTACCCGATCCTTTGGTACATCACCCCGATCGTCTGCCTGTCGAAGGGGTGATGGAGTTGGTGTGTTTTCAGGTTTGATGTTCTGTTTGGGCCGGCAGTTTGCTTGGACCAGCGATTTGCTTGGGCCGGTGGTTCGCTTGGACCGGCGGTTCGTCCAGTCCGATATTTTGTCTGGTCCGATGTTTCGCCTGGAAGAGCGCTTCGCTCGGATGGGCGCCACGTGTCCTTTTCAAAAACACGGCTTTTGATCTGATGATGCCATGTGGCACTTCATTTTTCCCGTCAATTCTTTTGAGTTTATAAGTTCGCTCTGGAGTTCATTTGCGTCCCCCACGCTATCAAAATTTTACAAACTCCATAGCTTCTGCTTCCTAATTTCCTGCTTCCTACTCTCTGCGTTCTCCCGATCGGTTGCAATGGCATCATCTGGTAGTGCGAAGAATGTCGTTCCTTCCTCAGGTAGCATGAAGAATGTCATCCCATCCAAGATGAGGGCTTCGCAGAAAGGGAAAGAGAGACTTCGCCTAAGGTTAAAGGCAGAGGCAAGGGCAAGGGTGCTCTAGGAGTGCTTGGCAAGAGGCACCAAGGAATGGGGTTTGCCTCTGCTCCTTCTCTGCCAGAGTACATCCCCAAGGCGGAGTTTGTGCTAAGGCCGCTGAGGCCATTGGAGGAGGAGCCGGTGTTCGAATTTGGCACTGGCAAGAAGTCTATTGAAGCCAAGAGGGCTAAGTGGGAGAAGCTGCTCAGCTACTTCACCGAAGGTGCCCACCGTCCTGCCCTCGCTGGAGTTCAATCCGCTTTCGGGATTGATAAGCGGGTTGTCTTCACCGACGTTGCTAGCAAGGAGCAGGTCATGGGGACGATCGTCACGATCGGCCAACTAAACTGTGGCCTTCGTCTGCCGCTACCGATGTTCGTTGCTCGAGTGTTGAACACTTCGGGACTTTATCTCGGGCAGCTGACGGGGAACGTGTGAAGGATCATCTACGCATTATGTAGGGTGGAGTCTGACCACCAAAAGGAGCTGAGAGCCTGCTACTCCAGCACCCCTGAAGGTGAACCAGCCCGGATAGAATTGGGCTATTTCTTATACCACTATAAGTGGGTATCGAAGAAGGATAGCCCGTTCTTCAACCTGCACGGCATCTCCGCCCTTCGCCCGATCACCGACACGGTGCCATCCGACAAACTCTACACGGACTGGCCAATTGCTGTCTGGGGAGCATGGACTCCCTTCTCTGTGCCTGAGACTCCTCGCTCTCAGGTGCATTAGGAGGTTGAGAAATACGCCCCTGGAGGGGAGTTGGGCTGGACGTTTGATCGAGTTAGGGCAATCGACAACCTCTTCTTGGAGCTGACCTGCGGTACCAGATCGTGGAAGCAGTTTTCGAATTGCCCGGTCCGGCACGACAACACCAACCTGATGCACCGACTGATGGTTCGATACGAAGACACCGATGCCTTGTATTCGGATTACGAAGAGGATCTGGAGACAGGCAAGTTGGTCTGATATATCAGGGCCGAGAAGAAGGTGTACGGGACGAGGCGACGCTCAGGCCCGACGGAGGAGAAGCTGGTGATGACCAGGCGGGGCCAAGTCAAGAAGAGGAGGGTGTTGAAGGAGGTAAAGAAGGAGAAGGAGGAGGAGAAGGAAGAAGAAGATGAAGAGAAGGAAGGTGGAGGTGAAGAAGAAGAAGAAAGTGGGAGTGAAGGGGGAGGAGGAGAAGAGAGCGGGAGTGAAGAGGAAGATGAAGAAGAAGATGATGAAGAAGAGGAGGAGGAGGAGGAAGACAAAGGAGGGGAGCAAGAGGAGGAGGGAGGTGATGGAGGTGACGATGTTCCTCCCACTCCTCCTGAGGCTGCAAAAATTCCCATCGACGACGCTAAGGCCCATCGGATGGAAAATATGATGGATGCGGAGAGGGACGGCAAGAAGGTACGCCCGCCTACCACTTCGAGACCATGGTGCGCCCCACGCGCATCAAAATCAAGTATTCAGGGAGCGATGGGGTTGGTAGCAACCCCACGCCTCTCACCCAGATACCCCCTAGGGGCCTTCGTCAAGAAGGGGCCTCGACAAGCGGAGGAGTCGAGGTCGAGCAGTTGGGGCCAGCGTCTCGACCAACTACGGCGGAGATGCGCTGCCGCATTGATGGCCTCTCTTCAAGGAGTTGGCGAGGTGTGTGAGGAAGGGGAGATCTCTCCTCCTCGCGATGTTCCTTCCCCTTTACGAAGGGAGGGAGGAAGTCGTGGGGAGGTTGAGACTCCTCAACCTGCCCCTGTCCTATCCCCCGTGAAAGAGAAATCGACCCCTGGGGCTAAGAGCTCCGATCGAGGGAAGGGACAGGGAGAGACATCCCGAGGGGCTGCTGTAGGTATACCTTTGATAACTCTTCTCTCTTTACTGTACTTGATGTTTGAAATTCGAACTGTTTGAACTTTTGTATTGTTTACAGATGCTCTTGCTGGTCCTCCTCTTGTGATGAGGGAATTGGGAGAAGTCGACATCAACCTCCCGACGGGGACGATAAGGAAGCACTGCAATCTTCCTGATGCGCCCCTGGAAGAAGCTTACGATAGGTTTGAAGTAGTGGTAAGTGCATCGGCTGTGACTTGGACTATGAATTGTTCATTCTTCGATATGCTTCTGACTTGATTTGTGTTAGCAGAACTCAGCTGTTCTAAAACTTACCAGTATGCTCTTTAGGAGGGCCGACGAGCGGAGTGCTTCAGCAGAAGTCACTCGCTTGAGCACCCTCCTGGAGGCCTCGAATGCTGAGAATGAGAAGCTACAGGAGGCCCTTCGTAAAGAGGAGCTTGAAAGCAAAAAGTGGCTCGCATGCTACACTGATCGGGGTCATGAGCTTCATGACTTAAAGAATAGGTTCTTCAAGGTGGAGACTCTTGCCCATGATCGTGCCCTGGAAATAAAGGAGCTGAAGGCCCAGCTTTCTGCAAAGGAGGCAGCTTTTGCAGCCAGGGAGGAGGCCTACAGGAAGAAGCTCGAGGAGACTTGCATTGAAAGCGAGAGCTTTCGGTCAACTACGGAGAAGGCGATGGAGGCCCTCAGGCAGGCTCATGCGAGTGGCGTCCATGCTTCCAAGGTGTCTGCGGCGAGCAAGTCTCGTGATGGATCTGAAGGAGATAGGTCGCGCGCTCAAAGTGTAGCAAAGCCTTGATGTATTCTATCTCTTTTCTGTTTTTGTACCTGTAAGACTCGCATATGAAAAAACCTCACTTGTACTTGAAAGTTAAGAAATAAAGACTTGTTTTTGATATGTGAATGGAATTGTCTTGTGTTTGAATTCTTTGAATGTTAGTGTTTTGAATCGAACAATCGAATGTTTAACAATCTACCTGTCAGGGGTTGTGTAGCAACACAAACACCCAAACTTGTTAACTGATTTGATAATTAAGAGTTGTGTTGTTTCACAACCAAAAACCTTTTAACATCTGCTTGTAAGGGGTCGTGTCGCAACACGAGCTTCCAAACTTGTTAAACGATCTGGTAATCAAAGGTTGTTTAACATCTGCCTGTAAGGGATCGTGTCGCAACAAGAGCTCCCAAACTTGTTAAAACAACTGGATAATTGAAGGTTGTGTTGTCTCACAACTCGAAATCGTTTAACATCTGCCTGTAAGGGGTCGTGTCGCAACACGAGCTCCCAAACTTGTTAAACAACCTAGTAATTGAAGGTTGTGCTGTCTCACAACTCGAAATTGTTTGAGGGTTTGAATAACCGAGACGGATGTTTGAAAGCATTCTTCATTCAGTAAGGAGGTTACATCAAGGATAGAACATTTTGAGATGTCAAGCATTCCAAGCTCGTAGTTGTCGATCTCCTTCTGGCGAGATCAAGCGATAGGATCCTTTGCCTCCCATCTATTCAACTATGTAGGGTCCTTCCCAATTGGGAGCTAATTTTCCGCTGGTGTTATAGAAGACCGCTCTCAGGACCAAGCTTCCGACAGGGAAGTGTCCTTTGATGACCTTCTGATCGTAGGCTCATTTGATCTTCTGCTGGTAATTGGCAATGCGGATGATTGGTTGATCACACACCTCTTCTGAGAAGTCAAGGTCATTAGTACGAAGTTCATCATTTATTCCTTCTTTGACTGCTCTAGTCTTCAGAGTATTAGAGATGACTTCTGTTGAGAGAACTGCTTCTGATCCATAGGTCAGACGAAAGGGAGAGAATCCAGTCGATCACCTCGGAGTAGGTCGATATCCCCACAAGACCTCTGGTAGGACCTTCACCCACAATCCACTCTTTTTATCGAGTTTCTTCTTGAGTAAGCCAAGGATAGCTCTGTTAGAGGCTTCGGCTTGACCGTTACACTGAGGGTACCTCGGAGTTAAGTATAAGAGCTTGATCCCGTGGTTTAGACAGAATTCATGAAATTTGTCGGAATTGAATTGAGCTCCGTTGTCAGCAATCAGGATTTGTGGCGTACCAAACCTTGAGGTGATGTTATGTCTGATGAACTTGATGACTTCATCGTCAGTCTCTCATAAGAGTAGCACCGCTTCCACCCATTTGGTGAAGTAATCTGTGGCTAACAGTAGATACTTCTTCTTGCTGGATGTTGGTAGGAAAGGACCCAAGAAGTCCAACCCACATTATGGAAAGGCCATGGGCTTGTTAGCAGATGTAGTTCATCTGCTGGGAGATGGATAGCCCGAGCGTGTCGTTGACAAGGCTCGCACCTTTGAACCACTTGGCAAGCATCCCTTGCCATTGTCGGCCAGTAGTAACCTTGAAGCTTTGTCTTGGCTTCAAGAGATCTTCTATATGAATGATTCCCGCAGGCTCCGGAATGGATGTCGATTAGGATCGCCTTTGCTTGTAGGGTACCAACACATTTGAGTAGCATCCCAATGTGCGATCTCAAGTAGAGATCCGCTTCTTGGAGGCTGTAGCATGGAAGTTTCCTTTGAAGTCTTCTGGCTTGAATTGGGTCTTCTGGCATTTTGCCTTGTTTGAAGAAGTCGAAGATTGGCTGTCTTCAATCTCCGAGTTCGTTTGCTATGGCAAGACTGGAGGTTGGCCGTTTCTAACCCCCAGATCTTTCAGTAGTGGCAACGAACTGTTGCTCGATGATAGTCTTGGGCGACTCTTGATAGTCGATCTGTATTCGTCTTTCTCCGAGCGAGTCTCCAAGAACCGAAGCGGCATTAGCTAGGGCATCTGCTTCTTGATTTTCTGCTCTCGGGACTTGGATGAATTCGGTGCTAGCAAAACGTTGTTGGTGATGTCGTACCAGAGCTAGGTAATAATATTGCATCATTTCTTCTCACGTTGTGTACTCTCCATTGATCTGCCTTATTATTAGTTGTGAGTCGATGTAGATAGTGAGTCGATTTACCCCCAAGGATTCAACAATCTCTAATCCGGAGATGAGTGCCTTATACTCGACTTCATTGTTGGTAGCATTGAACCTGAGGAGAATGGCCTTTTGAAGATGATCGAGTTCGGGGGATATCAAGGCTATCCCAATTCCTGAACCGATCGCACTTGAAGCTCCATCAGTGTAGAGATTCCATCGGGCTAGCAAGGTAGCAGGAGCATTAAGGCTTGAATTGATGGTCTTTGGAGCTAGATTGAATAGAGGTTCATCTCCGTCTTCGAGGCGCATATCGAGATCTTCCTCCCAAGTAATGGGGTCTTCCACGGGGATGTCGGCAAGGAAGTCAGCAATCGCCTGCCCTTTGAGTGAAGTGCGAGGTTTGAATTGAATCCCGAGAGCGCTCATCTCGATCACCCATTTTGTCATTCGGCCCACTCGACCTGCCTTATCGAGAATGTCTTTAAGTGGGTGTTCCAAGACAACCGTTATCGGGTGAGAGACGAAATAGGGTCGTAGGCGTTGTGAGGCCGTAAGTAAGGCCAACATGACCATTTTGATCTTTGAGTAGCGAGTCTCTATCGGAAGAAGGGTGTGGCTAATATAATAGACTGGATATTCTACACCTTCCCTTCTACTTACTAAGACCGCAATGATGGCTTGATCGGTCACGGTGAGGTAGAGCCAAAGATCTTCCTTTGCGAGTGGAGTTGCAAGGATAGGAGCTCTCGTAAGATAGTTCTTGATGTCTTGGAAGGCTCGTTCGCAGATCGGACTCCATCCGGAGGTGTCTGCCTTCCGTAATTTTTCGAACAAAGGCTTGCATTTGTCGAAAGATTTTGAGATGAACCGATTAAGAGCAGCTAGTCTTCTAGTGAGGTGCTGAACCTCCTTCCAATTTGTAGGCGAAGGCATATCGAGGATTGCTCGAATTTGGTCGGGATTGACATCGATGACTCTCCTGGTCACGAGGTAACCCAGGAATTTGCCTGATTGAACTCCGAAGGCACACTTAACTGGGTTGAGCTTCATGCGATACTTTCAGAGGATTTGAAATATCTCTGTCAGGTCGGAGAGGTGGTTCTTCCGATTTGAGCTTTTGGTGAGAAGATCGTTGACGTAGACTTTGATGTTGCGACCGATCTGTTCTTCGAACATCTTCATGACTAGCCTTTGATAGGTTGATCCAGCATTCTTGAGGCCGAAGAGCATCACGTTGTAGCAGTAGAGGCCTCGGTCTATCACGAAGCAAGTTTTCTCTCGATCATCTGGATGCAGGGAGATCTGGTAATACCCGGAGTATCTATCCATGAACGATAGTAGCTCGTGGCCAGCAGTGGCATCGACGAGTCTATCTATCCTTGGCATGGGGAATGGGTCTTTGGGGCACGCCTTGTTGAGGTTGGTGAAGTCGATGCAGACTTTGAATTTCCCGTTCTTCTTAGGGACCGCGATAATGTTGGATATCCAAGTAGGGTACTCTACTTCATGGATAAAGCTTACTGCGAGTAGCTTACGGATCTCCTCTTGGACGGTAGCCTGACGTTCTGGTCGAATTGCTCGCGCACTACAAGGAATAGGGTTTTTACCGACGAAAATTTATAATACCGTCGGTATTAATATACATTTTACCGACGGAAACAATATTTACCGTCGGTAATATTACTTTGATTTTTTTAAGTTTTTTTGCATATTTATTACCGACGGTTATATATTATCCGTCGGTAATATATATTTACCGATGGTATTAATTAGTTCCGTCGGTAATATAGGTTATTACCGATGGAAATAAAACTGCCCGTCGGCAATATATATTATTAACAACGGTAATACAAAAGTCCGTCTCTAATAATATATTTTATATTTTACTATTTTTTTTGTTTATTTTTATCGATGGTAACTATATATCCGTCGGTATAATACTACGTTTTATCAACGGCATATATAGTATCCATCGGTAAAGACCCTGCGATTTTTTCCAGAGGCCCGCCCCCCTTCATGTTTTTTTTTCGATGATTTTTACCGACAGTAACTATATATCCGTCGGTATAATTCTACCTTTTACCGATGGAATATATAGTATCCGTCGGTAAAAACCCTGTGATTTTTTCCAGAGACCCGCTCCCCCTTCATATTTTTTTTCCGTTGATTTTTACTGACGGTATCTATATTTCTGTCGGTATAAGGCTACTTTGTACCGACGGAATATATAATTTTCATCGGTAAAAACCCTATGATTATATCAGATCTGCGATCCCCCTTTCTGTTTCTATTTCGATCTATCCCTCCCCTTCCCCCCCCCCCCCCTCTCTCTCTCTCTCTCTCTAATTCCTCCCCCCCTCCCCGGCCTCCCTTCCCTCTCTCTCTCGATCTAATTCCCCCCCCTTCCCAACCTTCCTCCCCTCCCTCGCGTGCCTCCGGCCGGCCACCCCTTCCCTCCCTTGCACCTCCGGCCACCCCTCCCGTCTCTCGCGCCACCGACCGGCGATGCCACTGCTCCTCCTCCTCCTCGAGGCCTACCTCTCCATCTCCGGTGAGCTCATCCTCCTCCTCCCTCTCCCCCTTAGTTTATTTTGTTCCAAATCGCATTCTAAAGTTTGAAATGTTAGCACAATACCCCTTTTGTCATCTACTTAATTCCCTCATTTGATAATTTTAATCTTATCAAAACTGAATTGAATGGGGGGAATGGGGGGCAAAATGTAGTTTTTAGACTAGGGTTCAGGATTGATTCCCGATGAATGGGGGGTGAGCGTCGGTTTTGTCGGTCGGTTTAGGTATCGATTTTGTCAGTTTTATTTTATTTCGGTTTATGAAAAATCAAAAGCAAAACCGAAACCAAAATGGTCGGTTTTTGTTGGTTCGGTGTGATGGGTTTTCGGTTTGGTTTCGGTTGATATGAGGTATGCTAGAGCCCTCGGCTCGTGAATCTTGATTGTCAATTCTTCATAAAACAGTAGATGATTGTGCCCTTACATAGTGCCAAAATGAAAGTTCAAAGCAAAATCAACCGACGTTCACTCTTTTGAAGCATTGTAGATGTAACATAATTATTTCATACTTGCACTTACTGGAAACAAAAGTATTTTGGTCGTTGGGTTTATGATTTAAGGAGTCAGGTCGGTTTTTTCGGTTTTGGTTCGGTGTTCCATACCCGGGAACCGAAATCGAAATCGAAATTGTGCGGAGTCTTATAGAGATGGTTTGAAATTTCTTCAAGTGTTGTATAGCTAGATAGACGAAGATGTCTTCGATCGATAAGAGTTTGATGCGTAATTCGAATCGCATGAGCCAAGAGTACAGAGAAGGAGTCAAAAAATTTCTGGATTTTGCATTTGAGCGTCTTGCCCCGCTTGATGGAAAAATTGTGTGTCCCTGTATAGACTGTGGAAGGGTGACTAGGAAGGTTCGAGAGAAATATGAGATTGATCTGGTAATGCGTGGCATTGACATTAGCTATACCCGTTGGTTCTCGCACGGTGAGGAGCTAGATGCAGTCCCCATGGCAGTTCCTCACGGTGAAACTGCAAACACAATGATCGATGATGATAATACTAATACAGATGATGACGATGGCATATAGGGTATGATACATGATTTGCAAGGTGGAATAGGCATGGAAACACCGTCAGGTGATCAGCCCAATATTGAAGCGGACAAGTTCTACAGATTGCTTAAGGATGTCGAACAACCTCTATACCTAGGGTGTGAGAAGTTTTCAAAACTTTCTTTCACTGTAAAGCTTCTTCATTTGAAGTGCCTCAATGGTTGGAGTAATAAGTCATTTAATATGTTGGTAGAGTTGTTGAAAGAGGCTTTTCCTATAGGTGAGACAATACCAAAATTATTCTACGAGGTAAAGAAGATAATTAAAGATCTCAGTCTTGGTTATAACAAAATTGATGCATACGTGAACAATTGTATGTTGTACGGAAGGAGTACGAACATGCGCGGTCATGCCACATATGTAGAGCAACAAGATATAAAGAGACGAATGCCGAGTCGAGTACCAATCGAAGGAAGAAAAATATATCTGCAAAAGTTCTCCTATACTTTCCGCTTAGGGACAGGCTTCAGAGGTTGTTTATGTCATCGAAGACTGCTGAGCACACGAGGTGGCATGCACAAGAACGTACAGATGATAGGGTTATGAGACATCCGACCGACTCTCTGACGTGAAAAGATTTTGATTAGACCTATCCTGGATTCGTATGTGAAGTTCGCAACGTCAGGTTAGGGCTTGCTAGAGATGGCTTCAATCCCTTTGGGAATATGAGTGTGTCGTACAATATTTGGCCAGTTGTCCTAGTTTCATACAATTTACCTCCGTGGATGTGCTTAAAAAAGCCATACACAATGCTCTCCTTACTCATTCCCGGACCCAGGTCGCCTGGTAATGATATTGACGTTTACTTGCAGCCGTTGATTGAGGAGTTGAATGAGTTATGGGAAGTTGGGGCCGATACGTATGATGCCTCGTTGCGCCAGAATTTTCGAATGCATGCGGCACTTCTATGGACCATTAACGATTTTCCTGCATATGCCAACTTATCTGGGTGGAGTACTAAAGGAAAATTGGTGTGCCCTATATGCAATAAGGAGACAGATTCATTACGGTTAAATAACAGAGGCAAGTTCTGTTATATGGGCCATCGAAGATTCCTTGTTGACGGCCATAAGTGGAGGCAGAATAAAAGAGCGTTCAACGGCAAGAAGGAACTTGCAAAGGCCCCGGAGCAACTTTCGGGGGTAGAAGTCTTGTGTGAATTAGAGCAGCTTGATGCGGTGGCACTTGGAAAAGACAAAAAGAAGAGAACATATGAAGAATTTATGCATGAGCATAACTGGAAGAAAAATAGTATTTTCTTTAAACTATCGTACTAGAGCAGCCTGCTCTTGGGCCATAACTTGGATGTCATGCATATCGAGAAAAATGTGTGTGACAACATTATAGGAACACTACTGAATCTCGACGGTAAGATAAAGGATAATCTTAAATCTCGTCTCGATCTTAAGGAGTTGGGATCCGAAAATCACTTTATCCTTAAGAGATTGGGGATAAATATGTGTTGCCAGTTGCATGCTACACCATGAGCTCACAGCAGAAGGCAGCCTTATGTGCATTTCTACGGTCTGTGAAAATACCGGAAGGTTACTCTTCGAATATCGCACGATACGTGCAAGAGAACGGTCGAAAGTTGTCTGGATTAAAGAGCAACGATTGTTATATTCTTATGCAGCGATTGTTATCTCTTGCAATACGCAGGAATTTAACCGAACAGGTGTCTGGTTCGTTAATTGAGCTCAGTACTTTTTTTAGACAGTTGTGCTCGAAGGTACTTAGACTGGACCAACTTAATCAGATGGAGAAGGATATTGCGATCATATTGTGCAAGCTAAAGATGATATTTCCACCTTCCTTCTTTGATGTCATGGTGCATTTGACTGTTCAGTTGGCAAATGAGGCCAAACTCAGCGGCCCAGTTCATTACCGCTGGATGTATTTTATCGAGAGTTAATCCTCTCGTCTTATTTTTTAATATATTTGATCGTTCTTGATGTATTTATCCATAAATTTTTTTTTTCAAATTAGGTACTTGCGAATATTGAAATCATATGTTCGTAATAAAAGTCGTCCAGAGGGATCAATTGCTGAAGGATACCTAGCAGAAGAATGTCTAATATTCTGCTCAAGATACCTACATAGTATAGACACACGATTCAATCAACTTGAGCGAAACTATGACGGTGGTCCAATAAACTTCGATGGGGGTCTGTCTATATTTGCCGAAATCGGTAGACCACTAGGAGGAGGCAAAACCCGTCGATTGTCTATAGAACTCGCTCGCAAGTCCGAAATAGGAAATAATTCCAAGTATGAATTATCGGATGCCAATCCGATGATGATCCAATCGAATCCAAACCGATTTTAAATCCGAAACACACTAACTTAAGATTTTCCAATGCTTAGACTCTAAATCGGTCAATCGGATGGTAAATTGTTAAAATTTATAATTAGAACTTGCTCGCAAGTTCGAAATACGGAATAATTTCAAGTACGAATTATCGGATTCCGATCCGATGATGATCCGATCGAATCCAAACCTATTTCAAATCCGAAATACGCTAAGTTATGATTTTCCAACGCTTAGAGTCTAAATCGGTCAATCGGAGTGTAAATTGTTAAAATTTTCAATTAGAACTCGCTCGCAAGTCCGAAATACAGAATAATTCCAAGTATGAATTATTAGATGCCGATCCGATGACTATCCGATCAAATCCAAACTTATTTCAAATCCGAAACACGCTAACTTATGATTTTCCAACGCTTAGACTCTAAATCGATCAATCAGAGTGTAAATTGTTAAAATTTTCAATTAGAACTCGCTCGCAAGTCTGAAATACGGAATAATTCCAAGTACGAATTATCGAATGCCGATCCGATGACAATCCAATCGAATCCAAACCTATTTCAAATCAGAAACACGCTAACTTATGATTTTCCAACGCTTAGACTCTAAATCGGTCAATCAGAGTGTAAATTATTAAAATTTTCAATTAGAAATCGCTTGCAAGTCCGAAATACGAAATAATTCCAAGTACGAATTATCGAATATCGATCCGATGACTATCCGATCGAATCCAAACCTATTTCAAATCCGAAACACGCTAACTTATGATTTTCTAACACTTAGAAACTAAATCGGTCAATCGGATGGTAAATTGTTAAAATTTACAATTCAGCCTCGCTTGCAAGTCCAAAATATGGAATAATTCCAAGTACGAATTATCGGATGCCGATCCAATAACGATCTGATCGAATCCAAACCTATTTCAAATCCGAAACACGCTAACTTATAATTTTCCAATGCTTAGACTCTAAATCGGTCAATCGGAGTGTAAATTTTTAAAATTTCCAATTAGAACTCGCTCGCAAGTCCGAAATACGAAATAATTCCAAGTACGAATTATCGGATACCGATCCGATGACTATCCGATCGAATCCAAACCTATTTCAAATCCAAAACACGCTAACTTATGATTTTCCAACGCTTAGACTCTAAATAGGTCAATCGGAGTGTAAATTGTTAAAATTTACAATTAGAACTCGCTCGCAAGTCCGAAATATGGAATAATTCCAAGTATGGATTATCGGATGCTGATCCGATGATGATCCGATCAAATCCAAACCTATTTAAAATCCGAAACACGCTAACTTATGATTTTCCAATACTTAATCTCTAAATCGGTCAATCAGATGGTAAATTGTTAAAATATCCAATTAGAACTCGCTCGCAAGTCTGAAATACAGAATAATTCCAAGTACGAATTATCTGATGCCGATCTGATGCCGATCCGATCGAATCCAAACCTATTTCAAATCCGAAACACGCTAATTTATGATTTTTCAATGCTTAGACTCTAAATCAGTCAATCGGAGTGTAAATTGTTAAAATTTCTAATTAGAACTCGCTCGTAAGTCCGAAATACGGAATAATTCCAAGTACGAATTATCGGATACAGATCCGATGATGATCCGATCGAATCCAAACCTATTTCAAATCCGAAACATGGTAACTTATGATTTTCCAACGTTTAGACTCTAAATCGGTCAATCGGATGGTAAATTGTTAAAATTTCTAATTAGAACTCGCTCGCAAGTCCAAAATACGTAATAAATCCAAGTACAAATTATCGGATACCGATCCGATGACTATCCGATCGAATCCAAACATATTTAAAATCCGAAACACGCTAACTTATGATTTTCCAACGCTTAGACTCTAAATTGGTCAATCGGAGTGTAAATAATTAAAATTTCCAATTAGAACTCACTCACAAGTCCGAAATACGGAATAATTCCAAGTACGAATTATCGGATGCCAATCCGATGACGATCCGATCGAATCCAAACCTATTTCAAATCCGAAACACGCTAACTTATGATTTTCCAACGCTTAGACTCAAAATCGGTCAATCGGAGTGTAAATTGTTAAAATTTTCAATTAGAACTCGCTTGCAAGTCTGAAATACGAAATAATTCCAAGTACGAATTATCGGATGCCGATCCGATAACTATCCAATTGAATTCAAACCTATTTCAAATCCGAAACACGCTAACTTATGATTTTCCAACGCTTAGACTCTAAATCGGTCAATCGGATGGTGAATTGTTAAAATTTCCAATTAGAACTCGCTCGTAAGTCCGAAATACAAAATAATTCCAAGTATAAATTATCGGATGCAGATCCTATCACTATCCGTTCGAATCCAAACCTATTTAAAATCCTAAACACGCTAACTTATGATTTTTCAACGCTTAAACTCTAAATCGGTCAATCGGAGTGTAAATTGTTAAAATTTACAATTAGAACTCGCTCGCAAGTCCGAAATATGGAATAATTCCAAGTACGAATTATCGGTTGCTGCTCCGATGCTGATCCGATCAAATCCAAAACTATTTCAAATCCGAAACAAGCTAACTTATGATTTTCTAACGCTTAAACTCTAAATCGGTCAATCGGATGGTAAATTATTAAAATTTCTAATTAGAACTCGCTCGCAAGTTCAAAATAGGAAATAATTCCAAGTACAAATTATCAGATGCTGATCCGATGACTTTTCGATCAAATCCAAACCTATTTCAAATCCGAAACACGATAAATTATGATTTTTCAACACTTAGACTCTAAATCGGTCAATCGGAGTGCAAATTGTTAAAATTTAAAATTAAAACTCGCTCACAAGTTCGAAATATGGAATAATTCTAAGTACAAATTATCGGATGTCGATCCGATGATGATCCAATCGAATCCAAACCTATTTCATATCCGAAACACGCTAACTTATGATTATCCAACGCTTAGACTCTAAATCGATCAATCGGATGGTAAATTATTAAAATATCCAATTAGAACTCGCTCGCAAGTCTGAAATATGAAATAATTCCAAGTAAGAGTTATCAGATCCTGATCCGATGACGATCCGATCGAATCCAAACCTATTTCAAATCCGAAACACGCTAACTTATGAGTTTTCAACGCTTAGACTCTAAATCAGTCAACCAGAGTGTAAATTGTTAAAATTTTCAATTAGAACTCGCTTGTAAGTCCAAAATACGAAATAATTCCAAGTATGAATTATCGGATACCGATCCAATGACGATCCGGTCGAATCCAAACCTATTTCAAATCCGAAACACGCTAACTTATTATCTTCCAACGCTTAGACTCTAAATTGGTCAATCGGATGATAAATTATTAAAATTTCCAATTAGAACTCGCTCGCAAGTCTAAAATATGGAATAATTCCAAGTATGAATTATCGAATGCGGATCCGATGATGATCCGATCGAATCCAAACCTATTTCAAATCCGAAACACGCTAACTTATGATTTTCCAACGCTTCGACTCTAAATCGGTCAATCGGATGGTAAATTATTAAAATATCCAATTAGAACTCGCTCGCAAGTCCGAAATATGAAATAATTCCAAGTACGAATTATCGGATGCCGATCCGATCGAATCCAAACCTATTTCAAATCCGAAACACGCTAACTTATGATTTTTCAATGCTTAGAATCTAAATCGGTCAATCGTAGTGTAAATTGATAAAATTTACAATTAGAACTCGCTCGCAAGTCCGAAATATGAAGTAATTCCAAGTATGAATTATCAGATGCCGATCCGATGACGATCCGATCGAATCCAAACCTATTTCAAATCCGAAACACGCTAACTTATGATTTTCCAACGCTTAGACTCTAAATCGGTCAATCGGATGGTAAATTGTTAAAATTTCCAATTAGAACTCGCTCCTAAGTCCGAAATATGAAATAATTCCAAGTATGAATTATCGGATGCCGATCCGATAACGAACCGATCGAATCCAAACTATTTAAAATCCAAAACACGCTAACTTATGATTTTTCAACGCTTAGACTCTAAATCGATCAATCGGATGGTAAATAGTTAAAATTTTCAATTAGAACTCGCTCGCAAGTCCGAAATACGGAATAATTCCAAGTACAAATTATCGGATGCCGATCCGATGACGATCCGATCGAATCCAAACCTATTTCAAATCCGAAACACGCTAACTTATGATTTTTCAATACTTAGACTCTAAATCAGTCAATCGGAGTGTAAATTGTTAAAATTTACAATTAGAACTCGCTCACAAGTTCGAAATAAAGAATAATTCTAAGTATGAATTATCGGATGCCGATCTGATAACGATCCGATGAAATCCAAACCTATTTCAAATCCGAAACTCGCTAACTTATGATTTTCCAATGCTTAAACTCTAAATCGGTCAAGCGGATGGTAAATTTTTAAAATATCCAATTAGAACTCGCTCGCAAGTCCGAAATACGAAATAATTTCAAGTACAAATTATCGAATGCCGATCCGATGATGATCCGATCGAATCCAAACCTATTTCAAATCTGAAACACGCTAAGTTATGATTTTTCAACGCTTAGACTCCAATTAGAACTCGCTCGCAAGTCCGAAATACGAAAAAATTACAAGTATGAATTATCAGATGCCAATCCGATCGAATCCAAACCAATTTCAAATCTGAAACACGCTAACTTAAGATTTTTCAGCGCTTAGACTCTAAATTATAGATATAAACTATTTTTTTAATAAATACATGTTAATTGCAGGATGTGCAGCGTCAGGGAATGAGAGCACCAGCATTGGTGCCGGGCGGCGTGGGGTGGTTGAGCTAGGGCACGTAGCTTCCCTCAATTTTGGATTGTGTAAAAATAATTTTGTAATAAATATATGGTCATTTTTTGGTCTTGTTTATAATTATCTGGTATTGTCGTAATATTTGGTAATATTTGATAAATTGTGGTAATGGTAATTTGTGGTAATATTTGATAAATTGTGGTAATGGTAAATTATGGTAATATTTGATAAATTGTGGTAATATTTGATAAATTGCGATAATATTTGATTTTGTCAATTATGGTAATATTTGAATATATTATGGTATTTTTGTAAATCACAGGAATTAAATAAATTATAGCAATTTTTTTAAAAAAAAATTATCTGTTTTTAATGACGGAATGTATAAATTTCGTCGGCAATAAACTATTTTATTTTTTTAAAATTATTTATATATTACGGACGGAACTTATTTGTTCATCGGTAATACATAAACTATTACCGATGGTAAGACTGTTCGCCGTCGGTAATAAGCCTATATATTACCGACGGAAGATAAATTATCGTCGGTAGTAATTAATTATATTTTGAATTAAATATAAATATATTACCGACGGTAACATAATAACCGTCGGTATTAATTATTAATACCGATGAAATTTTTTTTACCGTCGCAGATTTTTCCCGACACCTTTTTTCCCGACAGACCAGCGACGAAAATGGTGTCCGTCGTGAAAAATCTTTGCCGACGGGAAATCTACTTTACCGACGGATATATTCCGTCAGTAAAACCTGTTTTTTTTGTAGTGACGGTTTTTGCTTGACGGGCTTCACTCCTTCTTTGATAGCAAGTCAGTAACATGCGTCATCGGGGTTAATCCCGGGCATATATTCGAAGCACCAAGCGAAGACGTCAATGTTGGATTGAAGGAAGGATACCATGTCTCGCGCTTCTGCGTCGCTGAGACCGGTACCCATGAAAGTCTCTCAAGGGAGATCGCCGCTGCCGATGTTTATTGAAATAATTTCTTCGATTGAAGGTGAGGTCTCCCACTCGATTGGTGGAGGTTCAGCTAGTAGGATCTCCTTTGGTTACTATCTTGAAGAAGGACCTGTTTCATCTCTCGGGTACTTTGGTGGTGCTAGGTCTACTCGACGGTCTGTTTTTGCGGTAGTCGCTTCGCAAGATTGCCCAGCTTGTTGATCTCCTCGGATGCAGATGATACCCTCTCCCGTTGCAAATTTGAGGAGTTGATGGTAGGAGGAGGGGATAACATTGATCTGATGGAGGAATGGTCGCCCAAGAATGATGTTGTAGTTGGACGTCCCTTCGACGATGGCGAACCTTACGGAGACTCGAGTCTCCCGGCTGAGGTCGAGGGTGAGTCTTGACTCCCCCATTATCATGCTTTGCTCACCATTGAAGCATGTGATCATAGTCGGGACGACTTCAAGGCTCGAGTATTTATGTCCCAGATGCTTAAAGCAGTCCGAGAACATAATATCGATGGAGCTTCCAGTGTCGATGAGAATGTGGTTGACGGTGCTCCCATCAATGATGAGCCGAAGGACCAGGGGATCCCGATGTGGAGTATAGACTCCTTGAAGATGATAGATGGCCATGCTAGGCCTTTGATGGGTTTCTCAACCCATGTATCTTCTTTGTTCACTGCGGAGCGAACATTGAAAATACATCGCACTTGCTAATCAACCTCTTTACCGGTCAGCAATTGATTGTGCAGCGCTCCATGGATGCCAAAAACGTTGGCTCGCATGGAGACGGTTGATAGATTGGTAGAGGTTTGGTGGATCCAGCAAGCTTCCCCTTCGCAGAAGGTCGGTGTCCATCTTGCCCGCCTTTGACAAACTCCCAGAGATGACCTTCTCGTAGCAAGTCCTCTAGATGATACCTCAGTCGATAGCATCGATCGGTGGAATGGTCACGACTGCGATGAAAATCACAGTAGACCGTTTTATCAGCGGTGGCTTTGGTATCCGGTTGTAGAGGATTCGATCTTCGGAGGAACTCTTCATGTTGAATTTGATCGAGGATTTGCTCGATTGGGAGGATCCAATCTGTGAATGTAGTCTTCTTCGGAGGTGATCTATGTCCGTCGTTCCTTGGTCGCTTCGATGCAGGGGGGGCCACTGCCTCCGCATTGTAAGCTTTGGTGGTGTACTTTGGGGCTTCCCTTTCGGTAGGTTGTCATTTTGTTTCTCGTCCCTTTCGGGTGACTTGATCATCTTCGACTTCGATCTCTCTCTGGATTCGATCAAACATTGAACCCAGGGAAGGGGGAGGATTGCGGATGAAGTCGTTGTAGATATGCAAGTCGAACCGGAGAGCATTTTGGAAGGCCAACATGATTGCCTCGTCGTCCAAATGCCGTCCGGAGAGAGTGGCGTGTTCGTTGTGGAATCTTCGTGTGAAACTACGAAGACTCTCATCAGCTCCCATCCTCAGCCGGTAGAGGGAATCAAGCTTCTTTTCAGGCTTCAAGTTGAGTTGATAGTGCTGCACGAAGTGGTTCTCCAATACTCCGAACTGGGTGATAGACCCAGTGCGGAGATTGTGGTACCAATCGAGAGAAGGTTCATCGAGGCTCCCAGCAAAGTGCAGCAGAGCATATTGTTCTCTTCTTCGTGCGGCGTTAGAGCTTGCTTGAAGGCTAGGATGTGGAGGGTTGGATCTCCTTTGAGGCAGTTGAACTTCTGGAGAGTCGGAGTCCTCCAACCTCTCGGGAAGGGTGATTGAAATAAACTTCGGTGGAGGGGTCCAGTAGAAGAGTATCCTTCTTTACGACCGTGTCCCTGACCTGGATGCAGATCGAGGGGCAAGATCGAGAGGCCTTTTTCAAGCCCTTGAGTAGTGGCCGGATGGATCTGGTGACGAAGATCGACTGCGCCTTCATGTTGGAGTGAGAGAGATGGAGAGGCTCTGCTCTTGGAGGGTGCTTCCTTCATCCGATGCCTCACTCGTAGGTTGGGCTTCGACTATGCCTGTCTGACACAGTTGCAACCTAAGGAAGATTGAGAGGACTCATCGTCGATACGATCCCAGACACTCTGCTTCCATGGAGCTGCAGAGGGGGTTGGGTTGCGACAAATCCGCTCGTGGGCAGCAGTGCCCATTGACCTTCGTGGCTCAGAGTGAATCGATTGTCGAGGCGGATCAACTCTCTTGTCGAATGAAGGGATGGGGAGAGAAATCCCGACTTCGGAGGCTGCCTTCTTGAGGGCATCCCTTTCAGCTATGAGGGTGGTGTTCTGCTTAGCCAATTGCAACAGCTGAAAGTCGACCGCTGAGATTTGGTAGGTGGATGGAGGGTCCTCAGCATGAGCAGGGGCAGTTTGCCCGATCGACTGTCGGAGAGGTGGGGCGATCGGGCGATCGGTCGATCTTCCGCTTCCTGAACGATCTCCCATTTGGAGGATAGTGAGGGGCTGCCCAAAGTTGAGTCGCTGACTCATCGAACGAGTCTCTCGACGAGCTTGACGTGTGTTACTTCCTTCTAGATGATCCTGATGCTTCGTCCTTGCCATTAGAGAAAGCGAAGGATGCAACAAGATTGCCGGTGTCCTAACAGTTGTCTGCTCAACCGAAGGGCCTGGAAAGTTTGACTATCTAGATCGGTTGTCTGCTCAACCGATCTAATGTTTGTTGTAGAGCGAGCTTGGCTTCTCGTTCGATCCCATAGACGACGCCAAATTATGGGGAAAAAATCTTCGTGCCGATCCGAAAACTCTGCCCCACTAGTCAATCGAAGTTGAGTCAAAGGTCTTTGATCGATCTATTGACTGGAAGGTAGGTCCGAAGGTCGATGCCTTGGTGACTTTGAGTTAAGACTTTCGATACGCAAACAGAGAGAAGGTTGACACAAGGTATGATCTCGGAGTTTAGCCGAAGCCTACATCTCCATGCTATAAGGAGCAACCCGAATTCATTGACACTATGGGTTTTTGGATTCTGGTCTCTGGTTTCAGAAATCAGATTTCAGATCCTTTTACATTTGAAGGGTCTGCTATTTATAGAAAAACTCAAGGAGGAAATTCGGGGCAAATGGCGGTTTTTTGCCTTCGTATCCAGGGATTATCCAGGCAGGGTTGGTTGGTCCTGCTGTCATCTATATAGACCCCCAAGTGGAGCTGGTGGGTCCCGCTGTTATCTCTGTAGACCCGCCAAGCAGGGCTGGTGGGTCCCACCGTTGTTTCTGTGGACCCGCCAGGCAGGGCTGGTGGGTCACGCCGTTGTTTCTGTGGACCCGCCAGGCAGGCTGGTGGATCCCGCGGTAGTCTTCGTGGATCCCCCAGGCAGGGCTGGTGGGTCCCGTGGTAGTTATTGTGGACCCCCCAGGCAGGGCTGGTAGGTCCTGCTGTCTGTGAGGCTTCTGGTCAAAATTTGCACCCACAGGTGGATTATGACGACCAAGATCCAATAGGCCAAGAGCCAAAAGCCAAGACTCCTGAGGCTAGGATGCCAAGATGGGTGAGGTAAGGTGAGGTGAGGTGAGGTGTACAAGGCCACAAGTTAGCCCCACATCGCCTGGAGAGAAGAAGATCATGAGCTACTTATATAATTTCTCCTCCCAAACTTAGAAGACGCGTTTTAAAACCGTGAGCCGCTACGGATTTCGTAAGAACTCCGTAGTTAAGCATGCTCGGGCAAGAGCAGTACTATGATGGGTGACCTCCCTGGTAAGTTCTCTTGCGGGCACGGGCAAAGCGGATAAAATCTTGTGTGTTTGGGGCGGATGTTACAAAATGGTATCAGAGTCGGTTCTCCTCGGGATGGGGGGGTCTAACCCTACACGAAGACGTGTAGTCCTAAGGGGGGTGGATTATGACGACCAAGATCCAATAAGCCAAGAGCCAAGACTCCTAAGGTTGGGATGCCAAGATGGATGAGGTGAGGTGAGGTGTACAAGAACATGAGTTAGCCCCACATCGCCTGGAGAGAAGGAGATCCTGAGCTACTTATATAATTTCCTCTCCCAAACATAGAAGATGCGTTTTAAAGCCATGCACCGCTACAGAATTCGTAAGAACTCCGTAGTTAAGCGTGCTCGGGCGAGAGTAGTACTAGGATGAGTGACCATCCTAGGAAGTTCTCGTTCGGGCACGGGCAAAGCGAACAATACCTTGTGTGTTTGGGACGAATGTTACAAAATATTTAATAATAATTTAATAATAATAATTTATTGTTTGCATAGACATCATAGATAGGTATTCCCTCAAAGCGGTTAATAATTTAATAATAATTATCTATTGTTTGCATGGACACCATAGATAGGTATTCCCTTAAAATAGAATAAATAATTAAAGAATTATTGGGGCCCATCCTCTTGAGAGGAGTGTGGCAACCCTAATATACAGGTTTCCGGGCAAGAGTACTGTGTTGTTTGATTATGTAATGCTGGGTTGTGAGAGAGTGCGAAACCCGGGGTAAACCATCGAAAAAGGATTAATCACTGTATAGTTTCTTCAATGCTATGTGATATGTTAATCGTTGAAAATCTACCTGGTAGAAGGTAGGGACCTTGTGCACGTAAGGGCCTTGAACCACCCTGCGCATACAGCCGAAGTTAAGTAGCTTATGGGTCACGGGCAAGGGTTGTGATAAAGCAATAGGAGGTGTCCTCGAGTAGGGATTGGCCTAGTAACCATGTCCCGAGGAGTTAAAGTCCCTATAGTAAAGCAAGTTGGGTGGTAGAGCTCCACCGTGAAAGACGGAAAACCCCTTATGATCATCTGGGTGGATTGTGCATGGAGTTGGTGGATGCACGACGAGAGAGTTGACCCTCTACATCGAAATAAAAGGCCCAATAGTAATGCCCGACCGGGGGCAGGTTGAACAAAATATCCTGGGTTCATATTTAAGTATATAATTGTTTTATTATAAATTTAGAATTGTATGGTTGTTCACACGATGACCTAGCGATAGTAGGATTTGCATGTGAATGTAGAAATTGGATGGACACATAGGACGTGATTGAGAACATAGCTTGACAATTAGGTTAATCAATAAATTGTCTTAAAATGCGAGTGTTGTTAATTATTAAAACTGTTAGCTTGTCATTAGCTATTTATTTGGCTAATCTCCCAAATGTATTTTGGGGGCTACTCATTCCCTCGAGTAGACTCTCCTACAGGAATGGAGGCACAGGAGCAGCAATAGGAGTCCAGCAGTTAGCTTAGGGTAGCAGCTTGTCTTTCTATTATGTCAATCTTAGCATTCGACATAATCGAACTGGATTGGAATAATAATTTTATTATTAGTTAGCTAGTTTGATAAGTGGTAATGTGTCAGCTGAAACTTTTGGGTAGGCCTCTCCTCAAGGCCCTAGGCCTAGGTTAGATTACAATGAAAATATAAGAAAAGAAATGGCCTAATTGATTAGCCCAGTAGATAGGACCTCTAAGCCAGTATATCGAGCGCAAGGGAGTGGGTGAGGCTACTTGGCTCGCCGTTGGAGGCTTGAGCCTCATTCTCTGTTGACAAACCTCCCTCTCTCTGTTTTATTTATATATACAAAAAATATATTTGATAAAATCAAATTTAAAATACTTCATTCTTTTTATGAGTAAGTGAAATGGAAGCCCGGTGAGAATCTCAATCGGTATAGTTAAATGATTTGATCCCAAAACCCCTTTTTCTCACCTCACACCCCAGGAATCGGTCTTCAGATTTTTGGGGCGTGACACGTCATCCAAAAGATGATTCTTTCTTTTGGACGATATGGCAGAATACCATTGAGCTATAAGCAAGTGCAGGAAATCAATTGGGCAGTAAAAATGTTCTCGAACAGATAATTATTCAGACCAATAGGCATGGAAATTGGCCCAAATCCGGTGTATGCCCAATTGAGTTACACTCAGTTTGGTCTTCACATTAAAGTCCTTCATTCTGATTATGCCAAGGAGTTTCTCTCCTCTGAAATACGAGGGATCACACAATTACATGGGACTTTTCATCAAAAGTCCTGTCCCCACACTCATGAGCAGAATGGCGTTGTTGAGCGCAAACATCGTCATATCATTGAAACTACTCATGCTCTCCTTCTATCTGCCTCGATCCCCCATTCATATTGGGTTGAAGATGTCTTAACTGCTGCCCATCTCATCAATATCACTCCCTCATCTGTTTTTTCTGGTGTCAAACCCTATGAGCGCCTCCTTTCCAAGCCTCCTAACTACACTTCCCTTTGCACCTTTGGCTGCACTTGCTTTGTCCTTCTCCCTCCACATAAACGCACCAAACTGTTTGCCAGGTCCGTAAGGTGTATTCACTTGGACCTCAGTCGGGAGTACAAAGGCTATCGCTATTACAACCCCTTAGTTCACCTTCTTCGTATCTCTCGCCATGTCTCATTTGTTAAGCATCTTTCGTATTTCACCTCCCCATCTAGCTCCTTCATCCACCTTTCCCAACTATTTTCTCCTTTTTTTCCACTTCTCCCACCAGTCTCCACACCCTCTCCTCTTCCTGTGTTCCCCCTAACTTGACTTGCGCCCTCATGACCACCTCCCCCCTTTTATCCCTATTCTTCTACTTCCCCTCCTCCACCACCTCTACCTCCCCCCTCTCCACCTCATGCAAACACTCCCACTGCTACCTCCTCCACCGTGGCTACTCCCCCTCACTCGGACGTCGTTCTTGGACTTCCTCAGCATAATCCTGCGCGGGCTCATTACCCCCCTAATGACTATAACTACTCTCCTGAGAGGTATAATCACTCTGCTTTTACCATTGACTTCACTGACCACTCCACTGTTACGTCCTACTCTCCCTCCTACCAGGTCTTCCTTATAGCTCTTCATACTCACCGGGAGCCTCGGTCATACCAAGAAGCAGTTATTCATCCTAAGTGGCAGCAGGCCATGGCTGATGAACTAGGAGCCTTTCACCGGACTCAGACTTGGGACCTGGTCCCTTGTCCCCTTGGCATAGCACCAGTGAGCTGCAAATGGCTCTTCAAGGTTAAGACTCAGCCTAATGGGACCATTGAGCATCATAAGACACGCCTGTTGCTCGAATAACCATGGTGTGTACCCTCCTTGCAATAGCTGCAGCGAAGGGATAACCCCTTCACCAGATGGATGTCACAAATGCCTTTCTTCATGGCGATTTGTAACATCCGCCCCAAACACACAAGATATTGTCCGCTTTGCTCGTGCCCGAACGAGAACTTCCCAGGGTGGTCACCCATCCTGGTACTACTCTCGCTCGAGCACGCTTAACTACGGAGTTCTTACGAATTCCGTAGTGGCGCACGGTTTTAAAACGCGTCTTCTATGTTTGGGAGGGGAAATTATATAAGTAGCTCAGCATCTCCTTCTCTCCAGGCGATGTGGGGCTAACTCATGGCCTTGTACACCTCACCTCACCTCATCCATCTTGGCATTCCCGCCTCAGGAGTCTTGGCTCTTGGCTATTGGCCTATTGGATCTTGGTCGTCACAATCTACCCCCCTTAGGGCTACACGTCCTCGTGTAGGGTTAGACCCCCCCATAGCGAGGAGAACCGGCTCTGATACCATTTTGTAACATCCGCCCCAAACACACAAGATATTATCCGCTTTACCCGTGCCCGAACGAGAACTTCCCAGGGTGGTCACCCATCCTGGTACTACTCTCGCTCGAGCACGCTTAACTACGGAGTTCTTACGAATTCCGTAGTGGCGCACGGTTTTAAAACGCGTCTTCTATGTTTGGGAGAGGAAATTATATAAGAAGCTCAGCATCTCCTTCTCTCCAGACAATGTGGGGCTAACTCATGGCCTTGTACACCTCACCTCACCTCATCCATCTTGGCATTCCCGCCTCAGGAGTCTTGGCTCTTGGCTATTGGCCTATTGGATCTTGGTCGTCACACGATTTCTCTGAGGTAGTATATATGGCACCTCCACCAGGCCTCTTAGTTCCTTCCGGGCATGTTTGTCAGCTTTGCAGGGCCATCTACGAGATCAAGCAAGCCCCTCGTGCTTGGTTTGAGCGTTTCCGTCAGGCTGTCCTTGCTGCTGGTTTTGTGAAATGTCACTCCGATTATGCGCTATTCACCCGCTCCTCTAGTCAAGGCTTTGCCATTCTACTCCTATATGTAGATGATACGATTATCACTGGGGATGATCATGCCACCATTGCCTCTCTTCAACAGCATCTTCGGAGTCAGTTCGAGATAAAGGACCTTGGTCCTCTCCACTACTTCCTTGGGGTAGAGATTGCCCGTTCTTCACGTGGTCTGTTGGTCTCCCAACAAAAATTCATCTCAGATATCCTATATGATGCTGATCTCACTGACTCTCACACAGTTGACTCCCCGATAGAGCTTAATCTAAAACTTCTACCTACTAATAGTGAGCCGGCCTCTTCAGGATGTTTCTCGATATTGGCGACTAGTCGGGATACTAGTTTATCTTACTATGACTCGACCAGATATTGCATATGTTGTCAGCATTGTCAACCAGTTCATCCAGGCTCCTCGCTCCACTTACTATGATGCGGTTCTACAAATCCTTTGTTACTTATGAGGCACATCACCCGCTCCTTGTCTCTCCCATCCACATCTTCTCTGGTGCTCCGAGCCTTTTCTGATATGGATTGGGCGGGGGATGTCATCACTCGTCGTTCCACTACCAGCTACTGTATATTTCTGGGTGACTCACTCATCTCTTGGCGTAGCAAGAAGCATGATTTTATTGCTCGTTCTAACACAAAGACTGAATATTGTGCCATGGCCTCTACTACTACTGAGATTGTTTGGCTTTGTCGTCTTCTCCAAGTTCTTGGTGTTCCGATCCGCACTATGAACTCAAGCCTCTTTACTGTGACAACCGGAGTGCTATTCAAATTGTTAGCAATCCAATTTTCCATGAACGAACGAAGCACATCAAGGTAGACTGCCACTTTGTTCGTCAGGAGTTCCTCGCCAACACTATATCTCTACCATTCATCTCGTCAAAGGATCAGATAGCCGACTTCCTCACGAAGGCCCGTACAAGTAGCCGATTTCGTCGATTGCTTCGCAAACTCTCAGTTCATGATCCACCGTGAGTTTGAGGGGGAGTATTAACAATTGTGTATATACTTAGTCCCACCTCGGTAACATGTGGGTTATGCATTCTAATCACCTTGTATATATATTCGGGCTTAAACCCTAATACAATTATCTATCAGTGTTAACATACCTAATAGTTATTAAACATGTAAAAAATTATATTATAAGATAAACAACTAAATGGATTGTTGATAAAAAAAAATTATTTAGAAGGCCTCGAGCAAATGACGAGTCAGCTATAGAAGTCAGATGCCACTTGCTAGCCTAAGCAATGCCGACAGTAGGAAATCACCGTCATATCTATATAACATGGCACGGCGGTTTTGTGCTGACTATGACAAAATGGAACCAAAAACTGACTAGACAAAAAGAAACTTGATCAGAGCCATCGATCTCTCTCTCTTCCCAGATCTCTATCTCCGTCCCTCTCTCTCTCTTCCCCCTATCTCACTCTCTCTCTCTCTCCCGATCTCTCTCTCTTCCCCCGCTCCTGCCGTTGCCCCAATCCCATCTTCGATTCCGCCAGGGCCCGATCGAGGTTGTCGTCGTCGAAGTCGGTGGAAGCGTCGTCGCCGTTGGAACCGGTGGAGGCATCGTCGGGGCTGTCAGAGCCGGGGTCGGATCGGGGCAAGGCGGGAGGACGGATCGGGACCAGAGCTCACCATCCGTCAAAGCCTCTGCCCACCGTTGATTCCGCCGGGGCCAGATCGAGGTCTTCGCCGACGTTCGCCGAGGAGGATGGAGATGACGGCGGTCAGGCGGAGCTCCTGATACAACTCCATCTCTATTTATCTCTCCTCTCTTTCTCTCTTCTGTTCCTTCTCTTTCACTCCACAGAACTCAAGAGAGAGAGAGAGAGAGAGAGAGGAGACGCCGAGGGGAAGAGGGGAAAAAAGGAAAGCCGGTCCATGGGTTTTAATGACGGTGGGGAAAAATTACATTTTGCCCCTATAAAATTTAGCCCAAAATCACTTAACCCCCTATTGTTATTACAAGATAAATTAAACTATACCCTCCTGAAGTTTAGCTCAAAAACACTTAACCCCCCCTATAATTTATTTTGTTCCAAATCTCTCCCTAAAGTTTGAAATGTTAGCACATTACCCTTTTTGTCAACTATGTAATCTTCTTATTTAGTAATTATATATGATCAAAACTAAATTGAAGGTTTCAAATTTTAGTTTTTTAACTATAAGTGGGTTAAGTGTTTTTGAGCTAAACTTGATGGGGGCAAACTGCAATTTACTCTAAACTATATTTTGCTTATGTCAATTCAGTTTTGATTAGATATGTGTGTGTGTGTGTGTGTGTGTGTGAGAGAGAGAGAGAGAGAGAGAGAGAGAGATGTAAGGGATGGTTGTGGAGAGAGAGAGATGTAAGGGATGGTTGTGATTGGGTCTGAACAGTCGGTGAAGTTTAGCCCAAAAACACTTTAACCCCTCCTATAGTTTTAAAACTATATTTTGCCCCTATCAATTAAGTTTTGATCAGATAAAAATTACCAAATAAGGGTCTAGTGTTTTAGAGCTAAACTTTTCAAACTTTAGGGTATGATTTGGAACAAAATAAACTACAGGGAGGTTAAGTGTTTTTTAGCTAAAGTTCAGAGGGCAAAGTGTAATTTACCTATAATATTTTATATCCAGAGGAAAGCAGGGAAAGTTAGTTGCAAGAAAATGGATGTATATCATGTTGCTGTGATATGTGCTCGGTTCGTCGTCCCCCCACCCCACTCTCTTTCCCCAACCTTACCCTTTCGTGGCACTGCATCTCCCTCGAGCATCTCATCGACAACATGTCAACCACATCTTCGGCTTTCGATGAAGCGGCTATCATCGCACCATGGATACGTGAAGAGTACCCTCCATCTTTTAGTCTGATAACATGTTTTTTGTGGGTTTCTTTAATTTGTTATTGTAAATTTGTATCTTAGGAAATGAGTTCTAAAGCTAGAGAGAGTTGTGAGGCTTCCTTAAGTGTCTTTTTAACATGATTGGAAGAATGAATATGGTGTTTTAGATTCGAAGTGGAAATTATTGAGTGAACAATAGTTTGATTTTATGGGTTTTACGAGCTCCTAAACAGGGATGTGTTTTGGAGCATACCTTTGAAGATTATAGGATGGGGATACACTACAAAAAAAACAGTTATTACCGACGGACACTATCCGTCGGTAATATTAAAATTTCGTCGGTAATATTCTATAGCGACGGAAGATATTTCCGTCGCTTGCTGTCGGGAAAGAAGGCGTCGGGGAAAACAATACGACGGACCAAATATTACCGTCGGTAATAATAATTAATACCGACGGTAATATTAACGCCGTCGGTAATATTTAATCAATTTAAAACTAATATAATTTAGTATTGCCGACGAAATATAATAATCCGTCGGTAATATATAACCATTTTACCGACGGGTATATTTCATACTGTCGGTAATAATATATATATTACCGACACATATATATATTACCCGTCGGTAATAATATATATATTACCGACCAAATTCATATAACCGTCGGTAATACTATATATATTACCGACGGATATTATATGCCGTCGGCAAATCATTAATAATTTAAAAAAAATAAAAATATTATTACCGACGGAATAATTAATTTCCGTCGGTAATAAGTATTTTTTTTTTTTTAATAAATTTACCTAAATAATGTTATTTAATTCCTGTGATTCAATACCACAATATATTACCACAATTTATCAAATATTACCACAATTTATAAAATATTACCTAAATTGATAAAAAATTACAGCAAATTATCAAATATTACCACAGTTCTCGGCCGACAATTATAGACAAGAACAAAAAATAACCATATATTACAAAATAATATTTACACAATCCAGAACTGAGAGATGATACATGTCCTATCTCAACCACCCCCGCCCGCCACCAATGCCGGTGCTCTCATCGATCCCCTGACGCCGCCCTATCTCAACCACGCCCGCCCACCACCAACGCTGGTGCTCTCATCGATCCCCTGACGCCGCCCTGCTCCTGCAATTAACATGTATTTGTTAAAAAAATGGTTTATATCTATAACTGAGTCTAAGCGTTAAAAAATGATAAGTTAGCGTGTTTCGATTTTGAAATAGGTTTGGATTCGATCCGATCGTAGAATTATCGGCATCCGATAATTCGAACTTGGAATTATTCCGTATTTCAGACTTGCGAGCGGGTTCTAATTGGATATTTGACCAATTTACGCTCCGATTCACCGATTTAGAGTCTAAGTGTTGAAAAATCATAACTTAGCGTGTTACGGATATCAAATAGCTAGGTTTGGATTCGATCGGATCGTCATCGGATCGGCATTCGATAATTCGAACTTGGAATTATTCCGAATTTCGGACTTGCGAGCGGGTTCTAATTGGATATTTGACCAATTTACGCTCCGATTCACCGATTTAGAGTCTAAGTGTTGGAAAATCATAAGTTAGCGTGTTTCGGATATAAAATAGGTTTGGATTCGATCGGATCGTCATCGGCTCGGCATCCGATAATTCGAACTTGGAATTATTCCGTATTTCGGACTTGCGAGCGGGTTCTAATTAGATATTTGACCAATTTACGCTCCGATTCACCGATTTAGAGTCTAAGTGTTGGAAAATCATAAGTTAGCGTGTTTCGGATATAAAATAGGTTTGGATTCGATCGGATCATCATCGGCTCGGCATCCGATAATTCGAACTTGGAATTATTCCGTATTTCGGACTTGCGAGCGGGTTCTAATTGGATATTTGACCAATTTACGCTCCGATTCACCGATTTAGAGTTTAAGTGTTGGAAAATCATAAGTTAGCGTGTTTCGGATATGAAATAGGTTTGGATTCGATCCGATCGTCATCGGATCGGCATCCGGTAATTCGAAGTTGGAATTATTCCGTATTTCGGACTTGCGAGCGGGTTCTAATTGGATATTTGACCAATTTACGCTCCGATTCACCGATTTAGAGTCTAAGTGTTGGAAAATCATAAGTTAGCGTGTTTCGGATATAAAATAGGTTTGGATTCGATCGGATCGTCATCGGCTCGGCATCCGATAATTCGAACTTGGAATTATTCCGTATTTCGGACTTGCGAGCGGGTTCTAATTGGATATTTGACCAATTTACGCTCCGATTCACCGATTTAGAGTCTAAGTGTTGGAAAATCATAAGTTAGCGTGTTTCGGATATAAAATAGGTTTGGATTCGATTGGATCGTCATCGGCTCGGCATCCGATAATTCGAACTTGGAATTATTCCGTATTTCGGACTTGCGAGCGGGTTCTAATTGGATATTTGACCAATTTACGCTCCGATTCACCGATTTAGAGTCTAAGTGTTGGAAAATCATAAGTTAGCGTGTTTCGGATATAAAATAGGTTTGGATTCGATCGGATCGTCATCGGCTCGGCATCCGATAATTCGAACTTGGAATTATTCCGTATTTCGGACTTGCGAGCGGGTTCTAATTGGATATTTGACCAATTTACGCTCCGATTCACCGATTTAGAGTCTAAGTGTTGGAAAATCATAAGTTAGCGTGTTTCGGATATGAAATAGGTTTGGATTCGATCCGATCGTCATCGGATCGGCATCCGGTAATTCGAAGTTGGAATTATTCCATATTTCGGACTTGCGAGCGGGTTCTAATTGGATATTTGACCAATTTACGCTCCGATTCACCGATTTAGAGTCTAAGAGTTGGAAAATCATAAGTTAGCGTGTTTCGGATATGAAATAGGTTTCGATTCGATCGGATCGTCATCGGATCGGCATCCGATAATTCGAACTTGGAATTATTCCGTATTTCGGACTTGCGAGCGGGTTCTAATTGGATATTTGACCAATTTACGCTCCGATTCACCGATTTAGAGTCTAAGTGTTGGAAAATCATAAGTTAGCGTGTTTCGGATATAAAATAGGTTTGGATTCGATCGGATCGTCATCGGCTCGGCATCCGATAATTCGAACTTAGAATTATTCCGTATTTCGGACTTGCGAGCGGGTTCTAATTGGATATTTGACCAATTTACGCTCCGATTCACCGATTTAGAGTCTAAGTGTTGGAAAATCATAAGTTAGCGTGTTTCGGATGTGAAATAGGTTTGGATTCGATCCGATCGTCATCGGATCGGCATCCGGTAATTCGAAGTTGGAATTATTCCGTATTTCGGACTTGCGAGCGAGTTCTAATTGGATATTTGACCAATTTACGCTCCGATTCACCGATTTAGAGTCTAAGTGTTGGAAAATCATAAGTTAGCGTGTTTCGGATATAAAATAGGTTTGGATTCGATCGGATCGTCATCGGATCGGCATTCGATAATTCGAACTTGGAATTATTCCGAATTTCGGACTTGCGAGTGGGTTCTAATTGGATATTTGACCAATTTACGCTCCGATTCACCGATTTAGAGTCTAAGTGTTGGAAAATCATAAGTTTTCGGATATAAAATAGGTTTGGATTCGATCGGATCGTCATCGGCTCGGCATCCGATAATTCAAACTTGGAATTATTCCGTATTTCGGACTTGCGAGCGGGTTCTAATTGGATATTTGACCAATTTACGCTTCGATTCACCGATTTAGAGTCTAAGTGTTGGAAAATCATAAGTTAGCGTGTTTCGGATATGAAATAGGTTTGGATTCGATCCGATCGTCATCGGATCGGCATCCGGTAATTCGAAGTTGGAATTATTCCGTATTTCGGACTTGCGAGCGGGTTCTAATTGGATATTTGACCAATTTACGCTCCGATTCACCGATTTAGAGTCTAAGTGTTGGAAAATCATAAGTTAACGTGTTTCGGATATAAAATAGGTTTGGATTCGATCCGATCGTCATCGGCTCGGCATCCGATAATTCGAAGTTGGAATTATTCCGTATTTCGGACTTGCGAGCGGGTTCTAATTGGATATTTGACCAATTTACGCTCCGATTCACCGATTTAGAGTCTAAGTGTTGGAAAATCATAAGTTAGCGTGTTTCGGATATGAAATAGGTTTGGATTCGATCCGATCGTCATCGGATCGGCATCCGATAATTCGAAGTTGGATTTATTCCGTATTTCGGACTTGCGAGCGGGTTCTAATTGGATATTTGACCAATTTACGCTCCGATTCACCGGTTTAGAGTCTAAGTGTTGGAAAATCATAAGTTAGCGTGTTTCGGATATGAAATAGGTTTGGATTCGATCCGATCGTCATCGGATCGGCATCCGGTAATTCGAACTTGGAATTATTCCGTATTTAAAAGAAAAACAGAGGCTACATCATTACCGGCTACATCATTACCATGAGAGAGAGAGTGACCATTTACGATTCGATTTACCGATTTATAGTCTAAGTGTTGGAAAATCATAAGTGTGATAATATGATCAAAACTCAAATTAGTAAGATTCATATTTTTTGCTAATATTATAAAGATTAGTAAGTACCTGATCATGAGGATGAGCCACCGCTAGACCGGCTTATGAATTCATTAAATTTACGCTCCAGTTCCCTGCGAGCTTCTCTTTCCTCATCGAGGGCCTTCTTCTCCGCCTCAACCCTCTGCTCGAGGGCCTGCCTCTGCTCTCGCTCCGCCTCCATCCTCTGCTCGAGGGCCTGCCTCTGCTCTCGCTCCGCGTCTAGCGCAGACTGCAGCTGAGTGATAGCACCGGTCTGGGTGTCCCGTGCCCTCGAGCGCATACCCTCTCGTCCAAAGTAGGAGGAGGGCGTGACTCCAAGGCCCGTACAGAGGACACGGCCGTGCGTGGCAGGTCTCAGCACAGTATCCATCGCTGAGTCGACAGATACTGAGCTGGAGGAGGAGCCGGCCTCGCCCGACGGGGTCACCATAAGTCGCATCCTCTCCTATATAAAAACAACCAATGATATTCAATGATATTTTATGGCATATGTATAAGAATATATTAACAGTAATTTAATTACTTACCACTTGCGAGGCAACCCTGTCGTCCAGAAATGCCCCATCGATACGCCGCCTCCTAGAGGCCTCAAAAAGGTCAATCCTATTAGGCTCGTGGCCCAAGGACTGTGTCTGTTGGACATATAAAATAAATAGACGAGTTAATATAACATGTATAGAGCTTTAAATAATAACAATGTTTGTATCATTTACCAGCTGCTGGGCAAGCTGGGGCATGGAGGTCCTCCCCTTCACTGGAGCAGGTGTCGTCGAGGCACTTCTATTCTGCTTGCCTACAGCAGATTTCACCTGTGTCAATCGATTAAATTTTGAAACATCAATACAAATTTTTAGTATAACATTAAAACAAGTACGAATCAACAAAATTAAAATTATACCTGAAAGCTAGGGGTGGCCCAGTGAGCGACCAAAAACTGTAGAATGTGTAGCGGTGGCGCGTCTCTCGTCCCGGCCGCAGCCTGTACCTCCTCAGCCGGCTGGCCGACCAAGTAACCGTAGAGCTTGTAGAGCTCGTGACGGTAATCCCTGTACCGCTCACCCATCGTCTTCCACAAGTCCTCCCGATGGGTGTCGGTTTCCATGTTCTCCCATTTAAATTTCTCCTGTAAAATCAATTTAGAAACAAGTCATTTTATCAAATCAAATTATAAAGAAGTACGATATTATTCTAAAATGCTTTAATGAAACTAACGTACCAAAAACTGCTGATACATCCTCTCCTTATAGGATGCATCAATGTTCTTCCACCCCCTTAACCCCACAATCGGGGCATTCCTCTCCTCCCGTACTATCATGCCGACCCACGTGGCGGCGTCAGAAGCGTGCTCGCCCACAAAGGTATGGCCGCTCCACTGTAGGGACAGCGGCTCGCGTAAGGCGGACAAGCGCCGGGCCGTCGTCACGCCCCGGTCGCCTACGTACCTGGTCGACCCTGCAAATAAAATATACATCAGTACTGAAGAAGTATTTACAACATGTATAAAACTTTAGATCTAAACATTACCTGTGGGCGTAGACGCTGCAGCCGAGTGCTGAGCACTGCTCGAAGCTCCGGAGGCTGTGACCACAGCAGGAGCTGGTGTGGAGAGAGGAACAGCACTACCAGATCCGGACGGCTCAGCCTCGGACCCTGGGGTGGCAGCCGGAGCGCTCTGAGCTACCCCACCCCTGCCTCTGCCTCTGCCTCTACGAACATATGACCGTGATGCCATCTGAAACAATTTAATTTACATATGAAACAGTAAGATTTAAGATTTACATATGAAACAATATGAAACAGTTTGATTTATATATGAAACAGTATGATTTACATATGAAACAATATAAAACAATATGAACCCGCTCGCAATATGAAACAATATGAAACAATATGAAACAGTTAGACTCTAAATCGGTTAATCGGATCGTAAAGTGGTCAAATATCCAATTAGAACCCGCTCGGAAGTCCGAAATACGGAATATAATTCCAAGTTCGAATTATCGGATGCCGATCCGATGACGATCGGATCGAATCCAAACCTATTTTATATCCGAAACACGCTAACTTATGATTTTCCAACACTTAGACTCTAAATCGGTGAATCGGAGCGTAAATTGGTCAAATATCCAATTAGAACCCGCTCGCAAGTCCGAAATACGGAATAATTCCAACATCGAATTACCGGATGCCGATCCGATGACGATCGGATCGAATCCAAACCTATTTCATATCCGAAACACGCTAACTTATGATTTTCCAACACTTAGACTCTAAACCGGTGAATCGGAGCGTAAATTGGTCAAATATCCAATTAGAACCCGCTCGCAAGTCCGAAATACGGAATAATTCCAACTTCGAATTACCGGATGCCGATCCGATGACGATCGGATCGAATCCAAACCTATTTCATATCCGAAACACGCTAACTTATGATTTTCCAACACTTAGACTCTAAACCGGTGAATCGGAGCGTAAATTGGTCAAATATCCAATTAGAACCCGCTCGCAAGTCCGAAATACGGAATAAATCCAACTTCGAATTACCGGATGCCGATCCGATGACGATCGGATCGAATCCAAACCTATTTCACATCCGAAACACGCTAACTTATGATTTTCCAACACTTAGACTCTAAATCGGTGAATCGGAGCGTAAATTGGTCAAATATCCAATTAGAACCCGCTCGCAAGTCCGAAATACGGAATAATTCTAAGTTCGAATTATCGGATGCCGAGCCGATGACGATCCGATCGAATCCAAACCTATTTTATATCCGAAACACGCTAACTTATGATTTTCCAACACTTAGACTCTAAATCGGTGAATCGGAGCGTAAATTGGTCAAATATCCAATTAGAACCCGCTCGCAAGTCCGAAATACGGAATAATTCCAAGTTCGAATTATCGGATGCCGATCCGATGACGATCCGATCGAATCGAAACCTATTTCATATCCGAAACACGCTAACTTATGATTTTCCAACTCTTAGACTCTAAATCGGTGAATCGGTCGGATCGTAAATCGGTGAAACGGTATGATTTACATATGAAACGGTATGATTTACATATGAATCGGTGAAACAGTATGATTTAAATATGAAACAATTTGATTTACATACGGTCTAGTCATTTTCTGTCTCATCTCTGTCACTCTCATCGCTTCCCTCTTCTATTATTTGATCTGCATTCGCTGTCCAGTTTATATTGTCGACATCTTCATTTTCGTCGTGCACTGCGTCGACAATGATTATCTCATCATTCTGGTATGCATCCAAATCATCATCGACGACCCCCGCATCCTTGTCTCCCATGTCGTAAAAATCTCTGGGTGGTGACCTGACTACAATTTGCCAACCTGGAGAGGTATTATCCGGTGCATAAAATATCTGTTGCGCTTGAGAGGCAAGAATGAATGGATCTTCATATTGGGTATTCAATCTCTTGGCAGTGTTGATGCTGATAAAACCGTATTTGTCGACATTATAACCAGTCCCGCGATTATTAACATCATACCAATCGCATTTGAATAATACGATCCGATTTTGGCCAAGGAATTTAATCTCGAGAATCTCGTTGAGGACGCCGTAGAAGTCGATATTTTCTAATTCTTCTTGCTCACCGTTGACGACAACCCCACTATTTTGGGTTCTTTGTGATTTTTCACTATCTTTCGTCCGAAATCTATAACCGTTCACGATATAACCATCGTACGATATTGCGTCTTGCAAAGGACTACAAGATAAGTGCCAGAGATCCTCATTCATCAGCGGATCGTGGTTGTCGTGCAGCTCCTGTGCCTATAATAACCACACGACATTCATGATATGAACACATAATTATTGTTCGGTAATGGATGTCAATGAAATTCAGTAATGATGTGAATACTTACGTGTTTCTTGAACCACGATGGGAATTCACGATCATGAATTTGGGGAGCATTTCGAATACCCCGATTATTAATAATGGCTTTATGCTTCCTGTTTTACCGGTTATGAATTAGATTATAATTAGCACATATACTTAATGAATGGACTGAAAGAATGAGTAAATGATCGTAAAATGCTTACTCAATGAATGGCCACACTTCATCACATTGGCGCAACACATACATATGTGCCTGTTGAATCTCATCTACAGACAATCGACGGGTTTTGCCTCCTCCTACAGGTCTACCCATTTCGGCAAATATAGACAGACCCCCATCGAAGTCTATTGGACCACCGTCATAGTTCCGCTCAAGTTGATTGAATCGCGTGTCTATACCATGTAGGTATCTTGAGCAGAATGTTAGACATTCTTCTGCTAGGTATCCTTCAGCAATTGATCCCTCCGGACGACTTTTATTACGAACATATGATTTCAATGTTCGCAAGTACCTAATTTGAGAAAAAAATATTTGTATGAATATATCAAGAACGATCAAATACATTGTGCGAATGAGACGAGACGATTACCTCTCGATAAAATACATCCACCGGTAATGAACTAGGCCGCCGAGTTTGGCCTCATTTGCCAAGTGAACGGTCAAATGCACCATGACATCAAAGAATGAAGGTGGAAATATCATCTCTAACTTGCACAATGTGAGCGCAATATCCCTCTCCATCTGTTCAAGTTGGTCCACTCTAAGTACCTTCGAGCACAACTGTCTGAAAAAAGTGCTGAGCTCAATTAACGGACCGGACACCTCTTCGGTTAAATTCCCACGTATAGCAAGAGATAACAATCGCTGCATAAGAACATGACAATCGTGGCTCTTTAATCCAGACAACTTCCGGCCGTTCTCTTGCACGCATCGTGCGATATTCGAAGAATAACCGTCTGGCGTTTTCACAGACCGTAGGAATGCACATAAGGCTGCCTTTTGCTGTGAGCTCATGGTGTAGCATGCAACTGGCAACACATACTTATCCCCAATCTCTTGGGGATGAAGTGATTTTCGGATGCCCAACTCCTTAAGATCGAGACGAGATTTAAGATTATCCTTCGTCTTACCGTCGAGATTCAGCAGTGTTCCTATAATGTTGTCACACACATTTTTCTCAATATGCATGACATCCAAGTTATGCCGCAAGAGTAGGCTGCTCCAGTACGGTAGTTTAAAGAAAATACTCTTCTTCTTCCAGTTATGCTCACGCGTAGAATCTTCATGCGTTCTCTTCTTTTTACCTTTTCCAAGTGCCACGGCATCAAGCTGATCCAATTCGCACAAGACTTCTACCCCCGAAAGCTGCTCCGGGGCCTTTGCAAGTTCCTTCTTACCGTTGAAAGCTCTTTTGTTCTGCCTCCACTTATGGCCGTCAACAAGGAATCTTCGATGGCCCATATAACAGAACTTGCCTCCGTTCTTCAACCGTAATGAATCTGTCTCCTTATTGCATGTAGGGCACGCCAATTTTCCTTTAGTACTCCACCCGGATAAGTTGGCATATGCAGGAAAATCGTTGATGGTCCATAGAAGTGCCGCATGCATCCGAAAATTCTGGCGCAACGAGGCATCATACGTATCGGCCCCAACTTCCCATAACTCGTTCAACTCCTCAATCAACGGCTGCAAGTAAACGTCAATATCATTACCAAGCGACCTGGGTCCGGGAATGAGCAAGGAGAGCATTGTGTATGGCTTTTTTAAGCACATCCAGGGAGGCAAATTGTATGGAACTAGGACAACTGGCCAAATGCTGTACGACACACTCATATTCCCAAAGGGATTGAAGCCATCGCTAGCAAGCCCTAACCTGACGTTGCGAACTTCACATGCGAATTCAGGATATGTATGATCAAAATCTTTCCACGTCAGAGAGTCGGCCGGATGTCTCATAATCCCGTCATCTGTACGTTCTCGTGCATGCCACCTCATGTGCTCAGCAGTCTTCGATGACATAAACAACCTCTGAAGCCTGTCCCTGAGCGGGAAGTATAGGAGAACCTTTGTAGATATATTTTTCTTCCTTCGACTGGTACTAGACTCGGCATCCGTCTCTTTATATCTCGTTGCTCCGCATATGTGGCATGACCGTACATGTTCGTACTCTTTCCGGTACAACATACAATCGTTCACGCATGCATCAATTTTCTCATAACCCAGACCGAGATCTTTAATTGTCTTCTTCGCCTCGTAGAATGATTTCGGTACTGTCTCACCCATAGGAAAAGCCTCTTTCAGCAACTCTACCAACATATTAAATGACTTATTACTCCAACCATTGAGGCACTTCAAATGAAGAAGCTTTACAGTGAAAGAGAGTTTTGAAAACTTCTCACACCCCGGGTATAGAGGTTGTTCGGCATCTTTAAGCAATCTGTAGAACTTGTCCGCTTCGATATTGGGCTGATCACCTGACGGTGTTTCCGTGCCTATTCCACCTTGCAAATCATGTATCATACCCTGCATGTCATCGTCATCGTCTGTATTAATATTATCATCAGCGATCACTGTGTTTGAAGTTTCACCGTGAGCTGCCATGGGGACTGCATCTAGCTCCTCACCGTGCGAGAACCAACGGGTATAGGTAATGTCAATGCCACGCATTACCAGATCAACCTCACATTCCTCTCGAACCTTCCTAATCACCCTTCCGCAGTCTATACAGGGACACACAATTTTTCCATCAAGCGGTGCAAGACGCTCAAATGCAAAATCCAGAAATTTCCTGACTCCTTCTCTGTACTCTTGGCTCATGCGATTCGAATTACGCATCCAACTCTTATCGATCGAAGACATCTTCGTCTATCTGGCTATACAACACCTGAAGTAATTTCAAACAATATTATAAGACTCCGCACAATTTCGATTTCGGTTCCCGAGTAGGTAGAGAATTAAATAGATGGGGTAATACTGAAATTAACAAATAGAGGCAACATAATTTGAACCTAGGACCATGGTCCAAAACCTAAACCGACCATCCGATCCAATCCAAACCAACTTTAATTGAGTTGGATTCGATTGGATTCCAATCATAGTTCGGTTTGGATCGGATTGAAAATCCTCAAAACCAACCAAGATTGGATCGGTTTTGGTTTTGTCTAAATAGGTTGATTTCGAACCGATGCACACCCCTACTTTTAACGGGTTACTCACGATCAGATCATATTGGGGGGTAAAGTCAAATTTTAAAAATTTAGGGGAGTAACTCAAATTTCAACATAAAAGTGGGGGTGTGAGAAAATAAAAGGGAAATTTTTTTCATACCCCAAAAACCTGTAATTAACCCCCATTTTTGAGCTGTTGTTACTGGCTCTTGAAGGGTTGACCTTTTGAGAGAACAATGGGTGATGTTACACCATTTGGGGCATTCAAAACCCATAACAAGAGTTGTTGTTACACCTCTTGCATGGGGTGGTAACAGCTTGGAGTTGCAACCTTTTGAATGGCCCAAACGTTAGTTTGTGGTACTGACTGTTGCTACACTCTCTTGAATGGGGAGAAAGTTGGGCATTTAAGACCCAAACGTTTTGAGCTGCTTGAAACCCTTTCAATGCTCTTTAAGGTTCAAAAGCCTATTTAAGGTGAGGCAAGCAAGCCCTCTGGTTCTTTCGGTTATAGGTTCAAAAGCCTATATAAGATGAGGCAAGCTAGCCCTCTGGGTCTCTTTTAATTTTTTTTGTTTCTCTGCTTCTCGCAAGTAGGGCTGCGAACAAGCCGAGCCGAGCTCTGGTCTGCTTAAGCTTGGCTCGTTTATTAAACGAGCCTAAACTTCAAGCTAGGATACGATCAATTAGTGATCGATAAACTTCAGGCTAGGATACGCTGAATTAGTGATCGAACAATCCTTTATCGAGCTTGCTCTTGAACTCCAAAATCAGTCAAAAGAATGGACTGTATATGTTGGGTCTATTCAAGCCATTTATGAACCTACTCATGATCTTACTCACGAGTTCTAAACAGACATGTTTGCGAGCCCAACTGAGCCGAGCTTTGGTCTGCTTGAGCTTGGATTGTTTATTAAACAAGCCTAAACTCTAGGCTTGGGCTTGGCTTGACTAGTAAATGAACGAACTCGAACAAGCTTTTATCGAGCTTGTTTTCGAGCTGCTCACGAACAGCTTGGTTTGTTTTACAGCCCTATAGTAACGAGATCATTGTCTTGATAGTGGACGGAGAAATTCTCTTTTGTTCTTGAAGTTTTTGGTGTTTGACTCTTTGTTGGGCGGCAAAATCCATCGGGTTCATCTGCTTCCAATCGGGTCGTGACAAACGATCAGGGGAATACTTCTTCGGCTCGTTGTACCGAAGAAGTAGTAAGCCATGTCCCATCAAACAATCTACATAACATATTATCATTTTTAAGAAATTAAAAACTAACAAAGTAAACGAAAGACGTTTCTTGCGTAGAATACGAAAAATGAGAAGTGTAGCCAACCGCAAGCTTAGCTTCTAATTGGGGCACTTGAACATGTGTACAAGGAAGTATAAAGATTGTGAAATAGTAATGAGATAGTGACAATGATAGTAACATTTGATGAGTAGTTAGGGGAAGTGGGGGTAGTGGTTAAGTGAAGGAAGGTTGTGAGTGTTTTGTATCATCAAGAAAAAGAAATCTTACCCAAGGGCTCTTGTACCTTCGATCTTAACCTTCGTGTCTGAATTTTGTTCTCTCTGAGTGATGATTTTTTTTTTTAATACGCTGGTTGGGATCTAGGCCGAACAATCGCTTATCCTTTAAGAGGGATTTCTCAACAAAAAAAAAACCAGCGGGCTAGCTTTTTGTCCAAGTGGTGCTTCCTCTCTAGCAAGAGGTGGGACTTGGGAGGGTTGAAAGGTTTGCCCATGCCTAACCCACAGATCATCATTTAGTTTGGGGAGAGAGGGAGGAGGAGGAGGAGGAACTCACCGGGGGGAGGAGGAGCTCACCGGGGGGAGGAGGAGGAGGATCTCACCGGCCGGAGCCCACGAGGAGGAGGAGGAGCTTGCCGCCGGTCGATCGGTCGGCCGGAGGGACGCGATGTGAGGGAGGCCGGGGAGGGGGGGAGGGAGGCCGGGGAGGGGGGGGGAGGCCGGGGAGGGGGGGAGGGAGGCCGGGGAGGGGGGGAGATTGAGAGAGAGAGAGAGAGGGGCGGGGAGGCCGGTTAGATCGAAACAATACAGAAGGGGGGGGATCGCTGATTGTAACTAATGTCTGGATTTTTACCGACGGACATTTTTACATCCGTCGGTAAATATAACATTTTTACCGACGGAACTATACTCTCCGTCGGTAAACAACGACGACGAAACTCAGTCTCCATTTTTTTCCAGAGGCTTGGTTTTACCCTGAGTTTCGTCGTGATATTTTTACCGACGGATATATAATGTCCGTCGGCATTTACCGACGGAACAATAATTTCCGTCGGTACAAATCACCGACGAAACTCAGGGTTCCATTTTTTCCAGAGGCTCGGTTTTTACCCTGTGTTTCGTCGGGACAATTTTACCGACGGATATTTATCTACCATCGGTATCTTGCCGACGACCATTAAATTACCGTCGGTATAATTAGTTATACCGACGGCTATATAACATCCGTCGGTAAAACTCTCCGACGGAACTCAGGGTCACATTTTTTTCCAGAGGCTCGGTTTTTACCCTGAGTTTCGTCGTGACATTTTACCGACGGTATTTATGTAACCGTCGGTATAAAGTATATTACCGACGGGACATATATGTACCGTCGGTATAAATATTTATACCGACGAACTTTATTTGACCGTCGGTAATAAATGTGCATAAAAAAATTAAAAAATTAAAGTTATAATACCGACGGATATTATAGTCACCGTCGGTAAAAAGTGTATTATTACCGACGGTGCTAAAAATGTCCGTCGGCAAAGACCCTCTTTCTTGTAGTGATAGTCCTTTATGTTCTAGAGCATACCTATGTTGTCGTTCTAGGGTTTCTCTTGCGACGAATGGACACCCTGATGCTTTTCATTTGACCCCTTGCAAAGGATTTGGGTTCGGGGGGGGGGAAGGGTGGCGATGCCCAGGGGTTGTGTTGCCGCCGAAGGCGGCCCGCTGCAGTGCCGACAGGCACAAGCATTCACTAGTAGACAAACACACGACGGAGGATGCCTTTGCGGCATCCGAGCAAGGCAGGAGGTGGCCAATGCGGAGGGCCGAGGCAGTTTATGGGGCTCCGGCCTCCCCCTCATCGACCCCCCGATGTGAGCACTGTCGAGCCAAATCACTCAACCTTGCTATCAATTTGAAGATGATCACCGGCGACGAGCTCGCCATTGCGTAGGCTTGGGATGGGGACGAATGGGTACCCTTTTTTTTTTGGTTCATAGAAGGGGGGTCACAATCAGATCCCCAGGAGACGTCATACGCTGACGTGAACAGAAGAGAAACCCACCACCCGGCGGGAGCTACACCGGCCACCTCCCAACCGGAACAAACAATTATCGCCACTAGGCGAGTCAAAAAAAAAAAAAAACATCTCCAACGATAACTACCGCACCCCGGCGAGCAACACACTGCCACCGGCGGAGAAAGAAGTGAGAGACAACCCTAACAACAACAAAAACAAACCAAAAAAATGATCTTTCTCCGATAACCCGGCCAACAAAGGTGGAGCCCAAGCCGCTTACCAAACCTCCGACGAGACGCTGTCGTCACCACGGATCTGGGACCCGTGCCACCGGCTAACGGAGCTGACCTGGAAAACCACCGATGCCAACAGTGGGGGCTGGGGCCAGATCGGACACTCCAGCTGCCTCCGGTGAGAAACATATTGATTATGGATCCATCAGAAGCCGAGGTCTTGGCCTCCCTAGAGCCGCCGCCGGCGTCCAAGGAGGCCAAGAGGGGGGAGCTGAAACCCTAAGTCAGGGGGGGGGAAGGAAGAAAAGGGGTAGCCGACCCAGGAGCAACCTCTTGGGTTGACGAACGGGTACCCTGCCTCCACACTCCTTAGTGATGGTATCATCGGCCTCCCCATTGACTGGCTGCAGGAGAGGAAGCGACATCGGAAGCAGTCGATGCCACGGTGCTGAAGAAGTCGGACATCAGCACACATGGTGTGCGTGACATCGTGGGCCGACAGAGCCCGGACGCACACTCACCGTAATGGCCTGGCGCTTGCGTTTATGTTTTTAGTCCCATACCGTCCAGTGGAAATATGTTTCACGTTGCAGTTGCCGTCGCCATGAAAGAATCAATTGACTCCAATGTCTCAAGTTGACCATATAAAAATCTATTATCTAGAAATGACATTTAATGAAACTAAGAATTCTAAACAAGCTATTATGGTTTTTGTTTGTGAATCGGGCATATATATCTTTTCTGGGATACTAAACTCAATCATTTACTTTGTGTGTGGGTTTGCCATCAAATTGTTATTCCATGCCACGAGTTGTCGAAATCTGCCACGTGTTGCCGAAATTTGCTATACTCGTCAGTACCAACGGCTACCTTCACGGCCTTCAAAACGGCCTTCAAATACTCCACGGTTGCTTCCAGTAGTTGCTGATCTCTGTCAGGAGTTGCCCAAAATTCAAGAATTAACACCAGAGGAAAACCCAATTAAATATATATAAAAGAAAACTCATCGATAGCTTGATTTGAAATTCCCTTAATTTTTTTTGTTGAAAAATATTTTTTTAAAAAAATTGTTTTCCCTGCTCTGAAAACGTACGTGAGGGAGAAGGAGAAAGATAAAAGGGAGGGCGAGGAGAAATGGGGAGGGGAGGACTGGTGGATCGTCGTCTCGGGACCTCTTCATCTTCGATCGTTCGTTGAAGAGCTGCACGGCGACGAAGAACTCCCACGAAACGAAAGAATCAATTGACTCCAATGTCTCAAGTTGACCATATAAAAATCTATTATCTAGAAATGACATTTAATGAAACTAAGAATTCTAAACAAGCTATTATGGTTTTTGTTTGTGAATCCGGCATATATATCTTTTCTGGGATACTAAACTCAGTCATTACTTTGTGTGTGGGTTTGCCATCAAATTGTTATTCCATGCATGATGCATCAAACAAAGGATATGAGTTCACACGACAAATGCATGTTTGCGTGAACATTGAGCTATTGTAGCCCTTTTTTATGCACAGCTTCATGAAATAAAACTTGGGCTTTTCTTCTTCTTTACCTTTTTTTTATTTTCTATTTGTTTTTTCTCGAGAATTCAAGCTAATATGTTGCTGCCGAAATTCATAACACAGACTCTTACCCGGATGACTTCCGGATTTTATTTAATCGTACTCCACAGGCGCTCCCTAATGTTGATTACATTACAGTAATTCCTTTTTTTTTTTATGCACGATCGACTTCGGGGTAGCGGTCTCCGCCGGTTGCATCCGGAGAGGTTATCTGGTACCCGGTCCACTGTTGGCGGATGTTCCGACTAGGGTTCACGATCCCTCCTCAGCTCGGCAAAGCGGATCCCAGTGTTTTCGTGACGGTGGTGGTCGATCGGTGGCAAATGCAGTTCATTCGCAGCATCCTTTCGGTTGCCGAGCATCTGCTGGTGTTGAATCTTCTCCGGCTCCGGCTCCGGCTCCGGCTCCGGCTCCGACGGGATACGGTTTTGGCTTGATTTTGAGGGTTTGTCTTCACTTCTTTTTCTTTTTCTTTCGTGTGGCATGTTTGCTGTGTGTGTCCCCCCACCGGTGTGGATCTCCTCTGTTGGGTTGCCGAATGTCGTTTGTTTGTTCTCCTTCGGAGTATCAGTACTCTCTCTCTCTCTCTCTCTCTCTCTCTCTCTCTCTCTCTCTCTCTCTCTCTCTCTCTCTCTCTCTCAGTGTGTTTTGAGAATAGTTCCACATCGGTAAAAGGGTGGGAGTTTCATGTCTTTATATATTGTTGCCCCCTCCCTCTTATCATCGGTTTTGAGAGAGCATGGGAATCGTAACAGTGTTAATCAACAAATATCACAGCAACCGATCATTGTCGTATCCGAAGTTGATTACCAAACTTCGATCTTGAGTGCCAATGATGCTAGCTGAATCCATTGGAAGAGATTTAACAACTGATAAAAGTCCTCACACGAGCTTATCTATAGAAAAGCAAGAATGCTGTGACGAAGCTCGTGGAAGTTGTTGCCCCTACTGCTGCTGCTGATTTTGCTCCAGCTCATGAAGCTAAAGCTGGGACGTCTGCCATCACTCAGTAACCCTAGAGAGAGATTGGGTTATTGGGTCACCTTATAGCTAGCCAGAACCAATTGAAGAGAGCTCAGTGCAATCAGTCCGAGCACATTGCCAAGCTACTCTCTGATTCCACCAATCTCCAAACTCAGTCAAATAAGATGATCCACGCTTTGGCTAACTAGGGAATACGAGTCGATCCCGTGCTATGGAATACGAGTCGATCCCATGCCATAGCACGATGATGAAGAGGATCAAGGATCAATCATTCCCCAAGAAGGTAGAGGTGAGAATAATAGAGATTGAGGATCTCAAGGATAGGTGCCGAGCCGAGACGAGGAGCAAGGAGGAGATTGGGACAGACAATTTTCAGATCTTGCGAGAGCGAGGACTTTGGGTTGATGCAACTGGGGCTACCTTGTGGCTCATCAGTTGCGGATCCTTCTAGACGATATCGGATGAGCAATCCGATTGGTGGCGGATCCAGGATTCCAAAATTCAAAATGTTGGAGGGGCCATGTGTAAAGAATTTTTAAAATTGTTCAAAACCTCAAAATGGCCCTATTGAAAATTTGCCAACTTTAGGGGGGCCACAGCCCCCCCTTGGTTCCACCCCTAAATCCGATACCGAATCGTTCCGACCACGTGGGTCAACGTTGATCAATTGCACAAGACGATTCTTCAACGAATCTATGCATAATAAGCAATCAAACAAAAATAGAGAACTAACAAAGCAAGAAGAAAAACAATCATAGAGAGATAGAGTCGAGAGATTTATGTGAAAACCCTTGTGGAAAAAATCACGGGTGAACACGATCGGACGATCCATTAGAACGAAGAATGAAACAGAATTACAAGCAGCTCCCAACTACAATGAGATGAACTCCTTTCGCCGAGAGCACCTCCTTCTTCTCCAAACCCTCGCCAAGCCTCTCCAAGCCTTCCTCAAAGTTTTCGCTTCAATGCTATCTCATCCCCAAAACCCTAGAACCCTTTATATATCAAGGGAATAGATTACATAAGCTTAATCCCGAAATCCCTCTCAAAATAGTCAAAACAAGAAAGTCAAATCATGCTTGACTTGGGATAACCCATGCTTGTCAGTCACAGTCATGCACATAACCTAAAAAATCATGCGCATGACTGCCTGAAGTAGAGCTCGTCTTTTTGCTGAAAAACGCATCGGCAATTTTGGACTCCAGGTCATGCGCATGACCCTATAGTCGAGCGCACGACTACCTGGGAACAGATGCTCACCTTTTCCAAGGGACGCGTCAACTTTTTCGGAGGACCGGGTCGTGAGCACAAACAGTCTAGGTCATGAACACGATCTCTACTATCGAGCCATATCTCAACAATCTCCACCTTGGCGAGAAGTCTGAATCCAAATCCGATCGTCGTCTCCACCTGCACCCTGACGGTGCACGAAGATGCCTTCTCGGCATCCCAAAATGTGTCCCGAAGATGCACGGTGCCAGCACCACAAAGCAGCGAAACTCCTCAAATCATCTTGACCAAGCTCAGGCAATCCCTGAACTTAGTCAATGGAACCGGTTTCATCAGTAGGATTATCATGCGTGAAAATATTCTTCAAAAAAACTATCTTTTTATTGATATATTGTCGAACAAAGTGATAAGGGATATCAATATGCTTCGTCCGTGAGTGATGAAATTGATCGTTATTCACCAAATAGATAGTGCTCTAGCTATCCGAAAATATCTCCATGCTAGGCTGCGAAAGACTGAACTCGCCCATAATGCCTCGGAGCCAAAGTGTAACATCCGCCCCAAACATATAAGATTTTGTCCGCTTTGCCCGTGCCCGCACGAGAACTTCCCAGGGTGGTCACCCATCCTGGTACTACTCTCGCTCGAGCACGCTTAACTACGGAGTTCTTACGAATTCCGTAGCGACGCACGGTTTTAAAACGCGTCTTCTATGTTTGGGAGGGGAAATTATATAAGTAGCTCAGGATCTCCTTCTCTCCAAGTGATGTGGGGCTAACTCGTGGCCTTGTACACCTCACCGCACCTCACCTCACCTCATCCATCTTGGCATTCCCGCCTCAGGAGTCTTGGCTCTTGGCTATTGGCCTATTGGATCTTGGTCGTCACAATCCACCCCCCTCAGGGCTACACGTCCTCGTGTAGGGTTAGACCCCCCCATAGCAAGGAGAACCGGCTCTGATACCATTTTGTAACATCCGCCCCAAACATATAAGATTTTGTCCGCTTTGCCCGTGCCTGCACGAGAACTTCCCAGGGTGGTCACTCATCCTGGTACTACTCTCGCTCGAGCACGCTTAACTACGGAGTTCTTACGAATTCCGTAGCGGCGCACGGTTTTAAAACGCGTCTTCTATGTTTGGGAGGGGAAATTATATAAGTAGCTCAGGATCTCCTTCTCTCCAAGTGATGTGGGGCTAACTCGTGGCCTTGTACACCTCACCGCACCTCACCTCACCTCATCCATCTTGGCATTCCCGCCTCAGGAGTCTTGGCTCTTGGCTATTGGCCTATTGGATCTTGGTCGTCACACAAAGCCTCCTTGGCGCCTTTCGTAATAGCCATATATTCAGCCTCTGTCGTCGACAGTGGAACCATGCCCTATAGGAAGGCCTTTCAACTTACTGGACCATTTGCCAGCGTAAACAAATAAACTGTCATAGATCGTCACCTATCCAGGTCACCAGCATAGTCTGCATCAACATATCCCATTGTATCTTTGACTGACTCGCCATCTTGCTAAAAGAGTAACCCCAAGTCCAGTGTACCCTAAAGGTACCATAATTTATATTTCACGGCCTACCAATGCTCTTTTTCCGGATCGGTCATGTAATGAATGACCACACTGACTTCCTGTGCAATATTTGGACGAGTATATACCATGGTGTACATCAAACTACCAATTGTGCTTGCATACAACACAATATGCTATGAAGTAGGCATGATGGGCAGGTATCAGTCAAATCCGGGTCCAAGGCATTGGACTGTTGTGAAAAGTATACTCAAGTATCTCTGTAAGACGAGGGATTATGAGTTAGTTTACTCTTCACAGAAACTAACGCTGATTGGATATACTGATTCTGACTTTGTAGCAAATCCAGAATGTATAAGATTGACGTCAGGGTTTATGTTATCATTAGGAGAGTGAGCTATCAGTTGGAAGAGCGTGAAGTAGAGATGCATCACGGATTCGACGATAGAGGCTGAGTACGTTGCGACGTGCGAGGTGGCCAAGGAGACAGTATGTCTCAGGAAGTTCCTCATGACTTAGGATGTGTACCGGGAGCTCAAGACCCTATTGTTTTTTATTGCGACAATAGTGGAGCAATAACACAATCCAAGGAGCCAAGATATCACCAGAAGAGTAAGCATATTGAGCAGAAATACTACATTATCCCGGACTTGCAGATACATGGGGAGGTTACACTGACTTAGGTGGCGTCTACAATTAACATGGCGGACCCTTTCACAAAGGCGTTACCGACAAAGGCTTTTAAGAAGTACGTAGCTGTCATGGCAGTTAAGACTGTCATTCCCCGCTAGGCCAAGTGGAAGATTATTGTAGCTCATGTGTCTTGAGCATTTATTTTTTGTATTAACATTAATAAAGATGACTTTAGTTATTGATTTAATTAGAATACTACTTTGTTATATGATAATTCATATATAATAAAGGACCCTAGGGAACACAGTAGACCATTGAGGTGCATGGTGGGTCCATGCTTGGGAGACTCAGTGGACCGGTTCTGTGTAGACCTAGAACTAATTCACAGTTTTGGTGATGTCGATCGCTTCACCGAGAATAAGTTGTTGGTAGGTAAAGGATATGGTGAAGTCTCCACTATAGGAACATAGAATTCTCATTCACCTGACCAAGCACGATGATCATATTGAATAGGAACCAAGACGGTACACGGATCAGTGATTCAGACACTGGTGCATGAACCGTCTAACTACTATAAATAATCTGTCCTTAACCCTGAGGGACCATGTATGCCAAGCCTTTCGGCTGTGTGGTGCTTTGATGTGCCAACGTGTACGGACCCTCCATAGTCCAATATCACGGCTGGCGCTAGAGTGGCATGCAATCTTTATAGGTTATCCGATGTCCAGTGTTGGATATGTGTGTTTTGATGAGTCAAATTGTCCACACAATTAATCCAGGCATAGTGCTTGTTAGTATGATTGACGAAGTTCCGGATGCTAGACATAGTACCGGAAGATGTGTGGTGTTATAGATGATAAGTCATCAAATCCTAGTCAGATGATCGATCGGGTTCTAACGGTCCTCCCGACCACCCGAGTTGAATCATGGCACCAGTAATATTTGGGACTAAAGATTATCAGAGTATAGTAGAGAACAGGGTTACGAAGAAGTAATATAAGTTTAAAATCATAAGAGTTCAACTCGCATCGCACTTTGGGTGGCTACGTGGGTTAATCGGATTAGGGCTAATTAGCCGAACTTTAGGTGCGTCACTAGAACAGTTAATCAGGGATCCTGTTGGAGCTAGAGATCCTGAACCCTAAAGGTTCTACCATGTCGTTGTGTATGGAATTGTTCCTCAACCTAGTTTGACACGTTAGATGTGAAGTAGTGCAATGGAGCGCAAGCCCGAAACATAAGAACCAAATTCACATGTGTTAAAGGGTCATAGGGGTATTTTGGTAAATACTAAAATATAGCTCAGAACATATTGATTATAGATCTTAAAATAAACGAATAATTCCATGAGCTTATAGACACTGATGGAACTCGAATCCGAGTAGCGTACCTCACTCTATATCTTTTATAGTGCTCCCTTTTTCGTGGGGGCGTTTTCATCCAGGCTTCACGGAAGATAAGGGGAAGCCCTAAAAATTGCCTCCCCTTATCCCTATCCTTAAGGGCCGACCCTAGCTTGTGTAAACAATTAGGGGGCTGGCCCTATAAGAGGAAAAGAGAGAGAGGAGGCCGGCTTAAGCTCTCCCTCCCTCTCTTTGGAAAAATCAGCCCCTTACCTCTCTCTCTCCCCTTTGTAGTTTTAGCCAAGAAGAAGAGGAAGAAGAAAGGAGGAAAGAAAGAAGAAGGAAGAAGAAGAGAGAAAGAGAAGGCTTTGGAGCGTCATCGTCTTCGCTATGTGATTGTCGTCTGCTCATAGTCCTTGCACTCAGAGATAGGACTTCGAGGATTCCTTCCTTCGCAAAGGACAAGGTACTATCTGACAATTTCTCTCTCAATTCGCGTGCGGTTTATCATCAATCATCGTTCCGTTCACTTCGGTTCTAAGATCCATAAGGTATAATGATTCTAAACACCTAACTAGATGCATGCATATCTTTCATAGATCGTAGTATGCCTCTAGGGTGTTCGCACATATGCTAGGATCATAGATTTGCATGTAGATTGTTTTGTGGAATTAATTGTAATGAAACATACACCATGAGATCCTCACATCTATCTTTGGCTTCCTCTGCAACTCTGATAATAGATTTAATTCCAACATCCCCGTCGTCGGTAGCGGGTCTCTCTATTGCACTGGCAAGACACCAGAATGGCGTGCAGGTGTACCCCGCTGGGTGGCAGTCTTTATCACTGGATGGTGGTCCTTAATGTATCCCCGCCGTCGGTAGCGGGTCTCTCTGCTGTGCCGGCAAGTGACGCCTCCGGGGTGTCCAGTTGTGACCTCCTCCCCTTCAATGATTTACCAAAAAAAAATGATAAATCATTGAGCAAGACCCAATGTGCAATTGTACAAGTGAGCAAGACCCAACGTGCAGTTGTACAAGTGGGCACTAGTTCGAACCTAACAAAAGCCCTATAGCAAAAAGAGTAACAATCTTAAAAATTTGTTACTCTTTGCTGCAGTGAAATCACTGTAGCAAATTTTTATTTTATGAAATCTTGTGAATTTTTTTTGCTACAGTAAAATCACTGTAGCAAAGAGTAACAATTTACGTAAATTGATTAACAATCTTGTTGAGTAGCATTTTGTGCAAATTGTTATGTTTTTGCTACAGTGAAATCATTGTAGCCAATTGTTTTATTTTTTTGAGAAATCTTATCTGGAAATTTATTTTTGCTATAGTGAAACCGTTGTAGCAAAAGAGTAACAATTTTTGCAGATTGAGTAACAATCATTGTAGAGTCACAATCTGCGCAGATTGGTACTCTTTTGCTACAGTGAACTTACTATAGTAATTTATTTTTTTGTGAAATCGTGTCAAAAAAAATTTGCTATTGTGAAATCACTGTAGCAAATCTGTGGGTTGGAGTTATGTAACGACAAGGACGGAGGAGCATGCAGAGGCAGTTTGGTCATTAAAAAGGGAGATAAGTCACTTGTGGAACTTGCGCTAGCTTCATCTTTTTCAGGAGGGACCGATTGCAACACCATCTTGTTGGTTGTTAATCCCCTTAAAGCGTTCTCTTGTCAGGGACCTCTCACTAAGTCCCCCTTTTATTTTAATATTTTATGTATTTAAAAGCCTTTTTTATATTTTATATTATTTAGATGGTTCATGGTTTTTTAATGTACAATACCTTTGAGATTAATAAAAAAAGGGGGACTTGGTGAACCGTCCCTAACAAGAGATCGGTTTATCCTGAAGGGCAGACAAAACTGTGGACCTAATTACTCCTCACAGTACTTCAAATTTTCATTTCGTGCCATTCATTCCTAAACTTAACTAAACCCTAAATTCGAACCTTAGACCTAAATCTAACCCTAAAACCTAAGATCTTTAGCCATGGGATAAACACTAGACCTAGAAATCCTAAACCTAACCCTGAAACCTAAGATCTATAGGCCATGGGATGAACGTTAGACCTATTAAATCTAAACTGAACCCTAACCCTCGTCAGCGCTGCTCGACGCCGTCAGGGCGGTGACGCAAGTAGCTGCGACTTAAAGTGCTGCTCGTGCCCGCCGCCGTCGCGCCCGCCTCCGTCGTCGTGCCCGTCTGTTTCAAGAGAAACACATAAGGCATTATCGGGGTTTGATAAGGGTATTATATGGTTTGATGAACCCTTTTCACCTCTCCGACCTACTGTCGAGGGACCTTAGGAATGTTGCCTGTCCTTTTCACCCGTCCGGTCTATTGTTAGGGACCTTAGACACATAACCCCAAAAAAAAAGGAATAAATTATTCTACAGTCCTTAAAATAGCTTGTGTTTAAAGATAAGGACAGATAAAGAGATGTTTAATTGTAAGGTTCTGTCACTTGAAAAATGTCCATTTTACCCCTACATGTTGTATAGGAAAATCACATGAAGAGTAACATTTCATTGAAATCACATTTCTCTATAGTTGCTACGGTGATTTTACAGTAGATGCTACAGTGACTGCTATAGTAATCATTGTAGCAAACAGTAACAATCTACAAATGTTAACTCTTTGTTAAAGTACTTTGCATATTGTTACTCAAATATAGTGAAATTATAGTAGCATTCATTGTATCTGCTACAGTTAAATCATTGTAGCAAAGAGTAACACTCTGCGAAGTACTATAGCAAAGATAACATTTGCAGACTGTTATTCTTTGCTATAGTACTTTTCAGATTGTTCCTTTGTTGTAGTGAAATCATTGTAGCAATCAATGTATTTGCTACAGTAAAATCATTATAGCAAAGAACAACATTCTACAAAGTACGGTAAATAAAGAGTAACATTTGCATATTCTTACTCTTATATGTGATTATCACTCTTCAATGTGAATTTTGTCTTTTTAAGGTGACAAAATGTCAACGAGGGACTTGTTGTAAAATGAATCTTTTCGGGAGGCTCTCGGTGCACCCAAAAAGAAAGTAGAGACTTTCGACCTTGTCATCTTTTATAATGGTCATACTCCCTCGAGATACCTTGATAACTCTACTTTGAGCGATAAATTTGCAACCAAAATAATCCAAGACACTACACCAAAACAAGGAAAATATGACATAAATAAATGATGGGCTTCGACTGAAGTTTATTAAACGACGGTCTGAACCCATCATTTAATATCAATTAAATGTTTTAAAAAAAAAGTAAGTCGCAAATTAAACGACGGGCCTGGAACGTAGTTTAATATGTCCTAAATTTGTTACGAGGGTTTCTCATCCCCATCTCATTCAGCTGGCCTCCCTAGCCCCCTCTCTATCTTTCTCTCTAGTTCGCTGGTCCCCCACGCCAAATGTGCTCGCAAGAGTTGCCTGCCAACACCGATGTCAGGTATCTCTCTCCCTCTCTCTCTCTATCTCTCTCTCTCTCTCTCTCTATATATATATATATATATATATATATATATATATATATATATATATATATGGGGACGGGGAGCCTGGACCTCAAGTGCAGCGTGAACGCTGCACCGGTGCCCTGCATGCATGCCACGTGTCATTCCTTCTCGAAATCCCGACCGAAAACAGCCCCTCCGAGACCGATCCGTTCGGGACGAATCTCAACCGTCCGATCGACTGAATCGAACGGATGGCATTCTATTCGGCCTCGCTGTTACTGTGGCGGCCACAGTAACAGCCCGGGTGAATCCCGTCTGTTCGATTCAGTCGATCGGGAGGCTGAAAGTAATCTCGCGATTACTGTAGCCGCTATAGTAATCACAATTTTTTTTTCAACCGCCCGATTCAGTCGATCGGACGGTTGAAATCATTCTCCCGATTATTGTAGCCGCAACAGTAATCACGAATTTTTTTTCAACCGCCCGATTGATTGAATCGAACGGATGGGATTCACCCGGGCTGTTACTGTGGTCGCCACAGTAACAGCGAGGCCGAACAGAATGCCATCTGTTCGATTCAGTCGATCGGACGGCTGAGATTCGTCCTGAACGGATCGGTCTCGGAGGGGCTGTTTCCGATCGGGATTTCGGGAGGGAATGACACATGGCATGCATCCAGGGTACCGGTGCAGCGTTCACGCTGCACCTGAGGTCCAGGCTCCCCGTCCCCTATATATATATATATATATATATATATATATATATATATATATATATATATATATATATATATATATATATATATATATATATATATATATATATATATATATATATATATATATATATATATATATATATATATATATATATATATAGGGAAATGAGTTCTTATGACATATGGTGAGTTAGTAACCCTAGAGTATTTAGAATGTTCTAAATTTTTATGAGGATGATCACCCTATCTAAGATAGGACCCTCGCAAAAAATCGGCTCATTCTAAAACTTCTAGAGGCATCAAATATGATTTTCAATTTAACGGTTAAAATGGATGGCTGATAAAGCTTCTAGCATTTGATGCCCCAACAAGTTTTAGAATGCTTTGATATTTTGTGGACATTCTATCTAAGGTAAGGTGATCACCCTCAAAAAAATTCAGCACATTCTAAACATTCTAGCATTACTAATTCACCATATGTCATAGGGTACTCCCTATGACATGTCATAGGAACCCAGCCCTCATATATATATATATATATATATATATATATATATATATATATATATATATATATATATATATATATATATATATATATATATATATATATATATATATATATATATATATATATATATATATATATATATATATATATATATATATATATATATATATATATATATATATATATATATATATATATATATAGAGAGAGAGAGAGGGCCGAGACCCTACCTCTCAAAGCAGCGTTTTTACTGCTTTGACAACTCACCACGGCCGCACCACATATGATCTCCGGTCATAATCAATATCAACAACCTCCTATCACCTCCATCAATGATCTCCGCTAACACCATCTGTTAGCGTCCACCGATAAGGGACTCCGATGACTACTTCTATTGTGAGTCGTCCATTCATGACCTCATCTTATCCGGTGACCTCCGATGACATCCGCAGTCGGCGACCACCTCCGATGACTTCTAGCACCTCCTGATTGTAAGTTCGGATAACCTTTGTCATCATTCATAGCTTTTATAGCTACCAACAACCTGTCAAAGTAGCAAAGAACGCTGCTTTCGAAGGTAGCATCTTGTTTCTCATATATATATATATATATATATATATATATATATATGTTGGGAAAAACTCTGTTTATAATTCACCAAAGCCCCTATATATAGGCATAATATGCCATAGGGATAGAGACAGGGTAAATCTCTAAATCTCTTGAATCCGGGGGTCTTTATCCGGTGGGCATCCATATCCAATGCAACCACCGTTTCATAACACTCCCCCTTGGATGCCCACTTTTCAAAACATTGCCTCGTTAAAACCTTACTAAGGAAAACCCAATGGGACAAAACCTTTAGTGAAGGAAAAAGAGTACAACGCGTTCTTCAGGAACGTAGTTTTTCAGGAACATAGTTCTTCAGGAACAGATTCGTCTGGAATCTCAGATTCTTCTGGAATCTTAGTGGGTGCGACTTACCCAGGGTACTTCAGGACCCAAGACGTCTTCATTTCCTTTTCTAGGCCTGTATAGGTCTTTGTTAACATCTAAAGACCTTACATGTGGATAACACTTATCCGTATTAAATCTCTTTAGAAGATTTTCAGTATATTTTGTTTGATGGACTAAGGTCCCATCCTTATTGCGTTCGATCTGCAGGCCGAGGCAAAATTTGACTCATCCAGGTCTTTCATTTCAAACTCCTTTTAAGATAGCCAACAGTCTTCTCAATCTCTTCGGGAGATCCTATTAGATTTATATCATCTACATTTACTGCTGCTTTTGCAAATCCATTCTGGGATTTCTTAATAAATACGCATGGGCATATAATATCATTTTTATAGCCTTTCCTAGACAGATATTTACTGAGCCGATTGTACCACAATCTTCTGGATTGTTTCAGACCGTACAATGCTCATTTTAATCTAATTGAATGCGTATTTCTAGATTTGGAGTTTGGTAAATCAAATCCTTCAGGGATTTTTATATATATTTCACTGTCTAGGTTACCGTATAGGTAAATCAAATCCTTCAGGGATTTTACATGGTTCAGTATCATTATCATCACCCTTCATTATCTCATTTGTCGTAGTATATAAAAATATATCATCAATGACTATTTCTTTTCTATTCCATATTTCCCCTGAGTATGTGTAGAACACAGATATCTCATCATTGTTGGGTACCGGTACCTCTTTCCCAGTCTCTTCTAGGATCTGGGGCATAACCTCTTCCGGAGCGATATGCTTTAATTTGGGGAAATTGGATTTTTGATTCATGACATCTTCCGGACCGTCATGAATCCTCTCTTCAGGAGAGTTTATATTAAGAACAGCTTCTTCAGGAGCTGTATGGTGTGATATGCTATTTAATCTCCTCTTCCAGGGAGCTAAATCTTTGGAACCTATAGGTCTGCCACGCTTCTGGCGTGTGTCAGACTCATTTACTGCCATTCTCCTAACGTCATGCTCACATTGGGGAGTCCTGGGGTCTAGATGAGACAGAATGGAAGAATTCCATGATAATTCACGTCGTTCCTTCTTGGACAGGACGTTTATTATCTTTCTTATCTCCCCCTAACGACAAGAAGACTGTCTCATCAATGTGACAATCCGCAAATCTTGCGGTAAAAATATCACATGTTAAGGGTTCTAAATATTTGATAATGTGCTAAGGAATGACCACAAAAGTTTTCTACGATCGTTTTCATCATTATTGTCCTAGGATATCCTAGATGATCATGCCAGATATTAAAAATTATAGGATTATGGAGCTCCTGGCTCACTATTTGTCTTGGATTAGTACTGAGCTGTTAGCTCATGTTTTCATGTGACTCAACAATCCCAATGTGGGTGACGTATATCCCTAAGGATAGATTGGAGAATTTCTCTAGAGTAAACTTCTGGTTTCCAACACTAGAGGTTATACATAAGAATTCATTGTTCCCCTCGCTCAGGGTTTCTATGTGATACCCATTTATTCTTATATCTTTGAAACTGAGTAAGTTTCTTTTAGAGTTACTAGAGTATATGGCAGATTGTATAAAGATATGGGTTCCATTAAGTAACACAGGTGTGCTCTACCGGAGCCTTCTATTATCCGAGCGAGGTCAGCTATAGTCTATATACATGTCTCCCCTAGATTCTATAAGAAATGAGAAATATTTAATAAGAGAGATCTAAAAGATATCAAGAAACCGAATTATCAACTATAATAAAGCAAATAATTGTTCTTATAAAAATAAATGATATGACAGTCTAACAAGCAAATGAAATATTAACTACTAGAAATCAAACAGTTATTCTAATAAGCGACAGCAGTTTATCACTCAAAATATCCTGTCCCCCCTAGTTGTCGTTGAAGAAATCAGAAGTTGTGAGCTTAGTTTTTCCTTGCATCTCATTGAGTTCATCTTCAAGGAGGTCATCATTATCGAGGTCAAACACTGCATTACCCTCAGCTTTCTGTGATGCTTGAAAGTTTGCCACCTCTTCTTTAGATGTACGACAGTTGCGAGACCAATGGCCTTCACGCCCACACTTGAAACAAGTGTCTGTAGGCCACTTATTAGAAGGAGAGTCTTCCGTCACTTGTTCTGCGTGCCAGGGCTTGTTACTCTGTTTCTTGAAATTTGTATTTTGCTGCGGATTGAGTCCACCTCTGCTGGGGTGGCCACGCCTGCCTCTACCTCAGTAGCCTCCTCTGCTGGGGTTGCCACCTCTGTCGCCCCTGCCACTTCTGCCAGAGTGGTTATAGCGACCACCTCTTCCAAACCTTCATCTGCCTCTACCTCTGTGGTATCCTTCATTGGCATGCGCTTCAGGGAACGCCAATGCTCCAGTTGGTCTGGAGTTGTGATTCTTCATAAGAACTTTATTGTTCTCCTCTGCAACTAAGAGTACCGAAATCAGATCTGATATTTTCTGGAAGTTTCGCTCCCGATATTGTTGTTGCAGTAGGACGTTCGTTGCATGGAAGGTGGATAGAGTCTTATCGATCATCTGTCCTTGGGTAACTGGCTCTCCACATAGCTCAAGTCGGGACACGATGTTAAACATTGCAGAATTATATTCTGTGACTGATTTAAAATCTTGGTAGCACAGGTTTATCCATTCATTCCTCGCTGCTGGAAGGATGACAGCCCTTTGATGATCATATCTATCCCGTAGGGATTCCCACAGAACTAAGGGGTCTTCAACGATTAAATATTCGTTCTTCAGGTCTACATGTAGGTGACGACGCAGAAAGATTGTCGCTTTAGCCTTGTCTTCAGGACTAAGGCTTTCCGTGCCTGTAGGCTGTATAATCGCCTTACCCAACTTGATTGATTGTAGATGGAGCTTAGCATCTAGCCTCCATGCTAAGTAATTATTGCCGTTAACATCAAGTGCGGCGAACTCCAACTTTGTAAGGTTTGACATCTGGGGATGGGATAGGAGCCTAGTTAATTGATAGATTAAAGACTATCGGATTCTATGAACATCGAAATCCTAACCGTTATGGAACTACTAGTTAAGATGTATCCATAGCCACATTGTACTGTCTCGGCTGACTAGGGCCGAGCTCACACACAGGCTATGGATGAGGTTAACGATTATCATTTCAACTAGTCAACATATGTCCATAAACAAATAATATTCGGTATTGACACTGACAATAGTGAAAATCATTTTATCTAACAATGATAAAATTAATACACACTACGAGATATAAGATATCTATCTTAACCATAGTCATATATTCATGTATGCACGCATGTTCATATATTCATTAATTACTATGATTATCATATTCATCACATGTGCATATAGAGATATATTATAGAAAACAATTTGACATATCATGTACAAAGCCTATTAATACTGGGTATTAATAGAGTCCTTTTAGAAACCACTTGCCAAGGTAGAGCGGGTTCTATAGAATCGTCATGCGCCTTGCCAAGCTTTTCTAAAAGGTTCTAATTGCCTAAAGTACATCTAATGAAGAAAATAACATCTTATGCACATGGAATATGTAAGAAAACAAAAGATATAAGTACATCGTAAAGTCTGTTACAATTAAGGATAATTGTGTCCTTATTTGTAAAACAGATATTGCATATTGGTCCCTTAGGGGCTAAACAGTTAAATACATAAATAATATGTATGAAATAACAAATTCTGACCATACCGATGCGTCCGGAATGGTTCGGATACCCAAGATCTATATATGGATCGAATGGTTTGGATATAGATCGGACTTACAAAACAGAATTGAAATTAAACGTGTATATCAAATCAGTCAATCATATGTATGTGAGTGCATATAAGAATGGACGGGTCGGGTCTGTCTATGCAGTCGGGTCGGGTCTGCTGTATAACAGTCGGGTCAGATTTGTATATACAGTCGGGTCTGCATTAAGTATATCGGGTCGGGTCGATCGGGTTTAATAAAACCCAGGATGAACACTGTTCATCTTCTCCAAACGAGAAAAGAGAAAAGAAAATAAAAAAAAAAAACGCAGAAACCCTAAAAGCTCGTCGTGCCGCTCGCGCGTCGTCCGCCGCCGCTCGCACAGCCCACACCCGGCCTCGCGCAGCTTTCCGCCTCCGTTCGCGCAGCCCGCAGCCGCCGCTCGCGTACCCGATGGGTTCGCCGGAAAACCCACCGTCGGACGCCGCTCGGACCCCAACGGGTTTGCCCGGAGGCCGCCGTCGGACGCCGCCTAGAGCCTGTCTCCACTGTCGTGCGCGGCCAATATTGCCGTGCGGGGTTGGTTTGAGGTGGGCTGTGGGTTTCGAGATGAGTCGGCGGGATCGCCGGCTGGGTTGCCGGACGACCTGGGCACGGTCGGAGGGGTCTCCGACTGACTGTGATGTGGTACGGCGGACAAGAGAGGTCTCGAAGCATACCTTGTTCACGTGATCGAAGCCGGAGTAGGGGAGGACGAGAGCCGGAGTTCTCACGAGACGGGATCTCTCTCTCTACGATGGGGCGATGGGGATGGCCAGGATCCGATCTCTCTTCTTCTCTCCCTCTCTCTCTCCGATCTCTTCCCTCTCTCGTCGTGCCGGGCACGGGCTCGGGGGTAGCTCGTGCTGATAACGTGTTGGGAAAAACTCTGTTTATTATTCACCAAAGCCCCTATATATAGGCATAATATGCCATAGGGATAGAGACGGGGTAAATCTCTAAATCCCTTGAATCCGGGGGTCTTTATCCGGTGGGCATCCATATCCGATGCAACCACCGTTTCATAACAATATATATATATATACACACTAGTAAAAACCCCGTGCCCAAGGCCACGAAAAAAATTTCGACGATGACAAAAACATTCTGAGGGCGGTGATAATATTTAGAGGGTGGCGGCAATATTTTGAGGGTGACAGTAATAATTCATGAGCAACGATATTATTTCGTGAGAATGGAAGGTTATAATATTTCGAGGGTGGCAACGGAACATTTCAAGAGCAGTAACTATATTATTAGGGTTCCAATAGTTCGAGGGTGGCAACATAATCCTGACGGCTGCCGATCCCACTTAGCCCGACCGCCATGCAAACTAACGATTGTGGTGAGATTTTAACTCGGAACCCCCTCCCTCAAGGTTGCTCTCTCTCTCTCTCTCTCTCTCTCTCTCTCTCTCTCTCTCTCTCTCTCTCTCTCTCTCTCTCTCTATGTCTCTCTCTCTCTCTCTCTCTCTCTCTCTCTCTATGTCTCTCTCTCTCTTAGAGAGGACAACCCTAAGACGACTCAACCTAAGGCCTCACCCATGCTGTGGTGGCATTTGACGGTTGCCAACTATATATTTTCATCCCCTACCGACATATATATAAATGAATGACTGTGAGGGTATAACCTGAAGACGACCCGATCCAAGGCCTTACCTATGATCTAGTGTCATTCAACGTCTCTTTATATATATATATAGAGAGAGAGAGATAGGCCTGTTACATTGCGCTGTGTACAACCCGGGCTAAGAAATGCGTTGCCGATTTTTGGTCGTCCTATCGCGCGGATCGGCTATGAATCCGTGCGAAATCCCCCGTGCTGTCTGATCCCCCGTCTGATCCCCTGCAGCGTACCCTCGCCCGGCCGTCTGATCCTGTGCAGCGCACCACCGCCCGGTAGTTGATCTCTCGGTTCGATTCTCATCAATTGGATCGATGGGAATCGAACGGGCAAAAATGAATTTCGCTGTTACTGTAGCCACTACAGTAACAGCGAAATTCATTTTTGCCCGTTCGATTCCCATTGATCCAACGGATGGGAATCGAATCGAGCGATTATATATCGGGCAGGGGTGTGCTGCACGGGATCAGATGGTCGGGTCTCGAACCGGCGGATCAGATGGCCAGGTAGGGGTGCGCTGCACGGGATTGTTGTTCAACCAAAAAGACGAAGCACCCATCAGCAAAACTCTCTCTCTCTCTCTCTGAATCGCACTTAACCGCAATGGCGATGATTCCATAGTGCTACATGGCACTCATTGACCGGATCATATTCTCCGCAATAGGTTACTGAACCGTAAAATATTCATAATTATTTTAAGCATAGTATTAGATATCTTGAAATTTGCTCGTTTAAGCGATTCATTTCCAAAAATGATCCAAAGATTGAACACAAATTCAAGCTCAAGTTCAAACACAACATTTAAGCTCAGTTCAAGATTGATCCGATAAGCCCAGCTAAATCAAATAAGGTCGACAGTAAGGTTTGAAGTATCAGTATACATAATATTTGAAAGCTCAAAATCATCTATCATATTTTGAAGAGCTTGAACTCCTCACACTCGTCTTTGTCAGCCATAGCAGTGCCGACATGCACTGGAAATTCTAAAGAGGCATGGATATCGTGTTTGGGACGTCCACATTTGTTCATGATGGCCATTTTAGCTAGAGAGGTGGTCGATCCAGCCAATACGCGCGGTGGATAACAAGCACGACAACAATTGTTAATAAATTTTGAATTTGCAAATAAATCCCTCGTATATAAATTTTTAAGAAACCTCATCTCCTCATTTTAGCAATAAGTATAGAGTTGTAACTACAACTCAGGCTCAATTTTCACATAAAAAAAGAGGCATGCAGGAATCAATCTACAATCATAAGAACAAAGATAAAGTCATTCGGCATCACATATTGCATCACATATTTATGTCGTTGAATATGGCATCATCCACTTCCTCACTCCTCGCCAACCCTGTCCACTCAATATGTCGTTGAATATGGCATCATCCACTTCCTCACTCCTCGGCATCATATATTTATGTCATTGAAAATGGCATCATCCACTTCCTTGCTCCTCGTTAACCCTGTTCATAGTACCTTCTAAAAAAAATCTTGTCTATATAAAGAAAAACATCTTCAGCAAATTAAGTTACTGCTCAAACAATTTAATTTTAATCACAACCACCGCAGATATGTTTCAAACTTTATGCATGCGAGTATTCGGATAAAAAAAATTGTCATCGGCCAGAAAAATGAAGCAAGACAAATGGTTGCTTGTGAACGGCTTCAAGGGAGAAACCAATTCCACCAAATCATTGGAGCATTGGTTCAGTTCAGCACCAACTAATACAGGGGCAAGCACAACTTGCATTCACAAAGAAAAGACATTAACAGAGGCAAGAAAAAAAATATAGAAAGACAAAGGGTCGCTTATGTTACCTGCACTGTTGATATCAAAAGACATGTTGGATCTATTGTGATATATTGTCCTGCAAGTTTGGATGTCAAAAATTGTGTGATTACCTGAAATTAGTAAATATAATTAATACAAAGTGTTAATTGTGAAAATTTTATAAAGGAAATGAACCAATTAATTAGTGCAAATATATAGGGGCTTTAATACCTCGGCAGTAAAGTTACTTGATGCAATCATTAACACAGATAAATACTATATACAAATTCAACACCTTGGGGATTCACCAGCCGGGTCTGCAATTCACCGGTCGGGTCTGAGTGCGATTCACATACATTCCATGTATAATTTGATTATACATTTCAAACAATTTGGTTCGAAATAGATGAGCAAAGGTCAAATATGATCTTCAACAATCACAATGCAAGAATATAAAAAAAGTAAAAAGAAACATATACACACCTGATTTGTTCGAAGGGATAAACTGAAAGAAAAAAATAATTAAACAGGTAACAGATTGTGATATATTATTAGCTAACCACCATGAAAGAAAAAAATAGCCAAATAAATAAATACATTCTTTTTATCCAATCAAGGATATCATATCAGTAAATCGTAGTGGAAAAAAAATATTAAATTCTTAAAAGAGACAACCTCAAAGACATTAAAAGAATTTGGATAGGCTAAAGCCAAAACTGAATCACAACTAATTTTAACCAATCAGGAAATGCAAAAACAATAATCGAGTTTAACTAATCATGTTCAAACAATTCTTAGTGCATGTAGGACCTTTTTTTCCATCACTTGGCAAATCAGTATCCAAAAGAGTTGGAAGGCCAACAATTAGAACATTTATATTTTTTGAGTAGTTGTCAAGCAAATTTACAACAACTTGAGAACTTTGGTTGCAGATGACTATACCAGCCAAATTGTATTGTCATAGCACATTATCACTGCTTGAATTGTGGATGCAATATCCAAATTGACAAACAAACGGTAGCGATAAATAGCTCCAAACAAAGAGCTGGTTTTCACGTATTATTCTGGTGGGGAATGCCCTCTTACCCATTCCACCAGCAAGTAAATAATCACCTGCAAAGGGACTCATCTAATGATAGCAACAACCATAGTGCAATACATCATTTGCAAAAAAAGGGACTCATCTATTGATTTTCACATAGGTAATTGATGAGTTTTACCTTAACTCAAAAAAAAAAAAAACCACGGCGTGCTTTACAACGCTGACCTGCCATGTAGCGGTCAGCGTGCTAGAACGATAAAATACTTTTGGTCAACTATTATTTAGTTAAATATTTTATTTTTAATAATATTTTGAAAAAAAACCAGAAAAATAAAGGTTTGAGATGACTCTGTGATGGCTGGAGTCTTTGGATCTGCCGGGAGTCCTCAGTTGCGCCTCCTTTCTATCTACAATTCTTTTTAAAAAAAGAGATAATTAAAACTAAGAAAAAAAAAGAAAGAGAAAGAACGGGAGGCAAAAGACCACCTGATTCTGTAGTTCATCAGCAATGACTTTGACCCTGCTAATGATGGCATGAACCTGCAATCAACAGGAAAGAAAAAATCAAGAAATTATAAAAATTTAGAACATGAGAGAGAGAGGGAGAGGCTTGGTGCTAGCGGCAGCCGTCGCTGGAGCCGAAGACGGAGGAGGGAAAATCTGAGATCCCCTCCCCGTGTTGTGCTGGCGGTCACTGCGTCCATCCTCCTCAGTCCTCCTCGAGCCGTTGGAGCCTCCATCCTCCTCGTATATCGGCCGCAAGCTGTGCCTCCTGAAGCTACCACAGCCTCTATCCTCATCGAACTACCATAGCCTCCATTCTCATCATTGATCGCTGCAAGTCGCCGGAGAAAGGGTAGGTTGGGGGCGGTGCGAGGAAGAGGCCTTTAAAGTTTAGAAAGGGAAAAGAAATAGAGGATCAGGATCAGTTGAGAGAGAGAGAGAGAGACGTTATCCCGTCGGCGACCGTCGCATCCTCCATGTCGTGGAAGCAAGTGTCGTAGTCATGGGAGACGACGAAGACGTGGTCGCGGCCGCCAGAGCGGTTCCAGAAGGCGAATCAAACGGCGACATGGGCGACGACGGAGGCGAGAAGGGGGCGGGTGTGGCGTAGGGAGGGGAATCAGCACCACCTCCGTCGAGGAGGACGACGTGGAGCGGTTCCAGAAGGGGGCGGGTTCGAGCGGGGGAGTCGAGGAGGACGACGTGGAGCGCCACCTCCGTCGCGAACAGGTGGGACCCTCACCGCGGGTCGACTAGCCGCCAACCCCCTGCTTGTTGCGGCCGGTGGCAGACCCTCGGATCCCTGCTATTGTTGGTCGGGCGTCACCAAGTGCAGTGGAGGAGGAGGCTGAGGAGAGGAAAAAGATGGAAAGGAGAGAGAAAGAGAGGCTCGGGGCTCAAGACAGGCTTCGGTGAAAACAGCTGTTCGGCATAAAATTGGCTCCTGCTGCTTCTTTCTCTTTCCATTTCGAATTCAAATCTGAACCGTTAATTTGTTTTTCTCTCTTATTATCTCTTTCATACTCTCTCTCTCTCCAATATCTATCTCTCATCTCGTCCTCTGTCTCTCATCCTCTCTCTCTCTCTCTCTCTCTCTCTCTCTCTCTCTCTCAATAAATATGTTATATTTAATATTTAAGTGAGAGTGAGTGGAGAGGAGGAATCCTATCCCTTCATTTTTATCCCCCCATCCAAATAAATTCGGACCGTCGTTATCTTCTCTAGGATAAATCTCAGCCCCTGCTTTGTCTCAGTTCATTTGTCCCCCCCACAACCGGTGTCCCTAATTTTATATATATATATATATATATATATATATATATATATATATATATATATATATATATATATATATATATATATATATATATATATATATATATATATATATATATATAGGGTCAGGATCGGATGACCCAGCAAAATTTGACCCAGCAAATAACCCAGCACCCTTTGAGGCACCTAGAGGTTTTAGAATGGGCTGATTTTTTGTAGACATGTTGTCTATGATATGTTGATCATCCTCACAAAAAATCAGCCCATTCTAAAACCTCTAGGTACATCAAATAAGATCTTCAAATCAACGGTTAAAATTGATAGTCAAAAACCGTTGATTTGAAGAGCGCATTTAATGCACCTAGAGGTTTTAGAATGGGCTGATTTTTTGTGAGAATGATCAACATACCATAGACGACATGTCTACAAAAAATCAGCTCATTCTATAACCTCTAAGTGACTCAAAGGGTGCTGGGTTATTAATGGGTCAAAATTTGCTGGGTCATCCGATCCTAACCCATATATATATATATATATATATATATATATATATATATATATATATATATATATATATATATATATATATAGGGAGGGATACTCTTACTCATGGCATCTTACTCATATAGTTACCTATGATCCGGGCCATCCATTAGATCCCGACGTACGGTTCGGATTAAATGGGAAGTTAAAGCAATGGTGTCCGGATTAAATACGGGCTTTTAATATGGGTTTTTAATACGGACACCATTGCTTTAACTCCCCATCTAATCTGAACCGTACATCGGGATCTAATGGACGGCCCGGATCATAGGTAACTATATGAGTAAGAGGCCATGAGTAAGTGTATCCCTCCCCTATATAGGGGAGGACATGAACTTGTCTAAGACCTCCCCTATATAGGGGAGGACATGAACTTGTCTTCTTAGACCGTGGTGTGGGCCCATATAGGTTTAATCCGGTCTGATACAATTTTAGCCCCCACAAGGGGATCGGCTACCACAACTCTCAAAATTGCTGAGTCTGTTGGTGTATCCGGCTGAGGCTGAGCACCTCAACGTTGTTTGGTGAGTAGCTCAATGTTTCTGGTGTTGCTAAATTACCTGAATGCCCTGTTATATATCAAGGAATTGCTATGGTGTAGATCCTCCGATAAGGTCGAAGGTAAGTCTACGAACTAGCGGCTCCGGCACCTACGGCTCAAGTTCACGCCTGACCTCCGCCGCCCTCACTCCAGCCTGATCACCTCCGTGTTTGCCCCCGCTCTCGCCGCTTTAGGTGCAGTAGTGCTCGCAGCCACCTGCACGTTGTGCGGCGTCCGGTGTTATGCCGGTGCGTCTATAGCCTGACGCGGTAGCGGTATAGGTGTTGCGGGCGGCGTTGGGTTGCATGGGGTGTTCGTCAGGTGCCCCGAAGTACTCTGCCAGTCTGCCTTGCTACTTCACCGGCGGCGGCGGCGGCGGCGGGCAGAGGCCGAGGTGGTCGGGCTAGAGTGAGGGTGGGAGGGGTCGGTCCGACGAGTAGCTGGTGATGTCGGGAAGATGGGAAGTTTTTTTTTTTTTTTTTTTCTCTTTCGGTGAATAGGGGAGACGATTGGAAGGTCGACGAGGTTCATGCATGGAAGCGGTGGGAGAATTGGATTCCTTGCCGCCGTCGCTGTCGAGCTCCGGATCAAAGATCGGGCGGTCGTACGGGCCTCTGCTCTTCGGAACCTCGTCAACAATTGACTGGACATGGTTCTCTCGATCGATTACGACTGGCCTGACAGCAGTTGAGCTCGCTTCAAAAACCGAAAAGAGAACGACTGGGAAAGGAGGAGAGCTTTGAGAAGAGAAGGGTATTTTGGTCATGTGACTTTTTCAAAATCTATATCTATATCTATATATATATATAGGGCTGGCAATTTCGGACCCGACATGAAGTTAGCAGGTCTGGGTCAGGGCTAAACGGGTTCGGGTCGTAAACAGGTCGACACGATAGAGCAGTTTAATAAACGGGTCGAGTCCGGGTTTAGGGTCTGGACATGGTAGACCCGAGAAAACCCGTTTAGTATTCAACGGGTCGGGTAGGGTCGGGTCTACCCGCAATCCGATACTGTAATATATAATACCAGCGGGTCTTTCGGGTCAGGTCAGGTCGAGTAGGATTGGGTCGGATCGGATCAACTGAATAGACCCGGGTGGTAAACAGGTCTTACAGGGTCTTATCGGGTCAACCCGTTTATTAGCGGGTCGGGTACGGGTTTAGGATCTAGACATGGTTAGTTAAACGGGTCGGGTCCGGGTCTAGGGGTTTTGGACACGACCCGAAACTAGAAACGACACGAACCCGACCCGACACGACCCATTACCACTCCTATCTATATCTATATCTATATCTATCTATACTATATACTAAAATGGAAGCCTCTCTCCCGTGTTGTGACACATGGACGTCTTTTAAAGAACCATAATCATTCTTCCATGTCCGAACACGGCTCAGTTTTAAATCCTATTAAAAACCTACCATAAAGATAATAAAACACTCATTCAATGGCATTTAATTATCATTTGATATTAATCTCTCTCTCTCTCTCTCTCTCTCTCTCTCTCTCTCTCTCTCTCTCTCTCTAACAAGTGAATCACACTCACTTTAGATTTCATACTTCTTCGAACAGTTGTGATGTCATCTCTGCCAAATGGCTGTGCATCAAGCTCATCTGGGCATTGCCCGGGTTTCTTACTAGTATATATACTAAAATGGAAGCCTCTCTCCCATGTTGTGACATGTGGACGTCTTTTAATGAGCTAGAATTCTTCTTCCATGTGTGAATGTGGCTCTCTTTTAAATCCATTTAAAAACCTACCATAAATATGATAAATTTTTATTCAATGGCATTTAATAGTCATTTGATGTTAATCTCTCTCTCTCTCTCTCTCTCTCTCTCTCTCTCTCTCTCTCTCTCTCTCTAATAAGTGAATCACACTCACTTCAGATTTCATATTTTTTCGAATAGTTGCGATGTCATCTTTCTCAAATGGCATGCATCAAGCACATTCGGGCATTGCTCGGGTTTTTTACTAGTATCTATACTAAAATGGAAGTTTCTCTCCCGTGTTGTGACACGTGGACGTCTTTTAAAGAGCTAGAATTCTTCTTCCGTGTGTGAACGTGGCACTCTTTTAGATCCATTTAAAAACCTATCATAAAGATGATAAATTTTCATTCAATGATATTTAATGGTCATTTGATGTTAATCTCTCTCTCTAACAAGTGAATCACACTCACTTCAGATTTCATACTTCTTCGAACAATTGTGATGTCATCTTTGCCAAATAGCGTGCATCAAGCACATTCGGGCATTGCCCGGGTTTCTTACTAGTATATATAATAAAATGAAAGCCTCTCTCCCGTGTTGTAAGACGTGGACGTCTTTTAAAAAGCTAAAATTTTTCTTCCGTGTGTGAAAGCGGCTCTCTTTTAAATCTTTTTAAAAACCTTACCATAAAGATGATAAATTTTCATTCAATGACATTTAATGGTCATTTGATGTTAATCTCTCTCTCTCTAACAAGTGAATCACACTCACTTCAGATTTCACATTTCTTCGAACAGTTGTGATGTCGTATTTGCCAAATGGTATGCATCAAGCATATTTGGGCATTGCCCGGGTTTCTTAATAGTATCTTTAATATCCCTATCTGTCCTATTAGGTTGATATTATCAAGATTGGTCTTGTTTCGCTGTTTTGAAAGTTAGGTGGGCCGAACAAGTAGTTTTCTCTATATTATTTAGAAGGACCATGGTTTTTTGCTGAACAATTAAATTCCTGTCCGCTACCCTCTCCTCACGCTGTGAGGTCAATAAAAAATATTAAAAAAAGGAAACTTGGTGAGCTGTCCCTGACAAAGAGATCGATTAAGCCTAAGGATTTTAAAATGCTATGGATGAAATTACCCTCTGTAGCATTTCAAATTTTCTTTTGGTATGCCACAGAACCAGTGAACCACCTAGTCACCGAATGCCGACCACCGAAATGCTCCTCGCTGCTGGACTTGCTCGCCGCCACTGAACACTGCCGCTCGCCGCTGAAACGAACTGAACATAACCTTAATCCTGAGATCTACAGGCCATGGGATGAACCCTAGACCTAAATACTACTGCTCGCTGAACGCCACCGCCGCCGGAGTTGCTCAAGAGAGATGCGGGAAGAAACCGAGGGGGTAGTTTTTTGTTTACCAAGAAAGACAAGGACCTTAGGCTAAATGAAACTTTAAGGTGTCATGTTCACATGATGTATTGTTGTACGGGACCTCTCACACATTAACCGTTAGAAAAATGATAAATTCGTCTACAGTCCTTCAGTTATCTCATATTTAATGATAAGGACAGACCTTTGTGTTAGGTCTTTTTTCTCCCAACTTCATTTTCATGATCTGCGGGGGATAGACAACCATATACAAAGAGAGTATCGGAAGGAGTTTTAGGTAAGTAGAATGGTTAGGTTGAGATAGAGTAAGTGTTATAACCTTGGAGAAAAGTGAGTCAGAATTATGATCTTTCATCGTACATTGTTCATCACTAAAGATGTCTTCGAGGGTTGTGAATCACTGAAACATCCGAACACACAGGGCTCAAAACATACAACTCAATCTCACCAAGACTGTTTTGACCACATAAATTATACCAACGAAGTGGTACGCTCTTGGCTTTAACAGAACCGACACCCGGGCGTCCACAGTTGGACACCCGGGTAAAACCTAAAGCTGACCGGGGGAGGGGCTTATTGTTGGTAAAAAAGCAATCATAAAATAAATAAACACACAACACAACACAGGCTGAGGCGTGTATAAAACAGCTTTCTTTAAAGCGTTATTCGTACTCTATAATAACTTACGGGTTTGCTTACGAATCACCTCCCAAGATACAACAGCTTTATGAGATTACACCTAATGTGGTGAAAAGATCCACTTCAATGAATCTCGATACGAGGTTTTCTAGCAGACACAAGAAATAACTCTATGTAGGGAAATTCGGAGTGATCAATTTTTTTGGGCAGAATGAGTTCGGATAGAGATATGGGCCTATATACATAGAGCCCAAGGTACCTCTAGATTGGCCCAAACCATCCAGCCCACAACAGGTGCTCCAAGCCACCCTTTGGATCAACGGTTAGGAGCGCCGACCTAACCCGCCGCTATATTTCCAACCCACACACAGGGGCCTGACTCATTAGATCTAGGGGTGGCAACGGGTCGGGTCGGGTCGTGTCGGGTTCTTGTCGTGTCTAGTTTCGGGTCGTGTCCAAAACCCCTAGACCCAGACCCGACCCGTTTAACTAATCGTGTCTAAATCCTAAACCCGTACTCGACCCGTTTATAAACGGGCAGACCCATTAGACTCTATTCAATTGACCCGATCGGACCCAGTCCGACTCGACCAGACCTGACCCGATAGACCTGCTGGTACTACATATTACAGTATCGGATTACGGGTAGACCCGACCCGACCCGTTGAATTTTAAACGGGTCTTCCCAGGTCTACCGTGTCCAGACCCTAAACCCGGACCCGACCCGTTTATTAAATGGGTCTATCGTGTCGACCCGTTTACGACCTGAGCCCGTTTAGCCCTGACCCAGACCCACTAACTTCTTGTCGGTCCGAAATTGCCAGCCCTAATTAGATCCAATAAGCATCCCATAAGGTGGCAGGCCCTGACTCATCACAGCCGTCCGATGACAGGCAACCTGAAAGGTGAACAGCACTCAGCCCGAATTGATGGCTCGGTAGATGCACCACTTTAGTTGGTTCCTGTATTTAAATAATTTGCAACGGCTTACTTCTCACGGTCATCAGAGTGGCGCAGCGGAAGCGTGGTGGGCCCATAACCCACAGGTCCCAGGATCGAAACCTGGCTCTGATAATTAATTTTTTTTTTAACAGAAATTGAACTATAAATCAAAGACCATGGATCCAAATTTTGTTTTTTTTCACAGATTTCATGCTCACAGCAAGCCATTAAAAACAGAGAGAAACCTAAACTGATCCCAAGCCCATCCTAACATCACCTCATCTGTGTAGAAATCCACATTGAAGAGAGTCTGCAACAAACAAACAAATCTGGAGATTTGAATTAAATGTGAAAAAAAACAGAAGAAAATAATTTAACTGTCGGTTTAGGATTTAAGGTTTAGGTTTTAGGACGGTATATATTTGGGTCAGGTAAATCTTGCCATATCATTTTCACCGCCCCGTTAGAGAATCGGACCATAAAGTTCGGAGCCATATTCCACCGATAGGTCCGGTCAGGTCAGGTCGGGAAAAAGGGAAGAAAGTTTCCATTCAGATGTAAATGAAAACAAGAACTTACATGAATTCCTCATAATCCATTCCAAAACCAACACCAAAGCTCCCATCATCACCCCCTCAACTGAGTACAAATCGGCATTGGAGAAAGCCTGTCCAAAAACATGCCATAGTGATCAGGTATGAAGACAAATGCTATAAAAAAGTCGACTAGCATGAGGTCAATATACATGCCAAAATTCATCATACAACTCCTACCTACCCCATCAACGTAGGTCGACTATAGAGTGGTAGGATCCTGCGGTACCATGTCAGTATGACTTGATACTAATTAAATCCGACCCCGATTGGTCACAAAGATAAAATCACAAAACAATCCTCCGACGGATCAAACACGGAACAAACAACCACAATCGCAAAGCAGTAGGAGTAGCAATCATAAACTGGGAAAAATCCAAAACAGAACAAAAGCAAAGTAAAACACAAAGATAAGGCAGAGATTTTACGTGGAAACCCTAGCAGGAGAGAACCACGAGCGAATAAGATTAGACGATCCACAATAATGGAGAAACCGAGAAGTTACAAGCAACGCCCAACTTCAACGAGTGCCCTCTTCACCTAGGGCACCTTCTCCCCTCAAAAAATCTCACGAAGCCTCCCTCTATCTCTCAATTCTACTTCAAGAATTACAAGAGCCACTCACAATGAAATCCTAAACCCCTTTATATAGTAGGAATAGGAATACAACAAGATTCTCTCGAAATCCCGGTCCAATGACTGAAAGGAGCCCAACTTCAATTCGCTCGACGAACCGGAATCCTCGCCCAGGTGAAATCCAAGCGGATTCTACCTGGAGCCTAATAACAAAACAGAGGGGGAATTTGCCCGGGCGAACCTCGTTAGGCGCCAAGGGAAAACCGACTGAGGTCTACCACTATAATGAGCCATCTAGCCAACAATCTCCACTTTGGCTAGATATACTCCATGTGTCTAAACGTCTTCTCCAATAGACCCTGACGGTGTCCAAACAATACCTCTATGGCGTTCGAAAAATGCGTCCTAAAGACACGGCAAAACACCCTGACGGTGTCATCACCCTGAAGGTGCAAAACTTCTCAAATCATCTTGAATAAGTTTAAGTAATGCTTAAACTTAGTCACTGTAATCGGCTTCGTCAACATGTCAGAAGGATAATCCTACGTGTGAATCTTTTTCACAGAAACCAACCTATCCTTGATAATCTGCTGAACAAAATGATATTGAATATCAATATGCTTCACCCGTGAGCCATGAGTGATGAACCTAATCACCGTTCACTAAATAGATATCGCTTTAGCTATCATAAAATATCATCACACTAGGCTGCAAAATACCGAAATCGTCTACAATGCCTCGAAGCCAAATTGCCTCCTTAGTCGTCTCCGTTATATCCATGCTGTCGTTGACAGTGCAATCGTGTCTTATAGGAAGACTTCTAACTCACTGGACATCCTGCTAGTGTAAACATATAACCTGTCATAGACCTGCATCCATCAAGATCACAGACATAATCCACATCAACATATGACATTGTATCTCTGAACGAATGTTGTTTCGCTGAAAGAGTAACCCAATGTCTGTTGTACCAAGAAGATACCTCAATATCCACCATGGCCTGTCAATACTTCTTCCCTTGATCGATCATGTGACGACTGACCACACTGACTGCCTGTACAATATCTCGACGTGCACACACTATCACATACAACAAATTACCAACTGTGCTCGTATACGGCACACAAGGTATGTAAATATGCTTGTCATCAGTACTAGGAGATTGTTTTGCCTCTCTCGTCCTCCTGATGCCTCTGAGTCCGGAAAAAGCCCGGCCTTTCCAAAGCTGCTCGGCGATCGGAGAACGAATCCGAGGAATGAGGAATGTGAAGGATGGTCGACGTTCCGCTACAGTACTCCGGCGAGTTTTAGTCCCATACCGCCCAGGAGAAATATTTTTACCTCCTTAAAGAGAAATTTGCACCGACCTGTTAGTGCTAAGGATGTTGTGGTCCTTCGGAAAGCGTGCGAATCGTGCGTTCAAGCCCTCTGATAAAAGAACTCTCTTATCTGGAATTTTTTTTGATTGATTAGATGGTTCATGGCTTTTTAATGTACAATACCTTTCAGATCAATATAAAAACGGGTACTTAGGGAATCATCCCTAACAAGAGATAGATTTATCCTAAAGGACAGACAAAGCTGTGGACCTAATTACCCCTTACAACACTTCAAATTTTCATTTCGTGACATTCCCTCCTAAGCTCAACTAAACCTTAAATCCAAACCCTAGACCTAAATCTAAAACCTAAAACCTAAGATCTTCAGCCATGGGATAAACACTAGACCTAGAAATCCTAAACCTAACCCTAAAACCTAAGATCTATAGGCCAGGGATGAACCCTAGACCTAGGAAATCTAAACCGAACCCTAACCCTCGTCACCGCTACTCGCCGACGTCAGGGTGGTGACGCCGAGGTGCTGCTCGTGCCCGCGTCTGCCACCGCCGTCACGCTCGTCCTGTTCTCAAGAGAAACACAGAAGGCGTTATCGGGTTTGATAAGTGTATTATATGGCTTGATGAGCCCTTTTCACCTCTTCGATCTGCTGTCAAGGGACCTTAGGCGAAAGGCAAATGTTGTCTATCCTTTTCACCCCTCTGGTCTGTTGTCAAGGACCTTCAACACATAATCCCATAAAAGATGGGATAAATTGGTCAACAGTCCTTAAAACGGCTCGTATTTAAAGATAAGGACAGATAAAGAGATGTTTAATTGTAAGGTCATGTCACTTGGAAAATGACCATTTTACCACTACATCTTGTATAGGAAAATCACATGGAAAATGACCATTTTACCCCTACATCTTGTATAGGAAAATCACACGAAGAGTAACATTTCGTTTAAATCACATTTCTCTGTTATTGCTACAGTGATTTACAGTAGCTACTACAGTGACTACTATAGTAATCATTGTAGCAAAGAGTAGCAATCTACAAATGTTTACTCTTTGTTAAAATATTTCGCATATTGTTACTCAGCTATAGTAAAATTATTGTAGCATTCATTGTATATGCTACAACTAAATAATTGTAGCAAAGAGTAACACTCTGCAAAGTATTGTAGCAAAGATAACATTTGCAGACTGTTACTTTTTGCTATAGTACTTTGCAGATTGTTACTCTATTGTAGTGAAATCACAGCAACCGATCATTTTCGTATCCGAAGTTGAAAACCAAACTTCGGTCTTGAGTGCCAACGATGCTAGCTAAATCCATGGGAAGTGATTTAACAATTGACGAAAGTCCTCACGCAAGCTTATCTACAGAAAAACAAGAATGTTGTGAAGAAGCTCATGGAAGTTGTTGCCCCTACTGGTGCTGTTGATCTTGCTCCAGCTCCTGAAGCTGAAGCTGGTAAGTCTGCTATCACTCAGTAACTCTAGAGAGTAGGGGCGAGTGTCGGTTTTGTCGATCGGTTTCGGTATCGGTTTTGTCGGGTTTTTTTTTTTGGTTTTCGAAAAATCATAACCAAAACCGAAACCGAAATGGTCAGTTTTTGTCGATTCGGTGTGATCGGTTTTCGGTTCGGTTTCGGTTGATATGAGGTATGCTAGAACATGTATATAAAAAAATTATAGCACAAGTAAATGGTGGTGGAAACTAGTAGGCACTCCTTTCATTCTGCCCACATTTTCACCAAGATGTGGATCACTTCATTTGTTCCACAATATCATGAACAAAAGATAATTTTCCAAGCAATCCTCCCTCGAGATGAACCATACAAACCAAATATGATAGAAGACAACATCCAAACCAAATATGAGAGAAGACAACTTGTGAAAAGATAAAAATTCAAACTGATTTGCTTAGATTTATAACTACAAAAACCCACAACCAATCTAAACTTGCACAATGTGAAAAGAAAAAGTACATGAGCATAATAACATCAAACCACATCCAATAATAGAACATGAGAGAAAGGAGATCAAGCATACCTCGGCTTTCAGTGGTGGAAAGTGGAAATCTTAGATCCGAGCCGGGTCGTTTTTTTCGGTTTCAGTTCTGTGTTTCATACCCGGGACCCGAAACCGAAACCGATTTAATCGGTTTAGTCGGTTCGGTTTGTTTTCGGTTCAGTTTGATGTTCAATTCGGTTATTTTGGTTAAATTTTGATCGGTTTCAGTTCGGTTAGGCGGTTCGGGTCGGTTTTTGCACAACCCTACCAGAGAGTGATTGGATTATTTGATCAACTAATAGCGAGCCAAAACCAGTTGAAGAGAGCTCAGGGCAATCAGTCCGAGCACATGGGGGTAGCCAGCTGAGGCTGAGCACCTCATGGGGGTAAAAGGTGAAGAAAGGAGGAGAAGACTGGGAAATAGAACATGGGGGTGTTTCGATCCGAAAATCCGTTTAGTGTCTGAAAAAATAACCCAAAAAGTGGGTCCGATAGCATAATCAGTGGGACTTGGGGGTCATTTTAGTAAAATCCTCAACAATAAAGGGCAATGCTAGTCTGCCAAATAATTTTGGCATGAGTGGGGCTATTGGCAAACCAATATTTGCTCTCTAAGCACCATTTAAAAGTTTTTTTTATTATAAAATTACCCCCAAGTAAAATGACCAAAATGATCAGTTTTTTTTTTTTTGTTCGAGACACATTCGACCTTGGTCAGTCGAACAAGGTACAGTATGTTTGGCTGACCAAAACCAAATATTGCATTGTACGTTCGGCCGATCACGGCCGAACATACTGTACCATGTTGGGTGGCCGAACGTACTGTATAATGTTCGGCTCTGGTTGGCCGAACGTACTGTATAATGTTCGGCTCTGGTCAGTCAAACCTAAGATTTGGATGCCCGTAGATGACGACGAAGAGAGGAGCTCGTCATCTGGGTGGGGAAGCTCGGGGAGGAGGTGAGCTCAGGGAGGGGGTGAGCTTAGGGAGGGGCGAGTGAGATCGAGGAGGGGCGGAGAAGCTTAAGGAGGAGATGAGCTCGGGGAGGGGGGGAGAGCGGAGATGAGCTCGTCGGAGCAGTTGATGGTGGAGGTATGGTATTAGGGTATGGGGAAGGTGTGTGTGTGTGTGTGTGGAGTAATTTGAGGAAGAAGGGTAGTATAGGATTTTTAAAAATTAGAGGTGTGCAATGAGCAAATATATAAAAAGTTTAAAATTGGGTGATGTGTAAAAGTATTTGGTGTGTGAAAAGAAATACTTGATGTGTCAATATCCCCACTCTTTTGCCATGCTTTTGGCCATATTAATCTTGCACGAGAGAGAGAGAGAGAGAGAGAGAGAGAGAGAGAGAGAGATGCAAACAGAGAAAAAAATGCAACAAATGCAAACAGAGAAAAAAATCTTGTATGATCCAATGATTAGATCATTGAGCTCCGTAAGCTGAGGGAGGATGCCACGAACAGGGTCCACACAATTTATTTCCCCTTTCTCCCTCAAGGGTTAGGGTTTCCCATTGTTCACCTCTTGGCTTCCCTGGATGCCGGCGGCAGCTCCGGGGAGCCGGGCGATCGGCACTGATGGCTTGGGGAGGGTCGTCCCTGTCCCCCCTCTTCGCTCTCCCTATAGATAGGGGCTCTATTTCGGCTTGGTTTTTTGTGTTCTAGGTAAGTAGAATGGTCAGGTCGAGACAGAGTAAAAGTTATAACTTTGGGTAAGAGTGAGTCAGAATGATATTTTATCGTAAATTGTTCAGTACTAAAGATGTCTTCATGGGTTGTGAATCATTGAAACATCCAAACACACAGAACTCAAACATACAACTCAATCTCACCAAGATTGTTTCGACCACACAAATTATACCAACAAGGTGGTACGCTCTCAGCTTTAACAGAACCGACACCCGGGCATCCACAGTTGGATGCCTGGGTAAAACCTAAAGCTGATCGGGGAGGGTTATTGTTGGGTTATTGTTGGTAAAAAGCAATCATGAAACAAATAAACACACAACACAACTAGCAATGGCAACGGGTCAGGTTTGGGACAGGTCGGCCCTATCCTGAACCCGTCCCATTATAATTCATCCCGTTCCATACTCGTCCCAAACCCGCGTCGGGTTTTGAGGGTAATTCCCAAACCCGTCCCAATTAGCATTGGAAAAACCCATACCCGTCCCGCCTCACCCTGCTTATGCATTGCGGATCGAGTCGGATCGGGTTAGGTCAGGTAGGATCGGCTTCACAAAAAACTGTATATTTAGATTCTTTGGCCTACCTAATCGCAGCTCTACATAGAGAAGAGTATAGAGCAAATGTTCCTCCTATATTATGATCACACAGTTATAAGCAAAAGTCAACTTATTATATGATCTTGAGAACCAACATATCAAATAAAATTTAAGATATATAAATATATGATAGGTTATATATCCGAGTCAGAGTAAAACACGAATCTGATCCAAACCCAATCGTGTTTTAAATTCAAAACCCAAACCCGTTTTTAAGCATCCCAAACCCATCTCAATAGAGTCGGGTCTGGTAACCCGATAAACCTGGATAATTACCATCCCTAAACACAACACAAGTTAAGGCGTGTATAACACGGCTTTCTTTAAAGCGTTGTTCACACTCTATAGTAACTTACGGATCTGCTTGCGAATCACCTCCCAAGGATACAACAGCTTTTTGAGATTGCACCCAACATAGTGAAAAAGCCCACTTCAATGAATCTCGATACGAAGTTTTCCCGCATACACAAGAAATAACTCGTAGGGGAATTCGGAGTGATCAATTAGTCTGAGCAGAGTGAGTTCGGAGTGAGATATGGGCCCATAGTCATAGACATAGAGCACAAGGCACCCCTGGATTGGCCACGGGTTGCAATGGTTTGCAGGCGTTGGGTGCCAGTTTGCACCCCTTGGTCCAACCATCAGGCCCAAACCATCCAGCCCACAACAGGTGCTCCAAGCCACCGTTTGGATCAACGGTTGTAACCGGTAATAGGTGTGCATGCCGGCCCAACCCGCCACTATATTTCCGACCCACACACATGGGCCTGACACCAACAGGGCTTGGTTCACGGGCTATTAATCACATACTACTGTGCCTAAAAAATAATTACCCACTAATCCGTTAAAAGCCCAAGTCCGAACAGTTGGAGGATCCATTCCAACAGCATCGACTCATTAGATCCAATAAGCATTGCATAAGATGGCGGGCCCTGAGTACCTGTATTTAAATTAGTTGCAGCGCCCTTCTCATCACAGCCATCAGAGTGGCGCAGCGGAAGCGTGGTGGGCCCATAACCCACAGGTCCCAGGATCGAAACCTGGCTCTGATAATTGATTTTTTGTTTTTTTTCAGAAATTGAACTATATATATGAAAGACCATGGATCCAAATTTCAAGCCAATATTCTCAAACTTGTTTTGTTTTTTTCCCCAGAAAATAAAAACAGAGAGAAATCTAAACTGATCACAAGCCCATCCACATTGAAGAGAACCTGCAACAAACAAACAAACAAATTTGGAAAGCTGAATTAAATGCGAAAAAAAACGGAAGAAAATAATTTAACTGTCGGTTTAGGGTTTAGGATGGTATATATTTGGGTCAGGTAAATCTTGCCAAATCATTTTCACCGCCCAATTAGAGAATCAGACCATAAAGTTTAGTGCCATATTCCACCGATAGGTCCGGTCAGGTCGAAAAAAAGGGAAGAAATGTTTCCATTCAGATGTAAATGAAAACAAGAACTTACGTGAATTCCTCAGAAGCCATTCCAAAACCAACACCAAAGCTCCCATCATCACCCCCTCAACTGAGTACAAATCGGCATTGGAGAAAGCCTGTTCAAAAACATGGATCATGCAAAGGAAGATGCACAACATCTTTTGTGGGCCGTGTGGCTCTTGCTCTACACATCCAGGAGTGTGTATCGATTTTGAGGAACTTCTATATAAGCAATAATTTAAAAAGCCATAGTGATCCAAGGTATGAAGACAAATGCTATAAAAAAAATCGACTAGCATGAGGTCAATATACATGCTATTTGAACTTTTTAGCATTGGAAGGGAACAAACTACAAACTTCAAGCAAAAGCATGGGAAGGGAGATGCTATTTTGGTTTGGCCATTTTGTGGCCTTCAAGAATATTATATTTTGCATAAGATGAAAACCATGAAATCGCCCCCCGTCTGAACGGTTGGTAAAATTGATTCTAAATATCTAGCAGGATAAGTAGTATCAAAATATAAGGTCGTACAATGTTTTTTGTTTCATATTTTAATAGTGAATTAATTTTAAAACTACATCATTCCCTTCATTGTGTGTTAAAAGTTCTAAGAGAAACCTTTTCTCAAGGAAGAAGTTGACTTGTCCCTATTAATGTATAGAGATGGGTCGGGTTATATGTACAGTCGGGTCGGATTGTGTGTGTACACATGTACATATATATTGGGCTTCAGTCCCTCAATAAGATGCACTTCATTCTCTCCAAACCCTAGCCGTCATCTCCTAACATGGTATCAGAGCTCTAGGGTTTCTCCGCGGTGAAAGCGACTCCTCCAGCAGCCCCTCCAGCAACCTCCTACACCCGATTCCCCCCTCCAGCAGCCCATCCAGCACTCGGCAGCCCCTCCTACACCTCCTGCAGCCCCCGCCGCCCCTCCAGCACACGATTCCCCCCTCCGGCAGCCCCTCCTGCACCCGATTCCCTTCTCACCCGCACCGGCAGCCCCTCCAGCCCCCTCCTCCACCCGATTCCCCCCTCCAGCACCCTCCTACACCCGATTCCTCCCTTCGGCAGCCCCTCCAGCACTCCGGAAGCCCCCACCGCCCCCTCCTGCACCTTTTGCAGCCCCCACCGCCCCCTCCTGCACCTCCTGCAACCACTACCGCCCCCCTCCTGCATCTCCTGAAGCCCCGCTGCCCCCCTTCTGCACCTCTGATGCCTCTGATGCTGATTTGTGGCACAGAAAGTTAGATCACATATCCAGTGATCGACTCCAAAGCGTTTTTCGCTCTGGCGCTTTGGGTCGGGTGTCCTCCCCTCTCTCTGTCTGCACTGGGTGTCGATTAGCAAAGCACTTTGCTCTTCCTTTTTCTACTAGTGTTTACCGTTCCAGCGCCCCTTTTGATCTCGTGCATTCTGACGTGTGGGGTCCTGCTCCAATTGCCTCTTTTACTGGTTTTTTGTATTATGTGAGCTTCATAGATGATTACTCCCGCTGCACCAGGGTCTATCTCATGCATCGTCGCTCTGAGATTCCTCATCTTTTCACTACTATGCTTCACACCCAGTTTGGTCGGCGCATTAAGACTTTTCGGTCTGATTGTACCCAGTAGTATCTCTCCTCTGAGATGCGTGAGATCCTTCAGACTCACGGCACTCTTCACCAACAGTTGTGTCCCCACACTCATGAACAAAACGGAGTTGCTGAGCGCAAACATCGCCATGTCCTCGAGACAGCACGAGCTCTACTTCTGTCTGGTTCTGTTCCACATTCCTACTGGGCTGAAGATGTCCTGACCGCTGTTCACCTCATCAACATCACTCCGTCCTCCATCTCTGATGTTTTTCCGTACAAGCAGCTTTACTCCACATCTCCTGACTACTCTCTTCTTCGTACCTTTGGGTGCACGTGTTTCGTCCTCCTTCCTCCCCATGAGCACACCAAACTCTCTGCTAGGTCTGTTAGGTGTGTTCACTTAGGACTCAGTCGAGAGCATAAGGGATATCGGTGCTATGATCCCTTGGTTCGCCGGATCCGTGTCTCTCGTCACGTCTCCTTTGTAGAGGATGTCCCGTACTTTTCCACTGAGTCCCGGGATCTTCCCTCACCACCTACGTCATCTTCTACACCATCACCCCCTCTCACCATCCCCTTCCTACCTCCGTATCCTGCTCCCACGCCCACCTTCCCGGTTGAGCCTCCTCTACCTTCCTCGCCACCCCTGTCTCCATCATCTCCACCTCCACCTCCCTCGTCTCCACCACCTCCCCCGCCACCTCCATCTCCCCTGTCTCCCCCGTCACCTCCACCACCACCACTTGTCACGCGTGTCTATGTTTGTCGCTCCACAGTTCCTCCCACTGGGACTGTCTCCACTGGTACTACTTTGCCTGCAACTGTTCCCACCTCTCCGGTCGCGGATCCTGGTCCTGTTCGGCACTACCCTTCGCGCGAACATCACCCTCCTGACAGATATGACTACTCCCCTGACAGGTTTGGTTACTCTGTGTTTACTCCTGTTTCTCCTGATATTTCTGGACACTCTGTTGTTGCCTCCTACTCTCCGTCCTACCAGGCCTTTCTTACAACTCCACACCCACCGGAAGCCGTGTCATACAGTGAGACAGTTGTATACCCAGAGTGGCGATAGGCCATGACAATCGAACTTGAGGCCTTTCAGCGGACTCAGACGTGGGATTTGGTTCCTTGTCCCACTGGCGTGGTTCCTGTTAGCTGTAAATAGATCTTCAAGATCAAGACTCGACCTGCTGGGTCCATTGAGCGGCATAAGGCGCGCCTTGTTGCTCGTGGTTTCTCCCAGGAGTATGGGATTGACTACGAGGAGACGTTTACTCCAGTGGCTCGGATGACTACCGTTCGCACCCTCTTAGCTGTGGCAGCTGCTCGAGGGTGGCTTCTACATCAGATGGATGTGACCAATGTATTTCTCCACGGTGATCTCTCAGAGGAGATATATATGGCTCCACCGAGCGTCCCTGCTCCTTCAGGTCACGTCTGTCGTTTGCACCATAGTCACCAAGTTCGGGTTCGGCAATAAGTCGGCGAGGGTAAAACTCAGGAAAGTTCGGTGAAAATCGAAAAGTTCGGGAAACAAACGGGTAAAAGTCGGCGAAAAAAACGGGCTCGGGTTTTAATCGGCCAGGGTAAAATTTGAAAAAATTCGACAAGTTCGGGGCCTTCAAAAGTCAAGTTTTTAACCTACATTTAAACAACTAAGACATTCCGAACGTGATTTACATTTTGCATAAATATGATAAGACAACAAGAACAAATGCCTAGAATTTGATTCAAATGGGAAAAATTCTCTCACAGAGCATTCAAAGCCTCGGGATGGGAATCATGGGATGAGATGATTTCTTCCTAAATTAAATTGATGCATTCAAAGCCTCAGGTCATACCTGAATAACTGAAATTGGGGATAAAACAATTTGAGGGAGACAAAGGCCCAAGGGGTTGCTGCCTAGTTGGGCTCGGACTACTTGCTGATCGGCCTGATTAGCTGATCATCAGGCTCGTCTGCACACACTGACACAGAGCAGCAGCAAAGGAAAGAGATATCAGCAGCTTCAGCCTGCTGTGGGTGTGCGAACACATACACACTAAAGGAAGAAGATTAGAGGAAGAAGATGGGGAAAGAAGGAGAAAGGAAAGATAAAGGGGAGGGAATCCTCTTAACCCGACAGAGAAGACGAGGAGCGAGGAGATCGACCGCTGTTCTTTCAAACAAGAAAATTTGGGGCTTGGCCGCTGGCGGAGGCGGAGAGGAAGAGTGAGGCGAGTACAGCTAGGGACCGGAGGAGGAGAGGTGATGCGATTGTCGCCGACTGCCACACTTGCAAGTTGCAAACCCTAGATGATTGGAGCAGGGGCACCGCCTGTTGTCGGTCGGAGCAGAGGTCGACCTGTCGTCGCCTCGCGGTCGGAGAAGACCTGCGAATCAAAACCCTAGCCTGTAGCTCTGTGTCGCCTCGCGGTCGGAGAAGAGAGGGATCGAACTGTTTACTCTTAGAGAACAATGGCCAGCCGATTATTAATTGTGCGGTAACATAGACACGCATAACAACTTAAAATAAAATTACACTGTCACAAAAAGTCGCTAACTTGATCCGTTTTATTCAAAAAATCGCCGAATAAATCAGCGATTTTTGTGACTTGATTAAATCGGGGTTAAAATCGGCAAAAAATCGGCAGAGTTGTTAGTCGTGTTTTAAACGCGATTTTTTCAATAAATCGGCGATTTTTGTGACTATGGTTTGCACCGAGCCATCTATGGGCTCAAGCAGGCCCCTCGTGCCTGGTTTGAGCGATTCCGCAGTGTAGTCCTGGCCGCCGGGTTTGTTGAGCGTTACTCTGATTATGCCATGTTCACTCGCTCTCCAGTTAGGGTATTGCAGTTCTTCTTCTCTATGTGGATGATATGATCATCACCGAGGATGACAGGGCCACCATAGCGTCCCTTTAGCGCCACCTCCAGAGTCAGTTTGAGATGAAAGATCTGGGCCCTCTTCGCTACTTTTTGGAACTCGAGATTGCCCGGTCAGCTCGTGGTCTGTTAGTCTCCCAGCAAAAATACATCTCCGACATCTTTGATGATGCTGCTCTTACTGACTCTCGCACTGCTGACACACCCATGGAGCTCAATTTGAAGCTTCTTTCTATAGATGGTAAGCCACTCCAGGACGTCTCCCGCTACCAGAAGCTGGTTGGGATGCTAGTCTACCTCACTATGACCCGGCTAGACATTGCCCATGCTGTTGGCATTGTCAGTCAGTTCGTTCAGGCTCCTCGTTCGGTTCACTATGCAGTACTCCTTCGGATTATCCGCTACCTCCGAGGAACCATCACCCGCTCACTACTTTTTCCCTCCACCTCTCCGTTGGTGCTGTGTGCCTACACCGATGCAAATTGGGCAGGAGATGTAGCCACTCCCCGTTCTACTACCGGATGCTGTGTATTCCTTGGTGATTCTCTCATTTCTTGGCGAAGCAATAAACAGGAGTCTGTTGCTCGCTCCAGCATCGAAGCCGAATACAGGGCTATGACTTCCACCACCGCAGAGATTGTCTGGCTTCGCCTCCATCTACTCGACCTGGGAGTTGTGATATCCAGGCTGATGCCTCTCTTCTGTGACAACCGGAGTGCTATTCAGATTGCTAGCAACCCGGTCTTCCATGAGCGGACAAAACATATTGAGGTTGATTGTCACTATGTTTGTCAGGAGTTTCTCGACCACACCATCTTCTTGCCATTCATTCCATCATCGGAGCAGACTGCTGATTTTCTGACGAAGGCCCTTACGATTGCTCGCTTCCGGCATTTTATCGACAAACTCTCGGTCCATAATCCACCGTGAGTTTGAGGGAGAGTGTTAATGTATAGAGATGGGTCGGGTTATATGTACAGTCGGGTCGGGTTGTGTGTGTATACATGTACATATATATTGGGCTTCAGTCCCTCAATGAGATGCACTTTATTCTCTCCAAACCCTAGCCATCATCTCCTAACAATCCCCATGCACCATAATTTAGAGCAATGAACTTAAAGTAATCAGTATTCCAAAGTGTTTCCATAGAGCATATCCCTGCAACCAATGATCAAGATATCACTTTCGTCATGTATTTCGGAACCCCCAAAAACCAACGTATTTCACATGATCCATCGTATATTGCGACATTTCCAATTGCCTTTGCCATGCAAGGGAAAACCCATTTATTTCAAAAGAAGAGAGAGGGGGGGTTGCATTTTGCTTTGGTGATAGGTAAAATTGATATTTCTTTACGTTTTGCAAAATATATTATTTTTTAGTTCCTTGCTTGAAGCACATGTTTTGAATAGTCCACTGGTTGCATTTTGCTTTGGTGGTAGGTAAAAATGAGATTTCTTTACGTTTTGCAAAATATATCATTTTTTCATTCCATGCTTGAAGCACATGTTCCGAATAGTCCACTTGTTGCATTTTGCTTTGGTGGTAGGTAAAAATGAGACTTACTTACATTTTGCAAAATATATCATAGTTTCGCTCCTTGCTTGAGGCACATGTTTCGAATAGTCCCCTAGAAATTTGGGCAAGTTGAGAATCAAGGAACCACACAAGAATCTGACCTTCCGAAAGAAAACGCATGGAATTTCAGGTAAGTTGAGAGTCAAGGAATAACACAAGAATATAATTGAAAACGCCTCGAATTCCCTTGCATGTATTCAGCTCCTAGATCCTCACCTCTGATTGAACCTTGTGATGAGAGGAGCGAACTGCCCCACAGCATGCCAACATAAAATCCTTAGTAAGCGCAGTTTAGTGAGCGAACTAAGAAAGATTAAACAAAAATTTTTGAGAAACGGAATAAAAATTATTAATAATTTAATAAACGGAACAAAAGTTGGTTTGTTAATGTACAGAGATGGGTCGGGTTACATGTACAGCCAGGTCGGGTTGTATGGTCATACATGTACATATATATTGGGCTTGAGTCCCTCAATAGAGAGGATTCCATTACTCTCCAAACCCTAGCCGTCATCTCTTAACATGGTATCAGAGCTGGACTGTCTCCTGCTCCTGCTCTCGCTCCGGGTGCTCCCCACTGATTGTGCCTTGCCACGCGTGCTCCGTGTGGGAGGATCCTTGCCACGCGTGCTCCACGTGAGGGAGAGTGTTGACGATAGTCCCACATCGGTGAGGGAGGCACCCCTCACCCGCTTAATATACCCCCTGTGGACCTCCCCTTACAACTCGGGTTTTGAGGTGTGAGGATATCTAACATGGTATCATGATCCATCGTGAGTTTGAGGGGGAGTGTTAATGTATAGAGATGGGTCGAGTTACATGTACAGTCGGGTCGGGTTGTATGGTCATACATGTACATATATATTGGACTTGAGTCCCTCAATAGAGAGGATTTCATTCCTCTCCAAACCCTAGCCGTCATCTCCTAACATGGTTAATTGCCAAAAACGGAATATTACGCCATCTCAAATGGCATAAATACTTTACGCCATTTGAGATGGCATAAAACTCAAGGGGTCTATTACAATGTCGAAACAGCCCTTGCTTTACGCCATCTCAGATGGCGTAAAGTCCTATGCCGAAAATACCCTTTCTTTACGCCATCTGAGATGGCGTAACGTCCTTACACTATTTAATCCCCATTTTACGCCATTTGCTTCTCAGTTGGCATAAAACACTCTCTCTCCTCTCCTCTCCGGACCTCTCTGTGGAGCACTATGAGGTGTGGGGTGTTCGGGTGAGGGCACTATGGGGCACTGAGGTGTGGGGTGTTCGGGTGAGGGCACTGTGGGGCACTGAGGTGTGGGGTGTTCGGGTGAGGACACTGTGGGGCTGAGGTGTGGTCTGTGCTGTGGGGATGAGGTGTGGGTTGTTCGGGTGGGTGCACTGTGGGGCTGAGATGTGGTCTGTGCTATGGGGCTGAGGTGTGGGGTGTTCGGGTGGGTGCACTGTGGGGTTGAGGTGTGGGGTGTGCTGGCCTGTGGGGATGGGGCAGTGGGGTGTTTGGTAGGTGCTGTGGGGGTGGGGTTGTGGGGTGTGGTCTGTGGGGGTGTTTGGGTGTCTTTTGTGAGAGCATTTTCTATTTTCTGTGGGTATTATCTGGAATGGAGCGGAATGATGGACGATTTTCAGGAGGCCCGACCACGGATCAGGTGCTTCTCTCACGAACTAGACATCGTGCTACTGCCGTATTTGAGCATGCTGAGGTACGTTTTAAATTTTATATTCGAGCATATTGCGGTATTCAAATTATTTAATATTAAAAAATAAAAGAATTTAATTAAAATTTGTATATTAGATTGACTATCACGACATTCGTTTCTGTTATCACGGGAATCTTTTGGACGAGTGGAAGTTGTTCGGCTCCCGTACTCAGTTAGTGGAGCAGGTCGGGTTCGGTTGGTTCAGTCGCATCCGATGGCTGAACAGCGACCTGCGTCTCTGCTATGCACTAACTGAGCGTTGGTGGCCGACTACTCACACATTCCATTTTTCATTCGGAGAGGTGTCGATCACTTTGCAGTACACTCAGCAGATTATAGGGTCGGCCATCACCGGCCTCCCTGTGACTGTACCCCTCCTGGCACCCCGCCGTTTGACTACCGTCAGCTGATCTACTACAGTTTAGAAGTTGTACCGCCTCCGCCATTACAGGGGAAGCGGTACATCCATCTTAGCTAGCTTCGTACTCAGTTGGGACCGGCACCTCCAGAATCGGTGCACCATGAGACGGTAAGCTTTTATTTATTAATTGTATTCAATACATATTAGTATTCTTATATAAATGACATGCTAATAATGCGTTTTTGCTATTTAAAAAATTGAGGTACACACGTGTATACTTCTTGGCACTGTTTCCAGATGCAACTGGCAATCTTGTGCATGCCAGTTATCTGTTTTTTTTTCAGGATTTGACCATTACTTCCCAGTATGCCTGGGGTGCAGCCGTTCTGGTATTTTTATACTCTGGCCTAAGCCATTTTGCAATGGGTGTTGCACACCAGCTAGTAGGTTGCACCCCCTTACTGCAGGTAAAAAAGATTGTAATATGTCCTAACCCTAAACCCTAAACCTAAACCCTAAAACCCTAAAAGCTAAACCCCTAAAACCTAAAACCCTAACCCTAAAACCTAAATCCTAAAACCCTAAACCCTGAACCCCTAAAACCTAAAACCTAAAACCCTAAACCCTAAAATGATTTTTAGATGGAATTAGGTGTAAATTAATAAAATTACATTATAAACGTAGAGGGACTAGCTAATTATGGAAATGTTAACTTGTACCAAAAGCAAAATATATAGATATTTTACATGTCAATGAGATATAATTTCAAATAATTGATTTTACAAAATCAAGACGTGGAATCGGGTCCTATGGGATTCCTACAAGTTGTTCGACTATGACCAATTTGGTGGCAACAACTACAACGAAAAGGTCGCACTTCCCTAACATCTATATTTTGTCTTCTAACTTTGGGACGACCAGGACGACGTCTAGTGTTTGGTGGTAAGATAGGATTTTGTCTTTGTGACGGATTATGGAGCTCATACGGATTAGGGATCCCTTCCATAGGAGTAGCATAAACTTGTTTATATGTTTCCACATATAGTTCTATTGGACACAAATCATAAATATTCCATCTCTTAAAGTTGCATGCACATATTGTATGCTGACATGGAATAAGTGTGTGCTTCCATTTTCCGCATGTACAAGTATTTTCTGCTAGGTCAATGATTTCACGTCTAGATTTTGCATTATCAATTATTTTAAATTGCATCTCATTGACATGTAAAATATCTAAATATCTTCCTTAATCAATTCGTTTTTTAAGTTTTTTTTTCGCTTTAGATGCAAGTTGACCTTCCCATAATTGACAAGCCTCTCTACGTTTACAATGTAATTTTATTAATTTGCATCTAATTCCATCTAAAAGTCATGTTATTGGTTTCTCTCGTAAATGTCTAATTGTTGAATTAAAAGACTCGGCTATGTTAGATGTCAATATCATATACCGTGGTATGGGTGAGTAAGCTGTTAACCAATGATATGCATTGTATGTCGGGTCACCTGATATAATCCAATCATAGGCTTCCTTATCTTCAGTCTCAATTTGTTGAAGCACTGCATTACATTCGGCAATATTATATTTCTTAGCTGTCTTTCTTAATAAATCACATAAAAGTTTTTTTCGAAATTTATTTTTAAGATTTGCTATAAAATGTTGTAAGCAAAAGAAATGATGAGATTGGGAAAAAATTCTACTAACGGCATAAATAAGTCCTTTTTGTTTATCAGAAATAAATGATAGTTTTGGAAAATCATATGGATTTAATGCAATCATAAAACACTCTAAAAACCAAATCCAAGTATACTTATCTTCAGCCTCGACAACTGAATATGCTATTGGAAACATCCCACCGCTAGGATCGTGGATAATAACAGTAAGTATTATACCTTGGTATTTTCCTTTGAAAAATGTACCATCTATAGCTATAATCGGCAAACACCCATTTTTAAAACCAGTTATACAAGAATTAAAAGCAATAAAAACTCTTTGAAAACTATTATTATCATTAGTTTTAATTATAGCAAAACTATCAGGATTTGTTTCAAAAATAGTTAAACAATAATGGTCTAGATTCATATAAGATTCTACATCACAACCATGGATTTCTATATTAGCTTTTTTCTTAGCTTTCCAAGCTTTATTATAAGATACAGATACACCAAAATCATGAAGTATATCTTTTATTATAGAAGATGGAGGATAGTTCGGATTATTTACTAAACGAGTTACAATCTTAGATTTAATACATTCAGAAGTAGCTTGAGGATGATTTCTTGGCACTACCTTACCTGTACATGTATGAGTCAAATTATATGTCACAATGCCAAAGGCATCACCATCACAAGTTTTTTTTGCATAAATACGCCATGTATATTCTGGCATATCACATTTTACCGCGATTTTACTTTTATTATTGTAATCATATGCTAAAGTAAATTTTTTTTTAATTACAATATCAAGCATGGCTTTTCTAAATAATTTTGCCGATGAATAGGTTTTACCAATGTAAATCTCGTTATCATCCGAAGATGATGAACTGGACTCACAAATCTCTAAATCCATATCACTATCAGAGATAATTGATGCTGAAGCTGATACTAGTGTTGATACTGGTATTAGTGTCGGTACCGGTATAATAGATGAGGGTTGACTAATATTATCAAGCATATCATGGTTATTTGCTGGTGGTACCGATGAACTAGGATAATTAGCATGAATATAATATGATTGATAATTAATATTTACATTACTACTTGGGGGATAATCTATAAATATATTTAGCCTAGTACCACGAGAAATATTATCTTGTAATATCCATTCCCAATTAGCATTATCATAAATTTAATTTAGATAGGATTGTGATTCATTAACTATACAAGTTGACCTTAGTACGAAACCCGGAGGAAGATTGCACCGAGTCGCTATCTCGTGTTGTACTTGTACTAAAGTCGAACCCAGTTGAATGAAGACGACCCATGTATTTCCTCCAACGTAGCTATCAATCTCGCATCGACCTTCATAGCGACAAATTATTGGAATCACTGTCGCCATCTAATGTAAATCGAAGAATGCAAAATTGAGTGCAGAGTGGAGAGAGATAAGAAACTTTGAGAGTTGAGAGAAAGAGCTGAGCAGAGAGGTGAGCAGAGAGATGAGAGAACTGAGCGACTGAGCAGAGAGAGAACTGAGCGACTGAGATAAATTTTATAGGGACATAGAAAAAATAGTCGTTAGGATGATGAGAATGGAAAAAAAAAACTTTCCCAGGCAACGGTTAAAAAAATAGTCGTTAGATGATGAGAATAATAAAAAAAAAAAATTTCAGCAACGGTCAAATTTTTGAAATTTTTCTATATTAGGACTTTACGCTATTTCAAATGGCGTAAAGGAATTTTACGCCATTAGAAATGGCGTAGAGAAAAGGGCATTTTCGGCATTATTATTTACCGTCCCAATTTTACGCCATCTCAAATGGCGTAAAGTATTTACGCCATTTGAGATGGCGTACTATTCCTTTTTTGGCAATTAACCAACTTTTGTTTCGTTTATTAAATTATTAATAATTTTTATTCCGTTTCTCAAAAATTTCTGAAGATTAAAATCAGTAACACAGCGACTATATGCATTGTGCCGCAAAGGCAGGCGATCGTGTGCGCTAAATTTTATTAGGTCGAGTGTTCCCTTTGTACTCCGGAAACCTTCCTAGGAAATTTCATCCTATATATGGTAGGTTCTCCGGATTCAAGGTCAATGACGTCACAGCCGTCCAATGGTATGCACCCAGACATGTGGCTTGCACTCGACCCCAACTACTCCCCGGACGACTCTGATGCCATCCGGCCCCAAATTTGGGATACTAAAAAAAAATGGGAAAAAAAGAGGAAGCCCCCCCCTCCCCCCCCTCTTTTCTCTTTTTCTAGTACAAATTTATAATTTTCTATCACGTGAAATTATGTTATCAAGCCAAGATCTTTGTACATTCCACACACGTAAGTTCCTATAGCAGAGATGTAAAAGGGGTAAAGGTTCATACAAAATTTTCCAAGGTTTAATTAACCACAATAAAAGCAATTCATTTTTACCATGTCATCTATGTGATATTTTGTCTATCCCCCTAACTCTTCATATAAAAGGTCCCACAATTCATTATTTATCTCAAAAAGAAAAATACCCATATATCAAAGATAAAATCCTTTTTCAAATTAACAGAGCATAGTTAATTTGATATGGAGAGAGTAATATCATCACAATCCTACTACAAGTTTCACATCTCAACTATATAAGGAAACTCCAATACTTACAAATCCCAAATACAGAGGCAGGCAGAAAAAAAATGAAAGAATGGAAAAGGAATCAAAGTGTGAGATACATACTTGGATCTGAATTGATAAGCAAAGCAGTCCCATCAAAGCTGCAGCTACCTCCACTTTGCTTTGTCTTCTGCCAGTAGCTATTGAAAGCATAGGAAGCATGAGCCACAGCATTATCCGGCGAAAAACAGCTCCCATTAGGCCTAATCTCCTCACAGTCGGCCCCGCCCTCCCCGCAGGCGTAGTCCATCGCCACCTGCAGTTTCTCATCCGGAACCGTCGGCTTCGCCACACACCAGAGCCCCCCCTTCTGCTCCTCCCCTCCCCCCGGCGCAGGGGCCACCACCACCGCCGGACACGGGGGCGGTGGGACCACCGGGGCGTCGGGTGGGTTCGCAGGAATCACTGCAGGGGAGGCATCGGGGACGAAGGAGAAGTAGCCGTCCGGCACCGGCGCAAATTGGAGCGGCGGGGGGATTGGGTTTCTAGCTGCAGCAGCAGGGGCTATAAACCCCCAAGACCTCGGCATTTCAGGAAATGAGGGGAAACTCGAGGAGGACAGCTTTCTGCTCATGGGTTTTGCCTCTCCCGTCCCCCTGATGCCGGAAAAGCCCGGCCTTTCCAAAGCCGCCCGGCCATCGGAGAACGAATCAGAGGAATGAGAAGGATGGTCGGCATTCTGAGCTATACCATGGTCTTGAAAGCAATCCGAGGAGAGGGCAGCTGAAACTTTGATCTCCCTCACCAGCCCCCATCTCACAAGAGAGTAGTGCAAGTTCTTGACAGAGGGCAAGACCAAGCTCCACAGGTGCTCATGGTGGCTGCTGCAAAGGACCCCTCTTCCGACCACAATGGTGGAGATTCTGGTGGATGGGAAGTGAGCCAGCACATGGGTTCTCAGCCAATCCTCTGCAGCTACAACAGTGGAGGAGACTGCAGGGAGGTCTGATGCACTGACAAACACTGAGATGGATGGTGGGTCTTGTTCATGGAGGTGGAAGTGCTGAATGGCTTCTTCTTCTTCACCTGCAGCTGCTACAAGGAAAAATACATGAATAGGTGATAGATGGAGGAAACCCCAAGAAGAAAATACAGGGAGACTGTTGATGGTATGTGGGTTTTCTTTGTTCTCTGTGATTACCAGTCATACCCATTGGATGGAGGAGGAAGAACAGAAGGCAAAACCCTAGAATCCTCATGTTGATGGAAGTGGGTGGGGGAGGAGGGAGGAAGCAAAACCCTGCCTCAAACCAGGGGAAGGTGGTGGGTGGTCAGGGTTTTAGAATGAAGAGAAGCTTGGGCTTGGAAGTGGAACTCAGGAGTCAGGAGCCATGAAAGCAATTTTGTTCTTTTTTTTATCCCAAACTGATCTGATGAAGAGTCCAAAAACATTATTTTTAAACTTGCTAAAAAAAATTCAGACAAAAATATAATTAATATAACAAGTCACTTCTTCTTTAATAAAAACAGTAGAATCTTAAACACAAACTTTATGTTTATTTATGTTTGGTTATATTTTGTTTTTGTTTTTGTTATTTTTCATCGGAATCTTTTTATCGACGAAATCTCGTCTGAACCTTTTCAAAATCCTGCTGAAATCTTACCGGAATTTTGCCATAATTTTTTTATTGACGTAAATCCGATGTAAAACCAACGTAACCTAACCCGATGTAAAATTACTAACCAATATTTTTACTATTGTTAAGAACAAAATGATTAGAAAATGTCATAAAGCACTCATATCACTGGATCGACACATATAGGTGGGGCTCGATATTTAGTTTGAACAATATTACAAAATTGGTGGTCACTTTAGAAAATTTGTTATTTTGTTCATCCAAATTGGAGGGTAATATGCACCCTCTCGGTCTGGAGAGTGAACAAAACGGTTTTTTTTTTTTATAACTTGCACTCCAGAGTCCTTTTTATATCGAAATTTGAGTTACAATCCCGCACTTTTAAATTTTTGACTTTACAACTAATCCGTCACTTGACCGTGAGTGATCAGTTAAAGTGGGGGTGTAAAACTTTGACATAAAAATATGGGAATAAGTAAACAAAATAGAGTAAATTACACTTTGCCCATTGAAGGTTAGATAACAAACACATAACCTCTATAGTTAAAATCTACATTTTACCCTCTTTAATTCTATTTTGATCCGATAAAAGTTATTTAAGTAGTTAACGAAAGGGGGTATTGTGCTAATATTTCCAACTTTAGGAAGTGATTCGTAACCAAATAAATTAGAGGTGGGTTAAGTGTTTTTGAGTTAAACTTTAGAGGGTTAAAGTGTAATTTATCCTATAAAATAAAGAGAAATTTTATTCATACCCCAAAAATCTGTAACTAGCCCCCAGTTTTCCACCCGTTTCATAAAAACTTTCTCAAAAATTTTAAGATGTCATTTATACCCTTATCCTATACCCACATTCAACTAAAACTTAAAAATAGAATCTTTTGGGCATCAACTGCAATTGGGAAGGAATTGAGCGGTGTCAACGGCATGGCTGAGGTATCATTGGCAACGACATTGATAACATGGCTCGAAGATCTTACTTCCTTCCGATCAAATTCCTCTATAGACAGCAACAGAGCTTGAAGATTCCACTTTTTTCGATCGAATTCTTCTATACGAGATCTAACCGACTAACCCCTCTAGCAATGGGGAAAGAAGAGGGACATCTCTCTCTCTCTCTCTCTCTCTCTCTCTCTCTCTCTCTCTCTCTCTCTCTCTCTCTCTCTCTCTCTCTCTCTCTCTCTCTCTCTCTCTCTCTCTGCCTCCTTATCAAGCCATCAATGAATGGCAGATGATCAAAATAGCCCTCCCCATGTTCCTATAGTCATGGGGCTAGCTTCAACATTGGAAAGGAATGTGGTATGATCAAGATGAGGCGGGCCATTTAACCGGGGTGTATTTAAGGTGGGGTGTAAAAGGGAAGGGTATTTTTGGGATAGGAATGGGGTATGATAAAAAAAAATGGGGTGTGGTCAAGTTTGTTGGAAATGGAGGCTAATAACAGATTTTTGGGGTATAAATAAAATTTCTCAAAATAAAACCACTTTTAACAGGTCGCTGACGGTCAAGTAACGGATTAGGGGTAAAGTCAAATTTTTAGTTAGGGGTGTAAATCTAATTGTGACATAGAAGTGGGGGTGTGAGTAAAACAAACCCGAACAAAATAGCTCTCAGACGAACCGAGTGTCACGTGTTTGATGGTGAGCTTTATGTCTCCTAAAACTGATCAAAAGGCAGTGCTTTATCGTAGGGCACCCAAACAATCACCATTTACGAAAAATATGGGCCCCGACCCACAGCATGAGATGGGACCGACGTTGCATTGATTGGGTGACTAACTGGGTGTTTGAAAATCCGGTACGTGCAGCATTTTTCAAATAATGGAAGAAGGGACGGGGTTTGTCTGTCGTTTGGTAGTATTGGGAAGTGGGGCTCTCAAGGAAAGGGACGGATTTGTGGGGAAGCGTGTCCGTCGCAGGGGTGACAACTTGTATGCAGCTTAATGTAGAATAATTTCTATGCGGATAAAACGATCTGCCGTCGGTGAGCCCCTCCAAATAGATATTGACCCTCCGATCGTAGAATGGAGAAAAATGACTGTAGGGATTCTTTCGTAATTAAAACTTTACGGGCGTGTTTAATGAAAATTTACCATGGTCAAACTAAGCACCCGCCGCGTGATACTGAGCCCGGCCCGCCATGACCACCCTTTAAATGGGAAGACTGCACGGAGCGAAATAACACAGCGGTATTCTATAAACAATGATATTTCTTAATCCGTGCAGTCTTTAAATGGGAAGACTGCACGGAGCGAAATAACACAGCGGTATTCTATAAATATAACAATGATATTTCTTCATCTGCATGAAGCAGAAAAGAATTTTCATTTTATTTGTTCCATATTTTTTATGGTATCAGAGCGGATCGTTCCATCCTCGGCAATCTGAGCTTCATCCACGGCTGCTCAAGTTTCATCCCCGGCTATCCGAGCTTCATCACCAACAGTTCTATCTCCTTTCACCAAATTTTTTTTTTCTTATTGTAATGGCTACATCATCCACTCAAGATTCAACAATAGATCCTTATGCTATCCATCATTCTGATAGTCCGTCTATCGTACTTGTCTCTCCTGCCCTCACCGGTGATAACTGGCACCTGGGAGCAAGCAATCACAATGGCTCTTCGAGCCAAAAATAAAATTGGTTTTGTTGACGGAACCCTCGTCAAACCAAAGGATGAGAAAAATATTCCAGCATGAGCTAGATGTAATGATCTGGTGAGTAGTTGGATCCTCAACTCCGTCACACCTGACATTCGCACTAGTATCCTTTATGCGGAGACAGCCCGAGATATTTGGGTAGATCTGAAAGAGCGATACTCACGATCAAACTCTCCAAAGATTCATCAACTCAAGCAATCCATATCTTCGTTGAAACAGGACAACTCCTCTGTCTCTGTTTACTTCACTCAACTCAAATCTCTCTGGGATGAATTGAACGCTATTTCCACAATTACTCCTTGCATATGTGGTCATGGTAAAGATCTTGTCGATAAATTATCCCAAGACAGAGCTATGGAATTTTTGCAAGGTCTTCATGATCGTTTTTCTGCCACCCGTAGTCAAATTCTTCTCATGGAACCTTTTTCATCAATTACTCGTATCTATTCCTTGGTTCGTCAAGAAGAAAAACAACAGAAAATTAACAACTCGGTGGTCCCTACAGTCGAATCTGCAGCCCTTCATTTTGGGTGTGCCTCGAATCCGCCATATTATTCCAACAAACGGCAACGACCTTTTTGCGATCACTGCAATAGGCATGGTCATACCAAGCTCACGTATTTCAAACTTCATGGATATCCACCAAAGAATAAATCTGTTGCTGCTCCCACTCCAAACTTTACGGCCTCTCCTTCCGCTCCACAGCTGACTTCTGAGCAGTACGCTAAGCTCATCAATATGTTGGCAACCGTCCCGACAACCGAGTCCGTTATGAATAATGTCAACCTCTCAGGTATAACTTTATCATTTTTTCCTACATCATGGATTGTAGATTCAGGAGCTTCTAATCATATTTATTTTTCTATTGAATTATTTTCGTCTTATAGACCTGCTCCACAAAAAATTTTCGTTCAATTACCAGATGGGACACAAGCATCGGTTCTTCATATTGGGACTGCCAATTTTTCCTCACATCTAAAATTTGAGAATGTCTTTCACATTCCCAGTTTTAAGTTTAATTTATTATCTATATCTCAATTTACTCATTCTTCATATTATGATGTTACATTCTCATACTCTCATTGTCTATTTCAGGACCGAATGACGAATCAGACAATTGGTCAGGCTGAATGTCAAGATGGCCTTTATTTCCTACGTCCTGCTTTCGCTTCATCTGTTTTAAGCAGTTTCAATAACAAGGACCTTTGGCATTGTCACCTTGGGCATCCTTCTTTGGCGCCTTTTAAATTTTTAGTTAAGTCTTTTCCGGATATTCAGTCTGATTTTAAATATGAATGTATTGTTTGCCCTCAGGCAAAACAAGCTTGTCTTCAATATAATAAAAGTGTTTCTTCTAGTAATGCTATTTTCGAGTTAATCCATTGTGATATTTGGGGACCATTCTCGGAACCCTCCAATAGTGGGGCACGTTTTTTCTTGACTATTGTTGATGATTATAGTAGATGCACTTAGATATATTTAATGAAATACAAATCAGAAACATATAAGTATTTATTATATTTTTTCAATATGGTTAAACGTCAATTTAAAACAAAAATTTCTCATCTAATATCCGGAGATGGTGATTTATTCCTTCCCCAACTCCAAACATTTCGTTCCGACAACGGAACCGAATTTCTCTCTAAATCACTTCAATCTTGGTTCCATGAAAATAGAATCATTCATCAAAGGAGTTGTATCTCTACTCCACAGCAAAATGGTGTAGTGGAACGAAAACATCGCCATCTCCTTAATGTGGCTCGTGCCCTTCGTTTTTAGGCTAACTTACCCCTTATATTCTGGGGTGAATGCATACTCATTGCCACCTTTTTAATTAACAAAATGCCCACACCTCTTTTAGGACATAAATCACCGCATGAATTACTCCTTGGCAACCCACCATCATTTTCATATCTACGTGTTTTTGGGTGTCTTTGTTTTGCGCGCAATATCAATATCAAACATAAATTTGATACCCGAGCAAAACCAGGCATCTTTGTTGGATATCCGTATGGCCAAAAAGGCTATCGTATATATGACATAGAATCTAAAAAAATTTATACCTCTCGTGATGTTACATTTCACGAGAATTAGTTTCCATACCGCGATCCCGCGCTTCTTTCACCATCCCAGTCAATTCAAATCCATCCAATTGAAGATAGAGCTGATTTTGATTTCTCTCTACCGACCACGGAGGAACCAAATCCGTCTGTTGAAATCCCTACAGAACTCAATATGGGCTCTGGTATATTACCTACCTCGACAGACCATATTCCACACCCGATTCCAACTAATGGCATCTCAAATTCAGATTCTTCACCCGAGGAACCTACTCCACTCGCCACCTCTCGGCCAGTTCGCACTAAACGTGCTCCCTCGCACATTCAAGATTACTATATTTCTCAAATTTCGCAAGTAACTCAACATCCACTTGCTAATTATCTCTCTCTATCTACCTTTTCTTTAGACCATCGTCTATTTTTATCCAAACTCATATCCACCGATGAACCGTCTAGCTTCACTCAAGCCATGAAATCAACAGCTTGGCGCGATGCGATGGCTAAAGAAATCAATGCTTTAGAACAAAATCATACTTGGTCTCTTTCGCCTCTACCTGTTGGCAAACATCCCATCGGTTGCAAATGGATATTAAAAATAAAATATCATTCCGATGGAACGTTTGAACGGTATAAAGCCCGGCTTGTTGCCAAAGGCTATTCTCAAATCGAAGGTGTTGATTATCATGACACCTTTGCTCCAGTAGCCAAATTGGTTACAGTGAGAATTCTCTTATCTCTTGTTGCCATCAATAATTGGCCTCTTCATCAATTGGACGTCAACAATGCCTTTCTTCAAGGCAATCTTGACGAAGAAATTTATATGACATTACCACCTGGTTTTTCAAGTAAGGGGGAGACTCGTGTCGTAAACTTCATAAATCTATATATGGACTCAAACAGGCTTCTCGTCAATGGTTTTCTAAATTCTCATCCACCCTTATTCGTGAGGGATTCTCTTAATCCATTACTGATTATAGCCTTTTTTCTTTTAAAAAAGGCTATATCTCTCTCTTTGTTCTCATATATGTTGACGACATCATTATCACCAGAAATGATACCACAGCTATCTCTAAATTCAAAAAGTTTCTCGAACATACATTCTCCATTAAAGATCTTGGTCCTTTACAATACTTCCTTGGTATCGAAGTATCACGTTCTGATAAGGGCCTCTTTCTTTGCCAACGTAAATATACTCTTGACATCTTAAAAGATGTTGGCATGACTGGTGCCTGAGTATCTGCTTTTCCTATGGAACAAAATCTCAAATTACATCCCACAAACGGAGTTTCCATTTTTGATCCTAAATCTTATCGGCGTCTCATTGGTCGTCTCTTATATCTTTCAGTCACACGACCTGATATCCAATATGCCGTAAATAATTTAAGTCAGTTTATGCAGGATCCTTACACAGCTCATCTCGATGCTGCTCATCGAATCTTACGATATCTCAAAGGAACAATAGGCAAAGAGATTCTTCTTTCTGCCTCTAGTTCTCTCCAATTAAGTAGGTATTTTGATTTTGATTGGGCAGGATGCCCCACCACACGTCGCTCTACTACTGGGTATTTCACCATGTTGGGCACTTGTCCAATTTCTTGGAAAACTAAGAAACAATCCACAGTATATCGCTCTTCTGCCGAAGCTAAATACCGTGCTCTTGCCACTCTCACGTGTGAACTCCAGTGGCTCAAGTATATTTTAAACGATCTTTGTATTTCTCACAATCAACCTATTAATGTCTACTGTGATAATCAAGCGGCCCTTCACATTGCAAACAATCCTGTATTTCACGAACGAACCAAGCACATCGAACTTGATTATCATTTCGTTCGAGAAAAAATTCTTTCCCAGTTAATTGCGCCTCAATACTTGCGATCTGATGCACAACTTGCTGATATTTTTACCAAACCCCTTGGTGCTGCAGCTTTTATATATTTGACAGACAAGTTGGGCATGGTCGAACCTTCTCCCCATGCTCCAACTTGAGGGGGAGTATTGGAAATTAAATATAGGTAAAGAGATCTTTTGGATTCCAAGAAAGGAAATAGATCCTCCAAGCATTAAGGTGATGATCTGCATCATGCAAAAATTAAAGTGGAGATATTCATGGATCCTAGAAAAGGCAACGGATCCGCCCAACATCAATTAGTCTTTATTTTCTTGTTTATTAGTTTCTTAATCTGTTAGAGATTTTTTCTTGATTTATAATAAATGTAAATCCCAATGATCAATGGTTCATATCTTGTAAACTCTATAAATATAACAATGATATTCCTTCATCTGCATGAAGCAGAGAAGAATTTCCATTTTATTTGTTCCATATTTTTGATCGGCGTTGGGATCTCGTCGTTGAGCCCGTAATCCACGAGTCATCCCTCGCCGTTGTTGTTGTTCTAACCAGAACCCATCTTCACCAACCCCTGCATCGATCGCTGGCTGATCACCCGGTCCTCCTCCTCATGCTGCCCTATCTGCCGCGACCGAGTGATCCGGCGGTCGGCCGAGCCGACGGTGGCCTGTACACAAGGGCGTGATACAGTGGCTAGGTTCCCTCCTTCTCGATTCTATCGGAGAAGAAGATGAATAGTATCCAACCCGATCTGTATTAATGGCAACCAAACCCGACTGTGTATTAATCCGATTTGTTTTAATCCGACTGCATGACCAACCCAACCCGACTGTATTAATGCAGACCCGACTCAACTGTGTTAATACAGACCCGACCCGACTGTGATTTACACAGACCCGACCCGATTTGTATTTATACAGACCCGACTGCATTATGCAGGCATGACCCGACTACATACAATACCGACTCGACTGCATATTGCAGATCCGACCCGTCCATTCTTATATGCACTCACCTATATATGATTGTCTACTTTAATATACACCGTTCATTTAATTTCTATCTTGTAAGCCTGATCTATAACCAAACCATTCGATCCATATATGAATCTTAGGTATTCGAACCGTTCTAGACGCATCGGTACGGTCAGTTTTTACTATTTTATTTAATTATTTAGATGTTTAACAATTTAGCCCCTAATAGACCAATATGCAATATCTGTTTTACAAATAAGGACAAAATTGTCCTTAATTGTAACAGACTTTACACTGTACTTATATCTTGTATCTCTTATCTGTTCCATGTACATAAGATGTTATTTTCTTTATTAGTTGTACTTAGGTAATTAGTACCTTTTATAAAAGTTTGGCAAGATGCATGACGGTTCCATAGAACCCGCTCTACCTTGGCAAGTGGTTTCTGAAAGGACCCTATTAATACCCAGTATTAATAGGCTTTGTCCATGATATGTCAATTGTTTTCTATAAAATGTCTCTATATACCTATGTGATGAATAGGGTAATCATGGTAATTAATGAATATATGAACATGTGTGCATATATGAATATAGTTAAGATAGATCTGAAGAATGAATATATAAGTATAGTAGATCATGTAGATCTCTGGAAGACACTCAAAGAACGCTACGATCATCAGAAGATGATCATTTTGCCTGCAGCAAAAAGCGAATCGATAAAACACTATCTACCCAAATAATCATCCTGGAAGAGATGATAATTAGGGTCCTAGGAAGGACATTGGTCCAGAAACTATCGTGCCAGTAAACATGAAAAAAGAATGAGTGGCTTGAATATTGCTAGAAGCAGACTGATGCCCTGAAGACATCGTATCTGGAAAGTTCAGATTACTCCGAAGAGCTAGACGATGGCATATTAGATCCCTAAACCTTGGGATCTCTGAAGATTTTAGTTTTCCTTTTATATATTCTGTCAGACATTGCTAAGTAGTTTTTATTTTCTGTCAGACATTGCTAAGTAGTTTTTATTTCCTGTCAGATAGTGCTCAGTAGTTTTTATTCTGTCAGACATTGCTGAGTAATTTTTATATTCTGTTGGATATTATCAATTTATATTATCGCTCTGGTGAATATAGTTAGAAATTGTGTTAGTAAGTTTTATCATTGATACTTCTCTTTTGGTATTTATTGACTCATATAACTTATCATTTAGGAACGATGACCAACTGCAAAGAGATTTGCCTGATAGATAGTGCAACAACACATACCATACTGAAACACAGAAAATTCTTTACAAATCTTGAATATAATTTACGTATGGTTACTACAGTGGCTGGCCCTACTGATATAGTTACAGGGTCCGGAATAGCCCATATTCTTTTACCTAATGGTACTCATTTGCTAATTAGGGATGCTCTATACTTAGAAAATTCTAGAAGAAATTTACTGAGTTTCAAAGACATCCGAGCAAATGGATATCATTTAGAAACTACAAATGAAGGCAATCTACAATACCTCTGCATCACATCTAAAGACGGAGAACATATTTCCATACTAGAAAATTGCTCAACCCTATTTTTAGGGTTATACTTTACCCACATTGGGGTTATGGAGTCCTATGCCACTCACTTGAACCAGAAGTTCACAAATCCTGTAGATTTGGTCCTTTGGCATGATAGATTAGGTCACCCAGGGTCTGGTATGCTTAGAAAGATTATTTGCAATTCCTATGGTCATTCTCTTAGCAATCGAAGTTTAACTTTTCCAAATGATCATTTTTTGTGACCCTTGTTTCCAAGGAAAGTTAATCACTAGACCTTCCTTTCAGAAAATAGAGACAGAATCACCTACCTTCCTACAGAGGGTTCAAGGTGATATCTGTGGTCCTATACACCCTCCTAGTGGTCCATTTAGATATTTTATGGTCCTAATAGATGTATCCACTAGATGGTCATACGTGAGCCTACTCTCCACTAGAAATTTAGCATTTGCTAGATTATTATCCCAGATAATCAAACTCAGAGCTAGTTTTCCTGATAATCCAATCAAATCTATCCGATTGGATAATGCAGCTGAATTCTCTTCTAAAATCTTTAATGACTTTTGTACATCCATCAGAATAGAAGTTGAACATTCTGTCCCCCATGTTTATACCCAGAATGGTCTAGCTGAAGCTTTTGTCAAGCGCTTGCAATTTATAGCTAAACCATTACTCTTATAATCCAGACTTCCAATTTCTGCATGGGGGCATGCTATCTTGCATGCTGCTAATCTTATTAGACTCAGACCTACTTCATACCATAATTTTTCTCCTGCACAACTTGTGTCAGGTATTCAACCCAATATATCTCATCTTAGAAAGTTTGGATGTACTGTGCAGGTCCCTATTCTCCCTCCAAATAGAACTAAGATGGGCCCCCAACGTAGATTGGGGATTTATATAGGTTTTGACTCACCTTCAATCATAAGATTCTTAGAATCCTTAACCGGTGATATATTTACTGCTAGATTTGCAGATTGTCAGTTCGATGAGACAGTCTTCCCGTCGTTAGGGGGAGATAAAAAAGTTTCTAGGCAACGGCCTGTTCCCAAATAACGGTGTGAATTATCGTGGAATACTTCCACTATGTCTCATCTAGATCCTAGATCCCCTCAATGCGAGGCAGAAGTGAAAAGAATTTTGCATTTGCAAGATATTGCAAATCAATTACCTGATGCCTTTAATGATACAACTAATGTAACTAAGTCGTTTGTTCCAGCCAAGAATGTACCTGCAAGAATTAATATTCCAACTCCCACTAATGAAACTGCTGCACGTCAAAAACATGGCAGACCTATAGGTTCCAAAGATTCAGTTCCCTGGAAGAGAAAGTTGAATGAGAAATCATGCCCTAAAACTCCAAAAGAAGTTAAGGTTCCAGAAGAACTTGGTTATAATGCTCCAGAAGAGATTATGGACCATATTTTTCCAGAAGAAAATATTTTCCAATGACCAAATTTCCCTCAAACTCCTGAAGAGATCGCTATAGTGATTATGGATAAGGTACCGGTACCAAATAATGAGAGCTCAATATTCCATATAAGGGATGAAATTTGGGACCGAAAGAAAATAGTCATCGATGACATATTTGCATACAAAGTAGCTACTGAAATAACAAAGGGCGATAATGAAGATAATGAACCACGTAGTATATATGAATGTCGACATAGAACTGATTGTCCAAAATGGAGAGAAGCTATTCAAGTTGAACTTGAATCTCTCAAGAAACGTAGAGTATTTGGACCTATAGTACAAACACCAAATAACGTAAACCCAGTAGGTTTCAAATGGGTGTTTGTAAGAAAAAGAAATGAAAATAATAAAATCGCTAGATATAAAGCAAGACTTGTAGCCCAGGGATTCCTGCAGAAACCCGAAATTGATTATGAAGAGACCTATTCCTCTGTTATGGATATAGTTACGTCTCGATATCTCATTAGTCTCACAGTTTCTGAAAAACTAGAGATGAGGCTAATGAATATCGTAACGACATGCCTATACGGGAACCTAGACACAGATATTTATATAAAAATCCCAGAAGGATTCAAGTTGCCTGAAGCAACATCAAAAATCCCAGAAGGATTCAAGTTGCCTGAAGCAACATCAAAAGTCCCAGAAGGATTCAAGTTGCCTGAAAGCAACATCAAAGAGTACGCACTAGATAAAACTAAGACGAGCATTGTACGGCCTGAAGCAATCCGGAAGGATGTGGTACAATCACCTTAGTGAATACTTGTCTAGGAAAGGTTATAAGAATGATCCCATATGCCCATGCGATTTCATAAAGAAATCAGAAAATGGATTTACAATAATTGCAGTTTGTGTGGATGATATAAACTTGATTGGGACTCCTTAAGAGCTCAAGAAAACTTCTGATTATCTAAAAAGGGAGTTTGAAATGAAAGAACTTTGTGATACTAAGTTTTGCCTCGGCCTGCAGATCGAGTGTAGCTCTAGTGGAATTTTAGTACATCAATCTTTATATACTGAAAATTTGTTAAAGAAATTTAATATGGATAAATGTCACCCACTAAGCATTCCCATGATGGTTAGACCTCTTGATATTCATAAAGATCCATTTAGATCTAAAGAGGAACATGAAACTATTCTTGGTTCTGAAAAACCGTATTTAAGTGCTATTGGTGCTTTATTGTATTTAGCTCAATGTACTAGACCAAATATATATTTTTCTGTTAATCTATTGGCTAGATACAGTTCAGAACCAACTCTTAGGTATTGGAATTGAATAAAACAAATATTTAGATATTTGCGAGGAACCACTGATATGAGATTATTTTATTCTTGTGGTACTCCTCACTTGATTGGTTATGCAGATTCAGGTTTTCTCTCTAACCCCTATAAGGGTCGATCCCAAATAGGGTATGTATTTTTGAATAACAATGCAGTTATTTCTTGAAGATCGACCAAACAAACACTTGTGGCCACATCATCGAACCATACTGAAATATTAGCTCTGCATGAAGCAAGTAGAGAATGCGTATGGTTGAGGTCGCTTGTGCAACATATCAGAAGTAGTTGCCAGTTGGCATCAGTTACCAAAGAGCCGACAGTTATCCACGAAGATAATGCCGCATGTATTGCTCAAATTCAAGCTGGCTTCATCAAGGAAGATCGAACAAAGCATATCTCACCAAAGTTTTTCTACACCCACGAGCTTCAGAAGAAAAGGGAGATTGAAGTCAAGCAAGTACGGTCGAGCGATAATCTTGCGGATCTCTTTACCAAAGCTTTGCCCAAGTCTACTTTCCAGAAGATGGTGTACGACATCGGACTGCGATGGCTCAATCACTAAACAAATTGATATAATCAGGAGGAGATATAATCAGGGAGAGAGATGTAATAATGGTAATGTAATTGTTAGGCGGATGGCATCCTGAAGATGCAAATTTATGTGTGCTGTACTCTTTTTCCTTTGGTAGGGTTTTTCACACAGGGTTTTTCCATCAAAGGTTTTAACGAGGTAGCATTATGCGCACCCACCATAGTTCCTGAAGAATTTGTTCCTGAAGAACTAAGGTTGTACTCTTTTTCCTTTGATAGGATTTTTTCCACTGGGTTTTTTCATAAAAGGTTTTAATGAGGCAATCATTGATAAATGGTGGTCATCCAAGGGGGAGTGTTATGAAACGGTGGTTGCATCGGATATGGATGCCCACCGGATAAAGACCCCTAGATTCAGGGGATTAGAGATTTACCCTGTCTCTATCCCAACCTCCTTAATATGCCTATATATAGGGGGGTTAGTGAATAATACAAGAAGGTTTTCCCAACATTCTTATTATTGTTTCTAGATAGGGCTGCCAATTTTGGACCCGACAGATCTGATACAACCCGACACGAAGTTAGCGGGTCTGGGTCAGGATTAAACAGGTTCGGGTTATAAAAGGATTGACACAATAGACCCGTTTAATAAATGTGTCGGGTCTAGGGGTGGCAATGGGTCGGGTCGGGTCGGGTTCGGATCGGATTGAGACATATGTATAAGGGCAAAAACCCTAACCCGAACCTGACCCGCCTAATAAACGGGTTGACCCGACCCGACCCGTTTAACCCGTTTACTAAACGGGTCGGGTCGTGTCGGGTTGGGTCAACAGAACCCATGTAAACCTGTCGGGTTGGGTCAAGACAAGTCAGATTGGGCTGGGTTTGAGTAGTACCAGGATGGGTGACCCCCTGGGAAGTTATTGTGCGGGCACTAAGCGTGCTCGAGCGAGAGTAGTACCAGGATGAGTGACCCCCTGGGAAGTTCTTGTGCGGGCACGGGCAAAGCGGACAAAATCTTGTGTGTTTGGGGCGGATGTTACAAAATGGTATCAGAGTCGATTCTCCTCGCTATAGGGGGGTCTAACCCTCACGAGGACGTGTAGCCCTAAGGGGGGTGGATTGTGACGACCAAGATCCAATAGGCCAATAGCCAAGAGCCAAGACTCCTGAGGCGGGAATGTCAAGATGGATGAGGTGAGATGAGGTGTACAAGGCCATGAGTTAGCCCCACATCGCCTGGAGAGAAGGAGATCCTGAGCTACTTATATAATTTTCCCTCCCAAACATAGAAGACACGTTTTAAAACCATGCGCTGCTATGGATTTCATAAGAACTCCATAGTTAAGTATGCTCGGACGAGAATAGTACCAGGATGAGTGACCTCCATGGAAAGTTCTCGTGTGGGCACGGACAAAGTGGACAATATCTTATGTGTTTGGGGCGGATGTTACAAAATAGTATCAGAGCCAGTTCTCCTCGCTATAGTAGGGTCTAACCCTACATGAGGACATGTAGCCCTAAGGGGGGTGGATTGTGACGACTAAGATCCAATAACCAAGAGCCAAGACTCTTGAGGCTGGAATGCCAAGATGAATGAGGTGTACAAGGCCACGAGTTAGCCCCACATCGCCTGGAGAGAAGGAGATCCTGAGGTACTTATATAATTTCCCCTCCCAAACATAGAAGACGCATTTTAAAGCCATACGTCGCTACGGATTTTGTAAGAACTCCGTAGTTAAGCGTGCTCGAGCGAGAGTAGTACCAGGATGGGTGACCCCCTGGGAAGTCCTCGTACGGGCACAGGCAAAGCGGACACGAAATCCATAGCTAAGCGTGCTTGGGTGAGAGTAGTACCAGGATGGGTAACCCCCTGGGAAGTTCTTGTGCGGGCACGGGCAAAGCGGACAAAATCTTATGTGTTTGGTGTGGATGTTACAAAGTGGTATCAGTGCCGGTTATCCTCGCTATGGGGGGGTCTAACCCCACACGAGGACGTGTAGCCCTAAGGGGGGTGGATTGTGACAACCAAGATTCAATAGACCAATAGCCAAGACTCCTGAGGCTGGATTGCCAAGATGGATGAGGTGAGGTGAGGTGTACAAGGTCACGAGTTAGCCCCACATCGTCTGGAAAGAAGGAGATCCTTAGCTACTTATATAATTTCCCCTCCCAAACATAGAAGACGCGTTTTAAAACCATGCACCGCTACGGAATTTGTAAGAACTCCGTAGTTAAGCGTGATCAGGCGAGAGTAGTACTAGGATGGGTGACCGGCCTCCTTGGGAAGTTCTCGTGCGGGCACGGGCAAAGCGGACAGTATCTTGTGTGTCTAGGGCGGATGTTACAAAATGGTATCAGAGCCAGTTCTCCTCGGGATGGGGGGGTCTAACCCTACACGAGGACGTGTAGCCCTGAGGGAGGTGGATTGTGACGACCAAGATCCAATAGGCAAAGAGCCAAGACTCCTGAGGCTGGGTTGCCAAGATGGATGAGGTGAAGTGAGGTGTACAAGGCCACGAGTTAGCCCCACATCGCCTGGAGAAAAGGAGATCCTGAGCTACTTATATAATTTCTCCTTCCAAACATAGAAGACACATTTTAAAACCGTGCGCCACTATGGAATTCGTAAGAACTCCGTAGTTAAGCGTGCTCGGGCGAGAGTAGTACTAGGATGGGTGACCTCCCTAGGAAGTTCTCGTGCGGGCACGGGCAAAGTGGACAAAATCTTGTGTGTTTGGGGTGGATGTTACAGATTGTGACGACCAAGATCCAATAGGCCAAGAGCCAAGACTCCTGAGGCTGTGATGCTAAGATGGATGAGGTGAGGTGTACAAGGCCATGAGTTAGCCCCATATCGCTTAGAGAGAAAGAGATCCTGAGCTACTTATATAATTTCCCTTTCCAAACATAAAAGACGCGTTTTAAAACCATGCGTCGCTACGGATTTCGTAAGAACGCATGATACGTCATCCGCTCGTCGACCCTCCTGCGCCCCTCTTCTAGCCCTCGTCCGCCCTCCTCCCATCCTTTCACCCCTCGTCTGCCCCTCTCTGTAGTCCACCCTACTCCGCCCTACTTTGTCCCTCGTTCGCCATCCTCCACATTCTGCCCCTTGTCCACCATTCTTTGCAGTCCACCCCCTCGTTTTCACCCCTCCACCCTTCGTCCGCCCTCCTTCGCAGTCCGCCCCCTCGTCTACACCTACTTCGACCTCCTCCGTCCCTCGTCTGCACCTCCTCCACCCCCTCGTCTCCCTCTGTGTTCAATCTCCCTCGAAGGGGACAAAGACCTCCTTCGCCCCCTCGTCGCCCTCTGCATTTGATTTCCCGCGAAGCCCCTTTTCTGCATTCGATCTGCTGCGAAGCCCCTCCTTTGCATTCGATCTCCCTATGCATTAGCAGGTTAGTGTCTTGCACTATTCCTCCCCCCCCCCCCTTTTTTTTTTCTTCTTCTGTTTGTGTCTCTCTCCTTGTTGTTTTTCTAATGGGATTAATGGGTGTTTTTCTCTACATATCTACAATTTTGAAAATAGGGGTTGTCTTGCAGTAATTTAAGGTCGGATTCTTCGTCGAGAAGGTCAGAATCTCCGTTAATAAGGTCAGATTGTGTCTCTCTCCCTATTTCTCTTCCTCTCTCTCTTTCTCTATCTCTCTCTCTCTCTATATATATATATATATATATATATATATATATATAATACATATTACAGCGCGTTCGACTTACAAGCTGACCACTATGTCTGGATATATCCGTCTGTCCATCAGTTGTTTAAAATCTAATATCCACATAGATCCGTCTGTCCAACAAATGTTCAATGATTCACAGTCGTTGGTTACATCCGAACCCATAAGTGAATCACACTAAATCAGGGAAGGCCTGTAAAAGAAAGACAAAGGAAAGACTGAGCGGCTCCCTCAATTTTGACGTCTCAAATCGATCGTTGGTTTTGAGCCAAAATCATTCGCATCAATCCGTTGCACCCAATGAATCGCACTAATCTCGGATCTGATGAATTTGTAAATTAAAGATTGTGAGCTGCTTCCTTGTTTTTGTGGAGCCAAAACAGTTGCCCCATCTCCTCTGATTTCAACGATCTAGTCGCTTCCCTCTTGCAAAACTTGACTTTCGAGTCGAGTTCCGAGTTTTTGAACTGTGCGGCACTTGGATTGCCGCTAGAGCTAGCATAGGGGAAGGTTTGGCGACTGACAGTGTACGCACTACCGTAAAAAATGGGCACCGTGATCGAATGTGGGTGTCGTCGAATGATGGTTTAGATCACAATTATTGCATATAATTGTTAATATTGCATTGGGATAAACTTTATTGTTGTTACCTATATAAAATCTTCACATTTTGGCTATTTGTTATTAATGGTAAATTTATCAAACATGTTATTTTGGTTTAGTATTTTAAATCTTATGGTTTGTTTAGTTTGACTTCGAAAGACAAGTTGCGTCCGCAATGGTCAGAACAGATGAAGAAATTAGTAATTGATCTATACATAGATCAAGTAAAATTAGGAGGCTGTCCTGGCACTAATTTGAAAAGTACCGCATGGAAGAAGGCCGTCAGATATACATTCAAAGCAAAGGCGGGTGTTAAGAATGAACAAAAACAATTCAAGAATCTATGGGACACAATGAAGAAATAATTTAATACATGGAAAAAGCTTACTTCGCAAACGGGGATTGGATACAATGAAGAAATTCATACCGTGACAATGGAACCGGAGCGATGAGAGGTATATTTAAAGGTATAAAATGAATGTAACATGGTTTTGTATTCTTTAGATGTTTTGATGTACCAATACTTGTTTTTATATATACTACTAATTCTGATGCCAAATGGTTTCGATTTAAACCTCTTTCTTTTCCAACTGAAATATAAATTCTTTTTGGAGGAGTCACGATGACAGGTGAGTCCCAGTGGTTACCAGCGATGAAGGGGTTTCCAGATGACATAACAAGCCTCACCCAAACTGGAGTCACAAATATATCTGATTTTGACCTCCCTTCGCCCTCTACCAGGGCTTCCAAACAAGTGGATACGTCTCTTTTTGTGGACTCTGATGATGACGTGGAGAAGATGATGTCTGAGTTGAGTCGAAAACGCCATTATCCTCCTAAAAGTAAGGTTTACATAAGATGACAGAAAAAATTGAAGCTGTCATTGGAAGAATTGAGGAATGCACAAAGGAGTCACAAACATCTGAAGGTCCTATTATTGCAGAGTATGTATAGTCTTTGAAGCACACTATTGGAATTGAGAAGTGTAGCCCTCTTTACTTTCACACTTCATTATTTTCTCAAGAAAGAGCATAGAGAGCTATGGATGACTGAGGATGATGAAGAGACTAGAGTGGAGTATTTGAAGATGTTAATGAACATGCTAGGAGCAAATCATTAGTGCCTCACATATTTAAAAACTTGTTCTTTTTTTTGGAGCATCTTTGTTATTGAAGTTATTTTATCATTGGGAACTTTTATATTATCGTTTTGGAAACTTCGATATTATCGTTTGTAGTAATTATGTCAATGCTATCTCTTTGGAACTTATAGGTTATTTTGGTAATTCTATAAACATCAGTCATATGGAAGTGTATGGTTTGTCATCATTTTTTGAGCTTCTATGTTGTTTGGATAATTTAATTATTATTTTTAATTCACAGATAAAATGTTATCATTGAAGATACATATGTTACTTCTTTTGGTGATGTATTATCTACAAGAGTATTTTGACAAATGCATAAGTAGACAGTTCGTTAGGACTTCCTTACTCATAGGTCATTAACTTGTTCTGGAGATAATTCACGGTAACCCAATTATTTATCAAGAGTTATTTCGTATGGAAAAACATGTGTTTCTCCATTTATCCACTTTGTTGAGAATGAAGGGATGGCTCGAAGACACACAGAATATGGCTATTGAGGAACAATTAGCAATATTTTTACTCACTATATCTCACAATGTTAGGAACCGATTTACGCAAGCTTGGTTTCAGCACCCAGGAGAAACCATACATTGTCATTTTCACTTTGTTTTGCTAGCGATGTTGAAGCTTTCGAAGGAAATAATAAAACTCCATTCTTTTCAACAAACGCCAAAAGAAATATTACACAACCCAAGATATTATCCATATTTCAAGATAATACATAAAGATTTGTTACTTCTAAATTATTTTATCTATATATGTGACTAAAGTTTATATTTTTTTAACAAAATTGTGTGAGAGCAATAGATGACATTATTGTAAGTGCGATTATTTCTCAAGATAAACATGTACCATTTCAAGGTAGAAAGAATGAATACTTACAAAATGTACTAGCCATATGCTTCTTTGACATGCTATTCACATATGTCATGACTGGATGGGAGAGTGTGTCACATGACTCACACATATTAATTGAAACAATTCGCAACCCTGAAAATCGGTTCCCACATGCTCCTCTAGGTAAATACTATATCGTCGATTTTGGTTGTGCAAACTCACGTGGATTTCACGCATATTAATTGAAATAATCAATAACCCTGAAAATCGGTTCCTACATGCTCCTCCAGGTATATACTATATCGTCGATTTTGGTTATGCAAACTCACGATGATTTCTTGCACCTTATAGGAATATTCGATAATGATTGGGGGATTACTGTGGTGGTACAAGACCCCGAGATAAGAAGGAATCTTTCAATTACCTTCACTCTTCCTTAAGGAATGTCATTGAGCATACTTTTGGAGTGTGAAAATCACATTTTTTAATTTTAAAGAAGATGCATCCTATCCATTTTTAGTACAACGACGCATCGTTATTGCATCAATGGCAGTGCACAACTTTATAAAAAAAAAAGCTATAGCTGATGCATTTTTCCGTCAGTTTGATAATGATGACGCGGTAAATGGTGGATACGAAGGTGATGATGCCGATGCCTATGATCCCAAGGATGAGAATATATCTGCAAATGATCTATCAAAGATGTATCTTATTAGGGAGAGTATTGCAAATGCCATATATAATCATTAATGTATTTAGTACGTAGATATGCTATAAACTCGTATGGTGGTGCACTATTATGTTGTGAACTTGTATGCTGTGAACTTGCTATCTTTGGTGAGTATGAGGTTTCATTATCTCCTATGTTTTACTTCTTTGGTGTTTCAGTATCTCTTTTATCTTTGTAGTAAAAGTTGGGGGATGACTCCACTGTCTTTGTTGGAGGAAATTTTTTTTTAACTCCGCCAATGTAGAGCTATAACTAGCTTTGCATTGTCGGTCATAAAGCCCGGGTAAAGGAGGAGGGAAAAATGTTATTTCCTACATATGAGATGGATTCCTAAGTGGGTGCACTGCATAGTATATGAACTGTGTGCACTTCTCTTTAGAACTGCCTGCATTTCTCTCTCTAAGAATTGGCTGCACTTCTCTTTCTAAGAACTACATGCATTTCTCTTTTTAGGAACTGTCTGCACTTCTCTCTTTAGGAACTATCTGCATTTTTCTCTCTAGGAACTGTTTGTACTTCTTTCTAGGAACGACCTCCACTTCTCTCTCTAGGATCTGCCTGCACTTCTCTCTCTAGAACCTGTCCGCACTTCTCTCTCAATAAACTGCCTGCACTTCTTTATCTAGAAACTACCTGCACTTCTCTCTCTAGGAACTGTCTGTACTTCTCTTTCTAGAAACTGTTTGTATTTCTTTCTCTAGGAACTATCTGCACTTTTCTCTCCAAGAACTGCCTCCACTTCTCTCTCTAGGAATTGCCTACACTTCTCTCTTTTGGAACTGTCTGCACTTCTCTCTCTACAAACTGTGTGCACTTCTCTTTCCAGAAACAATATGTACGTTTCTCTATAGAAACTGTCTAAACGCAAGAGCTTATTATAATAATTCTACCAAATTAGTAATTTAAATAAGCTCTTTTATATATGACAATATTATCCCAAAATAAGCAATATAAACAAGAGGTTAACCAAACATATATATTTTTTATTTTATTTTAAGAGCTTATCTAAACAGGATTGTCAAACGATTTTACTTATTATAAGGGTTTTTTCAACAGAATCTTTAATAAGCTCTAATAGAAACATGTCCTCCCCCCCCCCCCCCCCCCCCCCCCCCCCCCCCCCCAAAACATGGTGGGTATTTTGTTAAATTTTAAGTTCGGGCTGCCTTTGGTATTTCGTGGGATGTAAGCCTGTAAGTCAAATTTCTCGAAATGAAATCCCTGTCGAGGGATCATTGATTCCTGTCTCCCCTGTCATTACCCCTGTTTGCGTCCTTTGAGCTCCAGTGGTTGGAGAGGCTCATGGCGTCTGCTGGGCCGCAGAGATCGTACGGACAGAAGGGTTCCTTCCGCAACCAGAAGAGGTTCGTCCCCAAGAACGACAGCGCCTCCGCCTCCTCCTCCTCCTCCTCCGCCGCCTCCTCCTCTTCGTCATCATCGAGAGATCACCCGTTTTCCACCAACAGCAAGCCTACGGAGCCTCTCACCACCGCTCTGAGGGGATCCACTCCGGCAGGGTCCCGCACAGGAGTTCAGGAGAAGCGTGGGGGCGAGGGCGGGGGGAGTTTCGTGAATTACCTCCCACAGGACGAGGCAGTCGCCTCCGGCCTCAGCGTCGAGGCCGGCGGCCTGGACGCCGAGGAGTCGCAGGCCGTGGTCGATCTCCTTAACGACGAAGTCTCCCGGATCCTCAAGCTCAGCCCTAGGGATTTCTGGAAAGAAGGTGCAACCCCGAGACCCCAATAAAACCCTAGAAAGAGATCTATTCATCACAACTCATGGTCTGTATGCTACATTCCAGTGTCGAGGAACGATTCGCTGCATGAGTTCTTGGATAGCTATTTGCAGTTCAGGCACAGATGGTACGACTTTGCGCACCGTGGATCCGGCGGGACGGTGGCGGGGGTCATCGTCGGAGAGCTCGAGCTGTGCCGCCGTGTCTTCATGGTCCTCTATCGCATGTAAGCTCGTCGCTTGTCGTTTCATAGCCCTTCGGTGATTTGTACTATCGAAGCTGATTGTCGGAAGCTCCTTTGTGTTGCAGATCATCAAACAAAGACCCTGCAGCGCCGGCAAGTGATAGCCTCAGCATGAAAGAGCACACAGGTTTTTTTTTTAATCTCTTCTTCGCTATAATGTAGAAGCTGGTAGTAGAGCAATCCTTTCTTATTTAGTCCATGAATAGCCCTCTTGCAGGAAAAGAAGCTGTTGGATTTGCCGAAATTATTGGATATTTGTGCAATCTATGGGCATGAAAACGGAGAGCTGACACGGTTGTTGGTAGGACTCCTCAGTCACTATGCTTGATAGCTTTGGATTTCTTTCGGAATTTCTCACATGCGTTCCATCGACATTTAGTAGGCAGTTATCTGTGCATTAATTCGATCATTGGGCGAAAATAGCTAGGAACTGCATCCGAAGTGTAGTCATTATATTCAATAGTCTTCTGGGAAAATGTAGGTCTATCTTCTAGTTGCCTTGCTCCTCTATCCCTCCCTAAGGATTTAATTAGCAAAATATTTGCCTCCCTATGTACATGCTTGATGAATTAGTGTTTCAGCTTCACTAGGCACTGGTATCCCTATTCCTTTTGTCTAGGAGGTCGGTTTCTTTATTTTGTTTTACATGGAGCTCAGAGTTCACTTGAAATGAACTTGGACTCCTAATCAATTTATATAATCTTATCGAGTTTAACACTTCTACAAGGATTTGGAATCCAAACAGAGGAGGATTCTAGACTAATATAAAGACAAGGAACGGACCCCCCTGCTTCGTTATATAGTGGATTGTCCTCCTTCCTTGGTCAGGTGTCTTTCTTTTTCTTTATATAACCAAGCATGTGATGTATTAATTCTCCCCAGTTTGAGAAGACTTGGCCTCGAAGTTTTAATACCTTGATATATCTGTTTAAGGTCACGACTTATTTGATTAAAGTCCTTTTCAAAAGTCTAAGTGCAATCTGGGATGGGATGATCCTTCCACTTGACAATGAACTTCTCATAGGTACCAGAATACCAGAATTTGCATTAGGTACCAGAAACTATGCATGGTATAAGAATTTGTATTAGATAACAGAAACTATACATTGTACGATAAATGCATTCGGTACCAAAAATTATTTTAGGTAAAAAACATATTATATACCAGAAACTATGCATGGTACCAGAATTTGCATTAGCTACCAGAAACTATACATGGTACCATAAATGCATTAGGTACCAGAAAATATACTTGATACTAGAATTTTGATTAGGTACTAGAAACTATGCATGATACCAGAATTTGCATGAGCTACCAGAAACTATACATGGTACCAGAATTTGCATTAAGTACCAGAAAGACAGAAACTATACAAGAACCATAAAAGTATTAGGTACCAGAAACTATTTTCGGTACAAAAAATGTATTATATGCCCTTACAGTTTCCTTCAAAAATTAGAAGGAAAAATATACCAAAACTATCACAGAAACCATGCATGGTATCAGAATCAGGGTTTTAAATCTCGGCCGATACCGGTACGTACCGGCCGGTACGTACCGGTTTTGGTCGGTTCGAGACCGGTACTGCATCCGATCCCGATACCTGGCCCGTATCGGCCGATACCGGTACGTACCGGTCCGTATCGGCCGGTTCAGGCCGGTACCGACAGGTTAAATTTTTTTTTTTTTGGTTTTTTGGATTTTTTTAAGGTTTTTTTTCTCAACCGGTACCGGTCCGTACCGGCCGGTACCGGTACGTACCGGCCGGTACATACCGGTTCGGGGCCGACCGATACCGCGACCGATACCGTGATTTTAAATCTTGATCAGAATTTGTATTAGGTACCAGAAACTATACAAGGTACCATAAATGCATTAGGTACTAGAAACTATTTTAGGTACCAAAAATGTATTATATGCTCTTACAGTTTCCTTCTAAGAATTAAAAGGAAAAATGTACCAAAAATGTATTAGAAATTATGCATGAAAAAATGTACAAAAAATATATTATTTTAGGTATAATAAATATACCCGAATTTGTATTAGGTACCAGAAACTATGCATGGTACCAGAATTTGCATTAGGTACTGAAAACTATACATGGTACCATAAATGCGTTAGGTACCATAAACTATTTTAGGTACCAAAAATATATCATAACTATACAAGAAATTATTCTGGTATTATAACTACGCATGGCATCATAACTATATTAGGTATTAGAAACTATGCATTGTACCAGAATTTACATTAGGTACTATGCATAGTACCAAAATTTATATTAGGTACCATAAACTATACATGATACAAGAATTTGCATTAGGTATCAGAAACTATGCATGGTACCAGAATTTGCATTAGGTACCAGAAACTATATATGGTACCATAAATGTTTTAGGTACCAGAAATTATTTTAGGTACCATTAACTATGCATGGTACTGGAATTTATATTAGGTACCAGAAGCTATGCATGGTACCAGAATTTGTATTAGGTACCAAAAACTATACATGGTATCATAAAAACATTAGGTATAAAAAACTATGCATAGTACCAGAATTTGCATTAGGTACCAAAACCTATGTAAGGTACCAGAATTTATATTAGATGCCAGAAACTATACATGATACGAGAATATATATTAGATACCAGAAACTATGTATGGTACCAGAATTTGCATTAGGTATCAGAATTTGTATTAGGTACCATAAACTATGCGTGGTATCAAAATTTGCATTAGGTACCAGAAACTATACATGGTACCATAAATGCATTAGGTACCAGAAACTATTTTAGGTACAAAAAATGTATTATATGCCCTTACAGTTTCCTTCTAAGAATTAGAGGTTCAGATTAATTAGTTATCATAAACTGTATTAGGTACCAAATATATTGTACCATAACATATATTAGGTATCAGAAACTATACATAGTACCAGAATTAGCATTAGGTACCAGAAACTATGCATGGTACTAGAATTTGATTTAAGTACCAGAAACTATACATGATATCAGAATTTGCATTTGGTACTAGAAACTATATATGGTACCATAAATACATTAGGTACCAGAAACTATGTATGGTACCAGAATTTGTATTAGGTACTAGAAACTATGTATGGTATCAGAATTTGCATTAGGTACTAGAAACTATGCATGGTACGAGAATTTGCATTAGGTACCAGAAACTATACATGGTCCCATAAATGCATTAGATACCAGAAACTACTTTAGGTACCAAAAATGTATTATATGCCCTTACAGTTTACTTCTAAGAATTAGAGTTTCAGATTAATTTGTTAGCATAAACTATATTAGATACCAAATATATGATACCATAACATACATTAGGTATCAGAAACTATACATGGTACCAGAAAATATATTAGGTACCAGAAGCTACATATGGTACTATAAAATACATTATATCCAATAAATAATACACATAGTACTATGAAATACATTAGACCCTATAAATAATACACGTGGTGCCAGAAAATATACATGGTACTATAAAAATACGTTAGATCCCATAACTATACATGATACCATAAATATATTAGATATCAAAAATACATTAGGTATCAGAAACTACACATGGCATCATAACTACATTAGGTACCGGAAAATATACATGGCACCAGAATTTGCATTAGGTACCAGAAACTATGTATGGTACAAGAATTTGCATTAGGTACTAAAAACTATGCATGGTACCATAATTTGCATTAGGTACCAGAAACTATATATGATACCGTAAATGTATTAGGCCAGGTTTGTAGTTTCGGTTTCGGCTTCGGCTTCGGTCCGCCCATAGAGGATCAATTTCGGTTGGTTTTGGAGTTTCGGATCGGTTTCGGTTTCTTTTTTTAAATTTAAAATAATTATAAAATATAAAATAATTACATCGGTACCCACTTCATAGTGGTCTTGTTTTCAAAAGAACGTGGCTTTTGCTTTACCCCAAATTTTTGTTAAAAAAATTGAAAAATCGTGATTCTGAATTTTGACTAAGTATGGAGGAAAAAAATGCTCTTGTGAAAGAATTTTTTTATATATTCAAAATATTTTACTGGACTTTGGGTTTTTAAGTTGATCTTATACTTTTAGATTTCTGAGATTTTTTCCGGTTCAAAATACTGAGGTATTTTTTTCACTGAATTTTTTTTTAGCCAAAAGCTGTAAAGTCTGATTTTGTATAGGAACTGGAAAATTACATTTCGATTCTTTTGGATTTTGATGTTTTTGATATTTTTATTAAATCCAAATGGAGGGTATTTGCTTATTTACATAAAATAACTTAAAGTAAATGGAGGCCATTTACTTAAATGTTTTTTATGTAAATATGTCTGTCAAGCTGTCATGCTGAAATACACCTTATCCTGAACCAAATCCTACTTTTATTGAGTACTGAGTGCCATTGTTGTTAAGGTGCGGGCTAGGCGCGCCTAGGCGCACGAAGACACCTAGGCCCCAGTACGCCTAAGCGAACTGCACTTAAGCGGCAGCCTCGGAGCACGCCTAGTTTAGGCATTGATTTTTATTTTTTTTAAAAGTAAAATTCAACCCGCCTCCATCTTCTTTGTTCATTTTGTTGTTGTATACTTGTTCATCTTGTTGTTTACTTGTTTATACTATGTATGTGTCATTGTGTTGCATGCATTTGACTAGAATATGCTCAATTTCATGTTAGTAAGGTGTTATATTGCTGTCTATTACATATATACCTGCAAGTATAGACTATACATATATACCCGTGCCTGGAGGATGCCTATGCACATAAGGTCATGCCTATGCACATAAGGCCACGCCTAGGCGCGCCTAGGCTCCCTCCGGGTGCCTAGCCTCGCCTTGATGCCTTGACAACCATGCTGAGTGCTGAGTTCCGAAATACCTAATGCATTTATGGTACCATGTATAGTTTCTGGTACCTAATGCAAATTCTGGTACCATGCATAGTTTCTGGTACCTAATACCAACGTTTGGAGTTTCTGCCGAAACCGATCCGTTTCGGCCATTTCGGATCGGTTTCGGTCGGAACCAATGTTTTAAAAAACGGAAGGCGGAAGACGGGCGGTCAAGTGGTTTTAAGGCGGAAGGCGGAAGGCGGACGACTAGGCGGGCGCCCGGAGAAAAAGGCGGGCACCCACCTATATAAAATATATTATATATATTCTATATGTATGTATATATATAAATTCATAATTCTATATAAAAAAATAATATTAGAAAGTTTTACATATGCAAACATCAAAACTACCGATCTGAATATAAAAGTTTTATGAAAAGGGAGGAGGGGATTGGGTGGGTAGGGGTATTTCGGTATGGTTACCTCAATACCTATACCCGATTGTCCCTCTAACTTGAGTATACCAGATAATACAGTTGTACTCCAACTTTATTGTGATGTACCCAAATTCCAACCAATCATATATTGTTATCCAAATTCTATCCAAACTCATACCATACAAGAACCAATATACTAAAAAATCGTAAGAGCTTAAACATTTCATCACAATACATTGAAAAAAAAAATTCCTCAAGCAATTGCATATGGTGAAGAAACAGAAAATTCATTACAGAAAAAAAAAAATTTCCTCAAGCAATTGCATACAGTGAGACCGCCTAGGCGTCCGCCTTTTACCTGCCTAGGCGGCCGCCTAGGCGGGTCGGATCCCGCCTAGGCGCCCGCCTTTGTTCAACCCGCCTGCAGTGCCGCTTTTTGCTGAAGCGGAGCGGCCAACCCCCTAAAACGCCTAGGCGGCCGCCCGGACCGCTTTTTAGAACAGTGGTCGGAACCGGTCCCGAAACCCTCGGTCGTAATGCTAAATAGGACGTTGACCTTGCTGACTAGGACTATCTTCGTTGCTTTGCCATCTTATGCTTGCGTGACCCTTCAACTTCATCTTTGCGAAATGAACTTGCCTCTTGTCTATTCGTGGGATGTTGTCAAAGAAAAACTCCCTCATAGATGGATCATGAGTGCGAGCATATTGAATTGTTGGGGCTTGCTGATTTACATCCATTTGAGGAGGTTCGAAGATGCCCCTCTAGTGGACTGGTGCTTTACTTGTAAATTAACACCGTCAATATTTTTACCTTATTATTGATCTTGTTCTTGTGGATGTTGATCATGGTTGTTAAGAGTTTTGCGATCTGTCCGAATCGCTAGGGAATAATCTCATTTATTTGAGAGCCAGTTTGTGTAGGATCTTGTTAAGGATCTCATCTCTTTGCACTTTTGTATAGTGGTATGGAATTTGAAATTCTACTGGTTATAGTTGTCATCATGGTGCCAAATCTTATGCTCTGATATGAAATTGGTGGATGAGAAAAAGACTTAGGTAGTTTGGGATTGGGACATGACTCGAGGAATAAATCTTGAATTTTTAATGTCGATTAGATTTTGATATAAAATTGCATTGAGGAAGTGGGCTCCTGAAAAGTACTCTAGAAATGGTTTATTGAGAGGAATAAGCTTCAGAAAGGATTTTTTAAGATATATAGGATTTGTGGAAAACTTTAAAGGATCAGTTTTCTGGAATTAATTCTGTAGCAGAAAATCTGATCTCTAGGAAAGACATATGCGACTTCTAATTTATCTAATTTTTGGGTGGAGATAGTGGTAACCTAGGCTAAGATCTAGGAGAAATGAATAATCTCAGATATTAAAACAGTAATAACAAAAATTGTAAAGAAAACAACACTTCTTAGGGGTAGGAAGCGAGGGGTCAACTACTAGAAGCTTTGTACTACAACCGAGAACTAAGGATTCACACCTTGCATTAAGGCATTTGCATCGAGGAACTAAGAGGCGTTGATCTCACCAAGGAAGTTGACGTGAAAAATTGCAGGAAATAATACTTCCCCCCCAACCCATATCAATCCCACTTGGATTGGGAAATCAAGTGAAAACAACTTCTGTAAGGGTCGACCCTCCTAATGTTTGAGTCTAGGAGGATTGATTCCAATTTCACTTTTTACATGGGACTGAAGGTTCAATTGAAATTGAATTTGGAGTCTTTAAACAATTCTACAAGGATTTGGAGTCCAAATTCAGGAAAGACTCCCCTTGGACTTCTTTTGATGGCCGACCCTTACTTCATCAGGTGATCTCCAAGGATACAACAAGTCGCATGCTACTCCTTTTTTCTTCTTTTTGTTATGCCCTAGTATGTGATGAAACAGTTTTAGTCCAACTGCATGTTTGCATAAAACATGCCTATACTCCAACCGTTGCTTTGAACGTTTATTAGTGATTGATGATCAATAAAAATGTTTATAATCATTGACGTTAGTTGTCATTCAAAACTATAGTCTAGCTTCATACTATACTTGTTTGTTAATGTTTATTTCTTCTGAAAGATTTCTCGTTTGAATTTTATTTCCTTTAATGGCAACTCACGAGTTTATCCTATGATTTTTCCAGGTTACAAATGCAATGAAATCCCAGCCAAGACTCCTCGATAACATTAACTTGGTCGTATCCCATTTTTTAAGCATAGTTCACACCATGCATCAACGTTGCAGCTCATCATTAGAGGTACCCTTCATCCTGGGAGATATTTGATTTGTTAGACGGCTAATCTTTTAATATCTAATATTGTATGGTTATTGGATATTTGTTTATTTGTTTCACATATTCACATGCTCCTTAATCTTTGATGTATAAAGTTAGAGTGTTACCTGTGCCCATCTTTTTGTACCCTTGCATACTTGAACCTTGTGGATTGGTTCTTCCCTTGGTCAAATGTCAATAGTTTCTGAACGTTGGTCAATAGTTTCTGAACCTTGTGGATTGGTTCTTCCCTTGTGGAATGGAAGATGTCAGATGTCAATAGTTTCTGAACGTTGGTCAAACATGTACAATTACTTTGTTACACTAACATCATTTCAGTTACATACAAAAAAGGAAAGTCATGTCCTGCAACTTGAACTGCACAAAAATGAACATAAGAATGTGATTTAATTGTAGGAACTATGACTACATGCAACTTCTGTTACACTGATTCTAGCCACAAAGATCCAAATAGCCCCTAAGAGTAGTTATCAAGTTTTATTATTACCATTTATAAATATTGTCATGTTCGTTACCTTTAGATGAAGTTCAAATAATTTGCCCTAATCCACGTGTTTCAGACGATACCAAACTTGAAAAATCAATGCTTGCTATACAACAATGAAGTAAGAGGCAAAAAAATAACTCGTGTATTGTAATATCTAAAATTAGACTATCAATTTTGTAGTTCTCACTCCCCTAAGTTGTTGTGATAGGTATGAAGTCTTATTTCACTTGCGCATATGCACATGTTATCTCGTGATGGCTGCTTATAGGTGTGAGTCGTACTCCATGTTGTCATGTGTGGTCGCATATGCACTTATGCGAGCACAAATGTGGAATGGCTGCATAAAATTGTATATGTAGAGCCCGCTCATGCGAAGAAGCACATATGCGGTCGAAAAGTTCTATGCAGCCGTATATGTGTCTTTGTGGTCGCACAAAACCAATGACCAAATTTTTGACAATTGGACTTGTGCGCCCGCTCATTGACAACTTTAACGATCCAAAATTTAACCATTGTAGTTGTGCGTCCGCACAATCGCTTATGCTACCGCATAATTCCAATGACTCTTTTGCCTTTGCCCCATAAGACTATAAATAGGTCTACAATTCAATAATTCTTTACCCCAAATTCCTCCCACTTCTCCTCTAACTACTTCCAAATCTCCCGCCTCTCATTTCATTGATTGCTATCATGGGTGATGGATCCTCTGGAAGCGACAATGATCTATTGAAACTGTTCAAGACAAAAGATCACGGGTGGAAATATGGTCACTACAAAAGTCCTATGCAAAAAAATATTGTGGTATGCAAGCTTTGCAACTACAAAGTCAAGTGATGCAGACATCAGGTCACGTGTCAGCTGTGTTTACAGTCCTCGTCGGAGGAGGATAACTCACCCGTTGCCCCTTTGGTTGGAAGACTGACAAGCTTACATGGTCCACTTGCACTAGATCCTAGGAGTTTGGGCCCATTGCTTTTTGCTATTTTATTTTCTATTTTCGGAGCTATTTATTAGTTAAATTTTTGTACCTTTATTTTTTGTTGTTTGGCTTGTTTTTAGTCCCATATTGGATGTAGGGATGCTTGGCATCTAATCAGAGGGTTATTTAAACACTCTTGGACTCTATTGGTCAATGAATAATAATTATTGCAGTGTTTGCTCTACATGAGTGTCTTCTCCTTGTTGGTTACTGACTCCAACAAACCCTAGGTGCAGACTCCTAGCGGTCTTTCTCCCCTCTTTTCTCTTATTTTTTCTCTCTTAAATATTTGCTGCAAGTAAGCAATGTTATATGGTTCAGAATGTTGGCACTTAAAGAGAGCTCAAGCTCATAAGATGGGCATGGCCAAGATGAGGATGCTGAGGTGGATGTGCGGAAAAACTAGGAGGGATAGAGTGAGGAAAGAGTGTCTTAGAGATAGTATTGGAGTGGCACCAATTGTGGACAAGATAATGAAGAATAGATTAAGATGGTTTGGCCATGTACAACGTAGAGTAGAGGCAGCTCGGATAAGGAGAGGGTCCTAGATTAGTGTGGAAGATCCAAGGAGGAGTGGAAGACCTAGAATAACATTGAAGAAAGTTGTTAAAAAAGACATGGAAAAACTTTCATTGACAACAAATATAGTCCTAAATAGAAATGAATGGTGAAGAAGGATTCATAAAGCAGACCCCAAGTAGATGGGGCATGGCTTGATGGTTATGGTTATGGTATGCCAGAATTCTTAGAGATCTTTATTTGGAGACTTTACTTAAACAAATCATGAAGAATCAAAGGATGAACTTTTGTGAATGAAACCATGTTTCTTTCTTTTTGCCTAAGGAACTTTATAAAACTACTAAATTATTTTGACATCACATAAGAAATTCCTATTTAATATCTTGGTTTTTGTTTGAGAGTTTAGCTCGAGTAATATATAGCATAAGAAACAATGTAATTCTACTTGTATGTACTAATTTGATGATGCATCTTCTGTAACTTCTAGATCAAGTTAATCATTCGGGCCAAGAGCAAGGATTTATATGGTGACATGTTTTTGGCTTAATTGCACGACAAATGATGCAGGACAAATCTAATAGAGGCCGACTAAGATGCTATGAGATGCAAGCATGATACAATCAGAGAAACCCTAATATCTATATGCGATGATGCAATCAGGAAATATCCCTAAAACCAATGTAACTATATGCTTTGCAATGATATGATTTGCTTAAATTAAATTTTAATAATCAAACAATGAAGATTACAAATCCTACTTAATATATTCAAATCGGAAATATACCAAGATTAGAAAGACCCCTTTCGAAGATCCTCAGATGGATTGATTGGATAGGCGCTTGTCGCATAGGTCCACCAAGCTCCTCGTCGCACTTTGTGCCGTGCCAGGGATGTCGCAACAAGAATTTGCCACCGAATAGCTTGTAAGACAACTCTGAAGCCTCCTCGTATAGTGCATATTTTAATAGCAGCAAGCGGTGTTATGAGGGTTTGATTTAGGTACGATGATCGGATTGGGATGAAATTTAGAGGGATGATAGGTCTAGGGATGAGGGATCTATGGTCTGAATTTTGTACGATTTGGATAAGGGAAATAAGGGTTTTTAGGGGTTTCCCCAAATTTGAACTGGGTGTCCGGATTTGAAGATTGGCTTCAATTGGGATTCAATTCGATCGTAGGAATTGAAGCTTTTGAAATTGCAAAATGGAGGGATGGTGGGGGGAGCTATTGGATCAAACTTCGTGGAATTCGGAGATGATTTGAGGGGTTTGCGAGAGATACTAAACTAAAATGTAATGGATTCTAGGTTTTTGCTAGCGGAAGTTGATGAATGGCAAGGAATTTACTATGGATTAGGTTGTTGATGATGAATTGTAGCAGAAGAGCCGAAGGATTGTCAAAGAAGATAAGGAGGTCTTGCACTCCATCGAACTTGCTCTGGGTCTATGGAAGCTTCACGATCTTCAAACACCTATGAAGAAGTGTAAAATTTCGGCAAGAACCTTTCTTTATTATTCAATAGCATAAGATATCCAAACCCTAATACATATGACCTATTATATAGGGGGGGGGAGAGAGAGAGAGAGAGAGAGAGAGAGAGAGAGAGAGAAACAAATCCCGTACTACATAAAACCGTACAAAATATTCACATCCGGTTAGGAGTCCCTTTGGGGTGCCCACATAAAAAGCTGACTTAAGTCTGGTTATTGTGGGGTGCCCTTGTTAGTCCTTACACTTTAAGAAGACGCAAATGAACTAAAGCCCAATAACTAAATGCACACTAGCCCATTACATGAAATAAATCCAAAACCAATCAAAAGACCCATCAAATTGTATCTAAATCTAGATCCGTATTAAGCGAACTGAAGCTTTGATCATTCTCTGCGACGCTTCCGCTAGTGAGTCTTCATCTGATCCCCATCAACAGATAATGAATTTTGAATTCTTTAAAGTCATATGTACTAAATATATTCATCATATGATTATTTATATATTGGTTTTAGATTTTGAATATTATAAATTTTCATCACTTGTTTAGAATACTCAAGTAAAAATTTTGAAACCTATATTTCAAAGCAATTATTCTTCATTTAAGTGCCCTAGAGCCATACCTTAGGCTCTTCTTTATTTATTGTGGTTATATATTTCTATGATCCAAAATTTTCATTTGTTTAGTATATACCCGAATGAAAGTCATCGAGCTTTGTTTTTCAAAAGCTATTATCCTTCTCCATCTTGGGACATAGGAGTTGATGCAGGACAATCTATAGAGGATGACTAGGATGCTATGAAATGCAAGCAAGCTGTGATCAAACAATCTTAAACTTATATGCAAAGATACAACACAATTATTCCTAAAGCCACTGCAACTGATATGATGATTTGGAAGATAATGGATTACTGAAATTTAACTATAATAAATAACGAAATAAAATTTATAAAACCTACGACGAATATTCAACACAACGTTCCAAAAATTCAATAGGAAGGTAGATCAAGATTAAAGAACTTCCTTCGAAGAACCTCGGATGGATTGATTGGTTGGATGCTCGTCGCAAATGTCCACCAAGAACCTTGTCGCACTTCGTGCCGTGCCCGGGGAAGTTGCAACACGAATTTGCCGTTGAATCACTCGTGGGTCAACTCTGAAGCCTCTTGCGCAGTGCAGATTTCAATTGCAGCACTGGTAATTGGAAGGTTTGATCTAGTTGCGGGTATCGGATGACGATGCAATTTGGAGGGATTATATGTCTATGGGTGATGAAGCTATGGTTCAAATTTAGTTAAACTCGGATGAGGCAATCTAGGGTTTCTAGGGTTTTTCCCAAATATGGACTGTGCCCCCAGATTTGAAGTTTATGGTTCAATTTGGGCATAGGAATTGGAGCTTTTCGTATTGCAAGATGGTGGGGAGGTAGGGGAAGATATAGGATCGAATTTCGTGGAAATCGGAGATGGTTTGAGGGGTTGGCGATGGTCTTTAGGTTTCAGCTGAAAGATTTCTACTTTTTGGGCGAAGGTTGGCAATGGTTTGAGGGAGATGTTGGTTGTGGATGATGGGTAATGGATTAGTGAGGTTAGGGTTGGTGGATTCGAAGTGGAAGAGGCAAAAGATTGTCGAAGATGACGATACGAAGGTCTCACACCTCATCGGACTCGCTCCAGGTCTATGAATTCTTCACAATCTCCTAGCAACGAAGAACAATTTCAGCAAATTGACTTTTTTTTTTTGGACATCATAGAATAAAAACCTAACTATTACATGATCCCAATATATAGAAGAGGCGGAGAGAGAAAAGAAAGAGAAAGAAGTCACTGACGGACGAATCGAGCGGATGCTTCATTCGTTCGTCAGTAATTCTGCACGGAATAGGAACCGTCCCTCTCTTGGGTTGCCCTCATAAATACCCACTTAAGCTGGGTTATTATGGGGTGTCCTTATAAGTCCTATTACTTTTAAAAAAACAAACAAAAAACTAAAGCCCACTTAAGTAAAGTCCAGTAATCCATTACATGAAATAAGCCCAAAACTAATGAAATATCCATCGAACGGTGTTGGAATCCGGATCTGTCTGAAGCAGATTGAAGCTCTTATCATCCTCTGTGATGCCTCCGCTGGGAAGTCTTCATCTGATCCCTATCAGGAGTATTTGATAAGCCATTATTGCCGCACAATTTTTTTTAAGCTTAGATACAAATTTACCCATAGTGATGAATTATTAGAACTAAATACACCTGTTTTCCTGATAAACTAATCTGTGAAATACTCATCTCCTAGAAACATGCCAATGTTTGCCTGTTAGAAGTATTATCTGAATATAGTAAAACTATACTTTTTCATACAATCTGTAGGTACTGATTTCCTCTGGAGGCCATGAAGATCACGGACAAGTTCAACTGTTTAAAGACTTTTTAGAGGCAAGATCATGAATTGTCTAGAGTTTATCCAGGTTTCGGAATTAATGCACTTGTTTTTGGTTTCTATTTTACGTGTAAGAATTCTACTTTCCCTCAGGTAATGGACTTCATAAATGATGCAGTTGTGACATTAGATGCTTTTGCCGATGCACACAAACCTGTAGCTTTGTACTTTTCTATTACATTTGAAATGAGGTTAGTTTTCTTGTTGAAGAATTGGATAATGATTTCGTGTGTTTTCATGTATGTTCTTAGTTTCCATACGTTAAAGCTTTGTACTTCTCCACCAATCCTTGCGTATTACAGTAATTTCAAATTCTATATGAAGTGCAGTTATGGAAGTGAGGAATTACTCGGTACTCTGGCTAGATTGCATGCTTTGCTGCTACCATCTTTACATAAAGGTCTTGCTCTTGTTTCTAACACTAGAGTAGATGGGGCACAGTCTGGTGGCATGCTTCCAGATATTATTATAAGTTTAAAAAGGTTGTCAATGAGAATAGCCACATTTGGTTGGAAATTGTTGGACTTCTGCTATTTAAATGATGAACTCGTAGAAGATAGCCTCCTTCAAAGTGCTACAAAAATGTTTCCAGCCAAGGTCGAGGATCCTGTCATAAGGGGAGACATTTTAGTTCAAACCTTGAAGGAGATCAACATGGAAGTTCCTCATCCTCTTCAAGAAAACCATTGGAACGGAACATTTATACAGAATATTGAAAAGAACTACAAGATATTGAGCCGAATCAGCGATCTTCGCAGTAAAGGTAAATACATCACTCTCTCTTCCTAAATGAATATCTCTAGAAGTTTTCTGCTATAGTTTTGAGAGCATTTTTGACTGGCTTGGATTTAGAATATTTGTATTTCTAGAAATCTTTTTATGTCAAGGTTTGAGAATTCGGGTTCAGACTGGTCATAAAAACGAATGGTGCAGGTTTGGTTTCGGTCGGTTCGGCTGTTTCGGCCAAAAGTATAACCATAACCATCAAGCAATGTCCCATCTCTCGCCAGTCATTTATCTTTAGGGCTATATTTGTTGTTAATGAAGGTTTTTCCATGTTTTTCTTACAACTTCCATCAATATTATTCTTGGTATTCTCGGCCAAAAGTATATAAAAATGTTTTTTTTTTTATAATTTTTTTTGTCTAAAAGTATAGAAACACCAAAAAAAGAAATCAGAAATTAGGATATGGTTCGCTTGATTTGGGATCAAATTGGTTGTTTCAAATCCAAGCCTTTTGGTATATGGATCATGGAATAACTGGTAGCTACACACACACACACACCAATCAAACTAGTAGAATGATTCATATAATACGAGCTCGGGGGTTGGATTGGCTAAAATCCAAACAGGTTCGAGTTCGAACACCACATTTATGTCCTTCCACTTGAAGGGAATAGGGAAGTGCAGGGTAATTTGTAGACTTATGCTTCTTGATTCTTAAGATGGTTGTTTGGGTCATTTGCTTAGGTAAAGAATTAGTAAATTTGTAGTGACTTGTAAATTGTTTCTGAATCTCTATCACAATGTTTAAGCAGTATCTTGAAAGTTTCCTGTTTCAAATTTTACAGGATGGATCTTCATTGATGAAGATCAGTTTCAATATTTATCTCATATTGCAACACCACACTATTCCACACCCTGGCGAAAAGAGCTCGGGGTGCCGATCTCTTCACTTAATGCAAAAGTGCATATAGATGAAGATGCTGCCATCCTGGAGTCCAAAATTAGTCAAATAAAGGACCTTTTCCCCGACTACGGGAAAGGTTTCCTTTCGGCTTGTCTTGAAGTCTACAACCAGAATCCTGAAGAGGTAATTCAAAGGATATTAGACGGAAATCTTCATGAAGATCTGTCGTCGCTCGATACGGCACTGGAGCACATCCCACCACCCAAGTCAACATCCCGTAGCAAGAGTGATAAAGGAAAAGGGGTATTATTGGATTCTGCTTCTTGTACCAGTGCATCACCTATCAAAGTAGATCCAAAAATAGTGGATAGGGATTCAGAAGCCCTTTCATCTACCACATCTTTGTTCGGGCGATACACAAGGAAGTCCAAGGACGATTCTCATGATTCTGAAGTTCTCGACTCAAGAACCGCTGAAGATGTCAGAAAGTCTGCTGTCTTTGCAGCCGAATACGATTACGAAGACGAGTACGATGATTCGTTCGATGATCTGGGTCTAAGTGTTGTGGAATCAGGATTCGAGGAAGCAGAGAGCTTGAGTGAGAGGATCAGTTCATTACGAGGGAAATCCCTAGGGTCCGAGACTCAGGGTACTTCCCGAGATTCTAGTTCGAGATGGGGTTCGCAGAAGAAGCCACAATTCTACGTCAAGGACGGGAAGAACTACAGCTACAAAGTTTCTGGTTCGGTTGCCGTGTCTAATGCTCGAGACGCTGCTTTAATCAATCAAGCCCAGAAAGAGATGATACATGGCCTTGGCCGCGGTGGTAACTTACCTGCCGGTGCTGTTAAGATGTTGGTGGATGCTGAGGAGGAGGGTAGCCAGGTCTCCGAGGATGGGGTCAATTCAGGAAGAGGGAGCACGAATTCTCGAGGGAGGGGAGGAAGAAGGGGCGGCGGAAATCATTACAGAAAGGACAGAGCGATGAAGAAACACTTCTCTGGATTGGGTGGCAATTAGATATGATTCCTAATTTTTGTTGAAATAAGATTAAATCAGTTTTATATCTGTGATATATAGTGTCTCCCCTAGAATCGGAGATCCGAGGAGTACAAGATCATTCAAGGTTTTTTTTTTTTGAGCCTTCATAGCATCAATGGTGAATTGCATTTCTGGCAATAACCTATGTGGAAGTCGGAGCTTGCACTATCAACATCGAAAGAGATTTCAGCACGACAGTCGAGAGTTTGGCATGTAATGATGCTTGTTTGGCTGGCTGGTTGGCTATTTTTCTGGATTGAAAGCAGTATGTGGATATGCAAGAAGATTTTTTTTTACTTTGGAGGACAGATTTTGGTTTCTTTGGCCCTGTTTGTATTCAGGAAAAGTAAGGTGAAGTAAAATAGTCTGGAAGTTTACTCTAATCTCAGCTTGACTTTGTTAGTGGTAAGGTAAAGTAAACCTGTAAAGTTTATTTACACTTCTCTTCACCCTCCCTTATAGCCTTGTTGTTTCTGAAATCTGAAATAAACTGAAAAGTTTTTGGGATAATTGATTACTTATTCCTGACCAACATTTGATTTAATACGTACAGGACATCCAAATTTGGTGGGTTACCTCAGGTCCTTTCATTTAGTAGCACTTCAGCAATGTACAATAGTGATTTCTACAGTGATTTTACTAGATCAAAAATCTTTTGCTACAGTGATTTTCATGTAGCATTAAAAAAAAAAGGTTTTACAAAAAGTGCTACAATAATCTCACTATAGCAAAGAGAAACAATTCGGGACCAAAGAGGAACAATTGATTTTCACTGTAGCAATTGTTAGTCTTTAGTACCAAATTGTTGCTCTTTGTTACAGTGTACCAAAGAGAAACAATTCGGTATTAAAGAGGAACAAGTGTTATAGTGATATAACTGTAGCAAAACAAAAAGTGATTTAAAGAAAAAATTCTACAGTGATTTCACTGTAGCAAAGAGCAATGGTTCGTCGCTAAAGAGGAACAATTCGTAATGTATTGTAGTTGTTCATTTGCTACATTGAAAGTAACGTGGGTTTTTCATCAGGGGTATTTTGTTATTTAAAGGAGATAAAAATTAATGGAGGGACCTGTTGCAAGTGCATATGTTTCGAGAGGGACCTGATGTGTACAGGAGATATTTGGACGTTCTTTGTGTTAATCAAATCCTATGTTAGGGACCTACCACCAACTCCCCCAAAGTTTATTTGTAAACTTTTGAAAATTCACTCCAGCCAACTCGTGCTCTATACTGATCTCATCCAAATAAACTTTTTTTCTACTTCTTTGGCTTTTTATAATAAATCTTTTGTGGGTTATAAAAAAATATTTCTTCAACATAGTTAAATAATTAATCCTTTAAATTTATTTATCAAATTAACCCTCTGAATGCCATGAGTCGGAGTGGTGGGAGCATTATTCTCGGGGGCCATGGGATGAATCCTAGGGGGATGCCTGAGATCCACCATAGAGCCATCGGATGGTCCCTATAAATTTTGGTATGGTATGGAAGTCGGTACCATAGAATTTTCCCTTTATTTATTATTTTGTGATCAATGAAGGCATATCGGATGTTAACTTTCGTCATCCCTTGAAGTTCGCATCGGCTTGTGACTTTCAGCTTGTTTGGTACCGCTTAGTTGGAACTTATTCAGTTAACACTGTGCCTCCTGTCCGTTTGGTCCCGTGTAGTCGTCTTAGTCAACACTGTGCCTCCTGTCCGTTTGGTTCCGTGCAGTCGTCCGAAACTGACACATATGTAGGACGCTCGCCCGGCGGCCAAGTTCAAAAAGACAAAAGAGACGAAAGGAGAACAGAACTTTGTATTTGGTCAGTTCAATTCAAAGCTCATGTGTGAAGCATATGACTCACATTCTCCAGATCCATACAAATGAAGTAATACTGGTGACCTGAGCTAACCATCTCTCCTACTCTCGATCTGGCTGATTTCTTATAGAAAAGTGACAAAAACGGTGTAGTTGAAACTGTATTAGTTGCGGCCCCACTACACTTGCGTTCGAACTACAACGAACCAAATAGACAAATCTCAAGTGGTTCATTCAAATCAGGACTGATCCACAAACAGGGGAGCAGGGGATCTCTGCTATTAATACTAAATAGGAACATGCTTACAGGAATTACAAAGCTTCCATGTAGAACCGAGGATGATGAGAAGACCAAGAGCCCGTTCCACAAGAACCGAGGCTGAGAGCCTCCACCGGATATGTCATTCTTGTTTAATCATCTCTGATCCTTCTTCGATCAAGCAATTTTAATTCCCAAACTAATCTCCCTCCCTCGATGTTGCAAGCAAGGCGACACACATGATTTTTGTCTCTCAAAAACCCCAACACGTTGTAATCGTTCACTCAATGGCGGCTCGACAAACACTTAAGTACCCAAGGGAAACCCTAATCCCTCATACCACTAAAACGGGCCCATACACATGCTCGCTCGATCGATCGAGATCCTGTCAGCGTCTGCTCACAACAAGTTTGCGAAAGTTGATCGATCGAGATCAGGGATTTGTCTGCCCTCATACCGAGCCGCACATCAACAATTCTCCCCAAATCATGTAATCTCTCCTACCAAATTCTCTCTCAATAATATCCTCTCTCTAAATCATATACACTCTTAATAATATGCTCTCTTAAAAACATTTATTCTTAAAAATTGTATTTCGAAACCGAAGGAAGTCACAAAAAATCTGTTCCGGTTCAACCCAGGTGCACTGCACAACTAGATCCACAATCTTAAAAAGAATACGATGATTAAAATGGAGAGTTCTCCGTTTCTCTTTCCTTGCACCAAAGATTTTCGAATCTCTAGGAATCAAAACACCATGTTTGGCTCATCCATGATTTGTCTGGTGCGAGAGTGCCACCTCTGCACCGAGGAAAAACGTAGGGGGACTTAGTGATACGGCCCCGTGACAGCAATTCGTTAAGTATAGGTCCCGACAAAAAGATTCTTCTGTTATAGATCCAAATAAAAAAGATGAAATTGTATGAAGTCCAGTGGCTGGCAAAGAGACACATATGCCCATGGACAGTTGTCATATTTATTAAATTTCCATTAGGTTAACCAAAGATGCAGCTCCTTCATAATTTCGACACCAATAACGGAATCACTATAGCTGCTACAGTGATTTCATCGTAGCTGCTACTGTGGTATACGTTGTGGCTGTGGCTACTATAGTGAAATCATTGTAGCACTGAGTATTATTTCAAATCATTGTAGCTGCTATAGTGAAATAAATGTAGCAGCTATGTATTATAATTTTCATGTAACGACCACATTGATTTAAAATGATACTCAAATATATGAAACTCAAATTTATGAGTACCATTTTGTATATTTGAGTACCATGTTAAATCACTAGAGCTGCTACAGTGATTTCACTGTAGCAGCTACAATGATTCACCGCAGTTGCTACAATTATTTCAAATGGTACTCAGTGCTACAGTGATTCACTGTAGCAATGATGGTAAGGGTCGTAGGTGGGGTGAAGGGGGTTTCGACTAGTGGGAGGAGGGGGTTCCAACGAGTGACGAGGGAGAGGAAAAGGAAGAGATAATGTGTGAGGGACGGAGGTGGGGCGGAAAGTGTTCCGACGAGTCGGAGGAGGGGCTGGAGGGGGTTCCGACGAGTGGCGAGGGAGAAGAAAAGGAAGAAGCAAGGGGTGAGGGCAGAGGAGGTTCCAACGAGTGGAAGGTGCTGGAGTAGGTTTCGACGAGTGAAAATGGAGAGGAAAAGAAAAAGGTGAGGTGTGAGGGGCTAAGGTGGGGCCGGATGGGCACAAGGGCACAATTGCACGTCATTTTAAAAAATCACGTCATCATAACTCGTTTCAAATGGGCCGTTGTAGTGTTGAATATATGTGAAAGGATCAACTTTTCACTTGCCTTGATTTGGTGGACTTACTGTAAACAAACAAATGAAACTATCCTCTTAATCAAACCAATATGTTGTCAGGGTCCTGACACCCATTTCCCCGAAGATATATCCGGTGGGAAAAGGGATCCCCAGGTGAGAGGAGGTATTCTAAATCTTCAGATGGGAAGAAAGCATAATTTATTGCCTCACAATATTAATAGTCTCTCCCCTCTTTCCTTACTCCCAAACATGAGAAAAGAACACCAGGGTGGCAACTGAAGCTTTGGTGAGGAGGTTGTGCGTCATCTACTCCTCCCCTCGATTTACTCGGGAGTGAAGTGGGAATTACCGACCGAGTGGGACGGGCTTCACTCCCGGAGGGATTAATCCGAGCTTGAAGTGGGCCATTGCCTGAGGTTTCAGGCAATAGAAAGACACCCATATTATCCTTAAAATGTCTCATTAGAAATTCAGAGAGGAGGTTGGAACATTCACGGCTCTCTCATTGGTCTATTTCAAGGGTTTTTTTTGGTTATTTCACCATGATTAATAGCATCAAATGACATACATGCCCTTGAAATGGACCAATGAGAGACCCGTGATTGTTCCAACCTCTTTAAGGAGGTTGGAACAAAATCGTTCTCGAATTATAGTCTTGCCAAACTGAAGGACCCCCCATGTTAAATTACCTTGACAAGATGATGACCTGATCAAACCCGTGTGCCAATATTCATTAAGATTCAAACCTTGATCATTCTTGTGGCTCTCAAATTCCCATACCTCCCTTACAAGCATAAGTATGTATGCTAATTTTCCTCATCACCCTCGGCCTTTGATCATCTCCCACCCCTCCCCTTCTTCCTTCTCCAACTCCGAGCCCTGCTAGTTTAAGCAAATGGCATCGAAGAGTGTCGAGAGCTACCGGGAGGGCGCGGACGTCTACCGCGGAGACACCCTCTGCAAGAACAAGTCCGTCGAGCAGCTCGGCCTCCCGAACGGCCTCCTCGGCCCCCTGGACGACATCGAGGAGTTCGGGTACAACCGTGCGTCCGGCTTCGTCTGGCTGACACAGAAGAAGACGCGGGACCGCGTCTTCAAGCTGACGATCGAGCGCACGGTGTCGTATGCCCCCAAGGTGACGGCCTTCGTGGAGCCTCGCAAGATGAAGAAGGTGACGGGGGTACTGATGACGACGAAGGAGGTCGATCTCGGGTGCTCTGTCGTCGAGATGTACATCGACGACCCCTCATCCGGGAATATCACCTTCAAGACCCAAACCGGGGTGGTGGACCGCTTCCCGGCTTCTGCCTTCCAGATCATGGAAGTGAGAAAAGGTCATCATGTGTTCAGCCCTCATACTAATCTACATGCCCTTGGTCACATGCCTGCTGATTTGGTCTCCTTTATCATTTACTGTATAATGTCTCTTACTGGATGAAACATTGTGTCTGAAACTTTAATTGCTGTATTAGATAATATTAGTCCTACCTTAGTTGTGATATTATAATGGTGTGCGTTCTCTCCATAATAAGGAAAGATAGTCTTACGTAATGAATCAATACAAGACGTTTTTCTTCCCAAAACCCTATTCTTTCTTCCTCTCTTTTTGTCACATGGTATCAGAGCCAGTCTAAGGTTTCGAAGACCCCCTCTGGTCTCGGTCTCCTCGACGTCGTGGGTGATCGAGGAGGCCAAAGATAATCTTTTTCTTTTTTTCAGTCACAATCTCTGCTCACACGATCCCTCAGCAGGCTGCATCGAGCCCCCTGCGCGAGACTCACCTTGCATGATCTCTTGTGCGCTCCCCTGCTCCCACCGGATGGCCTTCCCTTGTGCGATCTCTTGTGCGCTCCCCTGCTCCCGTCGAGCAGCCTCCCCTGTGCAAGCCAACAACATAGCCGTTCGCTGCGCAAGCTCCTCTCACGGACCACCATCGCTAGACGGCCTCCCCTGTGCGAGCTCGCAGCACAACCCTCACTGAATGACCTCACTGGCCGCTCTTGGACTACCGTCGGACGACCTCACTTTCCTCCCCTGTGCTATCTACGTCGGCTAGCCGCCAACGCTGTGTGAACCCGTAGCCGCCTCACCGTCTGCCCTCCCCTCGCGACCACCTTCATGCAAACCCACCTTCCGACCTCCGTACGAGGACAGTCGGACCCTGTGCGGACCCGCAGCCGGCCCTTCTTCGTGCAAGCCTGCCGCCTAAGCTGGCCCTCCTCTGTGTGAGCCCGTTGTCCGGCCTCCTGTGCCGCTCCGTTCTCCAGATCTGGACGCCGCCTGCACTGCAGATCCAGCCGCCCCGTTTTCTAAATCTGGCCTTGTCTGACGACGGCCTCCAACACCGGATCGTCGAATCTGCAGGCCACATCGCGATCTCCCCTCTCTCCTCTTGGACCTAACGCCATACGCGATCTCCCCTCTCACGATCACCTCGCACACGTTAAATCTTCTCTCATAACCACTCCTTCACTCTCTCTGACACTCCACAGCCATTCATTATCTCTTTCTCTTTCTCTAAACCCGATCGCACCCTAGGAACACCCTTGGGATCCCCTCTTTTCTCTCAGTCCAGTTGTTCCTACGTGAGACCTCCTATCATAAGCACGATCCCAACTCCGGTATCTCTCCTCCCTCCGGTCGGCCTCCTCTCCTGTGCCGGATTCGACACCCTAGCACCTCCTTCCTTATGCGCGCCCATCACCTGCACCCTACCCTATCGAGGTCACCTGCCTTGCGTCCGTCGACCCTTTTCACGCACCGATCGATCTGTACCTTCTCTGTGACCTGCCTCCTCCTGGTGCATTACTGCCGCTGGATTTGCCTTCTCCCTCGCTTCGACAGCCTCCTCCCTGCGGTCGCAGCCCACCGTCGAGCCGGATCTGCCTCCTCCTATGGTCGCCACCTCTTCCTCATCTGATTGTGCAACCACAATTGCAGCACCTCCTTCCTCTCGGTGATCCCTCGTGTGCAGCAGTGTTCCACTCGATTGCGCACGATCCTTCGCCGGCATCGACCCAGGCGGCGACGATCTGATGCTCGGTGCCCGGGTCCCTCTCTATTCGCTTATGATTTGGTCGTGGAGAACCTCTGCATTTGGCAAAGATGACAACACAACTGTTCGAAGAAGTGTGAAATCTGAAGTGAGTGTGATTCACTTGTTAGAGAGAGAGAGATTAACATCAAATGACCATTAAATGCCATTGAATGAAAATTTATCATCTATATGGTAGGTTTTAAATGGATTTAAAAGAGAGCCGCGTTTACACATGAAAGAAGAATTCTAGCGCTTTAAAAGACGTCCACATGTCACAACACAGGAGCGAGGCTTCATAGATCGATTTGACCGATCCATTCTCAACTGCATTAGTTTCATTACATCTTAGCCCTCCAATTTGTTGACCTAGCTCTCTCAGTTGGCCCATCAGTCCATACGCGCAATCTTGATCATCGGTGACCCAGATGACGGTCCACATCCTCCGACGCCACATTGGACTTGAGGACATCCCCTGGTCCTTGGAAATAAGTTGGTAAATTCTATCTAGCCGTCTCGACACGGTTACCCACCGGTAATTTTAATCAAAATACAATTATACATATGGAGGAATGATAAAATGTGACATGCGGTGCGTGCGATATCGCTCCGTAGTCGTTTGATATATTCGTCTGATCGATATATCACACTCATCCTCGATTGCTGTGGGCACACATCGTACACTGTATCCTAACATGCCTCTATACATTAGATTTCTATCCTAGTTGAATATTGTGGTTGCCTCCCCTTCTGCATCTTCAACCCCCCCCCCCCCACCCACCCACCCCCCCCCCCCCCCCCCCCCCCCCCCCCCCCCACACACACACACACACACACACACACACACCACCCCCAACCCCCCATCTATAAAGACTCCCCCTCCACACCCCTCTTCCCCTAACTATTCATCCTCAGAGTCACCACTCATCCCTATTCCTGTCTCAATTTGCCTCCAATAGTTTATTTCTAATTTTAATCCAAAAATGGCATCCAAGACCATTGAGCGCCACCAGGAGGGTGCGGAGATCCACCATGGCGCCACTGCTTGCAAGGCCAAGTTCATCGAGCTGCTCGAGGAGCTCGGTGATGTAGGACACCTATGAATCGAGTAATGATGCTATGAGAAATAAGCCCTTAGAAATAATAATTAACTCTCGGAATATAATTTGATAGGATTTTCACTTTGCTACTTGATTTCAGAGAATAATGACTGTCTTGATTATATTCGCGTTGCATGTAGGTAGGGTCAAGTGATTCGAGATCCCGAATCAGATGACGATCGTTTGGGAGTTGAGAAACTCTCATAGGCCTGGACAGTCACGACAGTCTAAAGCCAAATCTGGCGAACCCGTGGAGGGTTTGAAGCAATTTTATTCAGGCTCAAAATGTAATTTCAAGGGAAGATTCATGTAATATATAGGCTCTTATCCAAACCAGCAATGTGATATTGCGAATTAAATAGGGATGCTAGATTTAAGTTTCACCAAAGAACAGGCTTATGTGGATTCAAGGGGCTAAGAGAGGATCGATCAAACCCGGATGTATGGAGGCACGCAAATGGTGTTGGCGATGTCAATCTTCCCTTCTTCGGATCCACGAGCGAACACCAAGTGGGGACGGTCACAAAAGGTGCAACGAACGGCGGTGATGTACGCGCGTCGGAACCAAACGATGCCGCAGCCTGAGCTGGGCAGTGGGCTGGAGCAGCAGGCCTGACGGTAGCTGGATTTGTGGCTCTGGTTGCAACTGGGCCTGCGAGCCTGGCAGCAGTCGGGTCTGAGGGCCTGGCAGCCATCGGGCCTGGCAATAGTCGGGTCTGCGGGTTTGGCAGTGGCTGGGTCTGTGGATCTGCCCAAAACTGCGAGGAGATGGCCTCTAAGGCTGCTGCGAGTAGCACCACGATGGGGACGGGGGATGGTCTCCTCTTTGTCGCGAACCACAGGGTGGGGAGGATAGAGAGATGGTGTTGAGGGAGAAGAGGGATGGGGAAATGGAGGGCAAAGGTGAGATGAGGGGTAGGGGAAGGAGAATAGGACTAGTAATGGGGATTCCGATCCGAGGATCCGAGGTCCCTCACCTTTCACGAACGCTCCTTGGAGCCATGAGAGCCATAGCCGTCATTGCATAATTTTTTTTTATTCATCAAAAGCTGCCCTCTAATGAGGGATCAAGCCATATAAATAGCATCCATCAATACCCTAACCTTAATGGAGAAATAAAAGTCCTAAATGCCCTCACATATGGGCGTACATGCCAAATAGAAAATGGGCCCAATATTGAGCACGAAAATGACATAATAAATAGCAAAACGAGGCCCGAATGATGCGGGCTAAGTGGCCCAGCTCTCTTCAAGCCAAAGGCCCCTAGCGTGAGCTGTCCTTCTCCTCCTGCGGGTGTAGACATGTGTCGGAGTGGGTCGAGTCGAACTGGTGTCCCCACCAACTCTCTTGGGGCGTGAAGAACTCGACTCTGTCGAGTAAGAATCATGGGAGCTCCTGTAGTGCTCTAGCAAATTTGGGTCACGTCTCTGTAACTCCTCATTGGTGATCCATGTGGCATCGGAGTCCGGGCGTCCTGTCCATTTGACCAAATACCTTTGAATGCCTCCACCGCTGGTTGAGATTACCTGCTCATCCGAGATTTGATCAATCCTTTCATGGTGAGGCTGCAAGACAGGTGGTGGTAAAGCAATGGACATAGGGTCGGGTAGAGGTTCTGGGTCATGGGTAGGCTCAAGGAAAGGCTCATCAGGAAACACTACTGGATCTCTATAGGCCACCAGGTCTTCAAAGTTAAATGTTGAACTGATTCCATAATCCGTTGGAAGGTCCACAACATACGCATTCGGTCCTACCCTTTTTAGAATCTGGAATGGCCCGGCACTATCAGCATGCAACTTCTTTAAGATTCTCGGTGGAAACCTCTCAGGGCGAACCCTAATCACGACATAATCACCTTCAAGGAATTCTTTGTAGCGACGGTGTGCATCTGCTAACGCCTTATATTTTCGATTATTAATATCAATTCTTTAGCTTATTTCTTTTTGCAAATCATGAATATGTTGTGCAAATGCATCGACAGACTCAGACACCCTATCATGAGAAGGTACGGGGAGGAGATCAATTGGCTTATTAGGATGAAAGCCATTGACAACTTCAAACTGACTCATACCAGTCGTCCTATTAACCGAGTTGTTAAATGCAAATTCCGCAGTAGGAAGGAGTAAATCTCAGTTCTTTGTATGATCCCCAACTAAACAGCTTAAGAGATTCCCCAGGATCCGATTAACCACTTCAGTCTGACCACCTGTCTGGGGATGGTAGGCTGTGGAAAATTTAAGCTTGGTGCCAAATTTGTGCCACAAAGTTTTTCAGAAATAACTTATGAACTTCACGTTTCTTTCCGACACCATGATTTTTGGGAGGCCATGAAGCCTAACAACTTCATTAAATATACAGTTGAGCAACTCGAGACGTGTTGAAGGTCTTCGAACACGGGAGGAAGTGGGCCATCTTGGAGAAGCAATCTACAACCACTAGGATATAACCGTGTTTTTGAAAAGTTTTTCGAAGATCCAACACGAAATCTATGCTTACATGCTACCAAGGACGGTTCGGAACAGGGAGGGGAGTGTAGAGCCCGGTGTTCTTCTTGCCTTGCTTGGCAAGAATACATGTATTGCAGCGGGCAACGATCTTGGCAACATCCCGTTTGAGGCTTGACCAGTAGAAGTGAGCCTCGACTTCTTCAATCGTCTTATCACGGCCAAAATGACTAGCTAGGCCCCTGCGTGGATTTCCCAAATTAGGAACTCACGATTGATGTACATGGAACGCACAACTTACTAGATCGAAAGAGCTAACCATATTGTAAAAAGAAGTCGTCCGCTTCCCTCACGAGCCCGTCGTGCAGGGCGGTGTAAACTCTACCGAAGTCAGGGCAAGTCTCGTATTCCTCTTTGATGCGCTCAAACCCAATGACATGCGTACTAGTTTGAACTAGGAGGAAGGCACGTCTACTCAACGCATCCGTGACTTTATTGTCGACTCCCGCTTTGTGTCGCAGCACAAAGCTCTTCTGGAAAAACGTCTTCAAACTCTTTGCAGGACCGCCTCGACTTCAAGGGGTCACTGCTCCACAGTGTCCGAAGTAACCTAGCCCCTTAGCGACTAGGGCAAACACGACTGACTCTTGGGTAGCTTCTCTTTCAAACTCAGCGGGGATAATGATTTGAAGCTTTTTGTCAGTGACCTTCGAGCTCTAGTGTTCCTTGGTAGAGGCTTGTGGGGGCAAAGGAACTAGTTTGATTCGTCTTCCCTCATGCATGAACGTACATATATCGGATCGGCCATATTTGGTGGCATCCACGTCATACAACCAAGATCTTCCCAAGATGATTGATCCTACATCCATTGGTAACACGTCGCACACAATGGAATCCTTGTAGGACGAAAATTGGATGGGGACAAGACACTACTGAGTGATCTTGATTGCAGTCTTGTCGATCCAGGACAATTCATAAGGGAGAGGGTGGGGGACGAGCTTGAACTCAAGTCGATTAACAATATTGGTTGACACAGCATTGATGCAGCTTCCACTGTCAATGATAATCTTACACACCTTGTCCACTTGCTTGATAAAAGTATGGAATATGGTGTTCCTCTTCCAGTCATCATCCTTTTTGGGTTGCGCTAGGGCACACCTCATTACCATCATTGGGGGTGTACGGACTATGCCTACCGGCTCACTCGCGGGGAGGATGCTCCTAATTCAAGCTAGACGATCTTCTAGCTCCTCATAGTAATCTTCATCGCACTCAGGATCGTAAGTCGCTTCCTCCACATCCTCCTCAGCGTCGTCTTCATGACCTTCTACTACCAGGTTTTTGGGAGGGGGCTTGTTAGGACATTGATTGGCAAAGTGTCCAAACCCCTTGCACCGATAGCACTGGTCTCTCGCCACTCCTTTGGAGGTTTCAAAAGCAACACCTTTTCCCTTGTCATTGGCGCTGAATTGCGCAAGTGTCTCGGTTCGAACCGATTGCCTTCCATATGAGGGCCTGTTCCTGCCAAAGTTGGTTCGGTTGTTGTTGTCTCGTGGTTCAAATCGCTTGGGAAACACAGGCATATAGTATTGATCCAATTCCTAAACTTGTTGGAAAGCCTAATCTAGAGAGTTAACTTCACGAAGCCTAAGCTCTCTCTGAAGTTTATCACACAATCCCGTGCGAAAATACTATAGGGTAACTCCTAGATCCTCTTGGACATTGCACCTCAACATATACTCATCGAATCTGGCGATGTACTCGGCGACAAGCTTACCTCCTTGTTTGAGGGTTTGCCATTGATCCATCAATTTACTGTGGTAAGACACTGGAAGATATTTTTCCTTCAGCTTAGCCTTCATCTCATCCCATAGGGCGAAAGGCTCTTGATTGGTTCTCTTAAGTTGTCGCTCCACGTTGTTCCAGTAGAGATGAGCTTGACCGGTTAACTTCATTTTTGCAAATCGAACCCTTCGAGGTTCCGTCATGTCATACCACTCGAAGTAGCGATCCATGACGGTGATCCAATCTAGAAAAACCTTTGGGTCAAGCAGTCCCTCAAAATCGGAAGCATCAACTTTAATATTCCGCATCATCCTTTCTTCAGGATCGTAGTGATCACAAGGATGGTAGTCACGCTAGTTATAGTCATTGCGGTACTGATTGTAACCATGACCATTTCCTTCAGTCCGATTGTGGTCCTGAGGTGGTGCATCCTGTTGCACTTGGTTGGTCGCTCCGTTTTGGAAAGCATCACCTCCACCATTCCTTTGGATGGACGCTTCTATGCCGGCGAAACGATTGTTGAACTCCTCCTTGTCGTCCACCCTATTCGCCTCAGTCCTAGCCTCCATTGCGTCTAAGCGGGCGACTAAGGACTCGAAAGCCTTAGCTAAGTTGGGGTCCATTTGATCTTGATATATCCTTCCGCTACGGGTACACATGCAACTAGGGACCCGGTTAAGTTGATTCTAATTGCTGACTCAAAAGATGGGATGCGCTAAGGCTAGCTAATGGCTAAATGAAATGCAAATGATATGATTTTTTTAAAACATTTATGCAATGTGACTCCTAAGCTAACCATGCTCTGATACCAAAAATGATGTAGGACACTTATGAATCAAGTAATGATGCTACGAGAAATAAACCCTTAGAATTAATAATTAACTCTCGGAATATAATTTGATATGATTTTCACTTTGCTACTCGAGTTCAGAGAATAATGACTGTCCTAATTATATTCGCATTGCATGCAGGTAGGGTCAAGTGATTTGAGATCCCGAATCGGATAGCGACCGTTTGGGAGTTAAGAAACTCTCGTAGGCCTGAGTAGTCACGACAGTCTAAAGCTGAAGCAAGCGAATCCGTGGAGGGTTTGAAGCAATTTTATTCAGACTCAAAATATAATTTCAAGGGAGGATTCATGTAATGTTAAGGCTCTTATCCAAACCAGCAGTGTGATATTGCGAATTAAATAGGGATGCTAGATTTAAGTTTCACCAAAGAACAAGCTTATGTGGATTCAAGGGGCTAGGAGAGGACCGATCAAACCCGGATGTATGGAGGCACGCAAATGGCGTTGGCGATGTCGATCTTCCCTTCTTCGGATCCACGTGCGAACACTACGTGGGGACGGTCACAAAAGGTGCAACGAACAGCGGTGATGTACGCGCGTCGGGACCAAATGATGCTGCAACCTGAGTCTGGTAGTGGGTTGGAGCAGCAGGCCTGGTGGCAGCTGGATCTGTGGATCTGGTTGCAACTGGGCCTGCGGGCTTGGTAGCAGTCGGGTCTGCGGGTCTGGCTGTGGCTGGGTCTGCGGATCTGCCAAAAACTGCGAGGAGATGGCCTCTATGGCTGCTGTGAGCAGCACCACGGGGGATGGACTCCTCTTTGTCGCGAACCACACAGGGTGGGGAGTATAGAGAGATGGTGTTGAGGGAGAAGTGGGATAGGGAAATGGAGGACAAAGATGAGATGAGGGGTGGGGGAAGGAGAAGGGGACTAGTAATGGGGATTCCGATCCGAGGATCCGATGTCCCTCACCTCTCACGAAGGCTCCTTGGAGCAATAGCAATCATAGCCGTCATTGCATAATTTTTTTTTATTCATCAAAAGCTGCCCTCTAATGAGGGATCAAGCCATATAAATAGCATCCATAAATACACTAACCCTAATGAGGAAGTAAAAGTCCTAAACGCCCTCACACATGGGCTTACATGTCAAACAGAAAAAGGGCCCAATATTGAGCACGAAAATGACATAATAAATAGCAAAACGAAGCCCAAATGATGCGGGCTTAGTGGTCAAGCTGTCTCCAACCCAAAGGCCCCTAGCGTGGGCTGTCCTTCTCCTCTTGCGGGTGTGGACACGTGTCGGATGGGTCGAGTCGAACCGGTGTCCCCACCACTCGGTCTACCAAACGGCCTGTTCCCGCTGGACAACATCGAGGAGTTCGGGTACAACCGTGCATCCGGATTCGTCTGGCTGATCCAGAAGAAGAAGCGGGACCTCACCTTCAAGACGATCAAGCGCGTGGTGTCGTACGCCCCCGAGGTGACGGCCTTCGTGGAGCCTCTCAAGATGAAGAAGATGATCGGGGTGCTGAAGGCGAAGGAGCTCGATTTCTGGTGGCGCGACGTCGTCGAGGTGTACGTCGACGACCCCTCATCGGGGAATATCACCTTTAAGGCCGGAAACGGGGTGTTGGAGAGCTTCCCGGCTGCTGCCTTCGTGATCAGAGTCGGGGAAAATTAGGTCATGACCATGAGTTCAGGTCTCATGGTAAGTATGCCCCTCCTGAGCCGCTTGAATGCTTGTCCTCCTTTATCTGTTGGGTTGGAGTGTGTTATCCATGCTGAAATATGTGTCTGAAACTTTGGCATGTTTCAGACCAAAAAATAAAAATAAATCAAAATTTAGGATATTAGCATTAGCTCCTTAACAAGGTTTTCCTTTAACGTTTAAGGTTATGTAAAGTTTGAACTTAACATTAAGCCCTTGTGGTTCGACTTTGGCTAACGCGAGCTCCTTCAGCCGCGTGCATATAGAATAACAAATTTTTTAAATGATAATTTTACCCCGTACAGATAAAGTGTAACAATCATAGCAAATGAGTAACAATTGATAAAGAGTAGCAATCCGTTATAGCTTTGGCTAACACAAGCTCCTTCTGTCGCGCACATGTAATAATGGTTTTTTTTAAATGATAATTTTAGCCCTATATATAAAGTGTAACAATCATAGCAAAAAGAGTAACAATTAGTAAAGAGTAACAATCTGTTAGCAAAGAGTAACAATTTGATATGGTAAATTGTCTTAATTGTAGATTGATCGTAGCGGTATTTTTGCTCATCTGGTCACAATATGATTTTTTTTTTTTGGGACATAAGATATATTTAACTATGAGAAACCAAGCTGATTCTATCTCGCACAAAAAGAGTAACAATTAGGTAAAAAAGAATAGCTATTTGGTTGGTTGACGAAATATTTTTTTTTTGACGAAAATGTACAGAAAAAAATTAAATTGTTTTGTGGTTTTAAATTAACAATCTGGAGTGATTTCAATTGTTTTTCGTGTTGTTCAATTGATGGCTAGAAATGTAAATTTAATGAACTTTGACTAGGTAATATTGTCCTTTTTTTGCTATTTGGTTTGGCGGGATTTTAGGAGGGAACTATTGCAATACAGGACTTGCATGAGATCTTATTGCAAGTTGATATTCCTTTGTTAGGGAGCTATCACTAAATCCCCAAAAATTTTAGTGTTATTAGCCTACGACCCTTCTAACTAACTCTTTAGTTTGTAAACCCCCCCTCTAACTATTTCATAGTATATTAGGTTCCTCCCTCACTCATTGTTTAAAAAAAAGCCATTTTGCCCCTCTAACAACCCTTCTTACACCCTTGTAGAACCTGATCTATAATTTTTTTTTAAATGCGCTGTATAGTGAAGGCCCCAATAGTAGACCCAAAACACTAGAGCTGCTACAGTGATTTCGTTGTAGCAATAATATTTCAATGCATAAATTCGGGTGCTACAGTGAAATCACAATAGCTGCAATAGTGATTTTACTTTAGCACTCAAATTTATACTCTATATACAACCGAATTTATACTCCATAGCCGCTACAGTGATTTCACTGTAGCAGTAATATATTTTCAGAGTATAAATTTGGTCGCTACAACGAAATCACTGTAGCTACTATAATGATTTCACTGTAGCGATCAAATTTATACTCCATATATAATTGAATTTATACTCCATTGTCCGGAATTGATATCACTGTTGTTACAAAATATGGAGTATAAATTCGGGGTTAGTGGAGTATAAATATGATCGCTACAATGATTTCATTGTAACAACCGAATTTATACACCGAAATATTACTACTACAGTGAAATCCCTGTAGTAACTATGGAGTACGCATAAATTGGGTCTAGCGGAGTATTAATTTAGTTAATACATAGGGTTAATGGTAGGGGTATTTTAGTTATTTGATAGGGGTTGACCAAGTCAATAGGGGCTTAATGTACAAGTGTCTTTTTGGCCTAGGTCTTAGCACAAACCAAACTATTATCGTCAACTCCCCCAATTTTTTTAAAAAATAGTTGACGGCAATCCATAGCAACTATAATATTTTTCCCCTTATCTGTCTCCCCTAATCACCAACATCGTTGCCGCCACCGCTTCGCTAACACCTTCGCCAGCAACGACCACCACCGGTCCACCACCAGTAGTCTTTGAGCTCTCTTAGTAGATCAATTATCTCATCTCACAAGCTGGGTTTAGGAGGCCACTTACGAAAAATTGATTGAGATTCACCCTCTTCTCCGAGTTTACTGTGTGGGAGGTTTTTTGGAGGAAACCTTCCCACAACATTGATAGAATAATGCTTCTCCGTATGGGAGTATCCTAAACTTCTTACTTTGCTCCCTTCTCTCTCGAGGTGTATGAAGAGAAGCGATGATGGAATTGCAGGGACTTACAGTCTGTGGAGTACGCTTTGGCTCCATGGACTTTGGGCTCCCGGATTGCTATCTAGCTTCGAGTGTGGGATGAAGAGTGGATTCAGGCTCCTAGAATGGATGCCCTCAAGTCTTTCGCCTTGTTTTGAGTATGGGCATTTGTAGAGAGAATAAGAGAGTACAAGAAGCTCAGAAGATGTTGTGAATGTTGTGGTGTTCTTTATTCACTTCTAGGATGGTGTATTCTTGTAGGGTTTACATACAAGAGATTAATCAACCATTTTCTCAGCGTTTTCTTTTATGGTTCAATCCTGGAGGAGGATATGTTTGTTATACGACACATGTTTTCCCACGTGGGGCGGTACGAATTTGAACAATCCTATAAATGCACCTGCCCCCCACATGGGACGGTGCAAGATCAACCTCTCTTTTCCGGCCTGTTGCCCCCCCATATGAGGCAGTGCAAGCTTAAATTATCCTGTGTGGACAACTATTGTTTATGAGTCGGTTTGAGAATAGTTCTTTGCAGTTTATAGGTGCGTCCTTCCTTACAGAGCGGTTGCTTGCTCTGTTTTCCTTTTTGAAGGGGTGGCTTGCTACATTCCCTTTTTTTAAGGGGTAGCTTGGCTTGTTCCCTTCTTTCGGAGGGGTGGTCTGCTCTCATTTTAGGCTTGGTTTCCCGGTTCTTAATTGAGAGGGGGAATGGTCCTATTCCATGCCCCCTTTTTCTACTCTTCTTCAGAGTGTTTTGACAATAATAGCGAGTGAGGGGTGAATCTTTTATGCACCCATAATTGCTCCCTTATGTCTCGTTGAGGTGGGAGACTACTCCCGGGAAGGGTCACCCTGCGAAGGGCTGAGAGGGCTCAAAGGATCCTAGGAGAAGGAATTTCAGAAGGGGAGAGTGGGTTGACAACCCTCCAATGCCTTAAATGCCAAGGGGTGGACAGTCCGCCCACATGGTGGCTTCTGCCTATTGGTGGAGTTATCTGCCGCATGTTCTCTTCCCGTCGAGACTTCTCATTCCAATGAGGGAGACGGTCTTGCCTACATGGTGCGCGGCTCCAACCCCATGGTGGACCTCTCCACCTACATGGCGGGTGGGTTCTACTCTCTAGTGGGCTTTTCTGCCTACATGGCGGGTTCTGCCCTCTATGGACTTTTCTGCCTCCATTGCAGGTTCTTCCCCCAGGGTGGATTACTTCTCCTATATGGCGGGTTCTACCCCCAGGACGGATTAATCCACCTACATGGTAGATTCTGACCCATAGTGGACTTCTTTGCCTACATGGCGGGTCTTGCATATGGAACGGGCTTCTCCGCCTACATGGACTTCTCCGTCTACATTGCGGGTCCTGCTTCTGGAACGGACTGCTCCGCGTACATGGTGGGTCTTGGTTTTGGAATGGACTTCTTCAACTACATGGCAGGTTCTGCTTCTAGAGTGGACTTCCCTTCCTACATTTCGGGTACGTCCTTCTTATGGAATGGACTTCTCTGTCTACATGGCAGGTCCTGCTTCTGGAACGGACTTCTTCGCCTACATGGGGGGTTCTTCTTTTGAAATGGACTACTCCGGCCTCCTAAATGGCAAGTCCTGCTTCTGGAACTGGCTTCTTCGCCTACATAGCGGGTCCTGCTTCTGAAATGGACTTCTTTGCCTACATGGTGGGTCTTGCTTCTGGAACGGACTTCTTCACCTACATGGCGGGTCCTGCTTTTGGAATGGACTTCTCCACCTACATGGTGAGTCCTACTTCTGGAACGAACTTCTATTCCTATATGGCAGGTCCACCTTCTGGAACAGACTTCTGTACCTACATGGCAGATCTGATCTTGCTTCTTGAATGGACTTCTCTGCCTACATAATGGGTTCTACTTCTGGAACGAATTTCTCTGCCTACATGATGGGTCCTTCTTCTATGGTCTTTTTTTCATGATATTAGTGTTTCTTTCCTCTCGCTCTCTGTTCTTGGCTGTTCGCTTGTTTGAAAAAAATCAAGAATTCGTGCGCACAATCGGAGATGGATTTATTTTTGGGCGAGTAATCTCCAGGCCGGAACATGCGCATGATGTCCCCATTATGCACACGATTGACTCGGGCAGGCTATGTGTAGACTGCTACATAAGCCTTGGACTCCTTTCTTCGGGGCTTATATATAAATTTTCAGGGTTTTGTTTGGGACCTCATTGTAACTTCCATGAGAGGGGGAGTCTTGATGGGATTTCTTAAGAGAGGAAGGTTCCCTAGGTGAAGAGGGTATTCTCGTGAAAATTTGGCGTTGCTTGTAACTTCTCGGTTTCTCTAGACTCCTAATTTCTTCGGGGCTTATATATAAATTTTCAAGGTTTTGTTTGGGAGCTCATTGTAACTTCCGTGAGAGAGGAAGTCTTGATGGGATTTCTTAAGAGAGGAAGGTTTCCTATGTGAAGAGGGTATTCTCGTTGAAATTTGGCGTTGCTTGTAACTTCTCGGTTTCTTTATTATAGTGGAATATCTGATCATCTTCCTCGTGGTTTTCTCCAGGTCCGCTAGGGTGTCCCTATAAAATCTGTCTCATCTTTGTGGTTGCTTTGTTTCCATTCTATTTTCAATTTCCTCTGTTTGTGCTTGCTACACCTACTGCTTTGAGTTTGTGGTTGTTTTGTTTCACGTTTGATCCGTCGGGGGATCGTTTTGTGATTTGATCTTTGTGGACCCATCATGGTTGGAGCTAATAGGACCTCGTAGAATCCTAGTAGTATCAATGCCCGTCGGTACCTCCACCAGCCACCTATTGACGACCCCATTATCCTGCTCATCGGCGGATAGAATAGTCACTCGTTGGTGACTCTGTAAACATGCATGCATCTCTCATGCGACACTCTTCAAATCGGCACCTCGTTGCCCCGCTTGATGCCTTCATGCAATCGTGACACTCCCGTAATCCGGCACTCCACATGTCTCAACGGCCACCTCACATGCCCGGGTTTGAACCCCTTGCCTATCCTACGGTCGCAGTCGTGTCGTCGCTCCACATGTAGTCGAGCCTGCTCGTGCTGCTCGTGGCCAAGAACATCGGCGATCACCTGAGGCCCTCGCCACACACTCCGATGGAGAGAGAGGCCTGTCATCACTCCGCGACCCACCACCGGCCGAGCCAATGTTTGTGATCACCTGAGGCCCTCGCCACGCACCCTGGCGGTGAGGGGCTTACGTCACCGGTCTGCGACTCGCCATCGGCCATATCACGTTGTTGAATTGGTCATGTGCACGATGGGTTCATTGAACGCAGGACCAGTCCGGATCGTGCGCACGATAGCCCCATCGTTCGCATGTTCAACCACTGGCTCTGTTCTCCTGCCCGCCAGCCACCTGATGGTTCCCCCCGGTCTCCGCATACTCGTGTTTCGCAGGCCACCACCTCTACCTAGCATGCGCTCGTGCCCGCACCCATGCACGCCATGCCTGCGCACATCGTGCCTCGTACCGACCTTCCATGGATGCTCCTTGTTGCTCACCGGTAGCCAGTGGCGAAGCCAAGGACTACTTGCAGGGGGGGCAAGGTGTGCATTAAGGTGAATTGTAAGTGATGATCAATGCGGTTAATTAAAATAAAGGTATCATACATTGAAGATTCCACTACTAATTTTTCATAAAATATTTTAGTAAAAAAAAAAAAAAAGACCATAACAAGTCATTGGAAAAAAATAAAGAAAAATTTAACTTATATTAAGAAGCCATTGGGTTTCATAAATCATAGTAGTTCTCATCAACCATGCACCTCATTCATTAGATTAAATCCAACGGTTGGGGAGCAATTAGACTTTATTATGAGTTGGCCTTTAGATCGGAGTTGGTAGTAGTGGAGATAGGGTTTTTCCTTTGGGAAATTTTATTCATACCCCATAAATATATAATTAGCCCCCATTTCCTACAAACTTGAACACACCCCTTTTATTTTTTTCATACCCCATTCCTATCCCAAAAATACCCTTCCCTTTTTTTTTTTTTTTTTTTGAGAACCCCTCCAACGGGAGGGAGGGTTTGGCGGACCCCGACCAGAATCAATTAAAACTCTAGAAATGATGCTGTTACAGAAAAAGGAAGCCTCCTCCCCTAGCTTGTCACGCCAAGGAATAATCCAAGTCCCGAAAAGAGAAACCACTGAACGACGTAGATTCTCCTGCCCGGCCGAAGAAGCATTGAAGATCCGATTATTCCTCTCAAGCCAGATCACCCACACAATCGCCATGACCAACACATCCCAAGGTTTCCTGATGCCTAGCGGAACCCTCCTCCTCCTCCAGGAGCTCCAAAGACCTCGAAGAGATCGAGGGTGTGAGAGAATACCGGCCTTGTCTTCGAAATGGTCCCACAACTGCCGAGCGAAGGGGCACCCAAGTAACAGATGCGATGAGGTCTCCTCCTCTGCATTGCAGAAAGTACAAAGAGCGTCCACAGCCTGGGGATGGTGCCTCCGCAACAGGTTCGCCTTAGTAAGAATCTTATTCCTCGAGGCCTACCCTTCCCTCTTACACCCCACCTTCAATACACCACAGTTAAATGGCCCGCCCCAACTTGATTATACCCCAGTCAAACACATACCCCCTTAAATATACCCCAATTATATGCACTCTTGAATACACCCCACTCTTAAATAAACCACATGTAGTTGGCTGATACTTGAAGGCACAAGTAGAGCTGCAACTTGGGCGGGCCAACCTGAACCCAACCCGAATTTGGGCAGGCTAATCCGAGCCCAACCCGAATTATTTCTCCTCGACCCGACAGGACCCGACACGAAGTTAGCGGGTCTGGGTCAAGGCTAAACGGGTTCGGGTCGTAAACGGGTCGACACGATAGACCCGTTTATTAAACGGGGTCGGGTCCGGGTTTAGGGTCTGGACACGGTAGACGCAGGAAAACCCGTTTAGTATTCAATAGGTCCTGTCGGGTCGAGTCGGGTCGGGTCTACCAGCAATCCGATACTATAATATATAATACCAGTGGGTCTTTCGGGTCAGGACGGGTCAAGTCGGATTGCGTCGGATCGGGTCAACTGAATAGATCCGGGTGGTAAACGGGTCTTATCATGTCTACCTGTTTATTAGCGAGTCGGGTACAGGTTTAGGATCTAGACACGATTAGTTAAACGGGTTGGGTTCGGGTCTAGGGGTTTTGGACACGACACGAAACTAGACACGACACGAACCCGACACATTGCCACCCCTAGCTGCAACTTGGGCGGGCCAACCCGAACCCAACCCGACTTTGGGCGGGTTAACCCGAACCCACCCCGCACAACCCGACGGGTTGGGCGTGGGCTAAGTTTAAACAAACATTGGGTTGGGTTGGGGGTACAAAAGTCGCTGAGCAGGGGCTTTGGGGTTTGGGGTATAAAAAAAAGGGCATTGTTGGTATTAAAGGATTGTTGAGTAAGTTATTGAGAAACGCTAGGGATACGGGGGCTAATTACAGATTTTTGGGGTATGAATAAAAATTTCCCTTTCCTTTTTGTAAATAGTCTCATCCGCTCAGGGGAGAGAGTCCCCTCAACGAAGTCACGTCGGGACAGCTGTGGGTCTCCAAGAAGAACACGCTGGGCCCGCTCTGCGGTGGGCCACGTGGCTGGGGCCTGATGTTGGGCTCCCTCATGGGCTGGATCCCCAACAACAGGGAGGAGGGGGGGAGGGGAACCCTCCTCGACCTGCATGTAGGGGTGGCAATGGGTCGTGTCGGGTCGGGTTCGTGTCATGTCAAGTTTCGGGTTGTGTCCAAAACCTTTAGACCCGGACCCGACCTGTTTAACTAATCGTGTGTAGATCCTAAACCCGTACCCGACCCGCTAATAAACGGGTAGACCCGATAAGATCTGTTTATCACCAGGTCTATTCAGTTGACCCGATCCGACCCAATCCGACTCGACCCGACCTGACCCGAAAGACCAGCTGGTATTATATATTACAGTATCGGATTGCGGGTAGACCGGACCAGACCCGACCCGACATGACCCGTTGAATACTTAACGGGTCTTCCCGGGTCTACCGTGTCCAGACCCTAAACCCGGACCCGACCCATTTATTAAACGGGTCTATCGTGTCAACCTGTTTACGACCCGAACCCATTTAGCCCAGACCCAGACCCGCTTACTTTGTGTCGGGTCCGAAATTGCCAGCCCTACCTGCATGCTTCTTGCTGTCACACAGCAAGGGGCGGTCCAAGGTCAACGTACCCATCCAATTTGGACCGAGTCTCATCCTTAATTAGGTAGTTCCCCGTCCAGATCCATTCTCAACTGCATTAGTCTCATTACATCTTAGCCCTCCAATGTGTTGACCTAGCTATCTGAGTGGGCCCATCAGTCCATACGCACAATCTTGACCGTCGGTGGCCCAGATGACGATCCACATCCTCGGCCGCCACATTGGACTTGAGGACATCTCCTTGTCCTTGGAAGCAAGTTGGCAAATTCTATCAAGCCGTCTCGACACGGTCACCCACCTGTGATTTTAATCAAAATGCAGTTATATATATATCGAGGAATGATAAAATGCGATGAGCGATGAGCGATGCGTGTGATATCGTTCCGTAACCATTCGATACATCCATCCCGATCGATATATCACACTCATCCTCGATCATGCGACTGTCGACACACATCACACACTGCATCCTAACATGCCTCTATACATCAGATTTCTATTCTAGTTGAATATTGTGGTTGCCTCCTCTTCTGCATCTTCTATAAAGACTCCCCCTCCAAACCCCTCTTCCTCTCACCATTCATCCTCAGAGCCACCACTCATCCTTGCTCTTGTCTCAATTTGGCTCCAATAGTTTATTTCTAATTTTAATCCAAGAATGGCATCCAAGACCATCGAGAGCCACCGGGAGGGCGCGGAGGTCCATCATGGCGACGCCGTTTGCAAGGCCAAGTCCATCGAGCTGCTCGAGGAGCTCGGCCTCCCGAATGGCCTGTTCCCGCTGGACGACATCGAGGAGTTCGGGTACAACCGTGCTTCCGGATTCGTCTGGCTGATCCAGAAGAAGAAGAAGGACCACAACTTCAAGAAGATCAAGCGCGCGGTGTCGTACGCCACCGAGGTGACGACCTTCGTGGAGCCCCGAAAGATGAAGAAGATGACGGGGGTGAAGACGAAGGAGCTCCTGCTCTGGCTCTCCGTCGTCGAGATGTACATCGACGACCCCGCTTCAGGGAAGGTCACCTTCAAGACTGGAACCGGGCTGTCGGATAGCTTCTCGGTGGCCGCCTTCGAGCTCGAGAAGTGAGAGGAAGATATCATGAGTTTAGCTCTCGATCAATATCTACTGCTCTTTCTTCGTCGCTATTTATCTTGTGTATCTTTTCTCTATCTTCAAAGTTTTTATTAATGGTATATATTTCAATATATGCATGCTAATAATATGTTATTTGGCTTAATTATAAAAATATTAGGGTGTGAGATTGTAGCACTAATTAGTTGGAAAAGAATGAAAAAAAGAAATAAAATCCTCTTGATTTTCTCATGTTTTCCCCAAGTTTATGCTTTAAAACAGTAATTTGACTGTTACAGTAACCTGACCCAAAGTGTACTGCCAGATATCTCTGATCAGGTCTGGTCATGCACACAACTAGATCCTATCTTATTTGGCTTGATCGACACTGCTTAATCTTAATCTGACGGTCAACAATGTCTAATCTATGATTTATGTAGGCCCACCTATAAAAAATTTCTTACAGCTAGATCATGAGGGGCCATCGATGGAGCCCGACGGCTCAGCAGGAGCCAAAAAATGGCTCAAGGGGGACCGACGTCGAGCGGAACAAGCTAGACATGCTAATTCGGGTTTGCTAAACGGGTTGGTCAAGTTGAGCAGTTTGGAAGTCCGACTCCTTGTGTTAGTACTTTCTTTCGAGTCTTACGAGTCAGGCCTCAGATGCACGGTGCCTGTGCTTCAACGGCGCTGATTGATCCCTATAAATATGCAATTGAACCAGGTTAATAATAAAGCAGTCTATCGACGCCGTTGAAACACAGGAAGGCCTGACCGTAAGCCTCAAAGAAAGTACTGACTCGAGGGGAGCAGTGCTCCCAGTTTTCCATCGAGATCAGGCAACCCTGATGTGGCACCATATCACAACCGTCTATTTGCCTGCCTGCAGCTATGGGCAATTCACCAGTCGGAGTTTGGTGCAACGAACGGCTGTGATCTGGTGCCACATCAACGTGGCTTGATCCTAGTGGAGAACTGGGTGGCTGAATAGCATTTTCCTTCAAGTAATTAATATACAGAATTGAATCTACCACCATTTATACGGGTGCAATATGAGATTTATATAAATAAATATCATTAAGTCATGAAGAGTAAAAAAGTTCGAAATTATTTTCCCTATAACTAAAAAAAAGGAGCAGACTACAAACAGTCATTTTTAAGGATTTCATTTTTGGATAGGTCCCGATAACTTTTTCCACTAAGCCCAGGTCCACATTTCAGCATATTAGTTGCAACAGCTCTTTTGGTTAATGCAAGCCTAAAATATCTTTGGTTAAGTTGCTGAATTTACCAACCTACTATTGTCTATATAACTTCATCTGATCTCTATAAAATGTACAGTTTCGAGACCTAGTGTGGGACCACTATAGTTGCTACAATGATTGCACTGTAGTAGCTACAATGAAATCACTGTAACTCTATAGTGATTTCGCTGTATCAGCTACAGTGAAATCATTGTAGCGTTATAGTGATTATGATGTAGCAGCTTTAGTGAAATCACTGTAGTGCAATAGTGATTCAGTATTGGTTGCTAAAAAACACGTTGCTATAGTGAAATCACTGTAGCAATACTTCTCAATTTTGTAGCAATAGTACTTATTTCAATTGAATATTATTGGTATATATTTGAATATTTTTGCTATAGTGAAATCACTATAGCTGCTACTGTGACTTTTTTGTGGCTGCTAAAAACACTGCTACAATAAAATCATTATAGTACTCAATTTTATTCGGAACAATACTTAATTAAACTGAGTATTATTTGAATAAAATTGAGTACTTTGCTACAGTGATTCACTGTAGGGAAGCCTTTTTAATCGGCATAGGGAATTTTACTGTAGCAGCTATAATGAAATCACTATAGCAACCCATGCATGGTACTCAAATATACAAAATAATACTCAATTCAACTGAATATTATTTGTATAAAATTGAGTATTTTGTTACAGTGATTTTACTATAGAAATATCTTTTTAATATCCACGATGAAATCATGGGTTGCTACAATGATTTTGTTGTAGCAGGTACAGTGAAATCACTGTAGCATCTATAGTGAAATTACGGGTTGCTACTGTGATTTCACTGTAGCTGCTACAACGAAATCACTATAGCAGCCACAGTGAAATAACTGTAGCAACCTGTGCTACTAAACCTGTAAAAAAAAGTGTCATATATCATCCATTGTTATTTAATGTGGAAGGATACTATGGATATTTATGGTATTTTTTAACAAATCGTTATCCAAAACGGTTAAGATCGGATCATTTGCAATCAAAACTATGGACAGAGGATCATGCTTTATACAAAAGTCATATCGGTGGACTTACTGTAAATAGGAACTTAAAATGGGACCAAATGTTATACACGTTCTGTTTTTTGGACCTAACATCGATTTTTTCTAAAAAAAATAAAAAGAAAAACGTGATTCTCACGGGCTAATGCTCACTTTCTCTATTTCTTTTTGAAAGGTTATGTGCTTTCTCTTCTTTCTTCTCTCCCGTTTATCGACCTTTCTCGCTAGCAAAGCACTTGCCCCCCAATCAGGTTGTGGTATCAAATTTCATGGGCTTTTCCTTTCGTCACATCTTTTTGTCAGGCTTATCTCAAATCTTTGTGATGGGTCCATTCGGGTAGATGATTCGAACGTTGGTCTATATTGTGCTCTAATCAATAGCAGGTAATCTAATGACATGATCCGAGATCCCTTCAAAAAAATATAAATAAAAAAAAGGTGCAGATGTTGATTCTATAACCTCAGATAATCAAATAGGTTGAAAATCAAAATAAAATCACATCCGTTCTTTTGCACGCCACTTGAGACTGTGTGAGATTCACTGATCGGGCTGGATGTAATGTGCGGTTATGATTAAAGCCGAAACCGAATTACATCTGTTCTTCTACATACCATTTGGGGCTGAGTGTGATTCACCATTTGAGCTGAGTGTAACATACGGTTGTGATTCAGTTTTGGCTTAACCTACCGTCCCATAAAAAAATTCCCACCAACATCTTCTCCCACGGGCAATAATTTTTTTATTTTTTTTAGTGTGACGTGCATTGCACAGGTTTTTTTTGCTTGTTACTCAATGAATACGTGAAAGCACCTTCTAACCAACCGGGCCGGCCCACAATGGCTAACAACCGTCAGCCCAACAACATGGGATCCTTCCTTCTCATAGTTTCCCTCCATGAAGGAAGCATATCAAGTCCTTTGAGGGGACCAAACTCTCTTCATCTCTGCATTATCGAAGAGAAAATGGCATCCACGGCCGTGGATCGGTACCGGGAGGGCGCGGAGGTCTACCACGGAGACGCCCTCTGTAAGAGGAAGTCGGTAGAGTTCCTCGAGGAGCTCGGCCTCCCGAACGGTCTGATCCCGCTGGACGACATCGAGGAGATCGGGTACAACCGGGGAGCTGGCTTCATCTGGCTGCGCCAGAAGAAGCGGCAGGACCACACCTTCCAGCAGATCAAGCAGGCGGTGTCGTTCGCCCCCGAGGTGACGGCCTTCGTGGAGGTGAGCAGGATGAAGAAGGTGACGGGGGTGAAGGCAAAGGGGCTCCTGATCTGGCTCTCCGTCATCGAGATGTACATCGACGACCCCTCGTCGGGGAACATCAACTTCAGGACCGGCGCAGGGGTGTCGGCCACCTTCCCCGCGTTGGTGTTCGAGCAGGAAAGAGCAGAAGAGCATGAGCTGAAGGGCTAAGGAGGAGGCAATGCAATGTCCCCAAATCATTTATTTGTATCCTTAGTAATGTCTCAAAAGGTGTTTGTGTGTATTATGAACTACTTGTGTGATTCAGAAATATGCCTACATTGAAGGGAGAAGGGGAGAAAATAAACCACTATGTGAGAAATTACATGTAAGAATCGACAATCGAATAATCTTCATCACTACAGATCCATATACGGAATACAAGAGACCGTATGGAGGAGTTTTTCCACCTGTCTAGTGCATGGTTTGAGAATTCGGGTTTTGGTTCGGGTTCGGGTTGGGTAAAAAAAAATCGGTTCAAGTTCAAATTTGGTCGGTACGGGTAAAATTATTAAAAAATTGAAGGAAAAAAAGAAAAGTAAAGTATAAAATTATTAAAAATTAGATTTTTTTTTTGAAATTTAGGATATGATTTGTCCGATTCGGATTTGAACCAATCGTTTCAGATCCAAGTCTTGTTATTTTTTTTGGTAGGAACTATGAGGGTTCTATTCATGGCTCCCCAACCTGTAAAATAGAGAAATAATAATACAATTTTTGAGCCTCTCTTTTTTTCTGATACCACAAGAGAGGCAATACAATCTGGAATAGAAAAGGAAGAGCACAAAACACGCTCTTGAAGAATGAACTTGGCAAGGGCATCAACAGAAGAGTTTTGGTCCCTCCTCACGTGAAAGAACTTGCAAGAGGTGAAGCCTGTAGAAAGAAGTCTACGGTCAGATCCAATATTATGTATCCACCATGATGGGGAAAGATCCCCATTCGACGGGAGATGTACTAGAATTTGATTGTCCACTTCAACAACCACGTGAGGTGCAGGAAATTCTTTGAAGAGCTCGCAATCCTTGAAGGATCGCCCGAGCTTCAATTTCGATGGGTGGGGTTCGCAAACTCCGAAGAGATGTCCTTCTGAAAGAATGTGTGCCCAGAGTAATACCGGAGAATAGCTTCGGTCACTGAGTAGGAACTACCAACTGCTCTGTCGACATTTATGTACCTTGAGGATATCTTAATCCAAGCCTTGTGATATAGGAATTATGGAATAACTACTAACTACATAAATAGCATTCGAACTAATTATAGAATGATGATAATGAACTGAATCTGAATCAGACCCGATTCGGAGGCCTAAAATGGGTTATGGGTCTCTTATTGAAAACCTTGTTGAAATATCTCAAAAGTTATTTGGGAGGAGAAATCTATGTCTTAAGAGCTTGTATAATTGACAACGCTAGAAAATTGTTCTACAGCGTGTTGTGTTTTCCTGTGAGAACAATTGGGCTCCGGGGCTCGACGGCTTTAACACCGAGTTCTACAAGGTTTTTTGGGATTCTAGCATTTCTTCCTCACGGGTATGATGGAACCTGGATGAAATGATACATTTTGAGACCCCGTCGACGATGGCAGAGTACATGCCGATTAGTTTGTTCAATCAAAAATATAAATTCATCTCCTCGATCCTGACATAGAGGATTCGTTTGTTCATGCTGAATATTATCTTGGAGATGCAATATGCCTTCATTCCGGAAAGGCGGATTCATGATAATGAGAGGAATGATGGTAGTCAAGATGGATCTGGACAAGGCATATGATCGGGTACAATGGAGCGTATTAGACCGTGTTATGACCAAAATGTGGTTCCATCCTCGTTGGTGTAACTGGATTATGCAGTGTGTGACCACAGCATCAATGCGGTTGCTCGTCAATGGAGAGGAGACAAGGGACCTATACCCGAGTTGTAGGTTGTGACAGGGCGATCCTTTGTCTCCTTACCTTTTTTTGTAGGTCTCTCAGGTTATTCAGTGGGTGTTGACGAGAAGTTTGGACCGGGGGGACGTTGAGGGCTCCAAGCCCGGCCGAACATGACGCCTTTTAGAGTGTTAGCATATGCGGATGATATTGTTTTCTTTTCTAGAGCTACTATGTTGGATGCTGGGGCCTTCAGGATGTGTTTGGGAAGATAGAGAGGATTCAAGCGAAACACTTTCAAAGTTTGGTGGGAACACTCGATGCTTGTCTCGTCGAATGGAAGATTCGGTTGCTATTCCAAGTCGGTAGGTTGGTTCTTCTACAATCGGTCCTTGCGGCGATTCCGATACATACTTTGATTGCACGAGGAATACCGATTGGGGTCTTGCAACGCTTAAATCAAGTATGTCGTAGTTTCTTTTGGGGGCATGATTCGGGAGTAAGGCGTCTTCATCTTGTGGCGTGGGATGAGATCAGTAAGGAGAGGAAATATGGGGGCCTACATATTCAGGACTTCGTTCATCGCCAGCTGCGCGCAGCAAGATGTGTCTACTCTGGACATTATTCTTTGGGGCTCTCAAGCTAGAGCAGGCTGTAGCACTAAGGATTCAATTTTTGCATCGGATCTGTGGGGGAGGATTTCGTGCCGTCGTATGTGACCCTCCTCCAATAGTCGATTGAGATTTGACCCTTCGGGATGTGGCACGCTTCGAAGCATTGAGTTGTAACTTGCTAGGCTGTCACACAAGCACTGTAGAATACAGAGAGAGTTGACACTTGATGTGGTGACGAAGTTCGGCCAAAGCCTACATCTCCGTGCGGTAAGACGCAACCTTCGAATCCACTATCTCTGAATTAAGTAGAGCTACTCTCGACAGGCCGAGGAGTGTTTCTTACAAGATGACAGAGGGTGGAGAGAGAATCTGAAAACCAGAAAGCTCAGGGAGCTCTGGAAAACAGAAAGTGGGATTATGGTTTGGATTTCAGGATCTGGATTATTTCACAAGGTTGGCTATTTATAAGGGCATAATTTATCTAGGAAATATTCCAGGAATATCTGAGGTTTGGTAAATACCCGGGGGGATTTACTAGACCCCAGATAGTGCAAGTGGGCCCCAAGCAGGGCTGCGGGTCCCACCGTCGTACTCGTGGGCCCCAAGTAGGGCTGCGGGTCCCACCGTTGGACTCGTAGGCCCCAAGCAGAGTTGCGGGTCCCACCGTTGGACTCGTGGGTCCCAAGCAGGGCTGCAGGTCCTACCGTTGGACTCGTGGACCCTAGGCAGGGCTGTGGGTCTCACCGTTGGGCGTTAGCTAGATTTTGCAACCACAATTACCCCCTCCCAGCTAGATAGCTATTAACCTAGCTGGTTGGGATTTCTTGGTGCAAAGTCAGTCACTCGTCTGTCGACCATCTATTCAGGAATGTTCATCGTGCATATGCCGGCCCGTTGCGTGGGGCCGACCATTATCTGCCTGCCGACCCGTTGCGCGGGGCCGATCGTCGTTTGTCTGCCGACCCTCTATCCGGGGCTAACCGTCGTGCGTATGCCGACCCGTTGCGTGGGGCCGACTGCGTGTGTGTTACACCCTCCCAGTTGGGTAGGTGGTAACTTGAAAATAGCCACGCACAGGACGGTTCGAGCCAAAAAACCTGGTGGGCTTCGGTCCAAAAATATTAGGGCCAGGGGGTTCTGTGCAAAAAGTTAGGGGCAAGGGGTTCTGTGTAAAAAGTTAGGGGCAGGGGGGTTCGGCCAAAAAAACTGATGCATGGGGGTTTGGTCAAAGATTTTAGAAGGCAAGGGTTTTTCTGTAAAAAACTATGGCTGTGTTTTTAGTCAAAACTGGCGGCTAGGGGGATTCTGGCAAAAGCTGCAGGGTGCGGGGGGCTTTTGGGGAAAAACCCAGGGTGTTTTGTTCGGGCTGCATGGTTTGGGCGGTTTTGTACAAAAGGGAAAAAATCGACGGCACATGTTTGGATGAATAGGGGAGGGAGGAGGTAGCCGGGCGGTAGCAGCGGAGCGCGAAGGAGGTCGGCGGGGCTGGTGGTTGTGGGGCGAGGGAGGCCGACGTGCGGTGGAGGGGGCGGGCGTGGGTTTGGGTTTGACGGCAGTGGCGGCGGCCGAGCGCAGGGAAAGGATGGCAGCCGGCGGGGTTGGGCTATGGCAGCGGTGGCGGCACAGGGAGGTCGGACGCCGGGGGGGGGGGGCGGGGTGGGTGGCCGGGCGGCGGGCTGTCAGGTGGGAGGCCGAGCAGCGGGCTGTCAGGTGGGAGGCCGGGTGGCAGGCTGTCAGATGTGGCGGTGACCGGGTGGCGGGAGGAGGCTCCGGGCGATGGGCTGTCAGGTGGGAGGCGGCGGCCGGGTGGCAAGAGGTGGCGGCGGGAGTGACCGGAGGGGGGGAGGGGGAACGGGTCTTTTTTGGTGTAGGTGTTGAGGGGTGGGTCTTGCAAAGGGGGGGGGGGGGGGGGGGGGGGGGGTCTTGCAAGGGGAGGGGGTCGGTCTTGCAAGAGGGGGGGCCTTGCAAGTTTTTTTTTTTTTTTTAACCCAAGAGAAGAGGGGCTGCGTAGTTGAGACCATAGGGGGTCGACATGAGCCGAGCCGACCTTTGGCCTGCATGAGCTTGCCTTGTAACCCAACAAACTCAAACGAGCTTGTCGGTGCACGTTGTTCGGTGTCGACCGTCGGGCTCGCCGATATGTTGTCCGACGACGGACAACGCGGCTGCCATCATGTTGTCCAGCGTCATTCGTCACGCCCGTTACTGCATTGACCGGCGTCGGTGGTCGCACCCATCGACCCCATACCAAGGGCCGATTGCGGTGCTTCTACCGATGGGCGTCACGCTTGCCGACGCGTTATCCAGCGTCGGTTATCTCTGTGTTGTTCGGCGTCGGCTGTCGCGCCTATCGACCCCTTGCCAAGGGCTGGCCAGGGGTGTGTCGACCGATGCACTGACCAGCGACGGCTGTCTCGCATATCGCCACATTCTTTGTCGGGCACCGAGTCAACGACTGCAACCTCGAACTTTGTCGAGCGCCAAGGCGGTGATGGCAACCTCGGACTTGGTCTTTGAATGCCGAGATGGAGGCTATCTCGGGCCGAGACGGTGTCGAGGTCTCGGGTTTCATCAGGTGCCAAGGAAGCAAAGCCTGCCTTGGACTTTATCTTCGAATGCCGAGGCGAAGGTCGCCTCGGGCCGAGATGGTGTCGACGTCTCGGGCTTTGTCAGGTGCCGAGGCGGTGAAGCCTGCCTCGAACTTTGTCTTCGAATGCTGAGACGAAGGTCGCCTCGGGCCGAGACAGTGCTGACGTCTCAAGCTTCATCAGGTGTCGAGGCAGCGAAGCCTGCCTCGGACTTTATCTTCGAATACCGAGGCAAAGGTCGCCTCGGGCCGAGACGGTGCTGACGTCTCGGGCTTCGTCAGGTATCGAAGCGGCAAAGCCTGCCTCGGACTTTGTCTTCAAATGCCGAGGCAAAGGATATCTCAGGCCGAGATGGTGTCGATGTCTCGGGCTTTATCAGGTGCCGAAGCGGTGAATCCTGCATCAAACTTTGTCTTCGATTGTCAAGGCGAAGGTCACCTCGGGCCGAGATGGTGCCGACGTCTCGGGCTTTGTCAAGTGCCGAGGCGGCGAAGCCTGTCTCGAACTTTGTCTTCAAATGTCAAGGCGAAGGTCACCTCGGGCCGAGACGATGCCGATATCTCAGGCTTTGTTAGGTGCCGAGGCAGCAAAGCCTGCCTCAGACTTTGTCTTTGAATGCTAAGGTGAAGGCTTTCTCGGGCCAAGACGGTGTCGATGTCTTGGGCTTCATCAAGTGCCGAGGCGGCAAAACCTGTCTCAGACTTTGTCTTCGAATGCCGAGGCAAAGGTCACCTCGGATCGAGACGATGCCGACGTCTCGGGCTTCGTTAGGTGCCGAGGCGGCGAAGCCTGCCTCTGACTTTGTCTTCGAATGCCAAGACGAAGGTCGCCTCGGGCCGAGACGGTGCCGATGTCTCGGGCTTTGTCAGGTGCCGAGGCAGCGAAGCCTGCCTCGGACTTTGTCTTTGAATGCCGAGGCGAAGGCTGTCTCGGGCGGAGACGGTGTCGATGTCTTGGGCTTTATCAAGTGTCCTGCCTCGGACTTTGTCTTCGAATACCGAGGCGAAGGTTGCCTCTGGCCGAGACAGTACCGACGTCTCGGGCTTCATCAGGTGCCGAGGTGACGAAAGCTAACTCGGACTTTGTCTTTGAATGCCGAGGCGAAGGTCACCTCGGCCGATATGGTGCCGACGTCTCGGGCTTTGTCTTTGAATGCCAAGGGCAGGGCCTTGGGATTGTTGATTGATGGAGGTTACAATTCAGAGTACTTAGCGTAGCGCCCTTGTATCGGTTAGACTTAGGTGAAGCACCGTTTCAGTCGAACATACGTATCGGGACACGTAGCTTTGCAGCGTTGCAGGTTAGTCGGCTGTGTCGCAACGCGAATCGAATTAACTGTGATGAGGCACTAGTGCATGTGTCCTTACGTGACAACGAGAGCATATGCGATGCCAATGATTCGAAGTACTCAGCATAGCTCCCTTGTATTGGTTGGACTTAGGCGAATCGTCATTTCAGTCGAACCTACGTATCGGGACACGTAGCTTTGTATCGTTGCAGGTTAATTGGCTGTGTCACAACGCGAACCGAACTAACTATGGCGAGGTACTAGTGCATATGGACGTGACAACGGGAGCATGTGCGACGCTAATGATTCGGAGTACTTAGCGTAGCGCCTTTGTATTGATTGGACTTAGGCGAAGCACCGTTTTCAGTCAAACCTATGTATCGGGACACATAGCTTTGTACCATTGCAGGTTAGTCGGCCGTGTCGCAACACGAACCAAACTAACTATGGCGAGGCACTAGTGCATATGTCCTTATGTGACAATGGGAGCATGTGCGTCGTCAATGATTCAGAGTACTTAGCGTAGCGCCCTTATATCGGTTGGACTTAGGCAAAGCGCCGTTTCAGTCGAACTTACGTATCGGGACACGTAGCTTTGTACCGTTGTAGGTTAGTCGGCTGTGTTGCAACGCGAACCGAACTAACTGTGGCGAGGCACTAGTGCATGTGTCCTTACGTGACAATGGGAGCATATGTGACGCCAATGATTCGGAGTACTTAGCGTAGCGCCCTTGTATCGGTTGGACTTAGGCGAAGCACCGTTTTAGTCGAACCTATGTATCGGGACACATAGGTTTGTACCGTTATAGGTTAGTCGGCCGTGTCGCAATACGAACCGAACTAAATATGGTGAGGTACTAGTGCATGTGTCCTTACGTGACAACAGAAGCATGTGTGACGCCAATGATTCGGAGTACTCAGCGTAGCCCTTGTATTGGTTGAACTTAGGCGAATCACCGTTTCAGTCAAACCTACGTATCGGGACACGTAGCTTTGTACTGTTGTAGGTTAGTCGGCCGTGTCGCAACATGATCCAAGCTAACTGTGGCGTTGAGTAGAAGTTGAGATAGAATTTGATAGTCTTTGATATAACTTAAAACAACTGTCATTTTATTGATAACTCGGAAGATGTTATATCATGGATTTCAGATGAGCGATATTTCGAGTTGTTGACAGTCAGCGGCATTCTACTCTGATCAATGGATGGGCTGCTTCCCTTTGGTATCCTTGGTCTTCTGAGGCTCTATGGGTCTATCACCTTCCTGCCTCGGCCTCTTGGAGGCTCCATTTTCATAAACCTGAGTGTTGCAATCTTGAGCTGTTCGTCTCGTTGGTTCCTTATCAGAAAGGCGCTTCTCGAGGTCATATTTCTTGCGAGTGACTTAATCATCCTCCACCTTGATCTCCTTTTGAATTCGATCGAATAGCACTCCGACGGAAGCAGGAGGATTGCGGATAAGATCATTATAGATGTGGAGGTCAAAGCGTAGGGCATTCTGGAATACGAGCATGATGACTTCATCGTCGAGGTGGTGTCCGGAGAGCACAGCATGCTCATTCCGGAACCTTCGAGAGAACTCTTGGAGGGTTTCATCTGATCCCATCCTGAGCCGGTAAAGGGAGTCCAGTTTCTTTTCTGGCTTGAGGTTCAGTTGATAGTGTTGAACAAAGAGGTCTGCCAGATCCTCGAACCAACTTACGGAACCGATCGGAAGGTTGTGATACCAATCGAGCGACATGTCGTCCTGGCTGCCAACAAAGGTGCGATATAGAACTCGATTGTTGCTATCATGTGGCGTCAATGCCTGCCTGAAGGCGAGGATGTGCAACGTCGGATCTCTAGTCAGGCAGTTGAACTTGGGGAGAGTGGGAGCTTTTCAGCTTCGAGGAAAAAGGGCTTAGAGAATGTGCTGATGAAGTGGCCCTTCGGAGGTGTGATTGTTCCGACGATCACCTCATTGGTTGGAGGGGCGTCTTGGAGAAAGAGGAGGCAGGAGGGCGTTGGAGTCCATCTCGTTGTCCGATGCCCGGTTGGGGTTCGATCGCCATTATAATGTTGCCAAACTTTGAAGCGGTGCCCATCATTCCGAACATCCCTCACGATGCAAGGCTCGAAGGATAACTAGGAGCCGAGAGACTTGGGATGGCGAGCAGACTCATTGAGACGCTCCCAGACAGTCGGCCTGGAAGGAATAGGCGAGGATCCTATCGAGAGGGATTTGAGAGAACGTCGAGGGATGACGACGACGGATCGTCTAGAAGGAGCGAGAGATCGGTCAATCGACCGGCAGACGTCTGCTCCATCTTTGATGTCAGCGGCAGACCATGGGAGGTTAGTTTCTTCTTCGACGGTAATCTATCGGAGGGAGTCTCTCTCCACCATGAGAGCAGTGTTCTGCTTTATGAGGGTGAGGAGTTGGAAGTCCTCTGCTGTGATTTGGTATGACGCTTAAGCACTAGCACTGGGAGGGACGTGCACTTTCCCCAAGCGCTACAGAATTTGGTCAGCGAGTTGGGGTGACTGTCAAAGTTGAGCCTGGGCGGCACGATCAACCGACGGGCGACCCCTTGAATTAACAGCGAGTTGTTATTTCGGGTGTTGGCTTGTTGCAAACTGACGACTTATTGACTGAGTCGTTGAATGTTGAGTATCTGGGTGCATATTGCTTTCCTCCGTCTGGTCTATCGGTGTCTTCGCCATTTAGGTGTAGTGGTGGAAACAAACAAATTGCTCAAGTGATCGGTAGCTGCTATCGAAGGAGCTTGGAAGTTGAAAGTTGCAAGTTGATAGGACGATTCCCACAGACGGCGCCAAACTGTGGGGGAGGATTTCATGCCGTTGTACATGACCCTCCTCCAATAGTCGATTGAAGATTTAACCCTTTGGGATGTGGCACGCTTCGAAGCGCTGAGTTGTAACTTGCTAAGCTGTCACACAAGCACTGTAGAATAGAGAGAGAGAGTTGACACTAGATGTGGTGACAAAGTTCAGCCAAAGCCTACGTCTCCGTGCGGTAAGACGCAACCTTCGAATCCACTATCTCTGAATGAAGTAGAGCTACTTTCGATAGGCCGAGGAGTGCTTCTTACAAGATGACAGAGGGTGGAGAGGGAATCTAAAAACCAGAAAGCTCAGGAAGCTCTGGAAATCAGAAAATGAGATTATGGTTTGGATTTCAGAATCTGGATTATTTCACAGGGTTGGCTATTTATAAGGGCTTAATTTATCTGAGGAATATTTCAGGAATATCCTGGGTTTGGTAAATACCCGGGGGGATTTATCAAACCCCAGATAGTGCAAGTGGGCCCCAGGCAGGGCTCGGGTCCCACCGTTGTCCTCGTGGGCCCCAAGCAGGGCTGTGGGTCCCACCATTGGACTCGTAGGCCCCAGGCAGGGCTGCGGGTCCCACCGTTGGACTCGTTGGCCCCAAGCATGGCTGTGGGTCCCACCGTTGGACTCGTGGGCCCCACCGTTGGGCGTTAGCCAGATTTTGCACCCGAATCCACTTGGGAAACAGGACTGGATGACAAAGTCAGAGTCTTCCACGTGGCTGACTACTACTATACAATGTGTTCGAGGAATTGACGTGACGAGCATGAAGTTGCGGCCAATGTATCAAAATATTCTTAAAGAATTGCTGCATGGGGCCCTCCTTATGGCATCAATGTTGGGAAGCGTATGGGTTGGGCCTGGGATGGTTGCCCATGGTGTGCGGAGTGAGAGGAGGATATTGATCGTGTATTTTGGAGTTGCCCGAGGGCAGTGGAGTTTTGGGCACATATGTCGGATAGAACGGGTATTCAATGCCAGGCCATTGGGCTCTTAAACCCATCAGGAGCGCTAGCATGCAACGGCAGGGGAGAGCCTTTCGACCCAGAGTGAGCTGGTGGCGGGAACATTAATGTGGCATCTGTGGACTTCTCCTTGTTTGCAACTGTTCCAACTTACCAGCCCTGATATCTGAATTTGTGTGCGTCAATCGATAACTTTCAGTTGTCAGTTCTTTAAGGAATCTAGATCCTCACTGAGTATAGCGGGGTGGCCGGCCGGCTGTGCGTGAATTCTTGTGGACAGATGGCTCCTTCAAAGACAAGGGAGAGTTGGCGAGTGGTGTATGGGTCTTGGCCTCCAGGGATGGGAAGGTGCGAGCGGCTGTAGCCTTCAGATGTCAGGTGGAAAATTCCTTGCAGGCAGTTCTGGGCAATTAAAGGAGCCTTTGAAGAGCAGGCGCGACAGCATAGTCAAGACATGACTCTATTTACGGATGCGCAGCAGGCTCGAGATGCTTTGGTGGTGGGAAAGGATATCCTTTTTGATGTATGCCTGGTAATTGTAGATTGTATGCGATGTTGGCACCTTTTGCCCAGTAGTTCGGTGCATTGGGTGCCGCATACTGTCAACAGTGTGGCCCACTTGCTTGCATACGCGGCCCGCATACGTGGAATGGAGGGTTACTGAACCGAAGGATGTCTTGATGTCCGCCCTGGCTTAGTAAGGGAAGACCTTCATGCCATTCTGTAATGGCCATAGTCAAGCCTACCCCCCCAAAAAAAAAGACTACACTAGAATTTGCAATTTGGCTCATATATTTGAATTCAATTTCTTGCATTTTCTAAAGTGTTAGGTATTAAAGGGGGGGGGGGGGGGGGGGGAGAGAGAGAGAGAGAGAGAGAGAGAGAGAGAGAGAGAGAGAGAGAGAGAGAGAGAGAGTGTGTGTGTTTGGAGTAAATGGTGTTGAGATGGTTATGCCTCACAGGTTTAGTCTCACATCGGTAACGAAAGTGGGGATCCTTGTCTTAATATACCCAATTACTCCCCTTCTCAACATGTACCTTTTTGTTTGGAGAGGGGGGGGGGAATAGGATTAGTCTCAAATGGAATGCCACTCAATGGGGGCAATGACCCTATATATTAGGGGTGTAACTTGGGTCGGGTATAGCCGAGAACCGAACCAACCAGACCTAAATGGGTTGGGTTGGTATGGGTATTTTACAAAGTTGGATTGGGTCGGTTCTGAGTTAGGGCTAGGGTAAACCCGAACCAACTTGAGAACCGAACACATATCAAATTTTAGTATACATTCCCGGATCGGGTTAAAAATATACTATGCATACCCAAGAACCGAACCGAGCCAATTAACTTGTCAATTCATCTTTGTGAATCCACTTGATAGTATCTATGAATATTTGTATGAATGTTTCCTCCACTTGTTAGTATCCATGAATGTTTCACATGTTACTATATATTTTGGAGGAACACTTGGGGGCTGTTTGATTACTGTGCAAATAATGCACATATATCTGTTTGCACATGTGACATATGCAATTAAAGTTTCATGTATTTAGATGAAATTTTATTTTCATAGTTTTATGTGCAAAAGCTATATAAATTTAGCAAGTGTATATCTGTTTACACACGTCACATCCTACTAACCAAACAACCCTAAACTATTTTTACACATGTGTTTTCAAAATCACATGCTAAAAACATAGCAACCAAACAAGCCCTTGGTATAATGGATGATTTATGTATGTGTAAAATTGACCCGAGAACTGAACCGAACCAACCCGATTTGGTTCGGGCCGGGTTGGGTCAAGTCATGAAATTGTAGAACGGATCACTTCTGGGTCGGCTCTAGTTTGGCTCAAACCCTAAGCATCCCGACCCGAGTTGCACCCCTACTATATAAGCTATAGATGAGATGTGGTCACCCACGGTGAATATATTGCGCTAGATCACTCATCTTGTAAATCACATGAACTAGCTAACTTCTTAGAAATTACAATTAAATAAGGAAAACGAAAACTTAACTCATGTGGGTTAGAGGTACAAAATCACTTCCCTAAAAACAAAAGGCCTCCCCTAGTGTGGGTTTGAACGGATCATTTGAATCCAAGGTACAACAAACCTAATCTGAACTCCTCCACAATTGTCGGCACGATCCAATCAAGGATCAATTGATCCTTGCCGATGATGATTGCCCAAACAAATTTAAGACTTGAAATCCGAAAAAAACTTGTAGCAGAATTTCTTCAAGAAAGAGAGGAAAAGGGAAGATTTTCTTATGTATTTTTGAGAGAGAAGGGCGGTTTATATGTTGGAAAAACCAAAAAACTAGCCGTTGGGCCTCATTTACCAAGCTTTTGGGGTTGGGTATTAAAGTTCCCATTTCATGTTAGATATTGAGATGTTTCAACCGTTTCAAAATATTGAAACGTCCCCAACAATCCCCCACACGGTTTAAAATTTTTGAAACGACACAAGTATCAAAATCAAAATAAATTTAAATTTGTTTTGGGCAACCATGTATTTTGCATTAGGTGAAGGAGTCTTACTACTTAAACCAACACTTAGTATTAACTAGTGCATCGGGCACGTGCGTTGCATGTGCAACAATCTACCCCTTTATATGTACACAAATTAAAGAGGAATAATATGTGATAAGTCCCTCTAACATATCAAATTTAGTAAAAAAGAAGGCCAATATTGTTAATTAGTGTTAAGTCCTCCCGAAAGAAAAATATCATTTTTACTCTTGAGTCAACACGTAAGCAAGACCCTACATGCAGCTGTACAGGTGGGCACCGATCCTATAGCAAAAAGAGTAACAATCTTCTAAAATTGTTACTCATTTGCTACAATAAAAGCATTGTAGCAAAAAATTTTATGAAATCTTAGTAATTTTTTTGCTACAGTAAAAGCACTGTAGCAAAAGAGTAACAATTTGCATAGATTGAGTAACAATTTGTGCAAATTGTTACTCTTGTTATAGTGAAATCACTGTAGCAAAAGAGTAACAATCTGTGTAGATTGAGTAACAATTTGCGCAGATTGTTACTCTTTTGCTAAAGTGAAATTACTTTTGGATCATTCCATCATTTTGCATAAGTTTCCATTTTACCTTTCACCTTATATATTAATCCACACCCAGTATTTTGAATCCTATATCATGAAAATAAACACAAGGGCTAGGACCGTAATGTGATTTGTGTAGGGATAGAACGGGAAGGGCAAAAACGGCATATTACAGTCCTAGCCCTTTTATTTGTTTGCATGATATAGAATTCAAAATACTTGGCATGGATTAATATATATGGTGAAGGGTAAAATGATAAAATCTTGCTAATATTTTTGCTATAATGAAAGCACTGTAGCAAAAGAGTAACAACTTATGTAGATTGAGTAGCAATCTTGTTGAGTAACAATTTGTGTAAATTGTTACTATTGCTATAGTGAAATCACTGTAGCAAAAGAGTAACAATCTTTGCAGATTGAGTAATTGCAACAGTGAAATTACTTTTGGATCCTTCTATCCTTTTGCATTAATTCTCATTTTACCCTTCATCTTATATATTAATCCACACCAAGTATTTTGAATCCTATGTCATGAAAACAAATACAAGAGCTAGGACCATAATGTGATTTGTGTAGGGATACAACGAGAAGGGCAAAAATGGCATATTACGGTCCTAGCCCTTTTATTTGTTTGCATGACATAGATTCAAAATACTTGGCATGGATTAATATATATGGTGAAGGGTAAAATAGAAACAAAAAGTAGGAAGGAAGGAAGAATGAGTTAGTGGGTTAGTGGGATTTATTCCCAACCCTTTTGTTTGTTTTCATGACTCAGGAAGAATGAGTTAGTTGGCGGTTGTGTTGATCCCGCGGGATGGCGGGTTGTGTGTGTTTCCGCTGACTGACGGATTGTTTGCTCCTGTCGTTGGGTAGTCCGATCAGTTGAGGCGGCCTGTGTTGTCCCTGTCGGTTGGCGGGCATCTCCGTCGTGTGGCGTTGTCACTGCCTACATGCGGTAGGTTGCTTGCGCCATGCTGTGGCACCTCTCGGAGGTCCAGTGACCTCCCCCCCTACAATACCAAAAAAATTGATCGGAGAAAAGTGAGGTGACCCCGAAGTGTCGTCGTGGGTCTCAAGCAGGATTGGTGGACCTCATAGTGTCGCGTGGTTCCCAGATAAGGGTGATGGACCTTGGAGTGTCATCATGGACCCCAAACAGAATTAGTGGGCCCTTAGCCAAAATTTGATCCCACAATATATATTTATAACTAAACAATGACCCCCGCACCCCCCTCCCCCCTCCAAAAAAACAAAAATTACGGAAATGTAATCCCATCTCTATTGGATTATCATTAGATGAAAGTCCCACAATTATCACTTAACCAAGATCATGAGTATTGCTAATCATAAAGCCCAATGAAACCTCCTATGCTACATCACGAAAAAAAGCTTCATATAAAGCATACCAGGTGTTTGTGGGAGTGCCTGAGAGAGGTAACATTGCTGTGAATGAGAGTGGTAACAGTTCTGCAAAACAACATTTGCAGTCTAGTGGCCATGAAGTGTTTGCAGAAATGCCCAATCCAAGCCAAACTGCAGGTAGGCCTGTTGAAGGTTCCCGTGCAAATGCTTGGGCTCCTCCTCTATCCCAAGTACCTCCATTGCTCCCGCCAGAAAAGTTGAGGCTGCACCATGTTAAGCCGGGGATGTTCGAAGGGCAAAAAGTAGCGATTTTGCCGAGGGCTGATTTAGAAGCTAATGGAAAAAAATGGGAGCACACTCTTGTTGGGTTCGTCCTAGGGCGTGGACCGTATTATTTACATCTCAAAAATTATGTTATGCGTGCTTGGCAACCAAAGGGAAAGTTGAAGATTCTGTCGAGAGAAAATGGAGTTTTTTGGTTTAAATTCGAGTTAACTTTTGATTTTACTCGAATTCTTGAAGGGAAGTTTTGGCATTTTGAAGGTCGTCCATTGATTTTGAGGAAATGGGCTAGAGGGATGTGTAGTGAGAGGGAATTGATTTCATCAATCCCTATTTGGGCAAACTTCCCAAATCTTGAAGGGGATTTGTGGACTCAGGATATGCTGAGTAGACTGGGTAGTGTGTTTGGCACCCCCATATACATGGACCAATCTACCGCAGGAGGTACGAGGGCACTTTTTGCGCGGATCTGTGTGGTTGTCAGTGTAGAAGACTCGCTGCCAAATAGAGTTCAAGCTAGAGACGAATTTGGTAGGTTTCTTTCTTGGCAGTCGATGATGTACGATTGGATACCCACAAGATGCAAGGCTTGCAAAAGCTTTGACCATAGTGATAACACATGTACTAAACATCCCAAGGTAGCCAAGACTCTGGCTCAAACATGGCAACCAAAGGTGTCGGCTGGAGCTCACAGTGTGAGGATTGCATCCTCCGCTAAAGGTAAATCTATTCTTGAAGAAGGGTGGCAAACAGTTGGAGGGGTTCACAAAAAGGTACCTCCAACACCTGTGGTGGGTCCTAGCACCATGGCTTCTAAATCTCGGTTTGCTATTTTAGAGGATGTTGGTCAGGAGGAGCAGGAGGATGGAGCTGTAGGAGCTACTGGAGAGATCCTAGTCCAAAGCGATATTGGCATTGCTGTTGCTGATGCAGCAACTACCAGAAGTGCTGTAGCTGTAGAGGCAGTACCTGATGCTGTAACACAGCCTGGTGGCAATGTTACACAGCTTGTGGGGGCTACTGTTGCCACAGTTGTTGTTACGCAGAGTAATGTTGCTATTACACCTGGGTTCTGGAGTACTGTTGCTGCAAAACCTGATGGTGTTACACGAGTGGGTATTGCTGCTGAGGCTATTAATATTGGTGCTACACCTGATGTTTGTGAGGCAATTGCTGCTATTACAACTGGTTTCAGCAGTAATGTTGCTGCAAAACCTGATGTTACACGAGGTGGTGCTGCTGCTGAGGCTGTCAATGTTGCTGTTGCTATTGTTGCTGCAGAAGAGTGTGAGGCTAATGCTGTTGTTACGCAGGTGGGTCAGGAAGGGAGGGCTGATGTTACGCAGGCTGTAAGGCCTAATGCTGAACAGCAAGTGGCGACTGTAACACCAAATATTGCTGATGCAGTACTTGATGTTACATTGCCTAAGGATGCTGTTACGCAAGTAGAGGCTGCTGATGTTACGCAAGTTGAGGCTGTTGTTGAGCGGCAAAAGGTTACTGTTACGCAAGCAGAAAGTATAGCTAGCGAGGGAGGAGGGGTTCCAATTGTCCCCGCTATTGCTAGTGGGAGTGGGGTTTCTGCTGGTGGTACTAAGTATACTACTAGACGTAGCCTTCGAGAAGGAAGCCCTAGCCTTTCAATTCCTGCTATTCAACGAATTCATCAGAAGAATTTGGCTCAGAAGGTAGTGGGATTAGCGGATGATCCGGCGTCAGTTGTTCTGTAGGATTTCGATGGTGAAGCTGGGGAGGTTACAGATCGAGTGGAGGAGGCAGGTGATGCCCATCCCCTGGATTCCTTTGATCAATACAAGCAACTGCCCCCCCATCTTGCCAACCGGCCGTCATTCCTTACCATGCTGAATCCAACGATTGTGTCCTGAGATAAAGAAGCTAGGCCAAAGGGACAATCTGATAGGGTTACGAGGAGTAGGGGGGCTAGCTAATGCGTTCAGATATCTGCTGCTCTGGTTCACTGGTGTTTGTGTTACTTTTTTCTTTAACTTGAGTGTTGTGTATTTCCTCTAGTCCGGGGGTTACCATGTCGGTCTGCCCCTAATGCGATGAGGTAAGGTTTCTTATTGTTGTGGACTCTTTGGTCGTGTGGTCTGCTTGTTCATTCAGAGACAAGCCGTGTCCTGTAATCGTCTTTATTTCTCAGTAATAGATTAGTTTTTACTCTTTAAAAAAGAAAAAGAAAAAGAAAAAAAAAAAAGCTTCTATACCAAATAAATAAATAAATACATAAAAAATAACCTCATAAATTGGCATCGAGCATTAAAAGAAATAACAACAAATAAATACTTTTCATTTTGGTCATAAACACTTGCGGGGTACAATAAAATGAAATACCAACTTCAATCCTTACAACTACCATCCATTACGAACGAAGAACAAGACATCTTAAGCCCAGTTGGATCCAAACGCTTAGTTCGGGAGCCGTTCCCGCCGGCTATACGGTTCGGCCTTCGAGTGCGACCGGCCACCGCTGAGCCTTCGGGACGAAGACGAGTTGGGGATCAGAAGTAGAGAGGATCTCAGATCCCAGTGCCAGTGGTGGCGGAAGCTCCGAACGGGCGCGGCTATGGCCGGATGATCCCTCCGGATGCAACAACTCCACCAGCCGGCTGGTGGATGAGCCGCCGGAGGACAGGGACCGGTACTTGTTCCGCCCGCCGCTCCTCTTTATGGCACGTATCATTAACGGTATCAGGCCCTCCATCTCTCTCCCTCTCACCCTTTATGTTAAAATGATGGGAGGTGTCGTTGGCTATTTATAGAGAGAGAAGATAAGGTTTTGAATGGGAGGCAATACACAGAATCTGTGGGAGCCTGAATCTGCCCACGGCTCGTCAACCAAGAAAAGCCGCCACGGCGTTGCGGTGGCCCCCACAAGGCAATGGTCAGCGGTACAGTTATCATCATTGCTATACGCGGTAGGGCCTTCCTATTGAAGTTTTTTCAGTTGGAATGCATATTATTTTTTTCTGATTGCTACGTGGCGGGTCAGCGCCGAAAAACACTACGTCATGTCGGCTATGATATTTTTTGGATTTTCGATGAACACTGCATCCAGGATGTAGTGTTTTTCTAACTGCAGTATTTAGTTTAAAACATTTTATTGAACCCTAATAGGTTTTGTTGGGCCTCCTGATTCCAAATAAACACTGCATCTAGGATGCAGTGTTTTAAACACTACATTAATATTCCCGATGCAACGTTTATAAAAAATTCAAAAAAAAAAAAACCACGATGTGGCGGGATGTTTTTCGACGCTGACCCACGATAATTAGAATATAACAAAAAGATACTTTTAAGAATTATAAATTATAACGGGGGTCAGGATCGGATGACCCAATAAATTTTGACATAGCAAATAATCCAGCACCCTTTGATGCACCTAGAGGTTTTAGAATGGATTGGTTTTTTGTAGACATGCTGTCTATGGTATGTTGATCATCCTCACAAAAAATCAGCCCATTCTAAAACCTCTAGGTGCATCAAAGGCGCTCTTCAAATCAACGGTTAAAATTGAAAGTCGAAAATCATTGTTTTGAAAAACGCATTTAATACACCTAGAGGTTTTAGAATTGGCTGATTTTTTGTAAGGATGATCAACATACCATAGACAACATGTCTACAAAAAATCACTCATTCTAAAACCTCTAGCTAGGTGGATCAAAGAGTGCTGGGTTATTGCTGGGTCAGCCGATCCCTACCCATTATAAGGGCATTTAAATAATTATATATATTTAAAATATTAATTTGAAAAAAAAAATCTTTTTTTTGGGTTATATTGGACCGAGCGATGCTGTGGATACACGTCGGGTATGAGTGTAAGCGTAAGCTTTATGTATCCTAACGGCAAGAGTCGTGGAATACGAGTGGTGCACTCGTTCTGATAATCAACCATGATGTCACCATGGCGTCATGCTACATGCATCGATCTCATCCACATGAATCTTACGCCGAGATGCAGCGCTATGCATACATGGTGTGTACATGCATAACAGTCCTCTATTTGACCTAGTAGAAGAGCTCGGTGCATCACGGCCGTCCATGTGTAGCGGCCGAGTAGGGCTGGACTCATGCAAAAGATATGACTGATAGATGGATCCAGAGTCTCTATGGGGACCAGCTCTAGAAACTATGGACCAATGCCTGCAGGGATGGTTTGAGATTGTCACCTATATCCTGATGCTGGAGACCCATGCACACGTGTGGATTAGCTCAATAGCGGCTCTGCCCATCGTTTTCTGAGAGCTGGATGGCCATGGCTGAACAAGTGGGTCGATGGTGGTGCATCGAAACTTCGACGGTGGTAAACCAGACCCGTACGTGTTAGCAAGTGGTCCAAACACGGAATCAACTCTCATGGTTGACCTAGACCTAGACCCCAAACATATTGATGGCTCCCTCAATTTGTGGTCAATTTTAGATGCTATGGACGTGGAGGTTGGAGATCTAGAAGGGTGTCGATGCGGCGGAGCGATGATCGCAGGGTTCCGACTTCGGATCGGATGGCGGAGACGGAGAATTCTTGCCTCGGCATCGCAAACCGAGAAGACCGGGATGAAGCTAGGATGTGCAACTCATCATGACCTTGCTTGTTGAGCTGTCGCTCAATTACAGACAAAGGGGCCTTTCATGAGGGCCGGAGGAGGCTCCATGCAGGGGTTTGGGGCTCAAGCGGAGCACACGGAGCGAGGCACAATCGAAAGGGGCTACACTCGAAGGGAGATAATGAACCCAGCTTTGATATCATGTTGGATACCCTCACATCCTAAAACCCGGGTTGTAAGGGGAGATTCACAGCGGGTATATAAAGTGGGCTGTGCCCCCATTTTCGATGTGGAACTTGTGGGTGTAAAAATTGTACCGGACCGGATCAGAGCGGCATGGGCCCGTGCAACGGCCCAAGCGGGTAAGCCCTCCCGGGTTCATGGGCCCACTCTACGGGGCTCGCAGATCAAGCCCTCTCCCTTAATGGGTCCGAACAACGGCCCAATAAGGGCCCAGCAAGGAGGCCCAGAACCAGTGCCACATCATCATCGCCACATCATCACTGCCATATCAGGCACGTGCCTGCGCTATAAAAGGACCCCCAAGGCATCCAGGAAAGGGGTTGGTCATTCAATTAGAGGAGGAGGATTCTAGAGCAAGTGCCAGAGCTCAATTCTCCCCTTCTTGTTCTCTTCCAATTGCTCCATGCAAACACATTGTAAGAAGCTTCTCTCGGCCTGTCGAGAGAACGCTCAACCCTCCATATTCATATTATAGTGAAGATCAGGTGGCACCTCTCGCCCGGAGACATAGGTCGTAAGGCCGAACTCTGTCAACAATTTTTGTGCCAACACTCTCTACTCTCTCTCTCCGTCTCTACTCTCTAATTTTAATCTCTCTCTCTACAAATCATCAACATTCAATCAAGGCTGTGGGGCGGGGTACCCGATCAAGGCGGCTCGGAAATTTCCCCCCATAATCTTTGGCGCCGTCTGTGGGATATCGATAGAGGTCTTACCCACACCTCTACCGACTCCTATTCAGTTTGTGGTGACGAGTCACAAGTCCTTCTCCAAATCAACCTCAACGCCTTCATCACGCCGACATCAACACGCTCGATGGTGAAGGCCAGCACCAACCCACCAAAGGCGGGTGCTGAACGAACAAACGATATGCTGATCGAAGAAGAACAAGAAGTCTCGGTTGCAACCAACCGAAGAAATATTCGGGAGCGGCTGGGGCCGCAAGGCAGCCATCTAGAAGGGCACAGCGATCGGCGAGACCCGTCATCCCCGAGGCGTCGATCTGGCAAAGAACACGCTATTCAAGGGAGCAAGCCTCAGGTTACATATGAGATCTCGGCTGCTGATTTTCAGCTGCTAAATCTCCTCAAGAAGAATGCGGCCCTCGAGCAAGAGAGGGATTCCCTAAAGAAGGCGGCTGAAAGAGCGAGGGTTGTGGCCCACAACTCTCTAGCTACTGATGAAGACCAACCAAGGACTCGCCCAGCTGTGAGTCATCATCTTGAAGAACCACATGTGCCGCGTATAGAGATGCGTCAGGTATCCACACAAGCACCAAGGCAAACGGTGTGGGATCGCCTCGACGTCAACGGTGTGCCCAGCTATCGCGGAAAAGGATCACCTCAGTCAACAGGGTCCACTAGACATTCTATCCCTTCGCACACGAAAGCAACAGATGCCCGCGAGCTGCTCAACCAACTAAGGCATACTGCCGACGTGGGATGCCGCCATCAAGACCGTAGGCAGCTAATCACCTCGGTGGGACCACTGCATCCCAAGGTTCTTGCAACACCATTTCCTATGGGTTGGCGAACACCGAGCCTGCCAAAGTTCAACTGCATCCAGGGAGACCCTGCTCTCCATATCCTAGCCTACAAGCAGGCCCAGACGCCCTACGAGTATGAGAACCATGTTCTTTGCCGTATGTTTGCGGGAAGCCTCGAGGGACCTGCCCTCGACTGGTACTACACACTGCCTATTGGTACGGTGATCACATTCAAAGAATTGGCTGAAATCTTCATGGACCATTATCGGCTAAACTTAAAGCCGGAAAAGAAGCTGGATACACTCTACCGGCTGAAGATGGGCTCTAATGAGTCTCTAAGGAGCTTCACGATGAGGTTTCGTAATGAGCACTCTGATCTCACCGGTCGGTCCCATAATGAGGAGGCCATCATGCTGGCATTCCAGAATGCTATCCGACCAGAGCTCCACGTCTACACCGACTTCATCCGGTATCCTCCCAGTACCTTAGAGGCAATGTTCAAGCGCGTACAGCGAGAGATAGAGGTGGAAGACAATCAGCAGGCCAGAAGAATACGCGAGCCACACAGAACTAATATGTGGACTTCCTCAACACCACATAAGTTGTTATTTCATGCTTCTGGTGTGTGCTTTTCTCTTTTATTTACTTTCTATTATTTGAGGATATTTATAATTGTTCTGTGTTTGTGATTCGTCTTGTGATCGATTGTTTGTGTTGGAAAAATCGGCCTTGCAGTGACACTGATCTTTTGTACTGTAGAAGTCTATAGCCATCATAATGGTGCTCGAAGTTTGAGGATCGGAGCCTTGCCGAGATCGCACAATCATATAGAGAATACAAAGCACCAATTAACAAGAAATAATCTCGGATTCAAAGGCAATCGAGAACTTGCATTATCGATTTACTAGCAAGAAATAAATCAATTAGTGAAAACCGTTTATCGCGCGGATCCCACAAATCCGCTTCTTGCTCCTCTCACAACTAGACCCACGAAGTAGAGAACCACCCGCCTGAGAGATACACAGAGATTACCGGAGGATCACCAAGAGATGAAATCACCACCGAAGTAGAAGCCGATGTAGACATCGAGGAACCTAGAGAAGATCTGAACGCCACATCCTCTTACTTCATCTTTTCTTTATCTTCTTCTTCTTTCTATCTACCTTCCTTCCTCTCTCTGTTCTCTAAGCGACAAACCCAAGACCGAGTTTCCATTCTCTCCTCATCCATGACTCGCTCTCAATCCTCTACCGAAAAGAACACCGTGTCATCATCGCCTTGAGCCTCTAAAAGCCCGGAGGGAGCGCAGTGCCCAACCCCCTGGATCATTCTTTCTTTTTCGACGAACCACGTTTTCATAAACGATCTCCGAACACGTCCTTAGCCTTTGTCGACGATTTTCCTGCCTTGAGCTCCAATTATCTAACAAGCCTTCTCCCCCTCCCCTTATATAGCTAGGGTTATGGTAGGTCGTCGTACACTAATTGGAGACCCAAAATCCAAAGTTGTCTTGCTAAAATAGGAAATCTTGCAATCCAAACCCGTGCTGCTAGCTAGAACCAGGTCGTGTGCATGATGAACCCATTGTGTGCACACTTGATCTCTCCAGGATTTTTAGCCAATTTTTCATCCGATGCACGAGCTGAAAGTCGTGCGTACGATCTGAACATCAAGTGCATGATATATCTGGGTATGACTTTTGCAAAAACTCAACAATCTCCACATTGGCTTAAAAAATCCAACATCAAAAAACTTCAACCATCGCCGCCGACATCGCTGCTATTGAGAGCATGTGATAATCCAATGTCTTACTTATCACCTTTGCACTATACATCAAGTACTCGATCACCTAGACTGATGATCGTTTAAGTCCAATTTGCTTTGGACTTACGTGCTAATGTGAGAATGCAACGATAATGATAAGCACTCAATTAAAAACAAGATGCTTCCTCAAAATGGTGAAAACAAACACAATTGTATACATGTGCAAAACCATCACAAACCTAAAGTTCGATAAAGCAAAATTCATGGAAGAAATAACTATAACGATGACTGTACGTGTTACTTACGCACGATTCTAATGAACGTACGTTTGCACACGGCTTCTTCAACATCTTCAAGGGTTATACGGAAGTATGCAAACAATCAAGAGTAAGATCGTGTTTGGACTCACATTTATCTGAGGAATGTTTTTGGTCAAAGTATAAACCAATCAATATAGAAAACCATTACTGAGGTTTCAACCGATGTGCCAGCACCTCCCATTAACTATCTACGGGGTATCTCTCTCTCTCTCTCTCTCTCTCTCTCTCTCTCTCTCTCTCTCTTTTCCAGGTTTTAGATTTCAGATTAGTAAAATTTTAGTTATAAAAACTTACTGACGTAATGTAATCTATTTTATAGTCTATGTTTAAGAAATTTTTCTTTGAGCGGGGTGTGGTTAGCTTACTTACTAATCTTATTGGATATTTGAAGTGCTTAAGAAAAATTTAAAGTTTCGAATCGGTCAACTTGGACTTGGATTAAAACGGTGCAACTTGGGTCGGCTTGGTTCGGGTTTGAGTCAACCCGGAACCGAACCGAATTAGTTCGGTTCTACCATATTGAAACCCAAACTAACCCGACTTGGGTATAGACCCGAACCAACCCAACCCACACTAAGGTCGGGTTGGTTCGGGTCGGTTCTCGGGTTAGGAGTTGGTCTAAAAAAATAACAATTATCGACTATTTACTAGCAAACTAAAGGTCCATGTTGGGTTTAGGTTGTAGCCACCAGTTGAGTTCTCTTGGTAGCTGGTTCAATTTTAGCAAACAAATAACCTTTAATCGGGTGCTAGTGTGATGGAGCCCAAAATTCCAAACCCATGACTTATATATGTGGACTGATATATATGAGTTCGGTTCTTGGGTTGGGTCGGGTCTACCTGAGCCCCAATCCGGAACCGACCTGTATTTAGTCAGGTCCACAAAACTTAGAACCAAACCAACCCATTTAGTCAAAATATCCGAACCAGCCTGACCCATTTAGGCCGGGTTGGGTCGGTTCTCGGTTTTGCCCGACCCAAGTTGCACCCCTAATTAAAATCGAACAATCTAGACAGACCGATACCCGGATTTTAGATAAAATAATATTATTGTCCGAATCCGGTTTTTTCCTAATCGAACCGGGTCATACAAAAAATGATGAAAAGCCTTTTGACATTACATAGAAGAGGTTATGCAAGTATCTTCAACTGATGATGAGAGTGTTTCAATGGCGAATTCGAGTCATGTCTAAAGCTTCAACACTGGGTTCCAATGAAGCCTCATCGCAACATGGAGGCTTCAAGCCATGCTCTAGGGCTCTTCAATGGAGCTCAAACACAGAGTAAGTTTTATTTTTTGAGAACCCCTATGAAAGGAGGGAGGGGCAGGCAGCCCCAACTTGTTATACTAAAATCAAGAAATTATCTTGTTACAAAATGTATTAGCTTTGTCGCTAAACTTCTCAACCCACGGTATAATCCACAACTTGAAGATCGAAATCACCTATTTACACAGCTCCTCCACCCCCGAAGTCTTGCCGTTAAAAATGGGCAAGTTCCTCTCTAGCCAGAGAACCCAGATAATCCCCTTGGCAAGGATATCCTAAGGTGGCCTGATTTCCTTGCAATCCATCTTATGCGCCATGAGCTCCACATGGCCTTCAAACCCCTCGGGTGTGAAGCAATTTTATACTTCACCTCGAAGTAATCCCACACCCACCTAGCAAAAGGACATCAAAGTAACAGATGGGATGCACTCTCTTTGTCAGCATTACAAAAGGTATACATCGACTCCGTCACATGTTGGTTCTTCCACTTCAAATGGTTAGACTTGGTAAGATGGTTATTCCTAGCCATCAGTAGGGAGAAGATCTGAATTTTTACTGAAGCCTTGGCCTTCCAGATAGCTCTCGAAGGCTGAGTTATTTAGATAGATGGAAGGAGCTTGCTGTAAAAGGAATTTACAGAAAAAAACTCCCAAAGAGGACCGCCATCTAACTCCGTCTACTATCGGCAAAAGTATGCCGCCGAGAGGAGCGTCATTAGGTCTTTAAGCTCCTGATGTCTGCCTAGAGGAAGGGGAGACAACAGTCTCACCCGCCACAATAATCCTCCACGTACAGCCAAACTGGGCTTGCAAGCGGACGAACACCCCCTGCTACTGATCCATAACGAAGAGAGTTGAAAAGAGGCTCCCAAGGGTTATGTCCCCAAGCTAGACATCATCCTAAAATCTGATGCTACAACCATCTCCCAACATAAGAATGATCCCCACTTTGTAGAAATCACACACCTTTAGGAGCCATCACCAAAAATATGAGATGCGACCCAACGTTCTACTCCTAGATTGGATAGGTGAGAATCTCTTGAAGTATTTTGTTAGTAGGATGTCTCTCCAAGAACCAGTGGAATCCTGTTGCAACCTACACCACCATTGTCCCAGCATGGAGATGTTAACACGAAGGAGATTGAGGACTCTTGTACCTCCGAGTTCCTTATGTAGGCAAACTTGGTCCCATCGTAGAAGGTTGTAGGCCCAACCTTTGTTGCCGACTCCTCCCCAAAAGAAGGATCTCCTTATCTTGTCGATCCTCTCGATCACCCATGTAGGGAAGTAAAAAAAGGCCAGGAAGTAAGATGGAATGGTAGAGTACCGCATTCACCAATACTACAAGCCGCCCACATGTAGAGAGAAACATGCCTTTCCAGATCTCTCGAGCCTCGCCTCAATATTCTGGATCTTCTCCCATTCCTCTCGCCTTAAAGCCTTGTCACTGACTGAGATCCCCAGGTACTTCTTTGGTAAAAAAGCTTCCCTACAACTCAACAACTTGACCAACATCTCCTCTGCCGATAAAGCAAAGATTACTCTTAAGGAAGTTAATCTTCAGATCCGAAAACAACTCCATGCCCTAAAGGAGTAGTTGGGGGGTGAAAGTCAAAATAAAGGGTTGCTAATAAAGAACCACATAAATCTCTAATCCATAAAGCAAGGGTGCTATCGGCACTCATCCACGTCAGCTCGGCCCGTCTAAGACTCGTAGATGGCTTAGAGACGGAGGGCGGGTGTAACTCAAAAAATTGATGGTGTAACATAACTAAAAAGATCAAACTTGGTGGTGTAACACAAAATTATCCAAGATTTTAAGCACCAACACTTTAGTACTGTAGGACACCACCAACAACGAAAAGCGAAACCAACAAACAACTCTATCTATTAAGAACAGAAAAAAAAAAAAAAGGTCATACGGCTCGGTCAATGCAGCATTAGGTTAATCGAACCCAAGAATTCTCATTCTTGGGTTTTTATTAGAAAACTTTACGTGTTGACAAATACGATACGTTGACAAATGAACCAAGAAAAACAAAACTATTCGTTGACAAATTCATTACCGCCTAGTCATGACAAATAAAGCCCTTAACTTAGTCGCCCCGAACCACGGTCACCATGGTTCGGAGTCCGGCCATCAACAGCTGTTATTCCCGTCCGGCCGATTGGATGGTTCCGGATTATTATTGAGATCAACATATGAGAAGTAATTGATTGATTGCCCAATCTCCAGCTCACCTTCCATAACAATTTCCTTGATTCTTGTGACTAAATATAGTATTATGTTATTAGAGGGATTCACTCATTATGGTTACATATTGTAAAGATACACCATACATCTATATAACATGCTAAGGCCGTTCGGGTTATTTTAATTTAACTTTATCACAAAAAGGAACTTTGCGTTAATTATATTTTTACCACAAAATGAAACAAAGACAAAAAGGAATCAGCCAAAACTACGGTTAAACCGATGACCTTCAGTCGCAAAATGAATACGGTAGGGATGGAGATGGTGATGCCCGGTGGGTATGTTGCCGTCGAAGGCGGCCCATTACAGTGCCGATAGGCACGGACATGCACTAGTATCTATATAACCAATGGAAAGGGCTCACGATTGTGTGTGCTCTCTTCTCCAAATCTCTGGATTCCACTTTCCTTTTTGTTTTTCTCTCATGGTATCAGAGCTTTGAGGTCTCTTTTTTTTTTCTCTTTCTCTGATCCTATCTCCCTCTTCTCCTCTCTTCTCAAATAGCTTCTACCACCACGCGGTTGTCCAGCATGAGCGACACCTCTGGGAGTTCGTCTCTTCCGGTCATAAAGGCGATTAGTCAGGAAGTCTCTACCAAACTCGCTTCCTCAAATTATCTTATTTGGAAGATGCAAGTTCTTCCCGTTCTGCCTTGCCATGGCCTTCTTGTCCTTGTTCTCGGCGCCCATGGTTCGTCCCGATGGCGACGACACTTCACCTGTGGTCCTCCCATGGCTACGCTTGGATCAGATGGTCCATGCCTAGCTTGCCAGCTCTTCATCGGAGGATGAGGTGACGCAGGTTATTCATTGTGAATCTGACGCAGTTCTGTGGCATTCACTTGAGGTTTTCTACGGGACTCGTCGAGGTCGTGTTCGTGCTGCACCCATTACCGACGATTCATCGTCGGTCTATTGCTACAAGTGCGGGTATCCATATCACAAGGCAAACAATTGTGAGGCCTATTCTTCCTCCGTTCAGGACATCGTCCAATCATTTGCGCCATGCATCTTGCTGGCCAGCATGACTCCACTTGGTATCCGGATATCGGAGCCATTGGCGGTGGCGCTGGTCTACCTATATCTCATATTGGTAGAGTTACTTTATCTCCCGCTTCTCTTCGACTTGAGTATAACATCATTCTGGTGACCGCACATCACGCTCCAGTGCTCTAGTCCAATTGATCATCTGTCACGCTTTTGTGCTCCGGTTCATCCTCCGTCGACGACCCATTGCACCTCTCGCAGTTGGTGCTCTACGTCTGACATCTCCTACGTCCATCACTCCGGAACCATGCTCGTTAATCACGTGAGATCTGATGGTGCAGTTCGGATATATACTCTATGACGGTCGCCATGTTCTAGATTTAAAGAGTACATAATCTAAATCCTTCTTTCTGGAGTGGATTTTCTTCGGTGCAGGGACACCGGTTTAGGTGGCGTCCTGAAGATGTCGGACAACACGTCTTTGATCTTGGGGAGGGAGTCTATACTGGAGGATGGTAAATGGTTGCTGCGAGGGTAGCTTTGGAGGCGAAGGATTCGTCTGCAGGTGGAGCATGGTTGGGCGTCATGAAGATGAAGAAGAAGTGGTTCCGAGGGGAGATGCCATGCACCTCCTCGGATTTTGGCTCCTCGATCCTCCGCTCCATGGGGTGGGAGGGGGGCGCACTAACACCTCCCCCGGGCTGTCGCCTAAAATTTCCTCGGAACCCTTGGATATATCTTCGCCTCACCTTGGGACCTCTCGCAGACGTACGTTGCTGCGATTCACCTCTTCCATGAATCATGCCCTCCCTCCTCTATAAATAGAGGCTCCACCGGATTGATTGGCCTGCACTCCAAACTGTTGGTTGCTTAGAGTGAAAATCCAAGCAATCCTAATGGACTGTGCCGGGTAATGGGTCGAGTTCATGGGCTGGATCCAGATCCAACAAGTATGAAGAAGAAGAAGAAGAAGAAGAAGAAGAAGAGGAGGAGAGAGCTTCATCTGTCGTCTTTACTTTGGTTCATGTCAGATCGGAAGTCAACCTAGTTGCACCTTAAACAGGCTACCTGTACGATTGCTATTTGGTCACTTGTTCAGCTTGCATAGGTGCAACTTTCACCCAGTGTTCCTCTTTTCTAGGATGTCTCAGAGTAATCATTGTATTCTTTTTTGTTAGTCAAAGGTATTCCATATATAAGAAGCAGAAGAGAAGACATAGATGTTGGTCCATAGTATCTCATCGCAGAGCAAACTAATTAATGTCATTTCTTAGCCTATTTCTAGAACTTCCAAACGCTACACTCCATATATACAAGGTGATTTCCTCCTGTCAAAGGTGGTTGTTGCTGCCGAAGGCGACAGTATATCGATAAGCATACGAGCATTACTTTTATATATATATATATATATATATATATATATATATATATATATATATATATATATATATATATATATATAGAGAGAGAGAGAGAGAGAGAGAGAAAAAGAAAGAGAGACAGACAGAAATGCTATAATGCGACATGCGATAAGTGCGGCACCTACCACATGCCGTCTGATGCACCGCTGCGTGCATGCGATGCATGCAGCACGTGCATCAGACGGCTGCAGTGCTGCACGTACCGCATGCCACAGCATAGCATGACCCATATATATGCCACCCCCTTCCGGGGTATTTTTGAAATTTTTTTTTTTTGGGGATTGATCACCCACCCTACACATAAAAAATTTCAGCTCGATCCAAGACCTGTAGGCTGTCCAAATATGATCGACTTTTTTCGGTTGTTCATTTTTGTCGTCATTTTGATCAACACATTTGGACGGCCTACAGCTCCTGGATCGAGCTGAAATTTTTTGTGTGTGCTATCCAAGGGTGGGTGATCAATCCCAAAAAAAAAAAAATCCAAAAATACCACGGAAGGGGGTGCCACATGTTAAGGCCGCATATTACCGGCCGCAATGTATCACTACTCTCTCTCTCTCTCTCTCTCTATATATATATATATATATATATATATATATATATATATATATATATATATATATATATATATATATATATATATATATATATAGAGAGAGAGAGAGAGAGAGAGAGATAGAGAGAGAGAGAGAGAAATGCTACAGTGAGCTACGAAAGAAGAAAATGAGCTGCGATCATTTTTTGACCATCATAAAAGTTTTGGAATTTTGTGAAAATTGGTTGGTGTGTTGTTTAGGGTAACATGATTATCCTCATAAATTTTCATGCAATTCCAAAATTTATAGGGTCATCAAATGGTAGAAGCTTTATCTATCGTCCGCAGTAATCGTTAATTTTGCTTCTACCATTTGATGACCTTAGAAGTTTTGGAATTCCGTAAAAATTGGTGAGGATGATCATGTTCCCCTAGACAACACACCCATCAATCTTTACGAAATTTCAAAACTTCTATGGTGGTCAAAATTACCGCAACTCATTTTCTCCTTCCGTAGCTCACAGCTCACTGTAACATTCCTCTCTCTCTCTCTCTCTCCTCTCTCTCTCTCTCTCTCTCTATCTATATATATATATATATATATATATATATATATATATATATATATATATATATATATATATATATATATATATATATATATATATATATATATATATATATATATATATATATATATATATATATATATATATATGTTACAGGCCAGGTAACTGGTGGTCTATTTCGACGAAATGGGCAGCCACCCATTTGACACCTCTAGGAGTCTTAGAATGTGCTGGTTTTTTGTGAGCATAAGCACCTTATCTTAGATAGCACACCCACAAAAAATTAACATATTCTAAAACTTTTAGGGGCATCAAATATTATATTTCAGATTAACGGTTATATCGGATGTTAGATAAAACTTATAACATTAGATGCCTCTAGGAGTTTTAGAATGTGCTGATTTTTTGTGGGTGTTATACTTAAGATAAGGTGCTTATGCTTACAAAAAATCAGCATATTCTAAAACTCCTAAGGGCTCATAATGGATGGCAGCCCATTTTGTCAAGATATTGCTTACTTTGTCCATGCTCTGTGACTCATGATTTTAAAACATATCTAGTATATAGTGATGTGAAGTTTTATATATATACCAAAAACTCTCTCTCTCTCTAGACGATGTGAGACTAAAACATGGACTTTAGCATCTCACATTCCTTCACCTCATCCATCATGGCTCTTGTCTCATAAATCTTACCTCTTGGCTATTAGCTATTGATCGTCACATCCAGTCTGGTTTCATACCTTGCTGACTGCACACTGTCGTATTGTAGGCTTCTAATCTTGGCTTATGTTTTGTAGTCAAAGAGTATTTTCTATTCTATTCCCCATTGATGGTACACTAGCTCGTCTATTCCCCATTGATGGTGCTACGTGTATGCTTGCTATTTGGCCACATGTTCAGCTTGCATAGGTAAAGTTTGTACCACCGAGGCCAGTGTTCCTCTCTGTATCGAGTTCGATTCCTCTCCACTTATGATCTTCTCCCCTATGGGTCGCTGACGTTTTGGGGAATGACACATAGTGATCCAAATTCAATGACCATTGTCTATGGCCATGAGATGAACCCTAAGTGAATGCCACCACCACCGGCCGGCCGCTGCCATCTTCTAGCCACCACCTTCCTTCGTCGCTGGCCACCTCTCTATCGACAACCGATCGCCCGTCGCTGGCCACCGCCTACCACCACCACCGGTCACCACCCCCACCAACCACGTACTAGCCGCTTGCCACCGTCCTGTCGGCCACCACCCGTGGCGACGGTGGTGGCGAGCAACGATGGACAGCGGTGAGTGACGACAACAGATGGTGATGGCATACCCTTAAGTTCATCCCATGGCCATAGATCGTGGCCGTTGAAATCACAACCCATAGGGGAGACGATCATCAATGGCCTGGAGAGGAGTTGGACCCGTATCTTTGTATCATCCCTTTGTTCTTTTGTATGATGGCTTCGTGGTATACGTACCCCTTGTATTTTATGTTGGTTGAAGGGTTGAGATACATACGAAGCAGAAGGACATACATAGACGTTGGTCCATATTACTGTCTTACCAGACTCCATACTATGTATAATTCCTTCAATTTGTATAATCTCTAACAATGAACAGGTTCAACCGGCTAGAGAGGGTGTAGAATCCAAATGGTATGGGGTCAATATTTGGGATCTTCGGGTTCCGCCAAGGGTAAACTGTTCCTATGGAAACTGTTACATAAGGCATTACCGACTGCTAAGATTCTAAGACAGCGAGTAAAGATGGGACATGCTTGCTGCCCTTGGTGTAGTGATGCTGACGAAGATGAGGACCATATTTTCTGAAGTTGCTCGACTGCGCGAGAAAAAGGTTTGGCTGGTATTTCAATGTAAAACGGGGTTGGATGGTTATCATATACCGATTTTAGAGCGATTGTCATCGAAGGTTACAGTCAGTACTGAATCTACCCCTAGTGAGATGATAGGGATGGCTTTGTGGCATATAGGGCTGGCAATTTCGGACCCAACACGGCAGGCCCGACACAAAGTTAGCGGGTCTGGGTCAGGGCTAAACGGGTTCGGGTCGTAAACAGGTTGACATGATAGGCCCGTTTAATAAACATGTCGGGTCCGGGTTTAGGGTCTGGACATGGTAGACCCGGGAAAACTCGTTTATAATTCATCGAGTCGTGTCGGGTCGGGTCAGGTCTACCCGCAATCCGATACTATAATATAGAGTATCAGCGGGTCTATCGTGTAATGTCAGGTTAAGTCGAATCGAGTCAACTGAATAAACCCGTGTGGTAAACGGGTCTTATTGGGTCTACCCGTTTATAAACGGGTCAGGTACGGGTTTAGAATCTAGACACGATTAGTTAAACGGATCAGGTCCGGGTCTAGGGGTTTTGGACACGACCCAAACCTAGACAGGACACAAACCCGACCCGACAAGACCCATTGCAACCCCTAGTGGCATATATGGAAACTCAGGTGTGACAAGCTCTTCAATAAAAGAGTAGAATCAATCTATGGAGCTGTGCAACGAAGTGTGAGGCTCGGGACACAATTTGTGAGATACTCGGCGAAGAAATATCAATCGATGTGGGGACCTGAAGTGGAGTTCGTGCTATGGACAGATGGGTCGTTTGGCTTGCAGGAGGAAGTAGCAAGTGGAGCATGGGTGTTAGAAACTCGACAGGGAAGGGTAATTGCTGCTTCAGCTTTTTGTTGTCTTGCCTCATCTGTCTTGCATGCAGAACTGTGGACATTGATGAGTGCTTTCCAAGAGTTAGTTAAACACAAATGTAGTAAGGTCTTGATTTTAACGGGTGCATCTCAAGCACGAGATGCACTGGCAGTGAGTAAGGGATATATTGAGGAATTAAGCCCGTTAATTGTTTCTTGTTTGCACTCTTGGAGCCAGCTACTAGAGGTTCAAGTTAAATGGATGGAGCGGTCTGAGAACAGGGCGGCGGACTGGCTGGCCAAAGATGCTCGAGTGTATGGTCTTGAAGGGTATTGAGATTCAGATTTCCCACTTGGTTTGTATGGTCTTGTACAGAAAGACATCAAGGTTATACTGTAATAACCCCTTACGTACCAAAAAAAAAAGATAGATCCCTAACAATCCTCCTTTACATGGTAGATGCGACTCATCGTAACAAAATTGAAAACATGTAAATATATCCATTTTATAGGGAATTCCAATTCCCAAGAAAAAAGAATGAACAATACATTCACTGGGTCTAGGTAGAAGTCTCTTGCTTGGTCCCACCGTAGCCGCCATCGATGAATCGCAAACCACAATCAACACATGGACGCACACAATCCTTAAAAATGACAAAACTATCCTTTTATTACTATTCAGTCGAACTAGTCGTGGACAACCAGCTTCATATTGTGAAACTCTCGTATGAGATTCAAAATATTGTAGCAAAAGCATTGTAGCAAACACTAGCAAAAATACTGTGACAATTGTCACTCTTTTACATATAGATATCACTCTTTTCGAAACACTGTAGGAAAACAGTATAGCAATTGTCAAACTTTTGCAAGCAAATGTTACTCTTTTATAAACATTAAAGTATATTTTTTTAAAAAAAATATAACATTGCAGTTTGCATCAAAAATATTATAACAATTATCACTCTTTTGTAGGTAAATATTACTTTTCTAAAAACGTAGCATCAATAACACTATAACAATTGTCACTCTTTTACACACAAATATTATTCTTTTAAAAACGATGTACCAATTACCAAAACACTTTAGCAACCTTGTTTGAGGTCGTTGACCCACCAAAAGAGGCGATAAAGTTGCTTTTGAAGCCCTCCAACGGCCTCTCTTAACCATTGCCACATTTGTTTTCAATTCATGAGGTTCGCTCCATTTGCTGGCTCACTTGAGGATCATCAGATTTTATGTAGTTGGTAGTGGATAGGGAGTCCATTGGAGCATCAGCGAAATCCACTCACTAAATTTGCTGATGTGGCAAGAATGGCTCACCATATTTATCTTTTAGCAAGGGAGGCCGTTGGAGATGCTGTAAGAGCATCTCCAACTTTTCACGAGCGAAATCCCCAAAATAACCCTCATGCAGGCCCCTCTATTCAAACGTCCAAAATGGTTGCTCGTCTAACTGGTAGCCACAACATGGGGAGGATTTGAATGCAACGACTCTCTAGAATAGAGAGTCGGCTAGAGTTGGGTTGCAAAGTATGGCTCTCTATTCTAGAAAAATTGCCATTGCCCGTGTTCCGGGAAATTCCACCGAATCTCGGGATTCTGGAAATCCGTTGGGAAACTGAAACGCAGCCGCACGCGTCGGGATTCCCCACGTGCGCACGCCATTGCCGAACGCTTTGCTGGGCTGCGGCCCTACCAAGCGCACGTGTCAGCTCGATCTCCGAAAAAGTTGACCCTATTTCATCACCTCTCGAAGGCGGCAGCCACAGGAATCCCCTCCAACTTGAAACATTAAACTTGAGAGAAATGGAGACGGAGAGTCCGGCGAGCTACCGGTACATGGGACGGAGCTTCAGCGATGGAGGCGACTCCTCCGGCGCCTTTAGCGATTGCAACAGCGACTGCTCCGGCGAGTTCACTTCCTCCGAGTCCACCTCCGAGTCCACCGCCGCCGCCGCCGCCGGCGGAGGAGGAGGAGGAGGAGCCGCCCTCCACCGCCTTCTCATCTCCTGCGCGGCCGATTACTCGGACGAGGTCGTCCGCGGCCTCATTTCCGAACTAGAGTCCCCCTCGGTCACCGTGGAGTCCCAGCGTCGCGCCGCCATGGAGCTCCGCCTCCTGGCGAAGCACAGCCCGGAGAACCGGCTGAAGATCGCCCGAGCTGGCGCCGTCCGCCCCCTCGTGGCCCTCCTCTCCCACCCAGACCCCGCGCTCCAGGAGCACGGCGTCACCGCCATCCTCAACCTCTCCCTCCGTGACGAGAACAAGGACCTCATCGCCTCAGCGGGGGCGATCAAGCCCCTGGTCCGCGCACTCAAGAAGGGCACCCCCGCCGCCCGGGAGAACGCCGCCTGTGCCCTCCTCCGGCTCTCCCACGCCGAGGAGCACCGCGCCGCCATCGGGCGCTCCGGCGCGATCCCCCTCCTCGTGGCCCTCCTCGAGTCCGGCGGGCACCGGGGGAAGAAGGACGCGGCCACCGCACTCTACGCCCTCTGCACCACCCGGGAGAACAAGATCCGGGCGGTCCAGGCTGGGATCGCGCGGCCGCTGCTGGACCTGATGTCGGATCCGGAGTCGGGGATGGTGGACAAGGCGGCGTACGTGCTGCTGACGGTGGCGGGGATGGCGGAAGGTCGGGCGGCGGCGGTGGAGGAGGGAGGGATCCCGGTGCTGGTGGAGCTGGTGGAGGTGGGGACCCAGCGGCAGAAGGAAATCGGCGCGGCGGCGCTCCTCCAGATCTGCGAGGACTCTGCCGCCTACCGCAACATGGTCGCCCGTGAGGGGGCCATCCCTCCCCTCGTCGCGCTCTCCCAGTCCGGCACCACCCGCGCCAAGCAGAAGGTGAGCTCCCCCGCGCGGTTTCCCACTAACGCCCGTCAACCGGGGCGACGGAAATCCAACCGGTTTTTTCTTTTCTTTTAATTATTAAATCAAATTAACACACCTTATTTTGTTTAGTTTTTATTTGATTAAATATTATTTCAGGCGGAGGCGCTGATTGAGCTGCTGCGGCAGCCGAGGTCCGGCACCGGCGTCAGCCGGTGGAGGAAGCCGGAGGTAACGGAAGAAGCTGCGTGATGCCACGTGGCGAACGGATAAGAGTAGGGTGGGTATCGCTGTAAATATCTGATCGAGTGAGTGTACATTTCTGGAGCGATCAAGAGTCCTTTTTCCGTTTTCGTTATGTATTTCTTTAAAAAAAAATTAACAGAAGCAATTATTTTTGTGGTGTGAAAATACAAAAAAAACTCAAAATAAAAAGGGTGTAAATTGCACTTTGCCACCTGTAGTTTAGTAAAAAACACTTAACCCCCTATAGTTTAAAAACTACAGTTTGCCCCTTCAATGCAGTTTTGATCTGGTAAAAATTACCAAAATGAGGATTTTAAGTAGTTGACAAAAGGGGATATTGTGCTAACGAGGAAAGTTACAGTGAGCTGTGAGCTGTCGGTTTATAAAGTGAGCTGCGGGTAGTTTGCCCTCCTAGACAGTGAGCTGTGAGCTGTCGGTTTATAAAGTGAGCTGCGGGTAGTTTGCCCTCCTAGGAGTTTTGGAATTTAATAAAATTTGGTGAGGGTGTCGTCTAGGGTAAGATGATTATCCTCATCAATTTTTATCAAATTCCAAAACTTCTAGAAAGATCAAATGATCGAAGCAGAATCTGTTTTCCGTTGTCATCGTTAAAAATTGGTGAAGATATTCATCTTACCCTTGACAACATCCTCACCAAATTTTATCAAATTCCAAAACTTCTACGGAGAACAAAATACCCGCATCTCACTTTCTAAACCTGCAGCTCACAGCTCACTATAACATTCCTCTTGTGCTAACATTTCAAACTTTAGGGAGTGATCTCAAACAAAATAAACTACTGGTGGTTAAGTATTTTTTTAGGTAAACGTCAGGGGGTAAAGTGTAATTTATCCAAAACAAAAACAAAGGAGAGAGAAAAAAAAATCGATGGTTTTTGTTTGTCGGCATGTGATGTGACCTTCGTTTCAGGCCGCGTCAAGGGGAGACTTTAGTTTGAGGTGTTGGGTCCGTTGGGATCCTCTTTATTGAAGTGAGACAGAGAAAGAGGATCCGAAATGGAAGTGATGAGCCACGTAGGAGGTGGGTCCGGGTGCATAGTTTACGGATGAAGATGAATTTGTGTGCTGGTGTGTGTGTCGGGGTGGTTGAAGTAATATTGTAATAAGTAAGGGGTGTTCAGCAAAAATTATATTAAAAAAATATAAAAGTTATGAAGGATGGCCACCTGACCGTTCTGACCGTTTGTCTCTCCCTCTCACTTCTGAAAGGGGGGGGGGGGGGGGGAGCCCGATAGACGTGGCAGCGTAAGAGTGGTGGTTGAATGTCCTCCAAGTATTCTTTTTGTACGTTCGATAAAAAATCTCCCCTCCTCGTAGGTCCAAGGACCTCTCCCCTCCTCGTAGGCCCAAGGACCCCTCCCCTCCTCACATGTCCTTACCTTATTGTTCTATAACGCCTCATCGGCTCCTCATAAGTACAAGTTGAAGGAAACTGAAGAAGTTATTAACTTATCATCCTCGGAGTCCAAGGGTGAAATGTTACCTCCGAAGGTATTATTTTAATTTGATCCATTGTTATTCATTCTAACTAGTTAGTGATAGCTACAAGTGAAAATATCTCATCTAAAATATAGATTTAATTTTTAATTAGATCTAAAAAGTTAGATGATATAAAATCTTTCAACAAGATTAAATCAATTCTATATTGCTAGAAATAAAATGCTATGCTAATCATGCAATGACTAATAAATATAGAATTAAGTTCTAATGAATATTTGCATGTTTATCATGCTAGAATAAAAGGATTGAATATTAGATATGTAGTTGCTAGTTGACTACGATCTATGATTTCTAGTTTGCAAAATAGAGAAATCAAAAATAGAGTTTGGATGGAGCCTGTTCGGTCGAAGCGCGCAAGCACTGTCCTAAAAGTCGATTGCCCCCTGCGTACGGGTCTTCCGGCAACGACTAGTAGAGATATGACGACCCAGCCGGTAGGCTCTCCGTCCCGTCGGCACGACTTCGAGAGGGTGTACGGCGAACCCCAACGTAGTTTTCAAGAACCCAGCAGGTAGCAAAGATCGAAATACAAATAGAGAATGAAAGAGACAGAGTTTTTGGTAGCAAAAGTATAATTTGTTGTCTTCAAGTTTTATGGTCTTGGGTCTCTTATATAGGCCAAGCCCAAGATGTGTTGATGGCTGCCCATTTATTTGGACTTAATGGGCTTTTAAAGCCCAGCCATTAGATCCCATTTAGTATGACCGTTTATAGCCGTTATATGTTATATGATGATCCTTTGTTTTTAAAACAATAAATAAAAATCTTAACAATCCCCCACATGTTTTAAAAACATCAAATATTATAAATATTCAAAAATATTAAAAATAAATATAAAAGAATTTGTTGGATTCTTTATACTATGTAATGGGTGTAGGTACCTCTCGGTTTGAACCTCCACTTAGTGAAAATTATATCCGTCTGTGGTACCTTGGTGGACTATGCCTTGAATTAGGACCATGGTTCAGACTTTTATAAGATTCACACATAGTATAGCTAATTTAGGGTTCTAGACGAGTTGAACTATTTAGGCCATGTGCAAGTATCTTTCATGTGTTTTTTAGAGTATCGTCCAATACTCATTATTGCGGCCACACAACTACACATATAGGTGAGTCCTTATAAGGGTGCGAGCAAGGTAGCACCCTGTCTCATGGATCTTGGACTTATTAAGAGTAAAAACTCATCCTAATCCCTTACTTTTATGAGCACTGGCGCCCTAGGGATGGGAGGAGAGATCAGTGCTCCCCATAGTCACCTATACGGTTTGTTTCTACCCATTGAACCTCCGTAAGGTTGGGTTGCTACCGTGGTGATTTTTTTTATGGGCTTAAACCCATCCCCCTCGATGCTTCTAGAACCACTGTTCTATATAAGCCTTTAGTTAATTGATTGGCCAAATTCTTTTCCGATCTTACAAAACTTAAGGCAATCATATGATTTTTTATTTTATATCTTAATGACATATGTCGTACTTTTAAATGACGATTCATTTTTACATCTGCATTTTCTTGTTTGCATTTGTCTATAGCAGATCTACAATCACAATATATAGAAATAGTTGGCAAGGGTTTGTTTACTAAAGGTATATCTATTAGTAAATCCCTAAGCCACTCAGCTTCGGTACAAGCAGTATCGAGAGCAATCATTTCAGACTCCATAGTACTTCTAGCTATTACAGTCTGCTTTGATGATTTCCAAGATACTGCTGCTCCTCCTAGGAGGAATACATACCCTGTAGTTGACTTCACATTTAGTGAGTCACTAATCCAATTGGCATCGCTATAACCCTCTAGAACAGCTAGATAGTCACTAAATCGTAATCCATAGGAGATTGTACCCTCAAGGTATCTAAAGATCATTTCTAAAGCATTCCAATGTTCAGCATTTGGATTATTAGTATACCTGCTAAGTCTATTTACCGCATGTGCTATATCAAGCCTTGTATAATTGGTTAGAAACCCTAGAGATCCTATAATTTGTGCATATTACTTTTGTAGTGCAGGGAGTCCTTGCTTTTTCTTTAGATGTATGCTAGCATCGAATGGTGTCGATATAGGACTACAATCAAAGTAATAAAACTTTCTCAAAATTTTCTCTATGTAGTGTTCCTGTGACAAGATTAATCCCTCTGGTTTTCTAATAATCTTAGTGTTAAGAATAACATCCGCTTGTCCTAAATCCTTCATATCGAAATTTTGAGATAAGAATGATTTAACCTCATTTATAATTTGCATACTCGTGCCAAAAATCAATATATCATCAACGTATAGACATAGGATAACCTTTTTATTTTTCTTTACTTTATAATATACACATTCGTCTGTTTTATTTATCTCAAATCCAAAAGAGAGAATAGTTCTATCAAATTTTTCATGCCACTGTTTAGGAGCTTGCTTAAGTCCATACAGTGATCTGATTAATTTATAGACCTTCTTCTCTTGACCTAAAGTTATAAATTCATCAGGTTGATCCATATAAATTTCCTCATCTAGATCTCTATACAAGAAGGCTGTCTTAACGTCCATTTGGTGAATGAACAACTTATGAATTGAAGCTAGGGCTAGTAGGACTCTAATGGTTGTTATTCTCGCTACTGGGATATATACATCAAAATAGTCCACTACGTGCTTTTGGTTGAACCCTTTAGCTATAAACCTAGCCTTAAATTTATCTATAATGTCATCTGGTCTAAGTTTCTTCTTAAATATCCACTTACATCCTATAAGTTTACAACTAGAAAGGAGATCAGTCAGTTCCCAGGTATGGTTCTGGATAATTGACTGAATCTCATTGTCAATAGCCTCCTTCCAATATGGGGAGTCATAGGACTTTATGGCATCCTCATAGGTGGTAGGAGTGTCTTCTATTAATAGAGCATAAAAGTCATCAAAGGCTTTCTCTATCCTTTGTCTTTTACTTCTTCTAGGCTCAATTGATGACTCTTCTTCTATTTGTCTTATGGGACTAGAACCTATGTCTGGATTGGAACTCGAATCTATCTTTGTATCATCAGTTCTATACGGATTTCTAACTCTAGTCTTAAAGGAAAATATGCTTTCGAAATATATCGCATCTCTGGCTTCCATGATGGTGTTGTTTGATATTTCTTCTATCTCAGATTTAAAGACTAGAAATCGATTAACATTGCTATCTAATGCATAACCAATGAATACATCATCTACTGTTTTGGGTCATATCTTTTTACTTTTATTGTCAGGAATTTTAACTTTTGTTAAACACCCCCACACTTTGAGATAGTTCAAAGTGGGCTTCCTATTCTTCCACAGATCATAGCCGGTAAGGTTGTTTTTTTTAGAGGGAATACGATTAAGAATAAAATTGGCTGCTAATAGGGCTTCCCCCCATAAGTTCTCAGGTGCTCCTGAGCTAATTAACATGGGATTGACCATATCCATAAGGTTCTATTTTTTCTTTCAGCTACTCCATTTGATTAAGTGGTATATGGAGCAATCACCTCATGTATTATTCCAGACATTTCACAAAATATAGATAATTCATTTGAGGTATACTCTCCACCTCGGTCGGATCTAAGAATTTTTAAGGTCTTATCTTTCTGGTTTTCAGCCTCAGCTTTGTAGACCTTAAATTTATCTAATACCTCATCTTTCGTTTTTATGAGATAAATATAACAGTACTTAGATAGATCATCAATAAAAGTGACAAAGTATCTATTACCGCCTCTCGAGATTCTCCCTGAGTCACATACATCGCTATGGACTAATTCGAGGAGATCAGAGTCTCTATCTATTGTTCTAAAAGGTTTCTTGGCTTGTTTAGCTACTACACAGATTTCACATTTGTCATGATGTTGGATATGTACCTTGATATCAGGTTTAGGTTCATCATTTCTTTGATGGTGTTGTAGTTTACGTGACCTAGTCTAGAGTGTCAGGTAGAGGAAGACTCAATGTTCAAAATAACGGGACAATTTTTATTAGAAGTGATACATGTATTCAGCTTAAATAAGCCGTCAGTCATGAACCCTTTCCCTATGAAAGACACGCCTTTAGTTATAATCACTTTATTTGACTTAAATACTAGTTTATATCCATGTTGGACTAGGAGGGACCCACTAATAAGGTTGCGTCTAATCTCTGAAACATGGTAGACATTGCTTAGAATTAAGGTCTTATCTGATGTTAGCTTTAGGTTGACTTGACCTATTCCTAGTACGTGTGCTTCAGAATTATTACCCATGGTCACTACTCCTCTATTCGAGAGCTCATATGTGGAAAATCAGGAACGATCAGAACATATATGAATATTAGCTTCAGTATCTATCCACCAGTCAAGTGCTTGGATAGCCAAGTTTACTTCTAGCGTAAATTGAACTAGCCTACAAATGGTCCCAGTAGATCTTGTTGCCATTTCCATTTTTAGGTGAAGACTTTGAATTAGATGCAGTTACGCGAGAAGTATTTGACCACTTATCAAATGCTCTAAATTATAGGGATTACAGACGAGACACGCATACACAAGTGTATGCACCGAGCTCTCCCTATTAGAGTTTTGATTAGGTGGATAGATTTTTATAGTTAGATTTTAGCTAGATTAAACTTAGATATCCAAATGAAATTTTAGATTGTAACGGCCAGATCAGCTCCAAATGAGTGGTGGAGCACTAGGCTCGCTTAAATACCAGTCCGTCTTAGGCACGTATGCCTTTTTGACAAGCTTTTCTAGGCACTGTTACGCAATAGAATAGTCACTGGAGATCGTGAAGTTACTAGTCTAGCGATAAGTTTTAATATTTTAATTAGATGAGGTACTATTCTTTTCTATAAATAATTAGTTTCTTAAATTAAAATTATTTTTCTTACAATTTAATTTTCAAGTATCCTAACTAGAATATAGGAAACAATTTACGCAAATGACAATATATGCTAAGAACTAATATTAGGTAATTTGCTAATTATAATTAGCAATAGATACTACTATTAGGAAATTCGTATTAATGAAATATGCTATTTTAAAACAAAAAGTAAATTTTTATTTTTCTAGTATAATGATTATTTTAATCTCTATTAGAGCAAGGATGATTAGAATGAATATTTAATGAATAAATATATAATATATGATAGATATGATAAATATCTAAATTTTATATTTTTGAATATTTATTTAGCATATAACATGTAATTAACTAGAATTTTGCAAAATACTATCGACTTTTAGATTGATAGCTACAAGTGAAAATATCTCACCTAAAATATAGATTTAATTTCTAATTAGATCTAAAAAGTTAGATGATATAAAATCTTTCAACAAGATTAAATCAATTCTATAGTGCTAGAAATAAAATGCTATGCTAATCATGCAATGACTAAGAAAGATAGAATTAAGTTCTAATGAATATTTGCATGTTTATCATGCTAGAATAAAATGATTGAATATTAGATATGTAGTTGCTAGTTGACTACGATCTATGATTTCTAATTTGCAAAATAGAGAAATAAAATACAGAGTTTGGATGGAGCCTGTTTGGTCGAAGCACGCAAGCACTGTCCTAAAAGTCGATTGCCCCTTGAGTGCGGGTCTTCCGGCAACGACTAGTAGAGATACGACAACCCAACCGGTAGGCTCTTCTTCCCGTCAGCACGACTTTGAGAGGGTGTACGGCGAACCTGTGGGGGAAAATCTTCGTGCCGACCCGAAGACTTCGCCTCACCAGTCAATTTGAAGGTTCGAATTGAAGATCATTGTTCGATCTGTTGATTGGAGTTGTCTTTCACAATACACAAGCAGAGAGAGATATGCAATCAGAGAGTTGACGCGAGAGATGTGATCTCGGAGTTCGGTCGAAGCCTACGTCTCCGTGCTATAGGGAGCAACCCGAATTCACTAACACTTGTATTGAAGTGATCTCGACAGGCCGAGTATCACTGAAACCCCTTTGATCTCTTCAAAGATAAGAAGAAGATCGAAGAGAGGAAGTGAGGGGATGGAAACTGAAATCCAGAGCTCTGGTTTCTGAAAATCAGATCTCAGAAGTGAAAATTTGGATTTTCGGATCCTCTTTACATTCGAAGGGCTGCTATTTATAGGATTTTATGGTTGCAAATGGCGGTTTCTGCCATCGTATCTGGGGATCCTCCAGGTAAGGCTGGTGGGCCCTGCTGCCGTCTTCGGGGGCCCACCAGGCAGGGCCGATGGGTCCCGCTGTAGTCTTCGGAGGCCCACCAGGCAGGGCCGGTGGGTCTCGCTGTAGTCTTCGGGGGCCAACAAGGCAGGGCTGGTGGGTCCCGCTGTAGTCTTCGGGGACCCACCAGGCAGGGCCGGTGGGTCCCGCTGTAGTCTTCGGGGGCCCACCAGGCAGGGCCGGTGGGTCCCGCTGTTGTCTTCGGGGGCCCACCAGGCAAGGCCGGTGGGTCCCACTGTAGTCTTCGGGGGCCCACCAGGCAGGGCCGGTGCGTCCCGCTGTAGTCTTCGGGGGGCCACCAGGTAGGGCCGGTGGGTCCCGCTGTTTGCAGACTTCTTGTCAAAATTTGCACTCACAGAACCCCAATGTAGTTTTCAAGAACCCAGGAGGTAGCAAAGATCGAAACACAAATAGAGAATGAAAGAGAGTTTTTGGTAGCAAAAGCACAATTTGTTGTCTTCAAGCTCTCTATGGTCTTGGGTCTTTTATATAGGCCAAGCCCAAGATGTGTTGATGGCTGCCCATTTATTTGGACTTAATGGGCTTTTAAAGCCCAGCCATTAGATCCCATTTAGTGTGACCGTTTATAGCCGTTTGTAGCCGTTATACGTTACATGATGATCCTTTGTTTTTAAAACAATAAATATAAATCTTAAAAGTTAGGATATGTATGCTTTCGTTGTTAATTGATTTATTTTTCAACCATATGCATATCCCTATTTATATTATGGAGGGACCGAAACGGAAGAACAGACCCGACCCTCAAATAACGACCTGTAGTAATAAGAAAGCTTTCCGATGATGAGGAAAAAGTGGTATTTTTTTATGGATAATAATCGTGATCGAGTGTAAGCATATTTAATCTTAGAAACATCATATATAGATTAAAATTTATTAGATTATAATGTAAATTATTGTTTTTGTGTTGTAGGGTCATGCCTATCCTTGAACGAATTGAAATAACATTATTATTTATTATTAAATGGGCAAATTACACATAGACTCTCTGTAGTTTGACCGATTATCACGTACACCCCCTCATGTTTAAAACCCTACAAATGCACCCTTATAGTTTTAAAAACCATACACGTAGATCCGCTCTAGAGACCCTCTGGAGAGGGTGCAAGTGATGTGTTTTTCAAACTATAGGGGGGTGTAAGTAATAATATATCAAACTACAGTGGGTCTATGTATAATTTACCCTTGTTAAATTTATGATAAAATGGGATGGGTGTCCTCTTATATAAGTTTGCTTATTGATTTCAAAAAATATTTTTTATAAACAATATTTATAATTAATGATAAATGATAAACCTTATGTATGTGATAGTACATCATTGTGAAAGTCCCCTTGCACAGTTTAATAAAAGTTGTGTGGTTCCAGTATTCATCTGTTGTGTAACAGGACACCGGATATACGAAAAATATGATCGCCTTGATCATAAGGTACTAGGCAGTGCTTACAATATATTAAAATTTAGGTTTTCTTATGTTCACTCATCACTTCCGGATTAGAATTCAGTCACCAGATGTGGATTAATGTCAAGTGATTCTCTCTCCCCACTTATGTAAAATAATTTAACATATAGTTACTGTGTAGTTCAAGGCATAAGCATACAAAAGCTTGCATGAAGACTTTAAGCTATAGTACACACAAATGTTTTTTAGGAGGAAACCTTTCATAGGAAAAACCTCTCCGGCTTTGGGTCAAATGGTGAGAGCGATCCACTAAGCGAAAGATCCAATTATAGGCATGGATACAAGAACACGCGGACCCTACCAAGAGTAAATCCTCCACATCACACCGTTTTTTGTCTTGCTCCTTTCAGCTATTTGCAAGCTGCCTGCTTAGCCGCCTTTATTGTGCTCCAACAAGCATGGCTCTAGTTTCTCACCTGAGACACTGCTCGACCTCCCTTGATTTGCTTAAGAGGAAACACCAACACTTGACCTTGCAAGGTCGAACGCACCTAAAGGTGAACCGCATCTCATTGTGGGTGGTAGCACTCTTTAAGGGACTACTTCACTGAGTTACCCACTTGATGAATCCTAAACGCTTTTATGCCGATAGTCCCAACTACCTACTAAGAAAAATTAGGATTCTCTTGCTTGATTCAATCAAGTAAGACCCCATCATTTTTCGCTTCACATGAGAGAACCCAACACATGAGATTTAAAAGGGTAAGGAAAGATCATAGTACACATAGGTAGAAAAAATCAAATCTATCCCAATTAGGAAAAAATAGTCTAGTGTTTTAAATATCATAGCACACATAGGTGGGAAACACCTTCAAGCATAACGGATCATACCTTGTAATATAGACTTAAAGGGAGGAAGAAAGGAGAGGAATTTTCAAATGCTTCTCCAAGCAAAATCTGTTATTATCTCTGATTTTCAACACAACCCAATGAGAGGAATGTGGTATATATAGGTTAGATTAATCTCCAACTAATAACAACCCTTGGATTATGGTCTAATGGTTGAAAACCAATATCAGTCATTTATGGGCAATAGCGGTATGGACAATGGTCTGGACAGCTTTATCACGGTTCGGACAATGGTCCGGATGTGAGACTCAGAAAACTCCCATGTCAGGGATATAGTGGTCTGAATCCCTTGTACTTTGTTATCCAAAACGGTCCTGATGATTATTTAATGGTTGGAATATTCTTCTAGCAGTCTGGACCATTGTGCGGACCAAGAACACTACCAGTCTAGATAATGGTCTAGAGCACTAGGTTTGACTTCCAACATTTAGAAAAATTCTAAGTATTGAATCCACTTGACCAAGACTTCGACAAAAGCAAAATCTTTTTTGCAAGAATAAAAAAAATATTTTAAAGAGCAATTTCTCTAAAACAAAAATATTTAGAAATCGTTTCGAATCCTCAAAATGCATGATAGAAGATAATCGATAAATAAACAATGCAAATTGATTCGATCGAGAATCCCTATTCTTCTATTGCAGAAATTCTAATTGTTTCGGGTTTGGGATTTTTCTTATACTAAATAAAGGAAAGGTCTATGTTTTTTTGTATGAAATAAGAGAGAAAAAAACATTGAACTTGGAGAGGTGCCACAGGGTTTCCTTGAGGATTTGAAGAACCCTAATTGATTTTGATAGTCAATTTCTCTTGGTGCAGTCGGTGGACATAGGCCAAAGGCTGAACCACCTAAAATCTCTGACTCCTTACTTGGATTGCGTGCTTTACTTCTCTTTTGTGTTTGATTTGTTTTGTTGAATCTTTCTAGACTATGGTTCTACGTCAAATGTTTAGTTTTTATTAGTTCGTTGGGCTTCTGCGCAAAACATCACACTATCCCTCGGATGCAACCACCTCCAAAACTGAGCGGCATGAAATTTAAACTTTAAGGCCTACATCCGAGGGATGGTACAATTCACTGGTGGATTCCCCAAGCATCGGTTTGCTGTGAGTGAGCTCCACTTGATAATTTCTCAACCATCAGTGTGCTAGTCTAGTGAATCATCCGATCGTCTTTGCTCGTGGTTTTCTTCCTACAAGAGTTTCCACATAAATATCTTATCTCCCATTTGTGATTGTTTCATCTTTGCTTTCTTATTTCTCTATTTGTGTTTGGTGTTTTTGTTCTGCATCATTCCGTTTGAGTATCGTTTGTGCAATTGAACTTTGTGGATCCATCGTCGTCGGAATGACTCGATATTTGATTGTTCATTCGGTATCATCTAGCAGAATCCTCAACAATCAATAGTGAGTAGGCTCATAAAAGGCTTGAATAAACCTAACATATATACTCTAAGCTTTTGACTGAGTCTAAAGTTCACGAACAAGCTCGATAAAGAATCGTTCAAGTTTGTTCGATCACTAATTGAGCCAACCCTAGCCTAAAGTTTAGACTCGTTTAATAAACAAGCCAAGCTTAAACAGACCATATCTAGGCTCGATTCGATTTGGCTCATCATTAAGCAAGCTACGCCCAAGCCTAAAGTTTAGGCTCATTTAATAATCAACTCAAGCCTGGGCTCGGCTCATTTGCCATCCTAATCATGGGATCATCGTGAGAACCATCATTGCTTGGAAGTATGTAAATGTTTATCATGACTCAGAACACCGTCTTTTTCAGTTATTTAATGGATTTTTTTGACCTTGTGCCTCAGTTAATTGGGGCAATTAAATAGTACATCCTTTAGTCTTAATTTTCAAGTCTTACCCTTGTTGATCGTAAATCCACGTTGCTTTTTGCAATGAAAAAGTGATCTTTTATGGTAAGACTTAAAATTAAGATCAGAGGGGCACTTTTTATTTATTCCAATCAAGTAGGGGGTAAGGTCAAAAAACCCTTTTTTAAAGGTTAAGGTGCGTGGCATCAACTAACCAACTATGAGGTGGGTAGGCGTAGCATCCCAATTACACTTACATCTGCTATAATATGAGGAACTGGGTTTATGCTGAAATTACACTCTAACCCCTAAATATATTATACCTAAAATGAATATAATATCTGGGCGTTTTAGACTTTTTGAGGGCAGCTGTTCTTTTTTTTGGGTGGAGATGAGAGCAGCTACCTGTCACAACACATTTAGAACGACAAAAAAAAAATGTCCCTCCCCTCGATCCACTTAACATAACTCCCATCCCTTCCCATCTTTATTGCTGACGAATAGTCCCACATCGATAAGGGAGGCACCCATCATCCGCTTAATATACCACTTGTGAACCTCCGCTTACTACCTTGGTTTTGAGACGTGAGGGTACCTAACATAGATCAGAGCTCTAGGGTTTTTTTTGCGGCAAAGACGACGACGATAGCACATGCTGAAGAGTCGGCATCAATGCCCCCCCCCCCCCCCCCCCCCCCCCCATTGGCGACAACTAGTACGGATAAAAACAAAAATCTCCAAAGTCGGTTGGGTAAGTTATTTCATCCATTTTTCGAGCACGTGCATTGTGCGTGCATTCCCCCTAGTAATAAATAAAAGGAAGAACCACGTAGCATGCGGCCTAGGTGTAGGGGAGTTGGTAAAGCAACTAATGCTTGGGTGAGACAGATTTCGGTTAAAATCCCTCCACCTAGTTATCCATGAGTGGGCATGAGAATTTCTAGTGGGTCGGTGTGCATTTTTCGAGGAATTAGACTGAGTCCGAAGTGGGTCCATTGTCCGAAAGATTTTGAGATGACCACTGATTTTTTTTTAAAAAAAAAAAAAGAAAGAAAGAAAGAAGAAGAAAAGTACTCTCATATGAGGTCATTTAAAGGGCCCAAGCTACTGAGTCACCCTTTGGATGCTTATACTCTTGCTAATTGTGAATTAAATAAATAAAGCAGCATTTAAAGTATAATTTTCAAAAAAATAAGTGGTCACATCACCTAGGACCAGCATATATTCCTTTCACAAATCAGGAGTAGCTAACAGGGAGAACATAGGCAAAGCATCCCTAAATTGCGGCTGCCAAAAGTAATATTTAATGATAAAGTAGAGATATGTGGGAGGACCACTAAGAGCACCTCCAACGGACTCCACGGCCTCCTAAGCATCATGGGCCCCACTTTAAGAGCCACCCATCCAAATTTTCTAGTTTAGAGGAGCGCCTCTCCAACCGTCTCCCAACTAGAAATTTCTAGCCTTGGGAGGGGTTTTTTTTTGCATGAAAGCAAGACGAAAAGGAACTTATATGTGCTGATTTATTAAAATGCATGAGTTTTTATTGCATAAAGTCCGTGGGTCTATTCCTTCAGATGCTCCAAAGGAGCTCTGGAGTATGCGGAGGCTTTCGGATCTCTTAAGTATGTTGGACCGATTTTACCTTTGGCGGTTTAGTGCCTATGCTATCTTGGGTGACGATGTCGTCATCTCTGATAGTAGGGTACCCTAGTTATCTTATGCATTATAGACTATTACTTAGCGATCTTGGGGTGTCTATATCAAGTCTCTCACATCGACCTCTGGCTACTTTGAATTCGCTAAAGCATTCAGAGCTCATTTGGGAGTCCGTTGGAGGGGGCGATATTTGGCTCGGAGTGTCACGTTCTCCTTCAGAGCCCGTCGGAGATGCTCTTAATTGCATTAGGAGGTAGTAAAATCTAAACTTACCAAAAAAAATAAATAGGAGAAGTCAAATTTAGTAAAATAAATAAATAAATAAATAAATAAATTAAAGAAGGATTAAATATATTTACTTCTGGACATAGTCTGTGTTCGAGCAAGTAAACACTTAGTTTATTTTACATTACAAAATCTTATTTGCATTCAAAACTGTAAAATAAATGATTCTTACTGTGGATTTCCAACCCAGCCATATCGGACTAGGCTAGGGATGGCAACGGTGCGATTTTGGGCAAAACCGAAACCGCACCGCAACACCGAAACCGCACCATATCGCGACAGTGTACCATATGTAAAATCGAAATCGCACCATGCGGTGCGGTGTACCGCGATTTAACATTATAATGGTCTAAACGGTGCGGTTTTTTACAATTTTGGACAAAACCGAAACCGCACCGCAACACCAAAACCGTAAATCGAAACCACATCGCGACGGTTTTATATTTTAGCAAACCAAAACCGTACCATGCGGTGCGGTTTTCCGCGGTTCACAGTTTTGAACCGCACCGTTGCCATCCCTAGACTAGGCTATGACAAACTTGAGTTAGCGGCATATCTTACCTACTGAGACGGAGACTGAACGAGCTACTTCGAAAATATGGGTGGTTTGGCTCGCAATAAAGCGAGGGTCCTGATCGATCAAGAAGTACTCATGTCTATCAACTTGATTACAGAGAGCGTGATCGGGTAAACAAGAAGAGGGGTCTACACCATCTTCTCCATCATCCCAAAAATATCTTCATGGTTAAAAATTCCACACGGAGATATAGATCTGGATATACGGGTATCAATAGATCGACCTTAGGGGTTCGCCGGTATTGTCCCATGCACATGATAAGATTCGATCTTCAATATTTTTTTGATATGTAGTGCACACCGATTCTACGGACAAGAATCCTTTCGCTGTGACTCCGAATCATGCGCATGATATGCCCAAATCGTGCACACAACATAATTTATCCCAACAGTAGTATCCAGGGGAGGATGACTCGGGCGTCTGGGTGCCCATCAGGCGGTGCCCCGAGCAAATTAGAGCTGATGACCAGTGGGAGGCCACGGTACAACACCTCCCCCCCCCCCGGGGGGGTGGTTTGGGTCTTCGAATGAGAGATTGAGGGGGAGCCTATGATACAACATCCTCTCCCCCAGGGAGGTTCGAGACACCAGAGGCTAGGCTAGGAGGAGGGTACAATCAAGACATTTCCTCCCTGGCACGGCGGATCGTGGCGAAGCACCGCGATGGCATGAATATGTGTAGCTACTGAATCGAGGGGGAGTACCTTGATGGCACAGAGTCACCAACAGGCAACTGTTTCAGCCGCTGACGAGCAGGCTGATGTGTGTTGCTGACGAGTGGTTGGTGGAGGTGCAGACGAGCATCGGTACTAGTCGCTGACAAGTGATATGGGCGCTAACGAGTGCTGTGGCGACAGGCACAGCTACGATTGCAGGATGAGGGAGATGATCGAGTGCGAAGTGTTGGTTAATGGGCGACAGCTTGGAAGCACTAGCCGTGGATTTCGATTTCGACAGGATCGTCGACGAGCAATTGACCGAAACACAAGGGCATGGCAGATGGTCGAATGGATCAGAGCGTTGGGCGTGGTATACGGTCATCAGGAAATTGTATCCGTAAATGTAGCCATGAACAACGGCTAAACTCGTTAAAAGAAATTGTTCGACCTTGTCTATTTTCTCCCCTATCGTGCTTATTCTGCAACAAGTGTTGTCATAGGTCGAGGGTGCCTGCTATCTACAGGGTGCCGCACTTTTCTGAATGATTACGAGCTGTTAACGCAGAGGCATTGAATCTGAAACCATTGTAACACCTCCAAAAAGTTTTCAAAATTGGAGACAAATCCCGTCCACCCACATGAATTGACTCCCCTCTCGTAACCAAGTCGGGCAACAGCGCCCAACCGCAATGCGCGTGCTGCCCGTTTGTGACCAAAGTGCCCTTTCACATTGCTGGTGCTGCTTCCGCATCGCACGTGCCTGGACGCTACTGACCGATTTTGTTGCGGGGAGCGAAGTCAATTCCCCACCCACAAGGAGTTCTTTTTTTCTTTCACTCTTCCATGGTGGGCCCATGAGGGTCTCCACAATTCAATACGATGTCTAAAAAAAAAAGAGTGGAACACATGAGCCCAAAGGTTGAATCGAAAAGCCGCATGCTGATTGCGGCTTGGCACCAACCATCGTTTTCCCTTGTATCCCGGCTGAAAATTTTCAGCACATCCTGCGTACCATACAACCACGGGGCCCAATGCTCTCACCCTATCAGCACGTTCAGCGTGCTGGGGGCACTACCCATGTGTGATGGGATCCGCTATCGCATGTCACTTGAATCACAGTGGGCCCTACGGTTGTATGGTACACAGGATGTGCTGAAAATTTTCAGTATTTAAAGGTAGACTAGACCGTTGCCAGAAAAACAAACGATCAGACACCAAGGGCTCCACTAATTCCAGATATTCCAAAGTGACCATCGAAGCTATCACTATTTTTTTATTTTGGGTAAATTACATTGACATCCCCCCTATTATCTGACAATTACACTGGCATCCGTCTTGTTTTTATAATTACATTGACACCCCCTGGATTATCTGACAATTACACTGACACCCCCTCTAGATTATTTTGGGTAAGGAGGAAGGCAGCAAGGTGATCATCGTCGACACGGTTGTTGGATCCAAAGTCTCGCATCATGTGTCGAGGGAGACACAGCTGCACTGAGACGTGAAGATGAGGAGTGCAGTCTTCCGAAGGAAACCCCGTGCGAGGAGGATCGTAGTCTTCCGAAGAAAACCTCCACTCAAAGAATCCACAAGCCTTGTATTTACAACAGAAATATAATTTTTGTGTTCGATTCCAAGATTCTCACAGCCGCCTTCCTTCCACATTGGCATTGTTGATTTTGAAATTTCAGCCCACTTCTCAACCCACTAGCACAACTCCCACTTGATGCCGTATAAACAACAACAAAAAATCTGAGGAGGAGGATGGGCGGATTTCGACAGAGATGGCCGGAGAATGGATAGAGATTGCCGGACGATGGCCGGATCTGGACAAAGATCGTAGGATATTGGCCAGATATGTGGGCACCACACTTCCATTCTCTGTCTGCCCGTCTCTCGTCTCTCATGGGAAAAAACAAGATCTCCTCTCTAATGGAAAAAAACCAGAGCATGTCTATTTAAAAAGACAAGGGCAAACTGGATATTTTTATATTAAAGTGGGCTGACATCAGCATATGTTAGCATTTTTCATCCATTTCTCCAACGCAACACTAACGGATGGAGCCATCTGATACGGATATTTAAACTACAAGGGGTGGCAGTTTAATTTAAAAAACAAGAGAGGGTGTCAGTGTAATTGTCAAATAATCCAGAGGGTGTCAGTGTAATCTATCCTTTTTTTATCTAAACGAAGCTATCACTGTTTGGGCCCATAAAAATGATAGGTGTTAAGAGCTCCCTCACCGAAATTGAATCGCGTTAGGAGCAGTCCACGGATAAGAGCACCCCACATAATCCTTCATCTTTCTCCACCCTTCTAGTCTACCTCATCCTTAGCTCCGATGGGGCCACCGACCACATCTTTCACATCGTTGACAGTGATCCGAAATGTCGAGATTTACGAACTTGTCTTAGTAGGGGGCGAGTCAGACAGGATAGCAGGGTTTACAAAAAAGATTTTTTTTTTTTTTTTGTTTGTTGGATCGGTCCAGCGATCATACGACAGAGCGCTAGAGCAGTGGCTCAAAGATGTCCACGAATCGAAAGGGGGGGATGCGGGGGGCTATTTATTAATTTCATAATCTTGTGGACATAATCTCGTGGACATGACATCAATGGCGACCTGGAATTGAACGGAGACCTTTTCAAAATGAAAGAGAGGAAGCACCACCAAGCCATTAGCCCGTTGGTATATAAAAAAAAAAAAATTCATGAATAACATGATAATAAAGAAATAATTTCTAAATTAAATGCTTAATAATCTAATACCATATTGAGAAGTAATCATGAAGAACAAGTTAACAGCCAGCCTGAGGAGGGATGATGGGGAGAAATGGCTGATTATATTTCCAAACCAGGTGTTGACATGTTAAAAAAAAAAAAGTTCATCGCCTCAGGAGCGATGATGGAGACCTTCGCCGACGAATATTTATGCGTCATCGAAACCTTTCGTTATTTGGCAAGGTCAACAAATTCATCGCTAAAAAATTTAAACATTCCATAACAAACCGGTGTTCGCCGCTGAATATCAATGCCTTTGGTGACGACAAAGTACGTCGGCAAATGCAAAATCTATGTCGCTGAATATATTCCCTCCAATTGTTCCGAATTCGTTGATGGAGCCAAACCGCGTTATTAGCACGACACTCTAACCAACTGAGCTAATAGGCCAACTGTTTAGAAAAATGGGAATTAACTATATATATACATCTAAGATCTTTAACAGTTTGTCCATTCAGAACCAAAGAGTAATGCTATTCGAACAATCTTCATCGACAAATAGTTTGACAAACCAGACGTAAGAAGTGGTGGTGGGGCCCAGGGCTTAGTGCATCGGGCACCATCATGAACACCAAGCATTGAGCCTTGGGCCCCACCACCACTCCTTGGGTCTGGTTTGTCGATCTGTTTGTCGATGGAGATTGTTCGAATAGCATTACTCTGGTTGGAATAAGCTTGCTCCATTGGAGCAATGACTTTGTTTGAAAAGGTCAAAAACTATGAGTCACGTTTACATGTCAATAAGATTTCTCGACATTCCATAATGTTGGTTGCTTCAAATTATTATAGAGAGCAAGATGCTCATCTTGTGAAGTTTCCATAGAATGATAATGGCTCTGGTCATGTTTAGACTCTATTATTATTATTATTATTATTATTATTATTATTTAGTGAAAATAAATGATCAATGTCGTCAAAAGAAGTACTATAGAGAATGAGTGTGGCCCATAGGCCGTGGTGTTTGTGGCTCCGAAGGAACAGCCCTCCCCTTTGTTCCTTGTGCCACAGTCTAGTGGCAGTCTCTGTAGGTGTGTTAGTTGTGGCACTATTGTCAGTTTTCCGCCGGACGGCGGTTTTCTTTCCCCACCTACAGGTGGTTTTCTATACTGTGCCGACATGTGGCCCCTCCCGGAGGTCAGTTTGTGACCTCCCCTCTGATAATACCAAAAAAAAGAGTGTCGGCGTAATGCTCGATGCAAACAGTATAATACAAATTACACAAACATGACATCTCTACGTAATTGAAATCCGTAGAATTTGAGATCGATCAACTTAGGTTTGATAAAGTAGAAGCAAGGAATCGATTTTTACCTCTGTCTATAATGCGTCATGGGTGACTGTCCGGAGGTTATTTGATGGAAGCTTGATGATGTTGTTGGCGCACACTTCGTTGAATGAGATCCAAGCCGCGATCGATGCATCCTCGGTAATGAAGAAGAAGTTGCTTTAGAAGAAGAAAGATGAGACTCATGATCTCGGGTAAGAGCCTCAACCCCGGTCCTTCTTGGTGAGCAAGCACGTGAACAAGACCCCGTAGAAGATCTAAGAGACCGAAGGAGTCACAATCCCTACTCTCTCTCTTGGTTTTGGTAAAACACATGGGGGGGGGGGGGGGGGGGGGGGGGGTTCCCTATATCCGCACCCCCTCCCTTCCTTTCGGGTTTCATGTACAAGGGAAAAATGTAGGAGGTTGCGCAAGGTGAGGCACAACGGCCCCTATTCAACCGTGGTTGGGACCCATACCCCCTAAAACCCTAGATCTAGTCCTAACACATAGAGGATTAGGGGGTTGGATTTAGGGGTTATTAACCACTATACCTGGGTCTATTAAATACCTACTAGCACACTAAAAGTCCAAGAATTAAAAGGGTGAAATTGATCCAAAAACCCAATACTCTCCAACTTGGCAAAATGAAACAAATAAAACAAAATTTTATTTTAGAAAATAGACACTAGTGGGTAATGACGCAATTTGAAAAAAAATCTTAATGTGCGCTCACCATATTTGGAGTTCTTTTTTAGCTTGTGTGGCTTCTTAGGCTAAGTGTTTCGGTTTACTGTTGGGAGGACCTTCACCTTTCTAGCTCTTTTTGCTGCTGACTTGGTTTCTAGTGATGCCGGAGGGCTCAAGCCCTTCTAGTTCCTCATCTACTGTGCTCATTGCGGGAGGGCTCAAGCCCTTCTAGTTCCTCAAAGTTGGCTGATATTATTTAAAGTCTATTTCTCTTCGGCATATCAACCTTTCTAGGCTCTCGAGTGCGCTGGATCTATCTTGGACACCTTTGTCAGCAATGGTATGGTGAGTCTTTTGATTTCTTTATGGAGTTGTTGTTCGGGTGGTTTGTACTCTGTGTCATCTGCTGGAGTGCTATTTTCCATTTGTATTGCTTCTCCTTCTATTTTTTTTTGGTTAGCAGGATTAGATTCCTTAGGTAGCTACCATGTCGGTCTGCTACTTAGGGCTCTCTTCCGTGTGTCTGTACCTTCCCTTCCCTTTGATCTATTTATTTATTTACCACTAAAAAAAAAAAAACTATGCTCATATCCTTACGAAGTATTCATTCACTTAATTTGTCAAAAAAGATGTATTCATTTACTTAGACAGAGATTAATTGTTACATAAATCACGGCGGTTATATCATTAACGCGCATACACTTCCTTCCACTCATTACTCTGTGAGTAGTTCTTTCTGAATAAGTACTTTATGTGGTAAGAAAGCTTTATGAGTGAATGTATACTTCACTCTAAGGTCCTACTTTAAGACTCATGAACTTACGTGTACGCATCTAGAATGAGATGAAAAGATAACTATTCGCTGCTAAAAATTGAAAGAGTAATGAATATAATCAAACGTACAATGAGTTGCCAAACCTCATGCTATCCATATGACCCTTATACTGAATAGGTGGAAACTCTTTGGTCATTGGATCAACAACCATAAGCTCAGTACCAATATGATCAACCATGAGTTTACCAGTTATTTGATCATCTTGAGCAACAAGGTACTTTATGTCGATGTGCTTGCTCCAACTCCCACTTTTGTTGTTCTTCGAGAAAAACACAGAAACGATATTGTCACAATAAATTTTTATAGGTCTTGATATAAAATCTAGAATCCCAATCTCAATAACAAAGTTTCTTAGCAAAGCTTGTTATGTTTCCTTATATAGTGCACATACTCTTTCTCTATAGTTGATGGCGACGTAAGGGTCTGCTTAATGCTTCTCTGTGAGGTAGTATATATATCCTGCTAACATGAACACATTATCTGATATTGATTTCCTTATGTCAATGCTCCCCGCAAAGTTTAGAATCTGAATAGCTAACTAATTTCAGGTGCTAAAATTGTCTATATGTAAGCATAATATCATTTATCTTCTGAAGATATCTCATGACCTGCTAGTCCATTCCATTGATCCATGCTTGGGTCACACTAGTACCTCCCTGTCATCTCTATTGCGACACTGATGTCAAGTCTTGTACAGACCTCCAGATACATCAGACTACCAACTACAGATGCATAAATTAGCAAAATATATAGAGCATTGCCAAAAAAAAAAAGAATAATAATTATATGTAATAGCACGAGTTTCTATTGGATTGATTGTGTTAACTACTAAAGGATATGAAACAATAAATAGTTTTAATTCAAACATGAGGTTCTAGGAGTTAACTCAAATAGAGTTAGCCATTTAGAAAAGAGTAACAATAGAAATATAATGAGTAAAAGTTATGAATATTTAACAGGCCTTTCATTAATTATACTGACCACGAATATGGCATCCTCCAAGTATATGTCTTTCATATTCTCTCTTAGTCCGAGGGGATTGTAATAGATCTAAACTTATTCTTCAGTGTCAGTGATGAGCACTGTCCAATGGTAGCACTCCTTAGATTCCTTGTTTTGGCTGGAAGTAATTGGGAAGAATATATACATGTTTGCTTTATTAAGGATACTCTTGAAGATGGCATAGACTAAGAGATTTTGCTCGTCCTCCCCTATGTCTCTAACCACAGTCTGAAATAGGAAGCGGCATGTATTTTATATTATAATAGAATAATACTAAATAATTTTTAATATATATCCAAGAGTGTTTTCATTGAGTTTAGTATGTTACGAATGCGACATCACTGAAGAAGTAATTTCTACTAGCTATATCATTTTCTTGATTATTTACCATTAAAATTGTTGTGAAGGCATCAATAACCTAAATTAATGTTGGTCATAATTTTATGTTTTGTTATAAAATTTTTTTATGTTCTTATTTTGGAATTTATAGTTTGAAAATAATAGGATGTTACTTCTTACACCGCCATCAATATTGTCTTTCAGCAGCAAGTTGACAAAATCATAGAGGAAAATATTGTAGCCATCAGATTCCACTATTTCAGATAAGAGCTGCAAGAGTGCAAGAGTAACAAATTAATAAAATATTATGAAATGGATAAGTAGTTTAGAGGGAAGGTTTTTTTTTTGGTTTCTCCTTTTCTTCTTCTTTGTGCAAGTCGTCTAGGAATTGTTGTTTATTCTTGGAGGTCAATATTTTGATCCTTGAGCTTCTTGATTTCGTCTAATCTCTTCTCGTTGTGTTTATTTGATGTAATTTGGGGAGACTGTTGTTGTTTCTTTATTTACTCCAACTGATCAAGGGGAAATCATCTTTCTCCTTCTCCAAATTTTTTATCTTCTCGAGCAAGTTGTTGTTCGCGTTTGTTAGTTCGTCATGGAAGATATTCAAACTTGCAAGCCTCTTACCATGCTTCATTTTCTCCTCTAGGTCATTGTATAATTTATCCAGTTTTTCATTTAAGGTCTTGTTACCTATCATGATCGTGTTTGTTGCCTCGTCTTCTATCTTTTTCTCCTCTGGTTGTATTATTTTCCCAACCGTAGCTATGGCATTCATCTATAGGTCGTTTATCTTCCCTGTTAAGTCTTGTTTGTTTGATTCCTCTTTCTTGATCGTCTACTACTCATTGTTCTTGTTAAAGTCCACATATAGTTCCTACAGTTTGCAATTCAATTTTTTGTTTTCTCTCATTAGACTCATGTTTTTTAGCTTATATTTGTTCTTCTCTTGCTCCAGCTGCTAGTGTTTTTTTCCAGCTGCAGTTACAGCATTCATTCGCATCTCAATTATCTAGATCGTTATTATTTTATTATTTGATTCTTCATGCTCAATATTATGATGCACGACTTCGTAGAGGAGGTGATGTTTACGAGCTCATGCTTAGGTTGTGATTTCAACATGGATCGCCATATCTACAACTTCAGCTTGTTGTTGTTCACCCCTATATAATAAATGAATCTTTTTTGGACACATATTGATGACAATTAAAACATTAGAATTGTTAGGACTAAGTATAATAGTTTTTGAAATTAAGGGATAAGTAGTTTGGTTATTGACACCATCTCCAGTCAAACCATCTAGGGGATTGTTTTGGTGGTTCTTTATTAGTTTGTATAGGTTCCACTTGAGGACCTATGCATCAATGTGTGGCTGCACAAGATTTGTGTGTTCGGCTAGCCATAATTGCAAAGAAGAGTAATAATTGATTAGTTTTGTATTAGTTTCTAGCATATTTGTGTATATTAACCACTTACCAATAGTAGAATGACAATTCCGATTACACGTCTGGGATTTCGCTGATGGAGATGCTCGAATTGCATTAGCTTGTTTGTTATGGTTGATGCACGCCCATCCATACACTGCCGAGTTGTTGAGGTCTCTTGTATATTTTAGGATGGAAGATGTAACATCCGCCCCAAACACATAAGATTTTGTCCGCTTTGCCCGTGCCCATACGAGAACTTCCAAGGGAGGTCACCCACGAGCACGCTTAACTATGGAGTTCTTACGAAATCCATAGCGGCGCACGATTTTAAAATGAGTGTTCTATGTTTGGGAGAGAAAATTATATAATTAGCTCAGGATTTCATTCTCTCCCAGCGATGTAGAGCTAACTCATGGCCTGTACACCACACCACACCTCACCTCATCCATCTTGACATCCCATCCTCAGGAGTCTTGGCTATTGGATCTTGGTCGTCACAATCCACCTCCCTTAGGGCTACATGTCCTCGTGTAGGGTTAGACCCCCCAATCTCGAGGAGAACCGGCTTTGATATCATTTTGTAACATCCGCCCCAAATACACAAGATTTTGTCCGCTTTGCCCGTGCCTGCACGAGAACTTCCCTAGAGGTCACCCATCCTAGTACTACTCTCGCTCGAGCATGCTAACATCCGCCCCAAACACACAAGATATTGTCCACTTTATCCGTGTACGCACGAGAACTTCCTAGGGAGGTCACCCATCCTAGTACTGCTCTCACCCAAGCACGCTTAACTATGGAGTTCTTACAAAATTCGTAGTGGCACACGGTTTTAAAACACGTCTTCTAGGTTTGGGAGGGAAAATTATAGCTCAGGATCTCCTTCTCTCAAGGCGATGTAGGGCTAACTCGTGGTCTTATACACCTCACCTCACCTCATCCATCTTGGCATCACAGTCTCAGGAGTCTTGGCTCTTGGCCTATTGGATCTTGGTCGTCACAATCCACCCCCCTAAGGGCTACACGTCCTCGTGTAGGGTTAGACCCCCCATTGCGAGGAGAACCGGCTCTGATACCATTTTGTAACATCCGCTCCAAACACATAAGATATTGTCCGCTTTGCTCGTGCCCACACGAGAACTTCCCAGGGGGTTACCCAACCTAGTACTGCTCTCGCCCGAGCATGCTTAACTACAGAGTTCTTGCGAAATCCGTAGCGCGAAGACTCCTGAGGCTGTGATGCCAAGATGGATGAGGTGAGGGGAGGTGAGGTGTACAAGGCCACAAGTTAGCCCCACATCGCCTAGAGAGAAGGAGATCCTGAGCTAATTATATAATTTTTCCTTCCAAACATAGAAGACGTGTTTTAAAACCGTGCGCCACTACGAATTTTGTAAGAACTCCGTAGTTAAGCGTGCTCGGGCGAGAGCAGTACTAGGATGGGTGACCTCCTTGGGAAGTTCTCGTGCGGGCACGGGCAAAGCGGATAAAATCTTATGTGTTTGGGGCGGATGTTACAGAACAGCTTAGACCTTGTATTGGAAAAAGGAGGGTGATTCATAGGTGGATCACGACTAGTCGTGCAAAGTCTTCATAGTCATTTGTTGTGTCCCCTATCGCTGCACCCTGCTAGGTTGAGTCGACAGACTTCTTTGTCAGCCTGTAAACGTTTCGAAACCGTCTCAACCTGAATGCTTTGTCCCTCTCTTTCTTCGAAATTAACTTCAATAACTGGGTTCCATTTGGGAGGCCGAATAGGTGTTCAACTTCCTCACTTTTCAGTGTCATCTGCTTTCCATCTATGTTGAACTTGGTTGTTTTTGTGCCATATAGGCGTTGAAGATGTCCCCACACTTACTAAAGTCATCTTGCATGACTTGCCTTGTGTGGTAGGCACTGAAGATGCCCCAAAATGGTGTCCTCCTCACGGCCTCGATGTGGCCATCCCTTACATCTCCTCTGAAATTGTAATAAATTTTAAGGAATACCACCATGTTGTTTTCGAATTCATAAGCCTTTTCCATCCATTGCCTTTTGCTTGTAGATGGTGATGGCCTACTCAAGTTGCTTGCTTCATCTCTCTCTTCTCCTAGTGAGCTCGTGTTGGATTTTCTATCTTTAGATGTTATTTGTTTAGAATGTTCATTATGTGATGCGATGATTGAGCCTTATTCAAACTGTTCGGGCTCTCCTCACTTGCTTGTTTTTTATCATTCGATGTTGACTCATTTCTTGATCAGAATTCATTGGTCAATTGCTTTAATCTTTTGACCTTAATCCCTTTTTTTTATTTTGGATTTTACCATTTAGGATGGTTTTTGAAAATGAAAAACATAATCAGTTCTAGACATATCTACAATAGGAGAAAAAAACATAAAATGGTACCATTTAAAAAATAGCAACATTTCAATACAAACATTAATAGGTAAGATAAGTTGAGCATGTGTTGCATGCCTTTTAAAGTGATTGTGTTTGTTTGTAAAGTGCATCAGATATAGATTATAATAAATGCACAAATGAGTGAGAATGAGTTCCTAGCAGAAGTAGTCAAATAAGTAAAGAGTAACAATTGTTATAATAAAGAGAAAAGAAAATAAATTTTTGGTGGTTACTGCAAATTATCATTACCGATCAATAAACAATAGCAAATAGTAAAAATTAAGTTTAGAGATGTGTGGGAATCAATTGCACCCTAATTCCATTCATTTGTACAAAGAGTAAAAATATAGCATTGGAAGAGTAAAAATTAAATATATGGTTTGAAGCAATCTCAAATGTCACTTATTGTTTAAAAAGAGTATTACATGTTAAATAGTGACAACTGAGTAAAGATTGAGTACATATGCACACAAATAATTGTATATCACAAAGAGTAACAATTACAACCAAAGAGTAAAAATTGGAGTTGACAGCGTGCATGGATCTAACATAGATTTGTTTTTCGTTCTTTACTTAAGAGTGCCAAATTATACAAATTAACAATTCTAACATAATTGACTAGAAATCTATGCAAAATACAATGTACTTCAGAAGTAGTAACCATCATATACAAAGAGTAAATTTTAGGAATAGCAGCATGGAAGTCTTCACAATTGTTGGTCTTTTCTACTGAAGAGCATCAAATTGCAAAGAGTAATAATTCAATAATATTTTAGTAAAAATCCATACAAAATAGTGTATTTTAGAAAGTGTAACTATCATATACAAAGAGTAAAATTTAGTAATAGTGGCATAGAAGTCTTCACATTTTGTTTTCTTTTGGTACTAAAGAGCTTCAAATTTCAAAGATTAACAATTCAAACATAATTGAGTAGAAATCAACACCACAAACAATGCATTTTAGAAAGAGTAACAATCTTATATGAAGAGTAAAATTTAAGAATAACAATCAAGTATGATTGAATAAAAATTTACAAAAATTACAGTGCATTTCAAAAAGACGAACAATCATATACAAAGAGTAACTATTGAATGTTTTGGGTGCATTTTGCTCCCTTGGTTTCTTCAATGTGTATACTGAGTAAAAATCTAAAAGGTGAACAGTTGCATATAGAATAATAGTGTTTCTCGCTTTGAATTTAAAATCCCCAATTTCCTTCCTTGCATTGCAAGAAATTGAATTGATTTTGATAAAAATATTTTACAAATAATGTATTCGTTTATTTTAGTTGATTAATTGCAAAGAAAGCAATTCATCAAATATGTTTTGAGTATAATATTGATAGATATCGTAAAAATGCTATATCCGCATAAGAGTGACAATCCCTAGTAGTTACTCCTCATTGAATCTACTCGTATTAGCAAGTTTGCAAGTTCTTTGAGATTTGAATCAACGGTTTGGAGCAGTTACAAATTTCTTGTTGTTCAAGAAAGCTCTCGAGTTTAGACAATGGCACCGAATGTAAATTTGATGAGCTTGTTCTTAAGGGTATTGTTGTCATTTTGTTTTTATGGACTAGCGGATTTTAGGGAAATACCTAATGCAAAACTGGACTTGTACGAGTCCTTATCGCAAGCCGAATCTTTAACAGGGACCTATAACTAAGTCCCCCTTTTTTTATATAAATCATGATTGGGTGATGGATATTGATGTTCTGCATAACAGTAATATATTTCTACCAGGTACCATTAACTTACCTGCATCAATATCTAAGACACACCAACAAAAACATGTATCATCCTTGCTAGAGTTGGTGGGGTAGTAGGAGACAAAATCAAGACTGGATTTCATGGGATTGATCTTGAGACCACACAAACATTCAACAAAGCGAAAGGCTGCCCGCAAACCCTAAGCATCGAGAGGAGTGGCCCGAGAGGCTAATAGGAAATCATCAGCATACGCAATGGCCATAAGTGGACGATAAAAGGGATAGTAGTTTGGGGTAAATCCTGTGATATCACCGGTACCAACTCTGCCAACCAATTCAGTATGCAAGACCATAGAGGTCAATAGGATAGGGTGAAAGGGGATCGCCCTGTCGAAGTGCGCACGATAGTTTGAATGCCTTCGTTGGTTCACCATTGACAGGTACCAAGATCGAAGCAGTAGACATACACAATCGTCCCCGCTGAACGATCGATTAGTGGCCAAGACCATCTTCAGTCGCATGTCTTACTACAAATGTTGAGTAACATCCCGATATTGCGGAGATTATACTTTACACAACCACGACCGTGCACTGCACTCATACCTTTTTTCAATAGAATCAGACGGCTCCCCTTTGTCCTACATATTAGGAAACAGTCCAGATGCCTCACTCAGCATCTGAAGCGAACTCGCCACACAACAAAGATTTTTCCCAAAAATGCTCTACTCAGGATGTGTCACAACCGTCATTAGCCAATTTATGGACCAAAACAATCTCAGAGAGCATCCTTCGATAAGTTAAGGGTTACATTGCCCAAAGGGTTTAGTGTGTGTGTGTGTGTGTGTGTGTGTGTGTGTGTGTGTGTGTGTGAGAGAGAGAGAGAGAGAGAGAGAGAGAGAGAGAGAGAGAGAGAGAGAGAGAGAGAGAGAGAGAATGTTCCAGCAGGATCAGGTGCAAAATATTCAGGAGGAGGTTGATAAGAGGTCAGCAGCCTTTGGAAAAGCTCTTGATAATGCTCCTACCCATCAACGACAATTACGATTTGGACAAAATTATGAACAGATCGATCAGCATTTCAATCTTTTTCAAGCTCAGTATCCAAATGAGCATCCAGATACAGCTCCAGGAAATTTCGAACATCCATTACATTAAAAAAAAAAAAAATCACAGTTCAGATCATACAATCCAATTAGTATACAAGGCAAACCCGAACATAGGATGCAGCTCCAACAAAGTTTCTAACAGATAAAAACAATAAAAAAAATTCCAAATATGTAAGAACATTTTATAAAGTCTCTGAAAAGTATATTACAAAACAATCAGCATCAACCGAAACTTGAACAGGATTCGTAATCCATGCATTTTGATCAACTTGTATCTCATTGTGTGCTCACTCCATTGAACAGATTGCTAGACAAAAACTCGGGTCGTGCTGCCCACCGCCTCACCAAGCCAAAACTGGATGCAAAGGATTTTCCGCACACCTTCAGCTTCTTGAGGTTGGTGTTAATTCAAGTATTCCTGTAAATACAAATAAATAATAATAAAAATATCATCTACTAAGTTATGTACCGAGGATATAAACAAACTCTGAAGAAAAAATATCATGAATATGGATGATTTTGAAATTTTGGAAATTATCATAGAAGCCTCGAAATCGGGCATGATTATGACTGAAATGAGCTTGTAATGGAAAAGAATTTACCCACTATATGCTTATATCCAATTAAGGTATTTTCTCTCTTAAGATGGTGATCACTGTCGCACCACTAAATCATCTGCGGAGTAATAATCTGCGATGAGCCGATACATGTACGACGGATTATGCCCTCCCCTGTGAGAAATCGTTGCAAAAAATAAGTTATGATTATGAACATACAAAATCCATGTATATATGAAATTTTAGTATACAAGCGCCTAAGGGAATAGAACAACATATCCATTAATGTAATGGTTCAAAATCTTTATGTTTATCAAGTGTGGTTCAAAACAGTCGATCCCGAGAAGGGATAGCACTCTTAGAAGATCAGCACCAAATGCTCCATGTGAAGTCAAATTTCGAATAGGATGGGAACTTGTTTTCCTGCTCATATAATAAGCACTTGCTATGAAATGTAATCTATGTATCCCAAGGTAGTCCAAGAGAATAAAAAAAAAGGTTGGGTTTCGAACGGGCCCTAATTGAATCAAGACCTTAAAAACTAGGGTGGGAATGGGAATCATTGGGGAAGTAATAACTTTATGCTGCCCACGGTTCAAGGAGGCACAAGGAACGAGAACAATAACATGGTTTGAGAACGAGTTCAACAAAATAATCCAGCGATCCCTGCAGCTGAGCTCCGGACCCCTTCCAAGTACACCAGATCCAGCCAACGAACAAAGGCCGGAAGTAGAGGAGGCCGACGGGTGGAGGATGGAGCAGACAATGTTGAGACCAACAATGAATCTAACAGTGGGGGAGGCCGGCAGACATCAAGGCGATGAAGAATCGGGTGGGCGGTGGTGGAGGCAGGTAAATCGAGACCTACGATTGTTGAGGCTGGAAACGAAGACAGGAAGAGAGATCCAAAGGAACAGAACAAAATTTTGTCCAAGATGACAAGCCATAACTCTAATACCATGTGACTGAGAAAGCCAAAGGCTTGCATTGTATTATAGCACAAGGGCCAAATATAGACATGTACAAATGGTTGCGCTCACCATGGATGAGAATACCGTACAAAGTAATAAAGTAAATACAATACAAGGGTATATACATCTAACACATAAAATACGATACAAGGGTATATACTACCAATTCACACACACACACAATCACACACACTGACACACACATGCTCTTGTTTCTCGCTAGACAACTAAAACATATTTTTAAGCAACACAAGAAAAGTAATTATGAGACATAGATGGTCTTAGGGTTCATATTGATTTATATTTTGTGGAATCAATTGCATGTATGCTTATTTATTTGTTAGCTATGTCATCTCCCCTTTAATAAATAATATATGTTGTGTAGACTTGTGATGCATTACATTTTTATAAAATTGTAATGATAAAATTGATATATATATATATATATATATAGAGAGAGAGAGAGAGAGAGAGAGAAAGAAGATACGGGGTATAGGCTGGCGGTCTATTTCGTAAAAATGGGCAGCTATCCAATTGACACCCCTAGGAGTCTTAGAATGTGCTAATTTTTTGTGAGCATAAACACCTTACCATAGATAGCACACCTATAAAAAATCAGCACATTCTAAAACTTTCAGAGGCAACAAATGTTATATTTCAGATTAATGGTTACAACGGACGTTCAATAAAACTTCTAACATTTGATGCCCCTAGGTGTTTTAGAATGTGCGGATTTTTTGTGGGTGTTCTATCTAAGATAAGGTGCTTATGCTCACAAAAAATCAGCACATTCTAAAACTCCTAAGGGTTTCAAATGGGTGGCTGCCCATTTCACCGAAATAGGTTGGCGGCTCATTTCCCATTTCCTATATATATACATATATATATATATATATATATATATATATATATATATATATATATATATATATATAAAAGAGACTTAAATCCATTACTTGTAATTAATCTCCTGGTTACTATTATTTTGTAAGAACCACATCCACAAGTAACGCATTTCAGTCGCTTATGTACATCATAAATAAAAATGTATATTTATCAATTATATATATATATATGAGAAGTCTATGATGCAACCTCCTTGACGTGCGGCTAACGTACAACCATGCACTTTAAGGTTTTTCTCAATACTTTTCTCCTTATCCATTATATATATATATATATATATATATATATATATATATATATATATATATATAGAGAGAGAGAGAGAGAGGGTTGTCACAGTGAGCTGTGGGCTGCCGGGGGGGAAAGTGAGATGCGGGTATTTTGACCCCCCAAGAAGTTATGGAATTTGATGAAATTTGGTGAGGTTGTTGCTTAGGATAAGATGATCATCCTCACCAATTTTCATCAAATTCCAAAACTTCTAGGGGAGTCAAATGGTCGAAGCAATTTCTACCGTCCGCAGTCACCATTAAAATTGCTTCGACCATTTGACCCCCTAGAAGTTTTGGAATTTGATGAAAATTGCTGAGGATGATCATCTTATCCTAGGCAACAACCTCACCAAATTTCATCAAATAACATAACTTCATGGGGGGTCAAAATACCCGCAGCTCAATTTCCCCCCCGGCAGCCCATAGCTCACTGTAACAACCCTCTCTCTCTCTCTCTCTCTCTCTCTCTCTCTCTCTATATATATATATATATATATATATATATATATATATATATATATATATATATATATATATATAATGTTATAGTGAGCTATGAGCTACGATCTTGACCACCCTAGAAGTTTTGGAATTTCGTAAAAATTGGTGGGTGTGTTGTCTATGGTAACATGATCATCCTCACCAATTTTCAAACAATTCCAAAACTTCTAGGGTCATCAAATGGTAGAAGCAAAATTAACGGTTACTACGGACGGTGGATAAAGCTTCCACCGTTTGATGACCCTAGAAGTTTTGGAATTCCTAAAAAATTGGTGAGGATAATCAAGTTACCCTAGACAACACACCCACCAATTTTAACGAAATTCTAAAACTTCTAGGGTGGTCAAAAAGATCGAAGCTCATTTTCTCCTTCCGTAGCTCATAGCTCACTGTAACATTCCTCTGTGTGTGTGTGTGTGTGTGTGTGTGTATATAGAGAAAGAGAGAGAGCGAGAGAGAGAGAGAGAGACAGAGAGAATCCCACAAGTGCGATCCTGTTTGAATGTGCGATCCTGTTGAGTCCATATATATATATATATATATATATATATATATATATATATATATATATATATATATATATATATATATATATATATATATATATATATATATATATATATATATATATATATATATAGGGCCATGCTATAATGCGGAATGCGGTACGTGTGGCACTGCACCGCAGCCGTCTGATGCACGCGCTGCGTGCATCGCATGCACACAGCGGTGCATCAGACGGTTGCGGTGCCGCACTTACCGCATTATAGCATCTCTCTCTCTCTCTCTCTCTCTCTCTCTCTCTCTCTCTCTCTCTCTATATATATATATATATATATATATATATATATATATATATATATATATATATATATATATATATATATATATATATATATATATGGGAAAAGGGATGTTGGATCTAAGGTACAGCGTCGTTGTACCTCAAGCATTGTTTGATCATCCTAGAAGTTTTGGAATTTGATGAAATTAGGTGAGGGTGTTGTCTAGGGTAAGATGATCGTCCTCACCAATTTTCATCAAATTCCAAAACTTTTAGGGGGTTCAAATGGTCGAAGCAAAATCAGCCGTCCGCAGTCACCGTTAAAATCTGCAGATTTTGCTTCGATCATTTGACCCCCCTAGAAGTTTTGGAATTTGATGAAAATTGGTGAGGATGATCATCTTACCCTAAACAACACCCTCACCAAATTCCATCAAATTCCAAAACTTGTAGGGGGGTAAACAAGCGAGAGATGCAGCAATGATGCTATACCTCGGGTGCAGGCTCCCTGCCCCCTATATATATATATATATATATATATATATATGGGAATAGGGAACACGATCCTCCCGACCACCTAACATCCTAGTCCTCCCATCAATTTGGGTGCCACAGGCACTTTTTAACCGGGGTTAGTGGTTGGTCAAGGTGGGTACATCTCTCCTAACAATGATCATGAAAAACAATTTGAAAAAAAAAAATATGCCAAGTGGCATTTTTAAATTAACCATAGGAATGGCTATTTGCACGCGACAGTTTACCATTAAATTTGTCGACCGTTGATCGGGTTGTTTTAATTTTTTTTTTTAGAATTTCTTTTTAAATCTTGATCTAAGTAGAGTGGATTGACCATCCATAAAAAGAAATATGGTTAAAAATTGTCAGGTGGCACCCAAATTAAAGGGAGGACTAACGTGTTGGGTGGTCGGAAGGACCGTGTTCCCTATTTCCTATATATATATATATATATATATATATATATATATATATATATATATATATATATATATATATATAGGGGCGTGTTAGGAGCGGCGTGCGGTGTCGCACCGCAGCCGTCTGATGCACCGCTGCGTACATCGCACCCACGCAGCGGGTGCATCAGACGGCGCGGTGTGACCGCATGCACCGCACGCCGCATTTTATCAATCCTCTCTATCTCTCTATATATATGTATATATATATATATATATATATATATATATGGGTCAAGATCGGATGACCAACAAATAACCCAGCACCCTTTGATGCACCTAGAGATTTTAGAATGGACTGATTTTTTGTAGACATGCTGTCTATGGTATGTTGATCATCCTCACAAAAAATCAGCCCATTCTAAAACCTCTATTTGCATCAAAGGCGCTCTTCAAATCAACGGTTAAAATTGACAATCAAAAACCTTTGATTTGAAGAGCGCATTTGATACACCTAACCTAGAGGTTTTAGAATGGGCTAAGTTTTTGTGATGATGATCAACATACCATAGACAACATGTCTACAAAAAATCAGCCCATTCTAAAACCTCTAGGTGCTTCAACGGGTGCTGAGTTTTTCCTGGGTCAAAATTTGTTGGATTAGCCAATCCCGACTCTCTCTCTCTCTCTCTCTCTCTCTCTCTCTCTCTCTCTCTCTATATATATATATATATATATATATATATATATATATATATATATAGAGAGAGAGAGAGAGAGAGATTTGATCACCTTCGGGACGTCCCACACGGAAGAAATGCGGGACGGATTGTGGGCCGTCCGATTGACTTCGATCGGACGAATGGAATTCATTCCGACCAAAAACTGCGCTGTTACTGTGGCGGCCACAGTAACAGCGAATTTTTGGTCCGGGTGAATCCCATCCGTTCGATCGATGGATCGAACAGTTCGGACCAATTTTCGCTGTTACTGTAACGGTTCGGACCAATTGGTCCGAACCGTTCGATCGATGGTTCGGACCAATTGGTCGGAATGGATTCCATTCGTCCGAACGGATGGGATTCACCCGGACCAAAAAATCGTTGTTAGTGTGGCCGTCACAGTAACAGCGCAGTTTTTGGTCGGAATGAATTCCATTCGTCCGATCGAAGTCAATCGGACGGCCCACAATCTGTCCCGCATTTCTTTTGTGCGGGACGTCCCGTAGGTGAGCAGCGCTATATATATATAGAGAGAGAGAGAGAGAAAGAGAGAGAGGGTTGTTACAGTGATCTGTGGGCTGCCGAGGGGGAAAGGGAGCTGAGGGTATTTTGGCCCCCCAAGAAGTTATGGAATTTGATGAAATTTGCTAAGGTTGTTGCCTAGTATAAGATGATCATCCTCACCAATTTTCATTAAATTCCAAAACTTCTAGGGGGGTCAAATGGTCGAAGCAATTTTAACGGTGACTGCGGACGGCAGAAATTGCTTCGACCATTTGACCCCCCTAGAAGTTTTGGAATTTGATGAAAATTGGTGAGGATGATCATCTTATACTAGGCAACAACCTCACCAAATTTCATCAAATTCCATAAGTTCGTGGGGGGTCAAAATACCCGCAGCTCACTTCCCCCCCCCCGGCAGCCCACAGCTCACTGTAACATCCCTCTCTCTCTCTCTCTCTCTCTCTCTCTCTCTCTATATATATATATATATATATATATATATATATATATATATATATATATATATATATATATATATATATATATATATATATATATATATATATATATATACCTTCTGTTTCTATATGATATCTTGGTCTTTAAGCAGATCATGATATTCAAACAACCACCTCAACAAAGCCGACTATGCCACACTACATCTCACAATTATGTCATCTATTCAAATTTGAATGTGGTGTTCCATATCATCGGTTTATGCATTTATCTTTGTATCTATGATTACACTACCTACTTAATGTAGCGTTCAATTTCCACAAACCCTTGGGCGCCTGAAATATCAATGAGCTTTTAGCTTCTTTTTGCTACGTATGTTCCACAATATGAGCAACTTGTGGTACACAGATGCCGTATAGGCAAAATGGTGTCCTTGCCTATATTCCAATGTCTCAAATCGAATTAAAAAAGAGGTTTATGCAAGGTTTGAGAATTTGGGTTCGAATTCAAATTTGGATTGGGAAAAAACGAATCGGTTCGGTTTGGATTCAGGTTCGGCCTCAGTTGTTCCGGACAAAAATGTTAAAAAATGATAAAACGAAATAAATAATTAGTCTTATTAGCCTAATTCGGGCATGAATTGGTCGTTTCAAATTCAAGTCATGTGATATATGAATCACTGAATAACTACAAACTTTATATATATCAATTCAAAATAATAAGATATCAATCGAATATGAATTAGGTCCAATTTGGGGGCATAATCAGTAGTCTAAAAGCGGTCCCGATGGCCGCCTAGGCGCTAGAAGGCCCTCCACCATCTAGCCTAGCCACTAGGATGTACAGAAAAGTGGCTCAGGCCCCTAGGCGGGGCTAAGCGACCGCCCAGGCGTGTTTAGGACGACCCCAGCAGGCTAGGCGGCCTATACAGACTGGGCTTTCCTTTATTTTAACCTAGTCTATATCCAATTCAATGCTAAGATCATCAATAAGAAGAAAAGGGGGAAGGAGCGAGTAGATGTATTACTAGCGACTAAAGCTAGTAAGGCTCAATGATTGATTGTTGATGGTGATGATGATGAAGAAAATGATGAATGGTTGGAGAGGCGTTGGAGTGCATAGTGTTCAAGTGCCTACGAAAAGTTCTAGAAACGTTGGTGGTAGCTTATCCCGTGAAATTAGAAAACTTCATGAAGAAGATTTTGTATCGGATACTGAGACAGATGAAGAGTGTGATGAGGAAGTGGAGTTTAAATCTAATGAAGAGAGTCTAGAGGAATATGGAGAAGATGAGTACTAGGAGTCTAATACTGTAGCCAATAGGAGAAATGATGTATTTTACTATTTTGTGAATTTTTGTATTGGATTGTACTAGAATCTTGGATACGTTATCATAATAAAATATTTCCTTTTGTTGTTAGTAATCTTGAATTTAAGGTTTGGATTTTACTAAAATCATGCATATAATGTCATAATATCATGTTTGTTTTTGTTCTTGTTAATCTTGAATTTATATTTATGTAAATGATACTTGTTCTTTAAAATAATTGTTGGGATAATCTTAAATTTTTAGTAATTTTAAAACACATATTATATATAATATCAAAATAATAATTAAAATAATTAAAAATAGTCAAAACGCTTATGCATTGCCTAAGCGACCCCCACCGCCCGATTAGCGCCCAACACTTTTTAGAACCTTGGGCATAATGCGGGTTTGGGGTTAGGATTAGCCAAAATCCATACCGGTTCAGGTTCAGACGAACCCTCCGACCATGGGTTTATGGTCTCAAGCTACTCACATAAGATGCGTACTTGAGTCTTCGGGTATAGAAACCCATTTGTAACTAATTATTTTCCTATCAAATTATTCATAAATTTATGGAACATATCCTTATGGTTATTTAACCTTTTAAACAGTGTTCGTTGAAGTCCAAAATTCTTCAGGTGATTGTGTATGAGGTTTGAAAGCTCTATGTTCCCTTGCTCGGCATGCCACACTCCCCCACCCCCACAATTCTTCTCATCTCGACTCAATGGCATTGAAATTCGCACAAGCAAGACCGATTGATGGGGGCAGGGCCCGCCATGCATGACTTCCACGGCCTGACACGCGCTCAAGGCCTAATTAAAATAAAATTCGGATTAATAATTCCTAAAAGAGTATTTTCGGAATAAAATATTAAATTCGGAATAAAATAATAATTTTATTCCGAAATTATTATTTTAATTCGAAAATATATTATTTTCGGATTATTAAATATGGTAGTTTAAAAGATCTCATTTAGTTAAGATTTAGGATAGATTTAGATCTTTTTGTTATGGTAAGTATTATCTTTTTATTTTTGGCAGTTATTTTATGGTTTCTTGGAGACCAAGTAATGTAAGCCTATTTATAGGCCTCTCATTTGATGAAAAAGAATGCTTATGAATTATGAAAAAAAATGATGGCTTGCGAGCTTCGTTAGGGTTTTTTGGATTTGAATCCATCAGGGGTGGATTTTCCGAATTCGGACTCCGGATCTTCCCCCTTCTCTCTTCTCTCCCCCATTATTCTCTCAAAACCCTAATTTAGAGATCGTGAAGCATCGACGACGGCTCTCCCTTTGCGTCCCGCATCAGCTTGGTATCAGAGCTCGCTTGACGAATTCTGACTTCGTCAAACGATCCTTGGCACCGCCGTTATCATCGCCAAGCAACCTCTCGCCGCCATCCGACTCCATCCCAACCCCTGCGTCAGCTGTCGGCCACCCGCCCGATCCCACCGGCAGCCGGCCACCCGCCCGACTCCGCCAGCCCGCGTCACCACCTCGCGACCCTGGCCCCGCTCGGTGCGCCACCCGCGCTGCTTGACTGCGGTCCGCTCTCCAATCCGGTAACCGCCAGATCAAGCCGGATCCAGCCGTCGCCCGATTCAACGCCAACCGACCCTCCCGTGCAGTCTTGGTCAGCCCACCAGCCCGCAGGCAAAAAAAACGGCTAGTCCGATCGATCGGCCGCAAAGTCCGATCGATCGGGCGCACCCGTTCCTGCAAACCAGAGGCTCCGCTTAGTCCGATCGATCGGCCGCGAAGCCCGATCGATCGGTTACGCGACTCACCTGCAGGACTTCCGCCAGTGCGAATCTTGTGAAGCCTCTCGGGGTCTCCTTTCGTCACTGTAGGCCCCTCCTTTGTCTCGACAGCCCTCGGCACCCCCTTGGCCTCCTCACGAGCATCGGCAGCCCCTCCCGGCCTCCCTGCGCTCCCAAACAGGCCCTCGGTGCCCTCCGATTGCATCAGCAACCCTCCCGCATCTGCCAATCACCATTTTCGACGAGCCATCGACTCTCGGAAATTGCTCGAACCCTATCAGCAAGGATGGCAATGTCGTACCATTAGACCGCCATCTATGCACGACTTCTTGATTGGATGGGTACTTTTGGTCCTACTATTTACTCATCTACATTTACGGAGCTTTTATATATCGGTCGTATCAAAGGTCGAGCCCAAGAGCTATCTTTGTCACCCGATCCCTTCGTCCAGTGGTCCCTTCATCAAGGGAGATCGGTCGACGAAAGGTATGAAGATGTTATGCAGTTGATGGGAGAAATAGAGCAAGAGGCATTGATAAAACAACGCAGGGTCCAAACCTCAGTCGGAACTTCGCCGGATGCGCCTCCTGCACCGACAGCATCACCTGCGGTGCCTGCACCGTCGGTCCTACCTCCACCTCCAGTGGAACCGCTTCTCGCTACAGCACCATCAGTGGGATCTTATCCAGTGCCTCCTGCTGAGCGTCCGACATCACCAGAGGCCCCACCAGCACATGCACTTCCAGTGGAGCCATCACATCCAGTGGCCGACTTCTGTGGGTATGCCCTTCAGCCCATGGACTTCCTCGGAGTCGAGCAACCGCCAGTAGAGGAAGTCGTCAGCCAAAACCATCAGCACTTCTCTGACTCCTGGTCCCCGCTCGACGGTAGTACCACTTTCGCGTGGGACCCAGGAGATGACTACAGTGCAGCACGACCACACCAGCTAGGCCTCCATCATCAGTTGCGGATTTCGAGACGATCCTTCGGCGACCCTGGTGATGCGAGCTTTGCTACCGGGCCGTGCCACGGCTTCACAGAACTCGTGGACGAGATCTTTCTGACTTGGAGTGAATGATGGGGACAGGGCCCGACATGCACGACTTCCACGGCCTGACACGCACTCAAGGTCTAATTACAATAAAAGTCGGATTTAATAATTCCTAAAATAGTATTTTCGGAATAAAATAATCATTTTACTCAGAAATTATTATTTTAATCCGAAAATACATTATTTTCGGATTATTAAATATGGTAGTTTAAAAGATCTCATTTAGTTAAGATTTAGGATAGATTTTTTGTTATGGTAAGTATTATCTTTTTATTTTTGGCAGTTGTTTTATGGTTTCTTGGAGACCAAGTAATGTCCTCTCATTTGATAAAAATGATGCTTATGAATTATGAAAAAAAATAATGGATTGCGGGCTTCGTTAGGGTTTCCTGGACTGGAATCCATCAAGGGTGGATTCCCCGAATTCGGTGGACTCCGGATCTTCCCCCTTCTCTCTTCTCTCCCCCATTATTCTCTCAAAACCCTAATTTATAGATCGCGAAGCATCGACGACGGCTTCCCCTTTTCGTCCCGCATCACCAATCTTTCCATATTTAATTCCATAATTTCAACGCCCAACATAAGAAGGGAATGCATACACAGGCTACTGGCTGTAGTTTATTGTACAATCCTCGCTAAGCTCATATATATATATATATATATATATATATATATATATATATATATATATATATATATATATATATATATATAGGGAAATGAGTTCCTATGACATGTCATAGGGAGTACCCTATGACATATGGTGAGTTAGTAACCCTAGAATATTTAGAATGTTCTGAATTTTTATGAGGATGATCACCCTATTTTAGATAGGACCCCTGCAAAAAATCAGCTCATTCTAAAACTTCTAGAGGCATCAAATATGATTTTCAATTTAACGGTTAAAATGGATGGCCGATAAAACTTCTAGCATTTGATGCCCCAACAAGTTTTAGAATGCTTTGATTTTTTGTGGACATTCTATCTAAGGTAAGGTGATCACCCTCAAAAAAATTCAGCACATTCTAAACATTCTAGCATTACTAATTCACCATATGTCATAGGGTACTCCCTATGACATGTCATAGGAACCCAGCCCTCATATATATATATATATATATATATATATATATATATATATATATATATATATATATATATATATATATATATATATAGGGGCATGCTATGCTGCGGCATGCGGTACGTGCGGCACCTTACCGCAGCCGTCTGATGCACGCGCTGCGTGCATCGCATGCACGCAGCGGTGCATCAGACGGCTGCGATAAGGTGCCGCACTTACCGCATGCCGCATTCTAGCATTTCTCTCTGTATATATATATATATATATATATATATAGGGAACACGGTCCTCCCGACCACCCAACACGCTATTCCTCCCATCAATTTGGATGCCACAGAGCACTTTTAACCGGGGTTAGGGGTTGGTCAAGGTGGGTACATCCCTCCTAACAATGATCATGAAAAAAAATTTGGAAAAAAAATATGCCAAGTGGCATTTTTAAATTAACCATAACAAGGGCTATTTGCACGCTACAGTTTACCGTTAAATTTGTCGACCGTTGATCGGGTTGTTTTAAGTTTTTTTTTTAGAATTTTTTTTTTTAATCTTGATCAAAGTAGAGTGGATTGACCATCCATTAAAAGAAATATAATTAAAAATTATTATGTGGCACCCAAATAAATTGAAGGGAGGACTAGCGTGTTGGGTGGTCGGGAGAATGTGTTCCCTTTTCCCATATATATATATATATATATATATATATATATATATATATATATATATATATATATATATATATATATATATATATATATATGTTAAGATCCAGGGACAAGCTACTTTGCCACAGAATTACACAAATCTCCAAAACCCTAAATAGAGGTTTCAGAATTTGTTGATTTTTTGTAAGGGTGATAACCATGCCTTAGATAGCACATCAGCAAAAAATCAACACATTCTAAAACCTATAGACTAATCAAATATTCCCTTCAATTTAGCTGTTAAAATGAGCAATCGATAAATCTTTTTAGATTTGATGCACCTAACGGGTTTAGAATGTGCTGATTTTTTATGGATGTGTTATCTAAACGAAGATGATCATCCTTACAAAAAATAAATAAATTATGAAACCTCTATCTATCGATTTGGATGATGTGTCTTAACGCTGTGGTAAAGTAGCGTGTCCCTAGATCCCGAGCCTATATATATATATATATATATATATATATATATATATATATATATATATATATATATATATAGAGAGAGAGAGAGAGAGAGAGAGAGAGGATACGGGGTATAGGCTGGCGGCCTATTTCGGCGAAATGAGCAGCCACCCATTTGATGCCCCTAGGAGTCTTAGAATGTGCTGATTTTTTGTGAGCATAAGCATCTTATCTTAGATAGAATACCTACAAAAAATCAGCAAATTCTAAAACTTTTAGGGGCATCAAATATAATATTTCAGATTAACAGTGACAACGAACGCTCGATAAAACTTCTAACATTTGATGCCCCTAAGAGTTTTAGAATGTGCTGATTTTTTGTGGGTGTTCTATCCAAGATAAGATACTTATGCTCATAAAAAATCAGCACATTCTAAGACTCCTAAGGGTATCAAATGGGTGGCTGCCCATTTTTTCGAAATAGGCTGGCAGCTCATTTCCCGTTTCCTCTCTCTCTCTCTCTCTCTCTCTCTCTCTCTCTCTCTCTCTCTCTCTCTCTCTATATATATATATATATATATATATATATATATATATATATATAGGAATGTTACAGTGAGCTGTGAGCTGCCGGTTTAGAAAGTGAGCTGCGGGTATTTTGAGCCCCCTAAGAGTTTTGGAATTTGATGAAATTTGGTGAGGGTGTTGTCTAGGGTAAGATGATCATCCTCACCAATTTTCATCAAATTCCAAAACTTCTAGGGGGGTCAAATGGTCGAAGCAAAATCTGCCGTTGGCAGTCACCGTTAAAATTTGCTGATTTTGCTTCGACCATTTGACACCCCTAGAAGTTTTGAAATTTGATGAAAATTGGTGAGGATGTTGTCTAGGGTAAGATGACACCCTCACAAATTTCATCAAATTCCAAAACTTCTAGAGGGGTCAAAATACCCGCAGCTCATTTTCTCCTACCGCAGCTCACAGCTTGGTTCTTTGTACGTTACCTACATTTTAGATCTCTCTCTCTCTCTCTCTCTCTCTCTCTCTTTATATATATATATATATATATATATATATATATATATATATATATATATATATATATATATATATATATATATATGGGTATGCTATAATGCGGTAAGTGCGGCACCGCACTACAACCATCTGATGCACCGCTGCATGCATGCAATGCACACAGCGGATGCATCAGACGGCTACGGTGTGATGCCGCACTTACCACATGCGCATTATAGCATGCCCCTATATATATATATATATATATATATATATATATATATATATATATATATATATATATATATATATATATATATATATATAAAAAGAGATAGAGAGAGAGAGATCTAAAATGTAGGTAACGTACAAAGAACCAAGCTTCGTTTCCTAACACAAACCCAAAATGCCTAATTGTAGGAGTATCCAAAATTAAAAACACTTACATACCACATATTACAAACTTCCAACTACTTATGCGATTAAGCCCAGTTTCTAGAAGGAATGTATCACATGGACCTCGCTCCTGGATGATCCTCCTTAGAACCTGATGCACACTAAGCTAGTGTGGCCCCGCAAACAAGGCCTCCTTCATGTCCATCATGAGGGTGGTTTTCATTAGATGAAGCAAATGCACCTCTTGTAGTGAGTTTGGCATTTTTTCCATGCTTCTCTACTAGCCGTAATCCTTAAAGCCTGAGGGTTCCTGCTTCTAATTATTCTCCATAAATTTACAAAGTTACTTTCTTTAAAAATGGATATAGGAACCACACCAGCAGAGGATAAAGTGATGGAAGAAAGAGTGCAATGCTAAGGTCATTTGCAGCGATGACTAGGCCAAACGAAGCCTTACTAAGGGAGAAGTAGATTCTTATGGAAGTTACAGAAAATTATGAGGGTGTGGGGAGGGGGTTACAAGTAGATAAGGCTTGTTTGTTGCATAACTACAAGCATGGTAAGATATGCAGAATAAGGTAGTTCTGCAGTACACACTACACATCATTGAGAAAATCATAAGACATTCCTATTACATATGGACTTGTTGCCAATATCAACAAGAAGTTTCCTAAACAATATAGTATACCATTAACAGAAATAAAGATTGATTAAGACCTCTGTTACCAAAAACTCCAATTTTTTGAATAAGTCTCTATTAAAACACTGCTTATTCAGTAAACGTTCGCAATAAGGAACCCCTGAGCCACAACCTATCCATGAGACATAGCCAGGGACACTTGTCGGGTATCCTTCAACTGAGCAATAAGGAAATATTGTCTTTTGAGGACGATTATTTGGTCCTTTACCTTGCTAGTTTGTCCATATGCTCTCATCGCCTCAGGGCTGTCAAAGATTGTAGTTGCATATCCGGCCGAAAAGTAAACATGAACAAATTTGTAAGCATTTATGCCAACATGCTCACCATAGATACAACAAGAAGCTTTTCTAGAAGCATGGGAATCAAGGAAATACTAGAACCTTTCCACTACCCTGGTGTCAAAATTTGGTGTAACCGTGTAAGCACATTCTGGTCACGATCCATCCCAATCTTACTCCCAGGATCCTTAAAGAAAATCTATTAGGAAGGCTAAATACCTCTCCTTTCCAAGAAGGATGATACTTGTTAAATTGGTGCTCAACTTCATCTCCATCTTCAACCTTGCAAATTCATGGGTTCTGAAAAGAGTAAATAACCTAATCAAGAAAGAGATGAGAAGGTTCCTTTAGAATAATAATATTGATAAAGTCGGGCACCACTTGGTTAGCTGGGAGGATTTTTGTCGGCCGTTGAATCCGTCAGAGGCTTAGCAGGTTTGTTTCCCGACTCTTTCCTAACCTTTCTGACTTTTCCCCAAATTTTTCAACTTCTCCCTTAGCCGATTTTTACCCAACTTCCGACTTGGTAACTATGGTTGCCGGGAGGATCAGGTAGATTTAGATCATGATAGTTTTAAGGGCAACTTACAAAAACCTCCCCTGAACTTTGCATCTCATTTCATATTGATCCCCTTTTCTTTAACAATTTGAACCCTAAGCTATGTGCCCGGTTCTGCATTTACAGTCTGTTTGCTACCGTGCAGTTAGAACGCAGGCAATCAACACTGCACATTCCCGCCCAGTTGGTTCTGTGTAGTTGTCCAAAACTGACGAAGTTGCAACTCCTGTCCAGCTGATTTCCTATACAAAATGTTGTAGTTGAAGCACGTAGCTTTCTGCTACGTGTTCCAACTACAGCAGTTGTGGCACACACGTTACAACTACAACGAACCAAACATGTTGTTAGCTACAGACAAAGCATAGTTCAGTGCTTAGATTTTTCAAAAAAAAAAAATAGTTAAGGGACCAATATGAAATGAGGTGCATAGTTTAGGGGATGTTTTTGTAATCTGCCTATTTTTAACTATCATTTTGTGTGTATTATTTGGCACATAAAACCCTTGACTATGATAACTTGCACTTCAGATTATCCACTTCCAATGGCATTGCTCGTGTTACTCGTGTACTACATGTCACTAACTTAGCTGATGCAGCTCAATTGAAATTTATATGTTCTTCACAAATCAATGATGCTTGGAAAATTTAGAAAGCTCGTTACAAGTCCAGTGGATACTGTCAGAAAGAAGGTGGTCACTATAGACTTCTACAAGTCTAGTGGATACTCCTTTAGACCTTTTGCAGGAGAATGGGAGGAGTTAACACAGCAGGGTAGGTGGGAACCATCAGGAACAAAGGAGATTAAGCAAAACTTCAATGGCACAGGTGGGCTGCTTGGGCATCAAAAAGTACCAGCGGTAGCAAGGTTTGTTATCAGAAATGAACATGGAATCAAAATTGGAAGCAGTCCCCTGAAAACCAACTCGGTGCAAGTGGCTGAGAATTAGGAACTCTGGGAAGGAATTCGTGCAATTACTGATTTGGATTGGATTAAAGGTGACTCATGTCCACCATTGCCCAAATCAGGATGGAGGAGGACGATGATTCACTCATATTAGACTACAAGAAAATAATATTTCACTTCTCAAATGTCAAGATTTAGCCACAGCTGCTGAGAGGAGAATAAAGCAGTGGACAGGTTCACAAATGAGAACAAGGCCGTAGACTCTTATTTGCATTGGGGAATCCAATTCCCTCAGGAGTTCGTAACACTAGTAGCAATTGATTGTACCACTTGTTATTAAGTTAGATTCTGTTCAACAAAGTACTTCCAATTTGCTTGCCAAAAAAAATGCAAGGATGAATGAAGTATGTATGTTTGTGCCATCTTGCTCCTCACGCATAGTATATTGGAAAAATGAAGGGAAATAGAACTTACGTATCAGTGATGAAAAGGCTGACAAGCTTTGGTGGTACATAATCAAATGCAGGATTGACAACATGAAGAAGAGGAGAGCCACTGCCGCTACCAAAATCCATACAATCTGAGAACTCCCCAAAATCCAATAAGTCAGCTGGGGATTTGAGATCATTCAGCAAAACCTCGGGATTATGTGGATACAAGGGGCACAACTGGCAGAGAAAAAATGGAGAGTCAAACAGAGTGATGTAAATTCGACATAAATCAACCATAATAAAATGTAGTAGAAAAACATCCTAAAATTGGTTTGCACAAAAAGGACAAGGATTTAACTTGATCGATCAAAAGGGACAGGAAAAGATGACAAAATCATATAATAAAAGACATCTAAACAAATAAAGGAAATAAAATGGCCATAGCATTTAGTTACTTTCAACTGGCTAATTTACTTCATCTACAGTAGATTATGCGGTTAGTTGAACCAATATATCATTTGTTTCTTTCAACCCTTAGAACAGTTATGAATCTACTGGTAAGTCACTGGCTTAAGCCCAATCTAGCAGTAATTTCAGAACTGCCGCCATGTCCAAAATTCTTAACCCAGCCTACAGCTATCAGCATCTGTATATTGACCATGGGTAGTCTCTCATGCAAAATTATCAAGCAGCCAAAGATTCTCATCTGCATAAATTAAAAAAAGAGAGTTAAGTTAACATAAAGATGGAGGATGTTAGAGATAATACTAATGTACATTTATTTTTAATCATTTACTCGTCTTTTCCCTTATGAGTGGTATTGCTCACCATGTTTGTGACTAGTCAGTAGTCACTACACACAAGTGCTTATACAAATATCTTGGGCTATGACCCTAATGACATTGAGGTTCATTTGGCTCAAATTATGTTACATGGTATAAGAGAGAAGCAATGAGAGCTTTCTTCTCTCTTCCACCTCCTTCCGGCTCCTTCATCAGAGCTAGGGTTTTTCCTCTTATACTTTCCTCCCTTCCCCCTTCATTGGACTTTTTTTGTTTCAAGCTCGCTTCAATCCATTCCCTCTCCATGGGAGGAGATTCTTCATCGCATGAGGCGCATCTTTCATCGGAGTAATCATCTCATTATAGGAGTGCTGAGTGGCGGCCATCTCTTCATCACAGAGACGCGGTAAACATCCCCCGACCAATCTGATAGACAGGCAGTTATCTTCGCTATAGTCATCATCCTTTGATAGCCAGCAAGGTCCAGCGCCGGCCATCTCTTCAATCTTCGTCACACCGCTAGAGCCCCTTCGCCCAAATCTACCTAATCTTTCGCACACCATGATCTCCTTCGACCCTCTGTCACACTACACGGTGCCACCTCTTCATCACATGGCAGCGACAACTGCTCCCTAGAATTTCCTAAGTTTTCAAATCGAAGGAGACATGCGCGTCACCAAGAATTCATCCCAAATCAGCAGCGACTATTCCCTAGGGTTTCCTAGGATTTCCCATCAAAGGAGACATGTGGTTTCGGTGGGTTCTCAAGTACATTTACGTCCCAGACCAATTTACATTCTAAGGTTTCCTAGTTATTTTTGGATATATACAAAAGCTAAATAAGAGCTCTATGCTTATAGTTTAAATCGATTATAGGTTGAACCGGTTCACGGATCTCTAGTTTTATCTACACTGCATAGTCGAGTGGTTTTATTGTACTTCAGTCATAGTGTGATACCAGTTCCCTATTGGTTTTATTACAAATCAGGTACGGTTGTTGGTTTTATTTACACTGCACTAGCGGGTGACTTAAAACAGATGAATTAATAGAGGTGTACAATTAATAGCAAGGCTTTAAATGTCGTTTTCATTGTCCATGTTGGTTGGCCGAAAAAAGGAAATTTTTCGTTTTTCGGTTATTTGTCGGTGGAAAAATTGTAAAATGGAAAGATAAATTTCGGTAGAAATTTTTCGTTATTCGGTCCAACTTCGGTGTTTTTTTATGGAAATTTGTCATTTTTCGGTCAGATTCCGATTTTATTCGTTTGATACAAAAAAGATGGAATTTTTCAGCAAAACTTCCGAATAACCTTTTTGTGACATAAATAACAAACCTTTAAAGTTTGAACTTTAAAGAATGGCCAAACAATCAAGTGAATCAACACACACGATTCTCTCAAATCTCAATGCTTGACTTACGGGGTGTGTGTGTGTGTGTCACTCAATACCCCCATTTCAATTGCCTGATGCATTCTCTTTATAGAGGGAAAAGAAAGAGAACCAACACATCCATGTGGTTGTCATGATGGGAAAAGGACTAAAGGAGGAGAGTGGAGGATAACTTTTGGTGGATTTCCATCAAACCAAATCACAAAAGGAGAGTGAAAGATGCTTTCGGTGGCTTTCTACACCCAAAAAAATCTATTTTTTTTCACAAAGAGAGCAAAACCTGTAACAGTTGGGAATCTCAGCTTTTCCACGGAAATCAACCGACAACTTTCGATGATTTACTGACAAGAGCTCGACCAATGGAAAAATTGTGTAATCACAATTTCTTTCGCCGACAGCACCGACAAATATCGACATCCACCGATAAATTCGACCAATAAATTATAATAACGACAATTCTGACTTTTTCTATATCAGAGCCTCCAAATACCGACATCTGTCGGTGATTTCAACTGACATTTGTCGAAATTTGATTCCATGATTAATAGTTAACAATATTGTACTTTTTAATCATCTTTGGATAGTGAACAGTGAACACATCCTCTGCATAGTAAACAAGCAATCAAAGCTGGCACCAGAAATTACGTTTTGAAGCTTGAGTTGGTGAGCAATATTTTTAAAAAAAAATTGAGTCTACACATTTTTCTGAACCTTGAGTCAGCACACAATGAACACAAATTTCTTTTTAGCACACTCTATTCCTAGTCATGCCATTCCTCATCTTCCTTCATCATGACAACCAACACCTTTGGAGATTCTATGGGCAACGAGCCCTTATCAAAGTTGGACATTCAATTCTCCGACATGGACAATATTATCATATGGTTGCTTACACTTTGATCATGGTTTGACATTTTAGTCGAAATTCAAAAATTTCACCGAAATATTTCGATTTCAGTAGCATGTGAAACGGAAGGGGGGTTCAAAAACCAAACCCGTTCTAATTTTGGTTAAATTTTGGGATTTCAGGACAATTTTGAAAATTTTGGCCGAAATGATGGTGGCCCACCGAAATTTCGAACAAAATAGTGTGGGACCATGAAACCGGGTTTATTTCATCCTTTTCGACGAGATTCTGACCGAACGCAAGGTGCCCACCAAAGCTATGTGTTGCCTCATATTTCGGTCCTAATTTCAGCGAAATTTACATTTCGAGGGCTTTCAATAATTTCGGCCAAAACCAACCCACATATTTTGTGGAACCTGTGGGTTAGTTTTAGTGGGGTTGGGCTTTAAATGAGGCTGGTTTCGATCGATTTCAACCGCAGCCACAGAGATTTTGACCGAAAGCCTCCAAATTTTGCTGGATTTCATCGAAATCTGACTGATTTCGCCCAAAGTTGCCGGATCTTGTCACCAGAATTGTCGGATTTCACCACCGGAATTGCTAGATTTCACCGGATCTTGCCCTCGGATTCGTCAGATCTCGCCGGATTTTGCCGGAATAGCCGAATCTCGCCCAGATCTCACAAGAATCATCGGATCTTACCAGATTTTGCCTAATCTTGCCGAATTTCGACTGTTCTTGCCTCCAGATTCACAGGATTTAACGATTTTCACCGAATCTCGTCGGAATTGCCATCGAGGTTTCGTCGGAACCACCACCGATGTCAACGGATTTTATCGTTGGATTCACTCTGATTTCGATCGATGTCGTCATCCTCACCGTCCTAGCCAGCATGGCTGCCTCCACCACCATTGCCCTCATCAGTGCAGATGTCTTTGCCACCACTGTCGTCACCGATGCAGTCATCTTGATAGGCATTTTTCCAACTAATGTTCTCGCCGACATCTAAATTGTGGGATGGGTATGTATATATCGTTCTTTTTGAAGAGCAGGTTGCCGGTGGGTGGCGTTGGTGGTCAGTTCCGAGTAGAGTTTCATCTGCATGGAATGAGCCGTAATATTCTTTGGAATGGGATAAGGCATATGTTACATCAACATGGGAGTAATGACGTACGCCAAGACCAATTCCCTCCTTTTTAGAAAAATATGGATGGAGATGTTGCCTGACTAGAGGCGTGTTGAGGGACATATACGTTATGTTGTCGAGAGACAACTAATAAATGAAGCGACGGGGTGGAGGAAAATACAGAGATTATGAATGTTGTGGGAAAGACAGAACAACTACTAAATAATGGGACGAGGTGGAGAAAATGACATTAAGCAAAACAATGTAAATATATGTAAATATATCATATATGATGATTATCAAGTTTTTTTTTCAGTTTATTGGTATTCTATCTTTGTTATCATGGTCCATGCACGCTTACTATTGTTTGGTGTGTTTTCTAAAAACAATTCATGTAAATATGTGCAGCACAACTATAAAAGACTTAGAAACCTAACCATTTTAAAAAATTTCACCATTTCGATCGAAATTTTGAAATTTTGGTCAAGACCAAAACCAGACATGAAACCAAAATTGGAAACCACGACTTTGATCAAATATGGAGACACAATAGTTGTGAGGCTATGTAAATAGAACCTATGCTATCAAAATCAGGACTAGTCGGCGATAGTAGCCATTTTGCCGACACGACTAGACCAAATGCCCTTAGAGCTGGGCAGAACTCGACTAGTCCCCAACTAGATCCGACTAGCCAGTGGGCAGAACCCAAATCGGCCCCGACAACAAGAATGAAAAATATAATGATCCAATTTGTTTGAGGGAAGTGAATGAGAATGATGATTGAGTCATTCCAACTGATAGTGAGCTTCAAGAATTTGTACGCGAAGGCGATGATCTTACTTGGGCACAAGTTGAGAATGTTATGGGAGCTACTGGCATTAGACTAGTACGAGGAGTCATCTAAGACAACGATCAGACACTCGTCCACCATTTTCACTTCTTCACAACAATGAGGATGAAAAACATGTGGATATGGACATTGGAAGTAGAATGGAGGAAGGTGGAGCAGACGCTGAAGGAAACAAATCAGATGCTAATTTTGATATCGATGTTGGAATGGATTAGTACTATTTGTCATTTTTTAGGATGGATGAATCACGTACTTATGTTACTACTTGCAAAGTTGTCCAGATAGACAGGATTATGACATTATGTTCTTTCTCTGAGAGTATAGCATTATGTTACTTGATGTTATTTCTTTGAGATTACATTTATGCTAGTAGCCTAGTATGTTACTTGATGTTAGTTTCTTTGATAGTTGATGATTTTATATTTTGTACTTTATAGTTGGTAGTTGTTAATTATAGTTATTGACCGAGTAATATCATATATTTGTTAACATTTATGTTAGTTCATATATCATATAAGTTTAGGGGGGACGCTAGAATAATTTTTGGCCGACTAGTGATGAATGCAGATGCTTAAAAGAAACTCAAGTGCTGAATTTAAAACATTTTAAGATAGAATTCTGCACGTATTGAATCAAATTTCAGTAAAGACTATCGGCACGGATCATCATTCAATCATGCCCAAAAAGATTTAATTTCACGAAGCAATAAAACTGACATGATAATGATTAATTCCATATTTAATAAACAAACTCCAACAATAAAGGCTAACACAATCTCAAATATTAAAGCCAAAGTCTCAAGGAACAAACATAGATCTAGGCGATAAAACCTAATGGATGAGATTCTTCAGAAGCCAAGTGTTTTGAAACCCTAACTGAAAATCAGCAATAGGCCGGATTGAAAGGGAAGATTTATCACATGAAAATATCGAGGGACGATTCAAACCGTGCTTTGGTCAATGCCGGCCGCTATCAAAGGCTCCGTTGTTGGAGATGAAAGGGCGGAAGAGGATGCGTGGTCCGGAAGAAAAAGGTGAAGAAGCCGAGATGATTTGATCTGTGGAGGATGGATGATCTTCGCGTCGATCTTCCGCGAAGTCGTAGACGAGGGCATGGCGACGAGGAAGAAGCTTGCGTGTGGAAGAAGAAGACTAGAAGCAAGATCTTCGGATGAGACGTCGAACAAGCGATCCCGCTTCTCCGTTCTAGGGTTTCAATTCAATATTCATCGTCCCCTCGTCAATTAGGGTTTGTAGGATTTATAGAGAGGGAAACAACGAAGAAAAAAAGGAAAGAAAGAGAGAGAGACACCCGTGCGGGAAAGAGAGAGGACGCGGGCACGCTTCCCGAGGCGTACCCGCACAGGTCTTTCCGCAGGAAGAGAGGGCCGGCCGGGTGAGGGGGTGTTCGGCTAGGGTTTTTAGGGTTTTTGGACTCCCTTTGAATCTCATCCATTGAGATCTAAACCGACTTAAGATCCTACGGCTAAAAACCAAACATAAAAACGAGTCAGTTCGGCATCTGTGGCTCGAACCGGATGCGAACATGGCTCGCACCTACCCAAACCAGAAATAAGAACATAAATAACTCAAGATCCGTCAGTCGGATCGACAGAAAGTAAAAACCAAAGTCATAGATAATCGAACTAGCTTTCCACTGATGCAGACAGATTGGCGATCGACTTCCTGGATCTCCGTAGGGAATAAAAATACGCCATCAGCTGTGAAAATCTCATCGGCTCGTCTGCATCAAGTCCCCCGGACTCAAAAGAACTCGACTCCTGTCGAGTAAGGTCCTGGATCCGGTGGGGGCTCTCCTGGAAGTAGCCGCAACCTCTGCATATGCTCCAACTGCTCTCTCGGGTCCGGTGGCCAAGTAATCAGCCTCAAGTACGCAACGACTTCATCTGGCATCCCCTGCCCATCAACGCCAAGCGAAAACCTGAAAGCCAAAACCAACATCCTCCTCGGCACGGAAAGATCGTCAAGATATCCAGATAAGTCCATGTGATAATAGGAAGATAGGTTGACAGAAAATTCAAAAGACATATGAAAGGAAAGGCCGCGGGAGCATAATATGTTGCGGGTCATCGGCTTGCGCAATAAGCTATGGTTTCTTTGAAAGGCCATGGGGTGCGGGTGCAATATGTGTTGCTCAAAGTGGCCTGCGCACGTGGCAAAACAAGTGGATTCTAGACTAAGAAGATATGTCATGCAATCATTGTCTGGATGCAGTGAATAAAATAAGAAATTAAATAATGCATCAAGCCACTTGTTATGACTTCGAAAAAGTAAAAATGATGGGCTTTTTGAAATCTGAAAGCATGGCTCATAAGTACCCAGCATTGAAAAGTGAACAAACGTAGCAAAATCTTCTTTAATGCTTAACTCAACACTTCGTCGATAATATGGATGCACATATGAATGGTCTGTGAATGTAAAGATGTCAGGCAAATGATGAATGCGAGTGCCATGGAGGCCTACAGACTCTAAATGCGATGTGCATGCGATGGAATGCAATATGTTGTCTAATCCCTTCTCAATTTTTAGTGAATCAGAAGAACACCCTACTAAATTATCTGCAAATGGTGGTATGGGATGGCTCTGACTCAGAAGAGTTTGAGGTGTATGGGATCGGTGTCTCTTAAAACATATGGGCCATAAGGTGACGTTGATGCCGTCCTTAAGGAAAGTGTAGGTGTTGGCTTTTCCGTGATGTAGTACATCTCGGTCAAACTGTCATGGACGCCCAAGGATAATATCAGCTACTTCCAAGGGGAGGACATCACACCAAACCTCATCTCGATATTGCAGCCCAATCGATAACTTAGCCAAACAACAATAAGTCAGTAGTTTGTTTGTGGTGTTGTCTAGCCACGATTTTTTGTAAAGGTGAGCCAATGGTTTGATTTTCCACTTCTTGCTCCTGACTATCCCTTTATTGATTAAGTTGGTGGTGCAACCTCCATCTATCAAGACACAAAGGTCCATGCCATTGACAGTGCAGACTGTTCGGAACAACTCGAACCTCTGGTTCTTGCAATGTGGCTTTGGGGGTCCTCCACAGAGCTCGTGGGGTAGTAACGCTTTAGGTGCCTGGGGTGATGGAGACTGGTGAATAACTAATAGTGGCGCAGTCACGTCATCTCCCTCCAAGACTAACTCATTGAAGTGTTCGCCGTCAGACTCCTGACTGTCCTCTTCATTATCCGCAAGATTTGTCTGTGGATTGAATTGACGTCGAGGACAATCGGCTGACTTGTGACCCGGTTGGTTGCATTTGAAGCACTTTATCTGGCTCGGGTTGGGTTCTAAAACTCCTTTACCCTTCTCGGTGGGTGTAGGAACTGTGCTAGCTACAGGGGAAGGTCCAGGGAGTGGCCTACTAACAGATCCGGATGGTGCCCTAGTGCTGTCATATCGTCGGGACGCAGATCGGGAGTGGTGAGACTCGACTTTCTTAGCCCGACGGTGTGCATCACTGACCTGATACAAGTCATGAATGGACACCACCTCTTGAATTGAGGGCTTAAGACCATTGACATACCTAGCGACGCTCTGCTCTTCATCTTCATGCAGATCATTGCGAGCTTGGAGCTTGTAGAACTCATTGGTGTAATCATCTACCGATTTGTGCTCTTGTCGCAGGTTTTGGAATTTCTGGAACACACTTTGTTTGAAATCAGAAGGGAGGAACTTATGTTGCATTTTTCCCCTTATGTGTGTCCAAGTGGAAATTTTATCTTTTCCCTTCCTACCCCTAGCGGTCTGCAGCTGTTTCCACCAGATCAGTGCATGACCTTTCAGTTTGAGACTAACAAACTTGACTTGTTTGTCACGGGGGATTTCCTTCCACTCGAAGTATTGATCGATTCTCTCGGCCCATTCTAGGAACTCTTCAGGATCCATCCTACCCTCAAACTCAGGAATTTCTATTTTGATACCCTGATCCCAGCCTCAATGGTATTTCATTTTCCTATGAGTTTTTCTACTTTGCCTATCAGACCCGTCAGAGGACCTGACGCTATCACCTCCTGACTCAAGATCTAACTCACTACGTTCTGGAGATGCTCTAGCCCTGTGTTCCCGATGGGGTCGAGGTGGATTTTGGGAAGTGGTGAAGGCCAAGGTCAAGGCTTCGATCTGGGTACGAATGTGTTCTTGTTGCCTTGTGAAGGCATCTTGCCAAGTGCGGGGTGGGGAAGGTCCAGCCATGGGAGATTCTCCAGAAGATGCTATCAATTCACCTCAGAGAGAAATGGGTGATCCTAATATGGATGCGCTCACGCGGGATGCTAGTTTCCTAATTAATGCAAAGACACAAACTAAAATGAAAATAAGAAAAATTAAAAAAAAAAATTCAGCAAGTGCACAATGATGCGAATGATGCAAGAGGACCGGCCATTGCGTAAGAACGCGACAACTAGTGCGCTCTGATACCAACTTGATGGGATGCAGATGCTTAAAAGAAACTCAAGTGCTGAATTTAAAACATTTTAAGATAGAATTCTGCACGTATTGAATCAAATTTCAGCAAAGACTATCGGCACGGATCATCATTCAATCATGCCCAAAAAGATTTAATTTCACGAAGCAATAAAACTGACAAGATAATAATTAATTCCATATTTAATAAACAAACTCCAACAATAAAGGCTAACACAATCTCAAATATTAAAGCCAAAGTCTCAAGGAACAAACATAGATCTAAGCGATAAAACCTAATGGATGAGATTCTTCAGAAGCCAAGTGTTTTGAAACCCTAACTGAAAATCAGCAATAGGCCGGATTGAAAGGGAAGATTTATCACATGAAAATATCGAGGGACGATTCAAACCGTGCTTTGGTCAATGTCGGCCGCTATCAAAGGCTCCGTTGTTGCAGATGAAGGGGCGGAAGAGGAGGCGTGGTCCGAAAGAAAAAGGTGAAGAAGCCGAGACGATTTGATCTGTGGAGGATGGATGATCTTCGCGTCGATCTTCCGCGAAGTCGTAGACGAGGGCGTGGCAACGAGGAAGAAGCTTGCGTGTGGAAGAAGAAGACTAGAAGCAAGATGATCTTCGGATGAGACGTCGAACAAGCGATCCCGCTTCTCCGTTCTAGGGTTTCAATTCAATATTCATCGTCCCCTCGTCAATTAGGGTTTGTAGGATTTATAGAGAGGGAAACAACGAAGAAAAAAAGGAAAGAAAGAGAGAGAGACACCCGTGCGGGAAAGAGAGAGGAGGACGCGGGCACGCTTCCCGAGGCGTGCCCGCACGTCTTTCCGCGGGAAGAGAGGGCCGGCCGGGTGAGGGGGTGTTCGGCTAGGGTTTTTAGGGTTTTTGGACTCCCTTTGAATCTCATCCATTGAGATCTAAACCAACTTAAGATCCTACGGCTAAAAACCAAACATAAAAACGAGTCAGTTCGGCATCTGTGGCTCGAACCGGATGCGAACATGGCTCGCACCTACCCAAACCAAAAATAAGAATATAAATAACTCAAGATCCGTCAGTCGGATCGACAGAAAGTAAAAACCAAAGTCATAGATAATCGAACTAGCTTTCCACTGATACAGACGGATTGGCGATCGGCTTCCTGGATCTCTGTAGGGAATAAAAATACGCCATCAGCTGTGAAAATCTCATCGGGCTCGTCTGCATCAACTAGTCCCGATTAATCCTAGTCAGGTCTCGGCCGACTACCGTTTTTGACTGCATCGGATGGAACTATATTTTCAGCTATCACTCCATTCTACTCTATTATTTGTCTTCATCTTCGTCTCCCACTCAAGTTCCTGCAGCTTCTAATTGACTGACCATTGAGTTATCCGAGTGGAGTGGAGTTGACCATCGAATCATGGCTTATATTCTCACTTTGGTGGAGTCTCTATCTACCTCCAGATTGGTTGCTTCAAAACTTTTCACTCCTGTTAAGAGTACCCTTACCCGGATGTATGTCCAGAGTGGTATATACATGCTTGAGCGATGACCCTAATGACATTGAGATTCATTTGGCTCACATTATGTTATAGAGGGCAAGGAAAGTTTAACTTGCGAACAAATCAAGTACTAAAGCCTAAAGGGTAAGTATATTAAGAACTTAGAATCTAAGAAACACAGATACAGGTACGGCACGATATGGGTACGACGATACGATAAACTCAAAAAAGGACACAAGTACGACTAGGATACGAGAATTAATATATTTTTATATATAAATATATTTATATGACAAATAAAACTTAAATGAATAAAGTAATTAAACAAAACATATAGAAATAGACAAAAAAAAAATACAATAACTCATTCAATGATCTAATCATAATTTATAACTCATAACATGATACTATGATAGCAATAATATCAACTCCACGTTCATGCACCAATGATTCATTAGTCATTAGTCATTACAAAGTCCAAAAATTCATGAGACTCAAAGCCAAAATAAACATCCACCAAGTTAATACATCATCATGTTCTGATAAAAAATATTTAAAACACAAGAAAGAAACCCCAAACCACTCTACATTTCAACCCAACTTCAAGGAGCGCGTCATCATCATTAGAATTAGCATCGCCATCATCAGTGAATAGGTTTGCCTCCAAATCCGGTTAGTCGAGGAAAAGATTTGCAAAATCAAGTATCCCACACCTTCCAATGAATCAAATGCATGCCCTCCGATATCCCACATTTTAGTCTCAACTTCCATGTATTGTTGGCCTCTCCTTGATAGAAGACGAAGATTGTTGTGGACGAATGCCAAGTCTTCAGCTCTTTGAGGTGTGATTTCGTCCCTCTTTAATGAGTGTATGAAAGAGTAGGTGCTCCAATTCCGCTCGCAACATGAGGAAGAATTTTTTCGGATATGGCACGTACCAGGCCGTATCCAAAATTGGTTTTTACTTTTTTTATTTCGATACGTTTTTGCCATATCGGCTATGTATTGGATCGTATCCTAGCCGTATCGGTATCTGGTACGTATCCGATATGGGTACACAGCCTCTTCCGGAGTATCCGTGCCTCCTAGCTTAGAACTTAAGAACCTTGAAGGGCAAAAGTAACATTTAAAGAAGAATACCTGCTCATTTATATTATATTATAATTATTTAACTCAGAGTCATACTAAATACACCCCTCCAGGTTGGAGAGCCACCTGCACTTCTCCAGGGATAACATTTAAAAATAAAACTGTTGCTAAAAGCTTCAGGAGGGCCTACAGGCAACACCATACAATTTGCATGATGATGTGCATAGTAAATGGGAACGAGCCATTCCTTTAATTCAAAGGACTAATCAACGGTAGTCATTATGTTGCATAAAGTAGCAAGAGCATGAAAACTGACCTTGTGGCTGCCAGCAACCACAACAAAAGGGACAGCATGCCTTTGAGCAGCCAATGCAACCATATTTATCCCAACAGGTGCGATCACTCCGCCATTTGCCATGATTGCATGAGCTCCAACTATCACCTTTATGATAGAAATCTCATCTCACCAGTAGAAATATATATATATATATATATATATATATATATATATATATATATATATATATATATATATATATATATATAGGGGAGGGATACTCTTACTAATGGAATCTTACTAATGAAAGTTACAAATCGCCTTTTACCTAACCTAGAGGTTTCAGAATTTGATGAAACTTGGTGGGGATGCTCTCTATGGCAAGTTGATCATCCTCACCAAAAATCATCAAATTCTACAACCTCTAGGGGCATCAAATATGTTATTCAAATTAACGGTTAAAATGAACGGTCGATAAAGCTTCTAACATTTGATGCCCCTAGAGGTTATAGAATTTGTTGATTTTTGGTGAGGATGATCAACTTGCCATAGATAGCATTCCCACCAAGTTTCATCAAATTCTAAAACCTCTAGGGTAGGTAAAAGGTGGTTTGTAACTTCGTTAGTAACCATTCCATTAGTAAGCGTATCCCTGCCCATATATATATATATATATATATATATATATATATATATATATAGTATGTAAGAATGTGTGTGCAATAACATTAAAAAATTGCTCAAATTTACCATATTCACTCGAGAAATCATGGCAAAAACTGCAGAATCAGTAATAACAGTGGTTTGTACACCTTTCCCAACCAGTTCTTTTGCCAGGACATGCCCCTGATACCTGATTGATCACCACAATTCCATAATAAAGCCATATAAGAATTTTCAGGAAGCTATAATAATACACAATTGCACATTGTCTAGAAGAATATAACTAAGATCTTTCTTCGCTAATCAGGATAGATTGTTTGAAGTGGTAGTAGTGTACAAACCTTGGAGCACCCTCTGCAACAAATACTCGAAAAGAACGCTTTTTCTCTTTTGCTGCACAGAGAAACTCCTTGACCGTTCTCGAACGGCCTAAAGTTAATATCACCTCACTGGAAGGAGAGTTCAAAAAAAGAAATGGTTATTTGCAACAATGAAGATTTAGTAAAAAGTTAAAGGAATATCTAACATGCCAATTGTTGCATACAATTGGCACATTAACCCTGATTATGAAGGAGGAAAAAAACACTCGTTTGAATTATCGAACTAGTTTTCAACGTACAATATCTAGGATAGGAAAATAAACAGATGGTCCTTGTCTCAGTTCTGAGAACAACAGAATTTGCTAATACGTGATAAACCAATAATAAGTAATCTTTTTTAAGTAATCTATTTTTGGAAGGATAATAAATAATTATTGACTCTAACTTTAACATGCAATCGACAGAAATTCTTAAATTAAAACAATAAAATTGTGACAGATCAAAACTAATATTAAGCACAGTTATCAAATCGGGCGTTTTTTTGAAAAAAACACATAAAACGCGTATCGATCCGAAGTCGTAGCAAACAGGAAAAAAACTCATTTTTTTGAAAAAAAACGTTCGTACGCATTTAAAACGGGAAAAACGCGTATAAAACACGGCGGGTTTGGTCCGGGTTTAAATTGGGTTCGGGTTTTATTTTGTTCCTGCTTAATAAACGCATATGCTATATGTTTTGAACTTTTGATTACTTAATGTTGGAAAATGACATATATACATACTTTGTATAATTTTTAAGATTTTTTTTATTTTTTTCGATATTTTCACGTTTTTTTTCCGTTTTTTCCGTTTTCATCGTATCTTTCCGATTTTTTCCCTTGCCGTTTTTTTCCCGTTTTCCGACTTGGTAACTATGATATTAAGTTGTCAACAAACTGGCTAGAAAGGAAGTGTTGAAGAAAATAATCAATGATATAAGCTTATTAATTGTCAAATTTCTCTGTACAGTGTGCAGTCCACTTATGTATTCATCCATTGTGTGTATGCACACGAATTTGAATCAGGGTCCGCAAAGGGTTAAGGTCAATTGTAATTTGAAGGTTAGGAACAGAAAGGGTGCTGGATGCCAAACCAATAAATAATTGATGGAACTCCAACCTTCACATGTAACTTGTAGCGATCCTTAGAATTAAAGAAGAAAATTGTGATAGTTCATAAGCAAATATTAAGTTGTGAACTCAACAAAAAGGCAAGTGTTAAAGAAATTTATCAATTGTATCAATCTATTATTGTACAATTGTATACATAGTAGCGCGCTTCTATGTACAGGTGCAGTCCACTTATTTATTTATCTCTTCTGTGCATGTTCACTAATTTTATATTAGGACCCGCACCTGGAATAATGCCTGCACCTGTAAGCGTAGTGTCATAAGCAAAGGTTGTGGGTCCCTTGTAACCGTAAATGTTTCATTTTTATAACGTAGTGACTAGTGAGATTGCATTTTTGCACCAACACTTGCTCAAATTTCATGCAACAGAACCTATGGACTCCATTCAAAAACCTCCACTGAACTTTCAGGCATGTACATCATGAAATCCATCCATCCATTGGAGATCTCAATTGATGGATTGAAACACATCACCCGCATCTTTGTTCCAATTCCCTCCCAGGACATTCTATAAGTTTATCACTAAATCCAACCATTATTCTTCAAATGGCTGCTAGGAAACAGTCAAAATTGAAACTAATCATCGAGGGTTGGTTGGTTCAACGAGAGGAGCCATGGCCATCGTTTAGACCTTAGAGGATCCTCCACATGTTAAATTCCAATCAACCAATGAATAATGTCCAAAAGGAGTTATTCATTTGGTTTTCAGCTATAATGGTTATTGAAGAGTTGATTATGTTGTAGGACCATTTTACCCTTCCCCCTCCATAGAAAGTGATGACCATTGGTATGCTCTGAGTGAGCTTTAATCTCCACTACCCCTTGAATGCCAAAGTATGTCTAATACTTCTATAAACTATTTGATCCATCTCCCATCCTGCATAATCTCTAAGATTGTCAAGCATTAGATTGGCCACTTTTTGAACATTAAACCAACAATTATCCCACAAAGCCCTTTACCTTTTCTTGGGTTATATTTCTTCTTGAGACCTGATCTTCTTGAAGAGTATATAATGTCCATGAGTTTTTTAATCTCGCTTCCCTCTTCTTTTGTCTATTCTTTTTGTTTCTTTAAAGTCAATCTCGATCCTTCGCTCACCCACATCTCCTTTTCCCCAATCTAGAGCTGATCGAATCCCTTGGAACCTAGTTCAATCAAACCATGACCACGACATATCGCCCTTTCTCCCATTTGGAGGTTTGTATTTGGCTTTCCAGTATTTGGTACGTAGCATTTTTGGTGTTTCTCTGTCATTGTCGTCATAGAGGTCCTTTGGGTTACTCTACTTGCTATTTTGTAAACTGCCTTCAAGATCTTTTAACTTAAGCTCTATTGCAGTATCAATTAAACTCTTACATGCAAAATTCACCTTGTTTCTTGTTGGCATGTTATCATTAGTTCATAAAAAACTAGTCATATAACTTTTGTTGAACGTTTATATCCTTATAGGATAAGAATTTCCTACCTCAGTATCATATTTTATCCGATCCAGCCTTTATGGGGTTTATTAAATCATTTGTTAATCATGTGTGGTATTCGTGTTGCATTGCATTTCTACAAAACTTCACATACCCAAGTGTATACTATGATCCCCAAGTCAGTATCTACTCTACTTCTAAACTGGATCAACTTCTCCCCACTATCCCTTAAGCTTTAGCTGTTAGGGCTTTGACTCACTAGCTTGACTCTGGACCGTGGTCGACCGTGTACAATGTGTCTTTACATTGTGGTGGTATCATCAAAGCTTAACATCATTGAAAAGTCTTTGGTAATTTTGGTTGTATTTTGTCTCGGCTATTGGCTAGACATATGGAGTCACTACCACTCTCTCATATAAATTTCAAAAGGTGTAGCGCAGAATTACATAGTAACATTAGCCTACCTCGACGACCGGCAAGAATCCAATATTCAAGCATCATTATTTGTTCTCTTAACTAAACCCATGGATTGAAATTTTGGTCAAAATACCGAAATTTCGGTCATATATTTCGATTTCGGTCGAGACCAAAACGAAAGGTAGGTGTGAAACCCAATTTTGGTCAAATTTCGGTCAATTTTGGCTTCTACTTTTATAACCAGAACTGGTACTAAAAATTTGGATCAATTTTAGTTTCAAACTTTGGAATATAAATTTCAAATTTCGGTCAATTTTGGTCGAAATTTTGGTTTCGGCTTGGACTGAAACCCGACACGAAACCGAAATTTAAAACCTTGACTAAAACAAGCCTCCAACATTCTCATCATCATTCCTTATCTCTGTTGCCTTGAAATTATCACAATTTGTATATTATATATTTTCACTCCACATGTATCACCTCTCTCACCTTAGCATACTTTAGACCTACTTCTCTATCTTGGTAAACTTGCTAGGATAATTTCTTTACCTTGTATCATACTCTATACCATATGTTCCAAGCATCACATGTCCACTATACTGTGGACATTTTTTTCCTACCAAAAAAAAAAAATTGTCCACAATATAGTATTGCAGTAAATTTACTTCATCAACTAGAATGTATCAACCTAATCAACTAGTTCACTTTATCAATACGACAATACCCTATAAAACAATGCCGCTAACGTGCAATAATTTAGTATGCAGCTTGAGGATTTCCACAAATGCCACCTAGATTCTTTATATTGCTCATCATCATTATCACACTATCACATCATTTGCTTATCGAAAAGATACGGCACCTGTCGATGCTAGTAACCCCTCTTGTGGAGGTTGAGAATCTTTAGCATCAACTTAGATCATCTTTTTTACTTCAACCTACTCCTATGACTAAGGACATTCTTATATCGTCGTCGCATCACTACCTTCCTTAAGCCTCCTCTTCCCCTCGGCATATATGTTCTATAATTAACTTACAGCCAAGCTACCTTTCTCATAGCAAATAATAGGTTTATGATGATTATGATCAACCATGAGTTTAAGACAGGGGTGGAATTAAAAGAATATATATTTTAGCATCCTACCGTATCGTATCGTATATGTCGGAATTGTGCCCTAAAAGCCAATAGTTTGACAACAAGCAAAGTTTTATAAATGTTATTGGTTGCAGAGTTTATTCCAAATCGTGTAATTATATACAGTTTATGAGATGAGTCAGTGTCCACAAGTTACACTATAGGTGAATTAGTGCATGAAACGACAGTCATTCATGTACAAGAGGCCTAATTCACCTGTAGTCCTGTACCAGTACCTTGTAAAATTGGTTCACAGTCGGTGATAAAGCTATCACTCTATTTGAAAGACCAACACCTGACCTCTATATGATAGGGTTATCTGTGTCGACCATCAGAGTTAGGGGATTTGGAATAAACGGGATCATATTGAAAACATATCAAAGATATTGTCATATATCGATTTGATTCTCATTACTACTAAAGGATGGCAACCATTTAATGAAAAAACACTGTAAAATATGGGAAGCATTGTCAATAGGAGAGCTATCTAAACATCAACTACCTTGATGTTTTACATATGCAATTACCTTGTGTTCATATGTAATTACTAAAGAACTACTATCTGTCAGACTGTCACTGATAAAAATCAGTAACCAAAGCTTGAAGAACTCGCACTAACATATTATTAACATTGTAGCAAAATCATTCCAACACCACCTCCACCACTCCGCCTCGCCTCTCTCAGCACATTCATGATCTCCATATTTCCTAATTTCTGAGTATGTTGTAGAAGGTTCATGATCTCTAACAACTAATATGATTTTCCTGGCAAATTTCATAATTATAAACCCTAAACTGATTAGATAAGCCGTGTTGCTCATGTTTTTTTAAGGTACTAGATTGCTTAATCCTTCAGTTTAAAAACAAAAGGTCTGTTTTAGAGTAGTCTTGAAACTTGAAAGTACTGACATTAAAAAGGGCATCTGCACAACCAAAACATTGAATCAAAAAATTGGAGTGTTTTACGGCAACTGATGAATAGATAAATTGCCTTGCTGTGTTATCTCAGTGACTGCCAAAGTCCATTTGCTAGTGAAAGTCTTCCAAGATGGAATTCATTCTTACTACATGCACCGTCAATAAAAAAGGTGAAAGAAGTAAAGGTTGAGGCATTTAAAGCATACATTATTTCATATTGACTGGTATGAACCTCGTTAATCATGATTCAATTAATCATAGACCATCCTACTCATTGTATGCAGAACTCGTATGTCACCATCTCACAGAAATAAAGATATGCAGAGAAAGCATACTCCCCATTCTAGTGTATTGTATGGCTAGGTTCATTCAAACACCCTTAAGCCTCTAAATCAAGACACTGACGAAACCCCATCCATCGCCCTACTTTGTCTAATTGTATGAAGCTACTTTATTCCTATATGTACAGTAATCAGGTCATCAAACAAAGTAACAGAAGAGCAAAGGCTGGCATGCTCATGCACCTAGTGTTTGCAGGACTTAAATCTCCACGAACACAATGCTGAGGTCCCTATATTCAATGTTCCAATTTTCAATCTCATAGTTCATTCGTTCCAGTAAAACAATAAACAAAACTAGGTGTTATTGATTACAGAGAAACATAACATCAAATGGACTGCATAGTACATGTGAGTTTATTTGAAAAAAATTTATCCAATATCAACATTAATGCATGTGCTAACATACACCTAATGGGAAAACAAAATCAGCTCAAAACTCCTATGTACACTTGCCAGAGTCAAAATTAAGTTCCAAGGGGAGAGCAATTATAAAATTGCTTTAATACAGACTAGTAAAATAAAATCTTTTATGGAGTTGGCACAGGAAGAATACTTCTGGTGTATATGCTCCACTGCTTGTTCGGAAATTTGTTCGTGGCATGTGTCAATTTCTTGAATCAGTACATTGATAGTCTCGATAACATCATGCTTTAGCTTTCGGCTACTTGTACTCTTATCTGCAGCTGTATAAGAAAACTATATCATGCGACATCCAAAACCCCTATAATTTTTATGTTCTCACCTCTACAAACACATCTTATGCCCTTGTTTTCTTATTAACTTTCTGCTTAGTCACATAAATACTCACTCATATTCATGCATACATAGAGGTGACTAATCAGCATTCTATGAAATGAAATAACTTGTTACATTAAAAAATATATATCATCAAGATTGAAAACTCATGGACTAAGTTCTAAAAGAGGCTGAAACTGTCAGACATACATTTACTCTTTCCTTCAGAATCACCTCCTGAGGAAGGAGGATGGGGGACAGCAGCTGGCTCAGGTATGTCTTCAAGAAGGGTCTGCAAAGAGGGGGCACGAAGGGTGCTTCTGGCTGTGGCAGCAAGAGCTGCAGCAGATAACGCCTGGCGATCTTCACGGTCAACCTCATCATCATCATCACTACCAACAGAATGATCCAGACCTTCGATCGCAGTGCCAGTGGGAGAAAGATCTTCCTCTCTGATGATATGCAAAACACGCCTTACAATGTTCCCCACAGCAAGTTCTGCAATCACATTCGTATGCAATAATTCCCATCATCGTGCACGCTTAAGATAAAGCATGCTTGTCTGCTTAGGCATTGGTATCTCAAACAATTGATTTTATGACGATGAAACTCAAAAGCTGTGTACGTGTTACACCCTTCAGTGCCTCAATTGTTTTTGAAAGGGAATTTTAATTATAAAGATACATGTGATCTATGCATTCAACAGGTACGATCTGCACTGTGAGTGATAACAAGGGACTGGTTGATCATATTCTTTATTCATGGGATAACTTGATGCACTGAACAAATAGGGGTTCATCAGATCGAACAGTCAACATTGGCAGCTTACCAAGATGACCTCGCAGGCTTCTGAAAGGCATAAGTTTTAACCCGAAGTGAAAATCATGAGATCTCTCAGTGAATACTTGTCGTAAAGATCTCTTCTACAAGTACTAGTTCACAACCGTTTGTTAAATTCCAACATTTTCAGGCTAAAAAGTTGGCATAAAGTTTCCGAAAGATATTATGGACGAATTTTAATTTTTTTAAGCCATTAGGTATTGATTTTTTTGAAGCTCAATAAGGTTGTCATTAGAAGGGGGTAGGTAGATTGATGATTGAGTTGTCAATGAGATAATGGTTATGGTGAAGGACTCCAAGTAACCCTCCCCACACCCACCCACTGGTATTTTATAATTCAACATTTTCTTGTTTTTATTTCTTATTTATTTTTCTTAATCTACCTTACATGCACATCCTAATATCTCCACCACCTATATTACCAGAAAACGGGCATTGGTGCAAAATTTGAAGACATGGATGCATGTCTAACATAGCAAGGCCACGAAGTAAGATTCAGAGGCACATGCTTCTATAACCAAATGTTAAATTTAAAATTTATTAAATCATAAAAAATGTTGATTCATTCTTATTTTGAATTTTGATTGAAAAACCTTTCTAACACTTAAATCAATGTCAATTTTGTTATGTGTATATAATGCATGAACTATGTACTAATATATTGACATGGTTTAATGGTATCCTAACTATTCTATTCGTATGGTTATACTATATTATTTCATGGCTATCCACATGGGCCACAACTAACACTCAAGCGATAAAACAATTCCAATATATTTATATCCAAAATAGAACAAATAGGTCTATGAACAAAAGACTAGTAAGTTGACAATTACCTGATTATGTTGAAGGCATTAAAGTCATATTTCCTCCCCTACGGGAACAACTGATGGGATGCGTATGCTTAATTTAACCCAAGTGCAGAATTTAAACAATAAAAATCAGATTTCAGCACATATAAATAAATTTCAGCAATGCTTAAAATCACGATTCAACAGTCATTCATGCCCAATCAGATTTAATCCAAGGAAACAATAACAACTGACAGGACAATAATTAATTTCAGATTATAATAAACCAATTCCAGCAATAAAGGTGATCACAATCTCAACTGATAAAGCCAATGTATCAAAGACAACCATAGACCTAAAAGTTAAAATCCTAATGGATGAGATCTTCAGAAAAACCAAACATTTAGGAAACCCTAATGAAAATTCAGCAATAAGGCCGGTTGGGAAAAGATGATTTATCACATGAAAATTATCGTAGGACGATACCAAACCGTGCTTAGGTCAATGCCGGCAGCTTTCCGATACTCCGTGTTGCAGATGAATGGCGCGGAAGGGGGAGGCATGGTCCAGAAGACGGGGTAAAGAAGCCGAGACGATGATCTTGAAGACGAAGAAACTCCACGTCGATCTTCCGTGAAGCCGTGGACGAGTGGTGAGGCGACGGGATAGAAGCTTGCGAAGGAAGAAAAGGATTAGAAGCAGGGAAGATTTGTCGGAAGGGATAAACCGAACAAGCGCACACGCTTCTTCAATCTAGGGTTTCAATTTCATATTCATCTCCCTTTCATCAATTAGGGTTTGTAGATTTATAGGGAAAACAACTAAGAAAACAGAAAAGGAAAGAAGGAGAGAGGTGATCCGCGCGGGTAGAGAGAGAGACGGACGCGGGAGGAGAGAGAAAGATCGTGCGGGAGGAGAGAGAGAGAGAGGGACGCGCGCAAGGGGCCGGCCGGGTGAGGGGTTCGGTTGGCTAGGATTTAGGGTTTTTGGTTTTCCTTGAAATCTCATCCATTGAGATTTAATATCACTTAAGATCCTACGGCTAAGACTCTAACACAGAAACGAGTCAGTTCGGCATCTGTGGCTCGAACCGGATGCGAACATGGCTCGCACCTACCCAAACCAGAAATAAAAACTGAAATAACTAAAGATCCGTGGATCGGATCGAAACAAAATAAAAACCAAAGTTTTAGATCTCTGAATGAGCTTTCCACTGGTGCAGACGGATCGACGATCGGCTTCCTGGATCTCCGGGGAGGTGAAAATACGCGATCAGCTGTAGAAAAACTGCACGTAGTAGGCTCGTCTGCATCAACAACCAACCGTCACAGTTAGTCAAATGTCTAGTTCTCAATGGGACACAACATTCCAAATTTACCTAATTTGCATCCACATGGAAAGTAGATTTGAGCAAAGAAGCCGGAAGCTCGAAAGCAAGAAGTGTAGTGTAGGTGGACCATATGTGTCAACACTATTATTTTTCCATAGACAAGTGTCCTACTAACACAATCCACCATATCAAATTACTATCGATGAGAAAGATTCTACAAAAAGAATTACATCCAAAAGGGTCTCCTCCAACTTGAGAAGAATGGACATACTTTCAAAAGAACTTTCCTTAGGTGGGGACAAATGCATCCCTTGCATTTCTCCATAGGTTCAAGGTCGTAACAATCACATGAAACCCACTACATTGTCACCTTCTTAAAGACAATAGAGAGAAGTTTTAATAAACCCATCTCTCTCTCCCTCCCTCCCTCCCTCCCTCTCTCTCTCTCGGATAGGAATCCATTTGGAACCCAATAGCATAGATGGATTTGCTCTAACACCACATGGTTGGTCTCATATGGTCTAGCTACCTAATTTTTCACATTCTCTCTCTCTCCCTCCCTCCCTCCCATAGATCTGATAGGAATCCATATGGATCCCAATAGCATAGATAAATCTGCTCTAATTCATTTGATCTAGCTACCTAATTTTTCACAAACCTCTTCATAGTGTCTTGACACAATAGAAGTACATACGAATATATAGTAGCATAAGATTAATTAGACTAAAATAGCACTTGTAACGAGACTAGCATGCGCCTAATCAAGATTTCAGCCACATAGTTTTCATGATCCTTAATTCTAATTTAGATTATACATGAAGCATGTGATCATAAACAGTGTTCTAAAAAGCGGTCTAGGCGGCCGCCTAGGCGCTAGGCGGCCCCCCACCGCCTCGCCTAGGCCCTAGGCGCTCCAGAAAAGCGGCCAAGCTCCCAAGCGGAGCTAGGCGGCCGCCTAGGCGGTCTAGGCGGGGCAAGGCGGCCGCCTAGGCGGTCTAGGCGGGCTGAGGCTAGCCAGGCGGGCTGGGGCTGACCAGGCGGGCCAGGCGGGTTGAGGCTGGCCAGGCGGACCAGGCGGGCTAGGCGGGCTGAGGCTGGCCAAGCGGACCATGTTTGCTTTTGATCTTGTTAATCACTCAATCTTGAATTATGGTTATATACTTGTTCATTAAAATAATGGTTTGGGATAATCTTGAACTTATATTAATCTTTAAACATATATATATATATATATATATATTATATAATATCAAAATAATAATTAAAATAATTAAAAAAAAGGCAAAACGCCTAGGCGCCGCCTAGGCCGCCTAGGCGCTAGGCGGCCCCCCACCGCCCGACTAGCGCCTAGCGCTTTTTAGAACCTTGATCATAAAAAAACAACTGTAACGGATGGTCCGGATAAAGAATGAACTTCCTTAAAGAACGCTGAAGAACACATAAACTCCGAAAAATTTTGAAGAATTTCTGAGAACTCTTGAAGAATTCCAAAGAATAATCAAGAATTCTTAAAAAATTATTTTAGGAGACAAGCTAGAAGGTCTTACTCAAAATTGACAAGCAATTCTCCGAGCCTCGAAGTGGTGAGACTTCTTTTTACCAAAGTATTCCTCTCTCTCTCTCTCTCTCTCTCTCTCTCTCTCTCTCTCTCTCTCTCTCTCTCTCTCTCTCTCAATTGCATGTGGAGTAGGGTGGCCGAGGCCTATACTATTTGTAATCAACAATCAATGATTCATATGTGTGTGTGGGGGTTCCCTTCACTAGGTAGTTTCATAGTCTCTAAAATTTCCACCTCTCTATGTAGTCGATCAAAGGGATTGCAGGAGGAAACCTAATGAGAAGCATATTGAGGGCATGGGAAATAGATCCCCATGGGGCAGGTCTCTGGACTCCTTTTAGAAATCCTAATGGGCAGCACATTGGAGCTCAGAGAGTATATGATAAGGATTTAGGCTGCCAGGTTCAAAATCTATGGGCTTCAACAACACAGGTGCTCATTCTGGTGTTTAGAGTAGGACTTTTAGCACACGCACTTTTTCTCGATCGCTCACCAACTTGCCCATAACCTACTCAGATATCCAAATAATCACATCCAATTCAACTAAATGGATACGAATGAACTCTAAATTATGAACATTTCAGTCAACCCTCGTCTTGCTAAATTATTGCAAGGAAACCTCTTGATTTTTGATATCCGTGAAAGCACATAGGACTGGGTGTACTGTCGAGTCTGTCGACCCATCGGGTGTTTTCACTTCTTATAATCCTTTAAAATTTTTACTTCCTAATCTTTTCCAAATAAGTACCCATGGTTCTAAAAAGCGCTAGTCGAGCGGTAGACGTTTTTGCTTTTTTTTAATTCTTTTTTAAAAAGGGGGTGAGCCATCGTTAAGGAAGGCGGGATCCAAGAGAGGGACTGCCGCTGAGGAAGGCCGGATCAAGAGAATGACTACCGCTGAAGAGCCCGTATGAGCCCGCCTACCCCGCCTGGCCAGCCTGAGCTCACCTGGGTCCGCCTGGCCTACCTGAGCCCGCCTGACCTGCCTATCCCGACTGGCCAGTCTCAGCCCGCCTAAACCGCCTAGGTGGCCGCCTAGCTCCGCCTGGGAGTTTGGCCTAGCGCCTAGGCGCCGCCTGGGCCGCTTTTTAGAACACTGTAAGTACCCCTAATTTTTTCTTTTCTTTTAAAGTCTTTACTTCCTTTAATCATTGTAAAAAAAAAAATCCAAAATAACATCGTTTTCACAAACCTATGATTTTATGCAAAGAAAAAATATTTAAGTAAAACAATTGTACTCAAGATGACCAAGTACATAGTTTTCAGTAATCAATAAGCAGTGACATGCAGTCCTAATATTGATCACCCAAGATATTAAGGTATTGACCCTATAGGATCTCACTCATCAGTAAGTAAAAGTAACAAGCACTAGCACTTAAGTTCATTATTCCATTCAATTTTAAGTATGCTTGTCATTTAGCAATGATGGAAATTTTAGCCAACTAATGACATTATTTATTGACTTATTTTCATTGTGATCCGCTCAGCGTGGCACACCTAACACACTACCATGGAGTCCGCACTTCGATGGCCAAGATATATCACCCCATCTCATGGAGATCAAGTGTGTTGCCATAACCATCAAGCCATGTCCCAGCTACTTGGGGTTAGCTTTATGAATCCTTCTTCGCCACTCATTTTTACTTAGGGCAATAATTGTCATCAATAAAAGTATTTCCATGTCTTTTCTAACAACTTCCACCAATGTTATTCTAGGCATTCCCCTCCTCATTGGATCTTCCACACTAATCTGAGACCCTCTCTTAATCGTGGCCACATCTACTTTTGTTATACATGCCCAAACCATCTTAATTTGTTCTTCATTATCAAGTGTATTACAACCATCACAAATAAAGTGCCCAACTTCATCAACGGATGGAATTCATATAGGTCTATTTACAGATCGGATCATGATCCGAAAATCTTGGGTATGTTATTAGTGCTTTGGTCCGAGATCAGATTAAAAACAAACCGACCCAGTTCAAAATATAAAAGGATAAAATTCGGATCTACCTTGAACCGATCCAAATAAGATCTGATCTGATACATTTATTCAATTTTTATCATGGTTTTTAAACTTCAGTTTTGTATCTGGTTTCGATCTGGGCAAAAATTTCAAAATTTCGATCGAAATGGTGGAAATTTTCAAAATAGACAAAAAAAAAAGGGTTTCTTATGGATTTTTTAATTCAAGTCTTTTATAGTTGTGCATACATATTTACATGACTTGTTTGAAGAAAGCACACACCAAACACATAGTAAGCTTGCATGGACCATGATAACAGGGGTAATATGGTGAAACAGAAGGTTTCAGGTGAAGTCAGAACAAAATGGGGAGCCTTCATTAGAAACGGGGAGGCTTCGATCAAAATCTGTCAAAATTTAAAGGCCCCATCCCCACTAAAAACAGCCCACAGATTTCACGAAATAAGTAGGCTGGTTTCGGTCGAAATGACCGAAATGCCCACGAAATAACAAAATTTCGGCCAAGTGGACAACGAAATCGGGGAACAACACGTGGTTTCGATGAGCCCACTGTTTCAGTCGAAATCTGAATGGAATGACTAAAATGCCCACGAAATGGTAGAATTCGACAAATTTGACAACGAAACGGAGGGGACAACACATGGTTTCAGTGGGCCTCCACTGTTTTGACCAAAATCTTAACAAAATGACTGAAATGTCCCCGAAATCCCAAAACTTCACTTAAATCAGAAGGGGTCTAGCTTTCGAACCCCCTTTACATTTCACCTGCAATCGAAAAATATTTTGGTGAAATTTTGATATTTCGATCAAAATTTCAAATCATGGTTTTTATAACATATATCATAGTTTGTTCGACGCCCAACTTAGCCATCTTCTTTCAAATGTCTGATGCCCAACAAGTAATCTTATTTTAATCGTCGATCTATGGAACACCAAAGTCATGGGCCCAAACTAATCAACATTTAAACTTAGAAGTCGTGAGTTTTTGTTTGACTGGTGACTGGTCCTATTGTTTTGACCTCCTGGGCCTGTCAATGGATAGGATCATGATCCGAATCTAATCCAAATCCAAAAACTCTGGGTTTGTATTAGTATTTTAGTTCGAGATCCTATTAAAAAAGATCTGACCATATTCAAAATATAAATGGATCAAATTTTGGATCTACCCTGATCCGGTCCGAATCCGACATGTTGGCAAGCCTAAATTCATAATTTCCAACTTACAAGGCTACAAGTTACAAGGACCGGTGATGTAGAACTCTTGTGAATAACTTATGCTCAGTTTATCCACCATGTCACATATAATGTGACCTGTGGACTATTTATCATGATCAAAGTTTTCAGATGCGAAGGTGTGACGCGAGGTGTTTTGTTGGCCAAAGCCTCGAGGCGTCAAGCGTAAGCCTCAAGCGAGTGTATGTTTTAAACTTTTAATTAATTAAATATATAATAAATATTAATAATTAAAAAATATATAAAAAATAAATGTATGAAAATTAATAGTTGCATATCATAATCCACGATTCCACATCCACTCATCATAATAGTTTACCAAAATATATACATAAAGTATGTAAAGTGTATCATTATACCTAAATTGAACAATACTTGAGAGTTAAGACAATATTTATAAAACTCTAAGTTCCAAGTCAAATGAACCAAATCCACAATTCCATATAATGCCACTATAGAATTCTAATTAAATCCATAATTTCCAACCGAAAGTTTTAATCATCTGAAATAAAAAGCACACTTAGTAATTATAAATTGTCACTTTAACCAAAAAAATCACAAGTCAAAGATTTGCTCAATCAAATTGCAGCTCTTCATCTTCTATAGTATTAAAAGCACCTTCGAGGCCCATAAAACAATGTTTTTAAAAAATAAACACTCACTTCATTAAAAAAAATTACCAAAATGAAGCACAGCTGAGACTTACGCCTCGGGCTTGAGGCGTACACCTCAGCTATTTGCACGCCTCATACAACACCTTTGGGGCGTTTTTGTTGCGCCTTGCCTTAAGGCGCGCCTCGAGGCGTAAGGCTCAGGCGCCTTTGAAAACATTCATCAAGATGTCATCAATAAGTATTGACTTTTAAGGCACAATCTCCTACTTGTACTCAAAGTCAATTTGGATTACATCACTCACTCCCTCTAAGTGAGAGTCAAACTCTAGTTTTAATGGATTTAAGTATTAACTAATCCACATTGACAAACCCCATTGCTAAAATAATTCTCAACCACCTTCTATTGACATATATAGCATTTTCAAGGTATGGAGTTGTGGGTACCCAAATTAGCCAATGAATCGAACCCGGTCCACACACAATGGCCCGCAAATTAAAACCAGTTTACACACATCGATTCGCAAAGAGGCAGACCAAACCCGACACAAGTAGGCCCCACCGGACCCACGACTCAAAGACAAAAGGGAGGGCCCACCAGCCCGCTTTCCTTGAAAACCATGTCCCTCCCCATAGAGAGGTGTGGCCGGCCAACAAGGGGGATCGGGTGGGACCCATCGGCCCCCTTTTGGAAAACTGTGCCCCTCCCGACGGGGAGGTGTGGTCGGCCCTAAGGGGAAGAAAAAAAAAAAGAAATAACCGCTTCATGCGGGGGGAGGTTGCTCGGACATCTACGTAAGCTATGGATCCGCGCCGATCTCTCGATCTGACGAACCAAATTCAAAATCGTATCGCCATCGATTTGAATGTGCAAAGATGACTCATATCTTAAAAGATTTAGTCATATCTTGTCTATAACCGCCACTACAAAAAATGAAAGAGATCAAGGTTGTTTCTCCCAGAAAAGAAAGACAAACCTCATCGGATATGGGGGGAGATATTCAAAGGATGCACTAAATCGCAACCATATCGTTCTCATCCACTTCCCTTTGCCTATAAATATAAGGGGTGGGGGATGGCATCAAGGGTCGAATATTGAAGAGAAGGTGGAGATTCTGAAGACGAGAAGGCTACAACATTCGACGACCAAAGACTTCACGAGGCACACAAACGCATCCCAAGGGAACGGCTTAGCTCATCAAAGTCCTCATCAACGTGAAGGCCTTGCACAAGAAGATCAAAGCTTCAACTCCTCGCACGAATAAGAAAGTTTGGAGAAGAAGGCCCGGAATCAACATCATCCTGTCGTCTCCAACGATCTTCATCAACTCCGAAAATGTCAAAAACAAAGGCCGGAGAAGAAGATCGAAGCCGGCATCACCCCGCCGTCTTCAACAAAGCCTCGGCTCTTTGTATAAAGAAGAAAGCTTGGAGAAGGCCCAAAGTCAGTGCTACACCCGCCGTCTTCAACAAAAGCTGATGCAACAACAGTGGAATGAAGATCGATGCTACATCCGCCGTTTTCATCAACAAAAACTGACGCTACAACCGTCGCACGGAGATCGGTGCTACACCCGCCATCTTCAAAAGAAGTCTTTGACTCCAAAAAGAAGCCTTTAACTCCGAAAATGCCAAAGAAACCTAGAGAAAAGAGGTCAAAATCGATGCCACAACCGTCGTTGCCAAAGTTCTATCCACAAAAAAAGAGCTGAAAAAATAAAGTCTTCGAGTCGCCGTTCGAGGAGAAGATCAAGTCGAAAAAAAATTCAAAGCCAAAGCAAAAAAGCAAAAACAAAGCACCGGTAAAGTCCGCACCAAAGCAACGCACGTGCCGAAGACAATGAACTACGACGAACACGAGCAAAAGTAAAGCCATGTTCTAACTGATATCACGCGAAGTCCGGAAGAACTAAAGCACCACAAGTTTTCCGTCTACGTTCAAGCGTAAGCGCCAAAGAACTGCAAAAGCCAGAGCCACGCCAAAGCCAAGTCAAAGCCAACGCCAGAAACATGATCGACGCTACGAACCGACGATCAAGGACATCGAGACCTAGCAAGAGCCGAGGGAAACGTAAAGATTGAGGAAACGACGCCGACACCCCCCTAACTGAGAAATCGCGAAGCACGAAAAGGCCAAAATCACTCGACCTCTCAAGAAACCCAAAATCTTATAAAAACCTATGTCCTGGATAACCCCTCCAGGGCTCTCGCACGAAGTAACGTGGAGACGCGGATCAAATGGAGCCTCCAAAGAATCTCTCTTAAAATCTTCTGATCAAACCTTCGCCGAACCCGGCTCACCACCCCCGATCCCCCAGGTCCCGATTTTGTAATTTTCGTGTACGCAATAAAGGTGACCTATATCTTTTTCCACGTATACAGGAGTCTAGCTCCTATATCTAGCATTGATGCACTCATAAGCTAACGATATTTTTTCAAATCGAAAATAAAATTTCTTTTTTTACCGACCGAAATCGAAATTAAAAAACAGCATTTTAAACCTTCGTACCTCTTCCTTGTAACAATCAAAGAAAGTGACGCACTGGTTGCGATAGCATGAGCAATAATGCAACTCCTCCATTCATACACAAACAATCTCTTGCGACTCCAATGATGAAACTACCATGGAGGCGCTTCGATCGCGTAGGTGACCCCCTTGTTAGGCAGCATGGCTTATACATCCCCGTTTCCCCTGGGACTCGCGAACCGCATCCTTGAGATGAAGTATCTTAAACAATCAACAATGGAACGATAGCACGGTCCCACCCAAAGAGGAAACAATTGAACTAGGTAAATCACACTCATCGGCCAAGTTCTATGAATGCAAACTGTAGAAACAACTCATCCCTTTGCACCCCACTTGTTCTCACCAGAGTCATAGACAAGGAGCCTTTTCATCCAAAGAAACAACTTTACCAACTCTAATGACCCGTGATGGCATATATTCCAATCAGGTAAAAAGGAACATCGTCTTTGTTGAGCTGCTTGTAGTGCACCTCTAGTAGAGCAATGACAAGAAGAAAAAAATGAAGAAAAAAAAGGATAACTTCTCATTTGAATCTCCCCTTTTCTATTATTTCCTTAAAATAATGTAGTTAGTCAATAATTTTTTATAACATGTCATGGTGGAGTAAACTAATTAGTAACCACCATCTGAAAGATCAGCATGGAGAACCAAATGGAGGACTGATGTGGTTTCTTAAGACCGTAATTCTAGATGTCAAGACCCCTAAATTTGTTGATTCTCTGAAAATTGCGGGAAAAAAAGATAAGTTACAAATCACTTGGGTAAATTACACTTTGCCCCCTTGAAGTTTAGCTCAAAAACACTTAACCCCCCCTAGTTTATTTTGTTCCAAATCGCCCCCTAAAGTTTAAAATTTTAGCACAATACCCCCTTTTGTCAACTACTAAATTTCCTCATTTGGTAATTTTTATCTGATCAAAACTGAATTGAACGGGGCAAATTTTAGTTATTTAACTATAGGGGGGTTAAGTGTTTTTGAGCTAAACTTCAGGGGGGCAAAGTTAATTTACCCTAAACATTTTGGAGACCCATTGAGAGAGACGTACCGACGGGGTTTGCGGCGATGAGCAGCGCGCCGATGGCCTTCACGGCGTCCATCAGGGCTGCGGCCTGGTTCGTGTGCGGCAACCTCTGCTGGGAGACCACCGAGCGAAGGAGCTCGGCCGTCTGCTTCGCGCACTCGTGCGATCCCTCGATCTTACTGCCACATCCCGAGAGCACCAAATCAAAGAAGGGTCAAAAGATCAACACTTTGAAAGCCAAGGGATCAAAATCGAAGGAGAAAAAGAGGATCACCGCCTCTTCAGCTTGAGAGTGAACTCGTTCACGAGGGCTTGGACGTCCGGCATGGCTCCCGATCAGCAAGCAATATGATACGTGCGAGGAAGGAGGGTGAGAGATGAGAGAGAGAGAGAGATTTAGGGTTGGGGTTTTGGAAATTGGAAACTTTGTTTGAACACCCCTAATCTAGATTGGCACCCGCCAAAATAAAAAGAGTAAAACCCCATTTTACCCCTGCTCAGTGCCCCTACTTTCCGCCTTGTTGCTCTTTGGCCGCAGTCCCCTCGGCCTCCGCCTCCGACCCGCCCTACCGCTCCCTTTCACACGCCGGCAGTGACCTGGATGGAACCAGAGGGAACGATGTGGCAGCATGCATTGGCACCAGCCGGCAAAGATGGAAGAAAGACGAGGTGGGTGCCAATCTCAAATTACTTAGGGTTGGGATAATATGAGGAAAATAATTTTGGGTTTTGGGGGTGCCAATATAGAGTGGTGGGTGCATATAGAATTCTTCATTGGAAATAGGCTATTTTAAAAATGGTGATTTTTTAAAAAAAGTAGGGAAATATTCAAATTGTTTAAGGTCCATTGAGTAAATTAGATTGTACATTGATTTACTCGAGTAATCTCACGTTGTATCACGTTCTTTTGTCCAATGTCCTGAGTAAATGGGTTTTCAAAATTCTTATTTTTACTAATTTGGTGTGGCATATTAGAGTCCCACCAAAATTGGCCAGATATTGATTGCCCATTGAGGGCTAGACATTATTTGCCAATATTTATTTGATCCATCGAAATTTTAGATGGATTTACCCAGTTGAAAAGCATGAGCCATTTAATTTCCCGAGACATCATTGTCCTTGTTTATAAAAATTTCAATCAAATGAACTTTCCATCCCAATTATGTCTCACCAAAAAACCAGACCCTAAAAGAAAATAGTTGAAGGGAATTAGGGAAAGAATGTAGGTTCAACATGCGATCCAATAATGTGTCTTGATCTCAGCCATCTGCTTAGTCTATCCATGACTAGTGAATAGCACACAACCCTGACCGGCAAGCAAAGGGATACTATGATTGGATGTCACATCATTCTATGTAAAAGGTAATAAATTGGAACACATGTTGAAATGGCGACCAATTTGGATCACTTGTTCAACGGGCACAGAATATCTTCTTTGCCAAATTCCCTACAACTATGCCCTTCTAATAAATTTGAATATTTTATATACTTCCTTTCCAAAATATATATAGCAGGTTTGATAACCCAAAGAAGTTTTGAAATTAATTGGAAATTAGTGAGAATGATCATCGTACCCTAGAAAACATACCCAGAAATTTTCACCAAATTCCAAATAATGCGCTTAACGTAGTTGCCCCGAATCATGCTATCACCGTGGGACGGGGGTTCACTCGACACCAACTGTCATTTACTCACATATTAATGGTTATGGAGTGGGCGATCTATACACCACCAGGAGAACCCAAGGGGGATCGTATCTTAAGGGACAGGGGGATCTGAATAGCGTGGCACAGCAGTTGACGAGCGCACCCTGAACCACGATGATAGCGTGGTTCGGGGCAACTATTTTAAGTCGTTCGAATTCCGAAACTTATGTTCCAGCAATTTCGATCACAGCTCACTTTCTCCTCCCATAGCTCATAGTTCTCTCTCTCTCTCTCTCTCTCTCTCTCTCTCTCTCTCTCTCTCTCTCTCTCTCTCTCTCTCTCTATATATATATATATATATATATATATATATATATATATATATATATATATATATATATATATATATATATATATATATATATATATATATATATATACATATATATATGTATATATATATATATATATGTATATATATATATATAGAGAGAGAGAGAGAGAGGCATGCTAGGGTGCGGCGTGCGGTGCGTGCGGCGCCGCACCGCAGCCGTCTGATGCGCCGCTGCACGCACCGCACGCCGCATATTAGCATTTCTCTCTCTCTCTCTAGATATATATATATATATATATATATGCGGCGTGCGGTGCGTGCAGCGGCGCATCAGACGGCTGCGGTGCGGCGCCGCACGCACCGCACGCCGCACCCTAGCATGCCTCTCTCTCTCTCTATATATATATATATATATGTATATATATATATATATATATATATATATATATATATATGTATATATATATATATAGAGAGAGAGAGAGAGGCATGCTAGGGTGCGGCGTGCGGTGCGTGCGGCGCCGCACCGCAGCCGTCTGATGCGCCGCTGCACGCACCGCACGCCGCATATTAGCATTTCTCTCTCTCTCTCTCTCTCTCTCTCTCTCTCTCTCTCTCTCTCTCTCTCTCTCTCTCTCTCTCTCTATATATATATATATATATATATATATATATATATATATATATATATATATATATATATATATATATATATATATATATATATATATATATATATATATATATATATATATATATATATATATATATATATATATATATATATATATATAGAAGGCTGGGTTCCTATGACATGTCATAGGGAGTACCCTATGACATATGGTTAATTAGTAATGCTAGAATGTTTAGAATGTGCTGAATTTTTTTGAGGGTGATCACCTTACCTTAGATAGAATGTCTACAAAAAATCAAAGCATTCTAAAACTTGTTGGGGAATCAAATGTTAGAAGCTTTATCGGCCATCCATTTTAACCGTTAAATTGAAAATCATATTTGATGCCTCTAGAAGTTTTAGAATGAGCCGATTTTTTGCGAGGGTCCTATCTAAGATAGGGTGATCATCCTCATAAAAATTCAGAACATTCTAAATATTCTAGGGTTACTAACTCACCATATGTCATAGGGTACTCCTTTGACATGTCATAGGAACTCATTTCCCATATATATATATATATATATATATATATATATATATATATATATATATATATATATATATATATATATATATATATATAAAGGGTAGCTTACTCCATGGAGTACGCTACTTACCTACTCCATGGGTTAAATGGATGCCATGTGGCACTTTTTAACCGGAGTTAAGACTTTGTCAACTTAGGTCCACCCCTCCCAACAATTGTAAAAAAAAAAATTGAGAAAAACACATGCTAAGTGGCATTTTTAGCATGCAAAAAAAAAATTTATGATGCACAGTTTACCGTTAAATTTGCAACAACATTGATCGGGTTGATTTAAATTTTTTTCATAATCCTAATATATCCATAATGGATTGACCATGCATTCACAAAATACCCAATTAAAAAGTGTCATGTGGCATCTATTTAGGCCATGGAGTAGGTATGTAGCCTACGCCATGGAGTAGGCTACCCTTTCCCATATATATATATATATATATATATATATATATATATATATATATATATATATATATAGGGTTGGGATCGACTGACCCAACAATAACCCAGCACCCTTTGATGCACCTAGAGGTTTTAGAATGGGCTGATTTTTTGTAGACATGATGTCTGTGGCATGTTGATCATCCTCAGAAAAAATTAGTTCATTCTAAAACCTCTAGGTGCATCAAATGCGCTCTTCAAATCAACGGTTTTTTATTATAAATTTTAGCACGCTTATATATATAGGCGTGTTAGGATGCGGTGTCACACTGCAGCCGTCTGATGCACCGCTGCGGTGCATCAGACAGCTGCGGTGCGATACTGCACGCCGCATTTTATCATTTCTCTCTCTCTCTCTCTCTCTCTTTCTTTCTCTCTCTCTCTCTCTCTCTATATATATATATATATATATATACATATATATATATATATATATATATATATATATATATATATATATATATATATATATATATATATATATATATATATGAGGATCCTTAGGCGGTCTGCAGTTCGCAGCCCGCAGCCATCCGATGGACCACTCCATGCATCGGATGCACTGCCCAGTGCATCGGACGACTGCGGACCGTAGACCGCACCTAAGCATTCCCCTATATATATATATATATATATATATGGGGTGGGATCCGTTGACAACCCAAAATGAGAGGCAAATTTACCTTCCACTTACAACTCGCCATAATCGTTGGATAGAGGTTTCCGAATTTGCTGATTTTTTGTGAGAATGATCAACATGGCAAGTTGATCATCCTCACAAAAAATCAGCAAATTCTGAAACTTATAAGAGCGTCAAATGTGTTATTCAAATTAACGGTTCAAATAGACGGTTTAGAAAAGCTTGATTCAATCGGCACCCTTAAAAGTTTCATATTTTGTTGATTTTTTTTTAGGATGATCAACTTGCCATAGTAATCATCCTCACAAACCGCCGATTGAATCAACTTCTAAGGGCACCGATTGAATCAACAAATCGCCTTTTAAGGGGAGGGAGGTTTCAGAATTTGATGAAACTTGGTGGGGATGCTCTCTATGGCAAGATGATCATCCTCACCAAAAATCATTAAATTCTATAACCTCTAGGGGCATCAAATGTTAGAAGCTTTATCGACCGTTTATTTTAACTGTTAATTTGAATAACATATTTAATCCCCCTATAGGTTATAGAATTTTATGATTTTTGGTGAGGATGATCAACTTGCCATAGAGAGCATCCCCACCAAGTTTCATCAAATTCCGAAACCTCAAGATTAGGTAAAAGACGATTTGTAACTTTTATTAGTAAGATTCTATTAGTAAGAGTATCCCTCCCCTATATATATATATATATATATATATATATATATATATATATATATATATATATATATATATATATATATATATATATATATATATATATATATATATATATATATATATATATATATATATATATATATATATATATATATATATATATATATAGGCATGCTATGCTGCGGCATGCGGTACGTGCGGCACCGCACCGCAGTCGTCTGATGCACGTGCTGCGTGCATCGCATGCATGCAGCGGTGCATCAGACGGTATGCGGTAGGTGCCGCACTTACCACAGCCGTCTGATGCACGCGCTGCGTGCACCGCTGCGATGCACGCAGCAGTGCATCAGACGGCATGCGGTAGGTGTCGCACTTACCGCATGCCGCATTATAGCATTTCTCTCTCTCTCTCTCTCTCTCTCTCTCTCTATATATATATATATATATATATATATATATATATATATATATATATATATATATATATATATATATATATATATATATATATATATATATATATATATATATATATATATATATATATATATATAAAGAGAGAGAGAGAGAGGTGTTAAGTTGCGCTGTGTGCTACGGGGGAGAAAACGCGTTGCGGAAGCATGGACGTCCGATCGGATTTGATCGAACGGCAGCCCGAAATCCCGCTCCCGAACTCCCTGCAAAGCCGTGACCGTCTGATCCCTTGGACCCAGCCGTCTGATCACGTGCAGTGCACCCCGCATTGCATTTCATCAGTCGGTTCGATTCCCATCCGTTGGATCGATGGGAATCGAATAGACATAATTGATTTTCGCTGTTACTATAGCGGCTACAGTAACAGCGAAAAACATTTCTACCCGTTGGATTCCCATCGATCCAACGAATGGGAATCACCCGGCCCAATTGTGTGTTAATTGGATTCCCATCCGTTGGATCGATGGGAATCCAACGAGCAGAAATGTTTTTCGCTATTACTGTAGCTGCTACAGTAACAGCGAAAATCAATTATGTCCGTTCGATTCTCATCGATCCAACGGATGGGAATCGAACCGACTGATGGAATACCAGGCGGGGGTGCGTGCACGAGATCAGACGGCTAGGTCCAGAGGATCAGACGGTCACGGCTTCGCAGGGAGTTCGGGAGCGGGATTTCAAGCTGTCAATCGATCAAATCCGATCGGACAGCCACGCTTCCGCAGCGCGTTTTCTCCCCCGCAGCGCACATCGCAATGTAACACCTCTCTCTCTCTCTCTCTCTCTCTCTCTCTCTCTCTCTCTCTCTCTCTCTCTATATATATATATATATATATATATATATATATATATATATATATATATATATAACAACCCATCATTTGAAAGGGCTACAAGTTTTAGTATTTGCTAATTTTTTGTGAGGATGATTTCCTTACTATAGATACGTACCACACCTACAAAAAAACAACTAATTCTAAAACCTCTAGCCCCATCAAATATACTCTTCAAATGAAATATTAAAATGAGTAGTCTATATTTGAAGAGAACATTTGATGGCGAGTTACCTGGTTGTTTACAACAATTTTATGCCGAAACAAATTGGATTTAAAGTCAAGGATAACTGTTCCAAAAAAAGTTAGGTGAGCAAAATAGTAAGGCAAAAAAGTTGCCTGCTATAGTCTTGGGAAATATGTGAAACTTGGCACTCAATGTCGAACGGGGATAAAACAACCCTTTCAGCCAGGTTATTATGTATCCTACTGGCCAGGCACATTTGGAAGTCGCGAAATCGTGCGGCCTTTGACATGCAGGTTGAGCTCCCCTCCTTCACTTGGAATCGTGCCTTTGCCAAGGCAGTGCTGCATTAAGTCTTGGGCAGGGTCAACCTAAGCCGACTGGCTTCGAGAGTGCCCCTCCAACTTATGTCAAATGGTATCAGCCAGACCCTGGGTACCTCATACTCAACTTCGACGGCTCCTTCCTCGCCTCGTCTGAAACCGGTGCGGCTGGCTTCGTCGTACGTAATGATCGAGGATGCATCCTGATGGCAGGAAACACCGTTTTCTCGTGCTCTTCGGTGACCGACGCGAAACTTCCAGGCTTGTGGACAACTTGAATTAGTCATTAGAACTGTGGCGACTCGGCCAATCGTGGTCGCAGGAGGTGGTAGGCTGGCAGTTGATGCCGGTGGTGGTCGCGCGAACATGGACAAGAAAAGGGAGAACGGAGCTTTCCTCAAAGAGGAATACCTCATCTCATCAATTATGGTTAGCTTTCGCAGGCAACAGTAATCAAACCAAAGCTATACATGGTGTTTTCTTTAACCATCAAGATTGCATGAATTTATTCTAATAATTAAGGTGATCATCATTGAGAGTTCAAAAACTCTTCTCTGAACAGCAAAACGGATTACAAACAAATTCAGGATCAACTTAAATGTCCAAGGAGATCATGTCGAGGATGAAGATCAAACTCAAAAGGAAAGATTACAACGGTTCCCAAGGAGTGATATCAATAAAGTTGAAATTACGGAGATTACAGTATGATTAATCTAAAGGAACATCCATCTATGAGGAAGCATCTATCCTTAGGTAAGAACTATATAAAGATAGAGAAAATAATGTAAAATGGAATGGTTGGTCGATCAGGAGACGAGAAGCGAGAAAGAAATAGAGATTGCTTATAAATCTCTATCAGAGAAGAGGAGAGGGTGTGTTAACAACTCTTGTAATTCTGAAAAAAAACGAGCTAATTTGCTCATATTTGCCTTGTTTTCTTTTAGTTTTTTTCTACTATCTTAGGGAGAATTTTCCAAGTAAAAACTTTGCGTGCCTTTTTTTTTTTTTTCATCTTGCTCTATTTCTCTTATCTCTCCGTAGTCCATATGCAGTATGCTCTGAAGAACGTGTATGGGATCCTAGAAAAATCCTGATGCAGACGAGCCACTACATGCAGTTTTTCTACAGCTGATGGCGTATTTTCATCCGCGCCGGAGATCCAGGAACCCGATCGTCGATCCGTCTGCATCAGTGGAAAGCTTAATTGAAGCCCCACAGTTTTGGTTTTTACTTTATTTCGATCCGACCAGCGGATCGTTAGTTATTTCAGTTTTTATTTCTGGTTTGGGTAGGTGCGAGCCATGTTCGCATCCGGTTCGAGCCACAGATGCCGAATTGACTCATTTCTATGTTTACTTTTTAGCCATAGGATCTTAAGTTAGGGATAGATCTCAATGGATGAGATTCGATGGAGAGCAAAAACCCAAACCCTAGCCCACAATCCCGAACCGGCCGGCCCCTCTCTCTCTCTCTCCCACGGACACCCTCTCTCATCCGTGCGGTTCTCTCTCTCTCTCTAGCCAATCGGTCCTCCTCTCTCTTCTTTCCTTTCTTGTTTTCTTTAGTTGTTTCCCTATTTATTCTAAAAACCCTAATTGCAAAGGGAGATGAATATGAATTGAAACCCTAGAAACGGAGAAGCGGCTCGCTTGTTCGGTTTACCCTTTCCGACGAATTCTTCCTTGCTTCTCATCCTGTTCTTCCTTCGCAAGCTTCTACCCCGTCGCCTCGCTATTCATCCTCGGCTTCACGGAAGATCGGCGTGGAGTTTCTTCTTCTTCAAGATCATCGTCTCGGCTTCTTCGTCCCGTCTTCTGAGCCACACCTTCCCCTTCCGCGCCATTCCTCTGCAACATCGGAGCATCGGAAAGCTGCCGGCATTGACCAAAGCACGGTGAGATCGATCCTCGATAATTTTCATGTGATAACCTGCTTTCTTGCAACCGGCCCTATTGCTGATTTCATTGTAGGAACCCTAAAATTCTGTTTTCCCGAGAGTCTCATCCGTTAGGGTTTATTCGTTTAGATCTTTATTTGTTCTTGAGACATTGGCATATTATTTGAGATAGTGATTGTTATCATTGCTGAAATTCAGTCCTTATAATCTGAAATTATTGTTTTTATTGTCAGTTTTATGATCTCATTGACTTAAATCTGATTGGGGATTGAATGAATGTTGAATAGTGATTCTAAACATTGCTGAAATTTGTTTACATATGCTGAAATCTGATGTTTAATGTTCTAAATTCTGCACTTGGACTTATTTGAGCATACGCATCGCATCAAATTGGTATCAGAGCGCACTAGTCGTCGCGTCCTTACGCAACGGCCGGTCCTCTTGCATCATTGCATATTGAGTGTTTGCTGAAATTTTTTTTTTATTTATTTACCTTCTTTCATTTTAGTTTGTACCCTGCATTAACTAGTCACACGCATAGCGTGTCGCATCCATATTAGGGTCATCCCTTTCTCTCGTGATTGAATCGATAGCATCTACTAACCAATCTAGAATGGCTGGATCGTCTCCGCCCCGTACGTGGCAGGATGCCTTCATGAGGCAACAAGATAACATTGAGAGGTTTCAGACCCAAATAGAAACCTTGACCTTAGCCTTCAATAATTCCCAGAATCCACCGCGACCCCGTCGCGAACACAGGACTAGAGCGTCACCCGGGCGTAGTGAATTAGTCCTAGGGTCAGGAGGTGACAGCGTCAGTTCCTCTGATGGATCTGCGCGGCAAAGTAGGCAAAGTCATAGGAGATCGAAATCTCATTGGGGCTGGGATCAGGGCATTAAAATAGAGATTCCTGAGTTCGAGGGTAGGATGGACCCTGAAGAGTTTTTAGAATGGGCCGAGAGAATCGACCAGTATTTCGAGTGGAAAGAAATTCCCCGCGACAAACAAGTCAAGTTTGTCAGCCTTAAATTGAAAGGTCATGCACTGATTTGGTGGAAACAGTTGCAGACCGCTAGGGGTAGGAAAGGGAAAGACAAGATTTCCACCTGGACACATATGCGAGGAAAAATGCAACAGAAGTTCCTCCCTTCTGATTTCAAGCAGAATGTGTTCCAGAAATTCCAGAACCTGCGACAGGAGCATAAATCTGTAGACGACTACACTAATGAATTCTACAAGCTCCAAGCTCGGAACGATCTACACGAAGATGAAGAGCAGAGCGTCGCTAGGTATGTCAACGGTCTCAAGCCTTCAATTCAGGAGGTGGTGTCCCTTCACGACTTGTATCAGGTCAGTGATGCACACCGTCGGGCCAAGAAAGTCGAGTCTCACCACTCCCGATCTGCGTCCCGACGATATGACATCACCAGGGCGCCATCCGGATCCGTTAGTAGACCACTCCCTGGACCTTCACCTGTAGCTGGCACAGTTCCCGCACCCACTGAGAAGGGTAAAGGAGTCCTAGGACCCAACCCGAGTCAGATAAAGTGCTTTAAATGCAACCAGCCGGGTCACAAGTCCGCCGACCGTCCTCGCCGTCAATTCCATCCACAGACAAATCTTGCGGATAATGACGAGGATAGTCACGACTCTGATGGGGAACACTTTAATGAATTAGTCTTGGAGGGGGATGATGTGACTGCACCACTGTTGGTCATTCACCAGTCGCCATCGCCCCAAGCACCCAAAGCGTTGTTACCCCACGAGCTCTGTGGAGGACCCCCTAAGCCACACTGCAAGAACCAGAGGTTCGAACTATTCCGAACAATCTGCACTGTCAACGGAATGGACCTTTGTCTCTTGATCGATGGAGGTTGTACCACCAATCTGATAAATGAAAGGGTAGTTAGGAGCAAGAAATGGAAAGTTAAACCATTAGCTCACCCTTACAAGACATCCTGGCTAGACAACACCCTATGCAGTCAAAGTCGGTAGTCGGCCCTAGTCGGCCAAGGGCCGACTAGGACTAGTCGGGACTAGTCGGGACTAATTCGGGACTAGTCGGCCAAAACTTATTCTAACCCCTCCCCCCCTCCCTAAACATATATGATATATGAACTAGCATAAATGTCAATAAGTATATGATATTAGTCGGTTAATAACAATACATACCTTCACACTTCACAGTATACATAAGTAACAGTCTAACATAACACAGTTGTATTGGCTTCATGCCCATGTCAAAAGACTTAGAACTAAGAATTCATCACAATATTTGTTTGATGATGTTTAATCAGTGAACAACCCCAATTTTGATTATAGGGTTATATGGATATCAACAAATAAACTAATTATTTGTCTATGTTTTTATCTGAGATTCTCAAGTGCTCAACAGATGATTACAGGGAAGAGCCATAGTTGTGAGTCTTGCGACTCAAGACTTTGAGCCAATGTAAAAAAATCCAAACAAAATTGCTTGCAAAGACTCATTTCAAACAAAAAAATTGCTTGCAGAATGCTACCTGGGGACTAGTCGGCAGTCGTTAGTCGGGGACTAGTCGGGTCTAGTCGGGGACTAGTCGGGATTCCGCCCAGCAATGATGGAATCGAAATTAATCGGTCGGCAAAATGCCGCCCAGGGACTAGTCGGGGACTAGTCGCCGACTAGTCCCGACTTTGATAGCATAGACAACACCACGAGTCAGCTGGTAACTCACTGTTGTTTGGCAAAGTTATCCATTGGGCTGCAATATAGAGATGAGATCTGGTGCAATATCATTCCGCTAGAGGTTGCTGATGTTATCTTAGGGCGTCCATGGCAGTTCGACCGAGATGTCCAACATCACGGTAGAGCCAACACCTATACTTTCCTGAAGGATGACATCAATGTCACCCTATGGCCTACATGTTTTAGGAAACACCGATACCATGCACCTCAAGCCCTTCTGAGTCAGAGTCCGTCCATACCACCATTCGCTGAAAACTTAGTTGGATGTCCATCTGCTTTACTGAAGATTGATAAGGGATTAGAGAACATTTTGAATTCCATTGCATGCACATCGCATTTAGAGTCGGTAGGCATTCATGACACTTGCATTCATCATTTGCCTGCCTTCCATACATTCATAAATCATTCATATGTGCATCCATGTTGTCCAAGTGTTGAATTAAGCAGTAAAGACGATTTTGGCATGTCTGGTCACTTTTCAATGCAGAATGCTTACGAATCATGCTTTCAACTTTCAACCAACCCATCATCTTTAATTTTTCGAAATCATAACACTTGGCATGAGGGATTCTTTAATTTCTCATTTTATTCACTGCATCCGGACAATGCTGACATGACATATCTTCCTGGTTTAGAATCCCCTTGTTTTGCACCGTGCGCAGGCCATTTTGTGCAACACATTACGCACCCGCAACCCACGGCCTTTCAAGTATACCATTGCCAATCGCGCAAGCCGATGACCCGTAGCACATTATGCTCCCGCGGCCTTTCTTTTCACATGTCATTTGAATTTCATGTCAACCCACATTCCTATTATCACATGAAATTATCTGAGTCTTTTGATGATCTTATCGTGCCGCGGAGGATGTTGGTGTTGACTTTCAGGTCTTCGCTTGGCGGTGAGGGGCAGAGGCTACGAGATGGAGTTGCCGTGTACCTGAGGCGGATCACTTGGCCACCGGACCCGGGAGAGCAGTCAGATCAGAGGCAGCGGCTGCAGTTGCTGCCAGGAGAGCCCCCGCCGGACCCAGGACCTGGCTCGACAGGAGTCGAGTTCTTTTGAGTCCGGGGGACTTGATGCAGACGAGCCACTACGTGCAGTTTTTCTACAGCTGATGGCGTATTTTCATCCTCATCGGAGATCCAGGAACCCGATCGTCGATCCGTCTGCATCAGTGGAAAGCTTAATTGAAGCCCCACAGTTTTGGTTTTTACTTTATTTCGATTCGACCAGCGGATCGTTAGTTATTTCAGTTTTTATTTCTGGTTTGGGTAGGTGCGAGCCATGTTCGCATCCGGTTCGAGCCACAGATGCCGAACTGACTCATTTCTATATTTACTTTTTAGCCATAGGATCTTAAGTTAGGGATAGATCTCAATGGATGAGATTCGATGGAGAGCAAAAACCCAAACCCTAGCCCACAATCCCGAACCGGCCGGCCCCTCTCTCTCTCTCCCGCGGACACCCTCTCTCATCCGTGCGGTTCTCTCTCTCTCTCTAGCCGATCGGTCCTCCTCTCTCTTCTTTCCTTTCTTGTTTTCTTTAGTTGTTTCCCTATTTATTCTAAAAACCCTAATTGCAAAGGGAGATGAATATGAATTGAAACCCTAGAAACGGAGAAGCGGCTCGCTTGTTCGGTTTACCCTTTCCGACGAATTCTTCCTTGCTTCTCATCATGTTCTTCCTTCGCAAGCTTCTACCCCGTCGCCTCGCTATTCATCCTCGGCTTCACGGAAGATCGGCGTGGAGTTTCTTCTTCTTCAAGATCATCGTCTCGGCTTCTTCGTCCCGTCTTCTGAGCCACACCTTCCCCTTCCGCGCCATTCCTCTGCAACATCGGAGCATCGGAAAGCTGCCGGCATTGACCAAAGCACGGTGAGATCGATCCTCAATAATTTTCATGTGATAACCTGTTTTCTTGCAACCGGCCCTATTGTTGATTTCATTGTAGGAACCCTAAAATTCTGTTTTCCCGAGAGTCTCATCCGTTAGGGTTTATTCGTTTAGATCTTTATTTGTTCTTGAGACATTGGCATATTATTTGAGATAGTGATTGTTATCATTGCTGAAATTCAGTCCTTATAATCTGAAATTATTGTTCTTATTGTCAGTTTTATGATCTCATTGACTTAAATCTGATTGGGGATTGAATGAATGTTGAATAGTGATTCTAAACATTGCTGAAATTTGTTTACATATGCTGAAATCTGATGTTTAATGTTCTAAATTCTGCACTTGGACTTATTTGAGCATACGCATCGCATCAAATCCCCCACACATCATGTAGAGGATTTGAGAACTACAAAGAAATTAAAATGACCCTTAGATAAGGAGAGAACGCCGAACCTCGCTCAGTCGCCAGATACGAAGAGAGGGAGAGAACACCAAAATGACCAAACCCCACACATCATGTCGGTTTATTATTACATAAGACTACCTCTCCTTATATAAGAAGAGAACGCACACCATTACAATACCACAACTAAGGTGGGACTAATAGTAACGGTACATCTAATAGAGAGCTATACAAGATGTGCTATGCAGTATCATCCCTACATAAAGCAGTATCAAGACTGTATACTAGAAAGTGCACAACTCCAAAAGTAAGCCAAAATAAAGAAAATGAAATTCAGAAGAAAAAAGTTGCATGGAATGTTATCTATTCTAATAGTATAATACTTAAATGGAAGTCTCTCTCTCTCCTGTTGTGACATGTGGACTTCTTTTAAAGAGCCAAAATCCTTCTTCCGTGTGTGAACGCGGCTCTCTTTTAAACAGTGTTCTAAAAAGCGGTCTAGGCGGCCGCCTAGGCGCTAGGCGGCCCCCCACAGCCTCGCCTAGGCCCTAGGCGCTCCAGAAAAGCGGCCAAGCTCCCAGGCGGAGCTAGGCGGCCGCCTAGGCGGTCTAGGCGGGGCAAGGCGGCCGCCTAGGAGGTCTAGGCGGGCTGAGGCTGGCCAGGCGGGCTGAGGCTGACCAGGCGGGCCAGGCGGGTTGAGGCTGGCCAGGCGGACCAGGCGGGCTAGGCGGGCTGAGGCTGGCCAGGCGGACCATGTTTGCTTTTGTTCTTGTTAATCACTCAATCTTGAATTATGGTTATATACTTGTTCTTTAAAATAATGGTTTGGGATAATCTTGAACTTATATTAATCTTTAAACATATATATATATATATTATATTATATCAAAATAATAATTAAAATAATTAAAAAAAAGGCAAAACGCCTAGGCACCGCCTAGGCCGCCTAGGCGCTAGGCGGCCCCCCACCGCCCGACTAGCGCCTAGCGCTTTTTAGAACCTTGCTTTTAAATCCTATTAAAAACCTACCATAAAGATGATAAATACTCATCCAATGGTATTTAATGATCATTTGATGTTAATCACTCTCTCTCTCTCTCTCTCTCTGTCTCTCTCTCTCTCTCTCTCTAACAAGTGAATCACACTCACTTCAGATTTCACACTTCTTCGAACAATTGCGATGTTATCTGTGCCAAATGACGTGCATCAAGCTCATCCGGGCATTGCCCGGGTTTCGTACTAGTAATGGGGGCGAAGCTTTAGGGATGGGAGCAAATATCTCGTGAAGCTCCGCTTCATCGGGTTTTAGAAAGTCAAACACAACAAACCTCTCTAATGCAACAGCACTCCCTAACAGGAACGTGGCCAGCCACATTACATTCTTGAATTCCAGAAAATCTCTCACTGTGACGATCTTGAGATGCCGTAAGAACCAATTACCTGGCTCCCCTAAGTTTTCCGGTGGATCGCACTGATCTTGCTCAAGTTTATCTTTCAAGTACCAAACAGGAACACTGCCATACTCTAGCAGTACATAATTGAGCTGCAAATTAAGATAACAATCATCGCAAAGGCCATAACCAAAGGTACGATAGTGAGTAGATTTGGCATTCAACCATACATCAATGCCGAGTTTCTCTAGCATCCGGCATCCTCCGATATTGGTGATGAGCGCATCAAGCGCGGATTCAGTGATCTCGGAGCCGAAATACAAATCCAGCTCCTTGAGATTCTTCGACACGGCTGTCTCGGTGATCGCAAACTTTGGAAGCACCGGCATTAGAATAAACAAACAAGAATCAAAATGATTAACAATGTAAACGTAAGTGAATTATAGAATTGGGATATATTGATATAAATGAAACCTCATAGAACCAGTCGTTCGCTCATGAAAGCACCCTGTGTTACAAATTCCGTTTCGTCGTACCACTGCATCCGGCCAAGCTGAGACTCGAGAGAAGCGGGCAGCCGGCGAGCAGGAAGTTGAGGGCGTCGTTGGAGATGGATCCGTGCACCAGAGAGAGGGCTTTAAGGAAGGCGCCGTAGCTGATCTCGAGGTCGGTGACTGAGCGGCAGCAGAAGAGTGTGGCCGGGATCATGGGACGCTTGCCATCGTATCTGTAGGGGGAAGGGGGGGGGGGGGGTCCATGGCTCGGAGGCGGAGTTCACGGATCGAGCGAAGGCCGGCCGTGCGAAGGCAAATGTCGGCGAAGACGTGGAAGAGATTAGTCTGATCGAATAAGACTTTGTTCCTAGCTTTCAATATGTGCCAAAGCAAATATCCGAATAAGACTTTGTTCCTTGGGCTTGGGAATGACTAAACAGAGAACCAAACTCAGTGATAGATGTAGGGATTTGAGTTAAGTGAGCATCGGTGCTGGCCCGCAACCATAGTTTTCTAACAAGATAGCAGAGGAAGAAGGCATGGTCCAGAGATTCATCACTCGTCAAACATCGAGGGCAAAGAGGAAAAACCGACATCCCAATGTGGTGAAGATACACTAGAACTAGAAATCACAAGTGGAGGAGCTTCCATAAAAACATCCGCACCCGTGGGCCCATAGGAGTCTTCCAGAGGATACTCCAGATACCATGCATCAATTCCGCCATATTCTATTCCGTCGAAAGAGAGAGATGATAGGCTATGGCCACATTATAACCTGGTGTGTACTGAGGCCCCCAGAGAATAGAGGCTCAGGGTTGATTTCGGAGGATCGATATGCTGCAGATACGGGACACCCAGTCCAACGTAAATAGATCTTGCAAATTTTCTTTGTTCCATCCTCGCAGGCCAAAAAGGTTAGACCGACTGGTGGTGAGAAGCTATGGTGGTGTTGAGAGGGATCACCGTCCAGGAGAGAGGGATATAGGAGCACCAAGGGGTCGTCCAGAGATCGAATGATGCCCCTTCCCAAGTCGGCCTCCGCATATGATTCCGAACAACTGCATACCCTCAGAAATAGCACGCCAGGCCCACAAGCATTTTGCAGGTCGTGGCCATTGCCAAGGGTCCTCGGACACCTTATATTTATCTCTCACAAAAGAAGCCCAAGGACTATTATAATTTGAAAGGACTTGGAAAACTTTCTTGCCCATTAAAGCTTGATGAAACAAGCGAAGATGTCGGAGGCCCAGACCCCCCTGCATTTTCGGTCTGCACACATCCACCCATTTAACAAAGGTGTAGCCCATGTTTGGAGTCACTTTTGATCCAAAGGAAGCGATGAAACTCCTTTTCGATTTGGTCAAGAATTTTTTGTGGGATCCAAACAACACTCAGTTGGAAAAGTGGGAGGGATTGTAGCACCGATTGCAGCAGGGTAACCCGTGCCGAAAAGGACAAGAGATGAGCTTTCCAACTGGCCATTTTTCCCGTGATACGATTAACCATAGGCGCCATATGAGAGGTTTCAATCCGACGTCTTGAGATCGGTGCCTCGAGCTACATAAAGAGGCCATCATGGGAGGACATTTTGAGTGAAGTAATAAAGCTAGTCTGAGCGAGTTCCGGCTTCAACCCCTACTCGAAAGAAAACAACCGATTTTTGGTAGTTAACTTTTTGACCCGAAAGACGACAATATTAGCGGATGAGGGCCTAGAGAGAAGAGACACTAGAGGAAGAGACCTCTGTAAATATTAAGCTATCATCAACATGAGAGAACTCCAATGGAGTTAGCAAAATGGGAGGGACGGACACCGCGCCAAGTTTCTCTATGGATAAGAGCTTCGATATTCCGCACTAGCACATCAGCACCCAGGATGAAAAGGTATGGGGCCAGAGGATCCCCTTAGCGAAGGCCACAGGTGGAACTAAACCAGGAAGTAAGGGAGTCGTTAAGCAAGATGGAGAAATATGGGTTTTCAATACAACGTTTGATCCATTTGATCCAGATTGGATGAAATCCAATCTTGGCCATCACCTGATGAATGAAACCCCGGTCTATTCGGTCATAAGCATTGGCCATATCTAGCTTGAGAGCTAGCATATCTTTATCACACGGGTCAACCTCCATAGAATGAAGAGCTTCCTGGGCCAGAAAAATATTATCGGAGATATTGCGACCTTAGATAAAAGGCACATTGCTCTAGAGAAATAAGCTTACTAAGGGAAGGCTTAAGTCGATTGACTAAAAGATTTGATATAATTTTATATAGGAACGTACAAAGACTGATCAGCCTAAACTATTATGGCCGGCAAGTTCCAGAAGTTTTGGGGATAAGAGTCACATAAGTACACTTCCAAGTGGCCGGCATATACCCTGTAACAAAAAAGGATTCAATGGCAGAACAAACATCCCGTCCAAGGACATCCCAATTGTTCATGAAGAATTCTATCGAAAACCCATCTGGTCTTAGAGCTTTGTTTCGTGGGAGTGAAAAGACAGTACGTCGGATTTCCTCCCACGACACTGGAGCAATGAGAAGATGATTATCAGTAGCTGTTAAAAGAGACAGGACTATGTCTAGAAGATCATCATTGCCTCAAGGAGAAAAGGAAGTTCGATTAGCTTTGAAATGTCGGAGGAGGATGTCCTAAATACCAGCTCGTGTGAACTTACGAACACCGAATTCATCATCTAGAAAATATATCCGATTGCGTTTACGATGCACTTGGTTGATCAGGTGAAAAGACTTTATATTGGCATCAAATGGATCAAAGGTCTACACAAAGGGAGAGAGAGAGAGGTAGGGGGGCCGATTTTTCAAGGAGAGAGAGGGAGAGCCTAGGGTCGGCCTCTCCCCTCCTTTTCCTTTTATAGGGCAGGTCCTCAACTTGCACAAGCAAGCTAGGGCCGGCCCCTATAGATAAGGGTGAAGGGGGAAGAGATATGGACATCGATTAGGGCTTCCTTTATCCTCCGTGATGCTTTGGACGAAAATGCCCACATAAAAAACGGAAATACTATAAGAGAGATAGAATGAGGTGCACTAGTAGGAATCGAGTTCCGTCAACGTCTATGAACTCCTGGAATTATTTTGCTCATTTTAAGATCCATATTTAATATGTTTTGAGCTATATTTTAGTATTTATCAAAATACCCCTATGGCCCCTTAACATATGCGAATTAGGTTCTTAGGCTTCGGGGCTTGCGCTCCATCGTGCTACTTCGCATCCAACATGTCCAACTTGGTCGGGGAACAATTCCTATACACAACGATAGGGTGGAACCTTCAGGATTCAGGATCTATAGCTCCAACCGGATCTCAAAATAACTGTTCCTATGATACACCGAAAGTTCTGCCAATCAGCCCTAATCCAATTAACCCATGTAGCCACCCAGAGTGCGATGTGAGTTAAACTCTAGTGATCCTAAACTTATGTTACTCTCTCGTAACCATGTTCTCTACTATACTCTGATAATCTTTAGTCCCTCCTATTATTGGTGCCATGATTCAACTTGGGCGGCAGGGAGCACCGTCAGATCTCAATCGATCATTTGACTAGGATTTGATGATCTGCCATCTATAACACCACACATCTTCCGGTGCTATGCGTAGCATCGGAAACATCGTTAGTCATACTGTCTACTATCAAACCTGGATTAATTGTGTGGATAGATTGACTCATCAAAATGCACCTATCCAATACTGGACGTCAGATAATTGTTAGAATTGGTGAGGTCTACAGCTCGTAAAAAAACCTATAGTTTAGCTATGTATGGTTGATAGTATAGGAATGCATATTGGTATGTACCTTAGTACGTGTTCTGATTACAGAACAGAGAGCCATGGCTACATGGTAATCCTCTTGAGTTAGAGACTCAAGGGACTGGTCCCATGTAACCTAAATACGTTCACAGATCTGATCAGGGTTGGTCGCCCTATCAGGATAGGCTGTTGGAATGACAGAGCGTGGGTGTCTCCACCCCGGTCATTACCAGGCACAGTGTCTGTGGCCAAACGGAACCAACACGATGCACAGATCGATGAGCAGACATCGGTGCGCTAAACCATGTTTCTGCTTAGGGTAAAATGGTCCTAAACCCTGAGAAACCATGTCTGGTGGACTAACCAGTTGTGTGGTGCTTTGGCGCACCAATGTGTGAGGATCCAGATACAGTGATCCAAAACCACGGTGTACTGGGTTACCCGGCTGGCGTTGCATTAGCATGTCACTCCTGCAGGCTATCCACACCCCTAACAGGAGGTGCATTCCTTGGTCTGACCTACGTCGTATTAAACCCTGGCCAGGTGGTCATCAGTTGGACTGGTGACGGATCCGGTTACTCGTCAGAGTGATTGGAGGTACGATGTATGTGGTCAACCTGGAAGGAATCGAGTCATATGAGCACTCGAGTCTGACGGTATTCTCTACCGCTCGAGTTGCATCATGGCACCAGTAGAGGGACATCGAGTTTACCATACTAAGCGGAGAGCAGGGGTATGAGGGAGAACATAGTAAGTCTGGGGGAATTAGAGTGCAGCCTGCGTCGCACTCTGGGTGGCTACGCAGGTTAACTCGGACTCAGAGGATCGAGGGTATACTCGGGTAGTGTGTCGATCGAGTCTGAGTTGGAAGCCATGAACCCTGGTCCCTGAAGGTTCTACCTTATCGACATTATGTACGATTCTTATACCATCTCATCGAAACATAGAACGCAGTTAGAGGAAGCGAGAAGTTCAAGCCTATGCTCCGTGAGTGCTTTGCACTAGTGCACGGTAGATGCGTAGCTACGTGTGTGCACTAAGGGGAAACCCTAGGTTAGTGCAGAGACGCATGTAGCAATTCCTTGCCATAAGTGGACTTTGCCACATGGGTGCGATGCACCGGGACATGTTGCGAGTTGACTAGTTGACTTCACTAGGGGCACCCTAAGGGAACCTCAGAGAATAGTGAAATCACTGGTGCACTTCATTTATGTGTGTCTTGCGAAGTCTCGTACACGAGGAACGGCCAACTAGTGACATAAGGGCGTTTTGGTCATACCATGCGTCACTATGTACTAAGGGGGCCGGCCCTAAGTGTTGAGAGACTGGTCAAGGCTGACCCTATTGGTTTCAGGAGGTTGTTGCCTCCGATGAAAGGGCCGGTCATGAGGCGCAAAAAACGGGCTGGTTTTGACCGTTTTCGAAAACAAGGAAAATATAGAGATAAAGAAGAGATATATAGGGAGAAGGTTTGAATCAATCAACCATTATCCGCTAGGCTTATCCATAAGGATAACGCCAGCCCTATATAAGGCATAGGGAGAGAGGGGGGGACGAAATTATGAAGCCATGCAAGCCATAGGGCCGGCCATGGCATGGGAAAACCCTAGCCGCCCCCTCTCCTATCTTCTTATCTTCTCTCTCGTCTCTCTCTCCCTCGCTTGAGCCATTGGATGGCGACTCGTCTTCCTCGCGTGGTGTTTCGTAGAAGGAGAAGGCTCGTCGTATGGAGGCACTCAGAGATCCATCGACAAGGTTCCATGCATCGTGTGAGATCGGGTGAACTAGAAGTCGTTTCCCGCAACCTTATGCTGTCCAGAATCTATACAGGAAATCAGCATTGTTTCTATAATTCTGGGAGCTACAGAAGTCCAAACGAGGTGAAACTTATTGCAAAAGTTGCGTCTCGAAGTTGGCTATCTGTAGTCCAAATTTCAGCCCAATCAAAGTTCGAAGAAGAAAGTTATGGCTATCGCACCAAAGTATGTCAAGCAGATCCGAGCCCGTCTCCATCGACAAAGAAGAAATTTGTCACGGTGAAAGAGTCCGCACGTAGGTATGATCTTTAACAAGTAGATCTAACTTAGATAGAACATGCATGCATGCTAAATTGTTCTTTCACGTTAGATCGACGTTAGGGGTTCGCGTAGTTGCCATGCTAAATTCATAAACGCATGTGTAGATCGTTTCGATAAAAATTTTGATATGTAACGCACACCGCTCACGGTCTTCGGACCTTCACTTTGCTTCCGCTGCGGGCCTCTACCATGGATTTATTTCCAACAATTGGTATCAGAGCACGCTAGTGGTGTGCGTTTCATGTTTTTTATGAAACCGTCATGTGCGTGCATGAATAGTATGTGCCGTCATCGGGGTTCTACGAGTAGATCATGCATAATATATTTTGTGTGTTCTATGTATCGTTCTTGCAGGGCGCCGTTTCTAAAATTAATCTGGATATATGAATGCTTGCTACCGGGGGTCGGACCTCGTGTTAGCGAATATTGTCTGGATGTTTTTTCTTGTGTGTGTGGATAGGTTTTAGAGCCTTAGTCGGGCAAATGGTGGAAGTTGACCACCCTTGATTTCCAAGCTTTTTTATTAGGTTTGTTTTTCCTTTTTGTTCTAGGAAATTGTGTACGAGCGAGCACTTGCTCGAAACGTACTAGAGCTTTTTCGATTACAGATTGAAGAGGAGGACCTACCGTGGAAATCCACTGCCGGGAGGGCGAGCGGAACCTTAGAGAACGATGGTGATCCGACGAAACGTACACGATGACGACAAAGGGCAGAAAGCGTTAGGAGATCGTATACAGAGGCTTGCACCGGATCGAGGAACCTTGTGAAGGAGACAGAGAGCCTGCGCTGTGCCAGTCAGGTTCAGGGGTCGGACCCTAAACTTGATTCAGTTGTGTGCTTGTTTCTTTCAGTAGTTCTTTATATTTCTATAGAGAACCCAGATGCGATAATTTAATTATTTGTGTTAGAGGGATGCCCTTTCCCCTCGGGTCCTAGAGACCTTACTAGGATAAGATCCACTAGTGATGCCTATTATTTAATTGACCCTTGATGATAGCAAGAATTTCTCACATTTGGTTATGCCACCATTAGGTCAACACCCGATTAGTCGGGTGTGCCTATTTGGCCAGCATCGAAACCTAGAATGAGTTAGAATTCTACTATGACATCATTCGTCAAATTTATAAGCAAGGCGCCATGGTAGTGGAAGACCTTTCCTGTCAGTCTGACCTTAGGCTAGGCTCCAGGGCATTAGCGTGATAGCCAAGTTTGCGAAGCATCGATGTTCTTGGGATATGTAATGTGACCCTTGAGTGGAGAAATCCACTCGAGACAGGAACTATGATATTCCGAGATCGATTAATGCTTCGCGAAAGGCTTGAAACGCTAGTGGGAGCACGGTATGACTAGGGTCTAGTGCATAGGTTGTCGTGACCTTAGTGTACACTCATACTTGCATTAAATAACCCTCAACTATAATAAGGGATGTGTAAGAGGATTCGTCGAGATCCTCTGGCCTCCACAACCAACTGCTCTGTGTCTGGGTGGAAGGGCGTAGCTCGACACCCCCTAGGGTGAGGGTTATGTTTTTCCATGCCAAATAACTTAGCGGTCTCCTTAAGGATATGGCAGTTACGTGGCCAGGAGAGAAGGGCTTTTTATCCCACCCTAGTAGGGGCCGCATGAACTCCCGTGTCGTAATTGCTTAGGCTTGTGGGTAAGCATCCAAAGTGGACGTGAGGCATCCGTTGCTTGCACAATGGGGATCACGTGGCACTGGCCAAAAGATAACCATGGTCCATCAAAGCTTTTAGTTGGTAGATTTGGACTGGGTCAAGGAAAGGCCCGTGTAAGCGGATTGACGCTGCATGATGCCCCCTAGGGTAGGTGTAGTCGATTCCGAGATCTTACATATATGGTTAATTAATCCATAGATGTGTCTTCGCTGTAAGGGTGGCGTTGGCATTTGGATATAATTAGCTTATTTTAAAATTCCATAAAATAAGTTATTTTGCATTCGTTTTCATTTAACCATATTGTTCCCCTATCCACTATCCCATAAGAGAACCAGTTATCGGGTCTCTAACTACATAGAGCGGAAGCGCTTTCTTTAACTTATGCAAAGGGTAGTAAACGTACATTGGCTTCCAATCTTAATATCGCTGTACCAGACCTAACAGGTCCAGATATCACTAGGGCACTACCTAGGGCATATTAAGACTAGCAAGAATCTAAGGAGATATGCAAGTGCTATGTTATAGCAGATTTGCAGACAAATCCTTAGAAGCAAGTCAGAGATATGCCGGGTCTTCTCTAATTAAGTTTGACTTGCATGAGATGTCTAGAAGGCGAAGTCAGTAGACTTATCGCTTTTCCACTAAGATACTTGTCGGTACCGAGATATCTGAGGGAATGTTTGTTCGAGAACACATACTTGAGTTCCAGATCGAACTAGACTCCAAAGACATGGTACCAGATGACGAGGTGGTGGAAGACGTCTGTCTTGCATCCTTGTTTGGAACCTTCGAAGGCATTGTCAAAGACTTTAGCTTTAACAAGCTAGAGATGACAAATATAGAACTTCTAAGGAGATTTCCAAGAGACAAAGGATGAGATCAAGATTAAAGGCAATGCCTTTAGTGTTTAACCTAGGTCTTCTTTAGAAGAACCTAAGGGAGTAACTTATCAGAGATCGAAAACTATTCTAGTGCAGAAACTAGTGTGGACTCCTAAGTCTGGTAACGCTAAGAACGGAAGCGTTTCCGTTGTGGCAAGAATAGGGGGTATTTGAAGATTGTGTATGGCCTCAGGATGTTAGGAGTTGAGTTGCTATCTAGTAGCAGTTCTTATGCTTCTTGGAATATAGACTTCGAGTCTACAGAGATTCAAGAAAAGCAGAAGGCTACTTTATAGTGAAGTAATCCTAACATAGGTACTGATGCCATAAGCCGCTGCGGAAGCTGTTAGATATGATTGTCTTAGTTTTTTCCGAAACATGGATTTTGATTTATAGAGATGTAGTTCTGTTTCCTCTTTGGTAAATGAAGTTTTTTAGTTTTAGACAGCACCGTAGGTGTGTATCTTAAACTAAATTGATAGCTTCATAGTTAGAGGAATAGATCAGAAAAAATCTCTTTGTATTTAATCCTAATTCGGAAATAGATTTCATGACAGCTGCAGCGTCTAATTGAAATTCATCTAAATCCTTCGGAGAATCTATCACATTTGTGATCCCTCTGATTTAGATATTCTGCCTTAGATAAATTCAGAGATAAAAGAAGGCCGAGTTTCTGTTCACAGATTCATCGGAGATCCTTCTAACCTATGAGTGCAATCTGGAAGGCAGAATAACTAAAAGGGTCACGAAGGAATGGGAGTTAGTTAATTTTGACGTCTATGGTTCTAAGAGCGTCCAGACGATAGGAGTCTCTTCGATTTAATCGAGGGAACGAGAACCTATCGGATGTGTTCCATAGGATCCTGAGGGAGCATGGGATTATCTCCCAGTTAAATGCTCCAAGGATGACACGTCAGAATGAAGTCTTTGAGAGAAGGAATCGAACTCTGTTTGACATGGTCCGTAGTATGATGAATATTGCCAAGTGTACAACCCACCTTTTGGTGGGGCTGTACCTTAAAATAGTAGTTTATATCTGAAACTATCTCTCATCTAAATCAGTGCCTCAGACCTATAGAGAGCTATGGTCTAAGCGAAAGGTGACACTATAGTGTCTCGAGATATATGGTTGTCCTGCACTTGTGTAAAATGACAAGAGGGATGAGATAAAGATGTAGTTCTAAGTATATCTGTTTATAGGTTACCCTTAGGAGGCATAAGGTGGACTGTTTTATGATCTTGAGGTTAGGAAGATAATCGTTTCTACGAATTCCATCTACCTAGACCAGGATTATATTATAGACCATAAGTTTACCGGTAAGGTAGTTCTGGGTGAACTACTGGGTACTGGTAGAGAGTGCGCATCTGAAAACGTAGTGGGAGTAGATGATACAGAAACTAGTATACCAGATACTGTAGAAACGATTCACTTTGTACCACTACCACCTCGTCGTTGTGGGAGCATCAGAGGTCCTGATAGATACTATAGAGAAACTTCGATAGTTAATCCAGAGTTTCAGGAGGATGATCCCTAGAGCTACGAAGAAGTAGTGGGAGCTTCCTTTGAACCACCACCACCTCGTCGTTGTGGGACCATCAGAGCTCCTGAAAGATACTATGGAGAAACTTCGATAGTTAATCTAGAGTTTCAGGAGGATGATCCCTAGAGCTACGAAGAAGTAGTGGGAGCTTTCGAAAGCTCTGACTGACAAAAGACCATGGAGGCAAATTTGCATCAATGTCCCTTGGAACAATCTTGACACTTATAGCACTATCACCCTTCAGGGTGTAGAAGGTGTATAAGAAGAGCACCCGATTAAGACTTAAATAGCTAGATTAGTTACCAAAGGAGAAGGGATTGACTATGTCAAAACCATGTCACTGGTAGCTATGCCTAAGTCTATTTCGGATCCTCTTAAATCCATCACAGCCCATTATAGTTGAGAGATCTGGTTGATGGATGTCAAGACAGTTATTCCCTAACGGGAATTTGGAAAGGATATATGGATGATGCAGCCCCAGGCTTTGTGTCAGTAAGTTAGGAAAATATGGAATGCAAGTTGCAAAGGTCCATTTATGGACTGATGCAGGCATCCAAGTTGGAATATCTATTTTGATCTAGGGAATCCGCTTACACGGATTTGATCAAAATGGAGATAAACCAAGTTGGTACAAGAAAGGTGAAATAGCTACAAGGGTGTATATAGTACTTTACGTTAACGATATTCTACTGATTGAAAATGATGTAGGAATATTATTTACGGTAAAGGTTTGTAGTCATCACAATTCGATGTGAAAGACCCTAGTGAGGCGAGTTATGCTCTAGGAATCAAGGTAACTCGAGATAACCAGAGCAAGGTTCTCTTGCTGTCACAGGCTACGCATGAAAATAAGATTCTAGCCAGATTCGGTTTACGAGGCTATATATCTATTGCGTAGCAGGAAGATGGGTCGGTTTCAGTCGAACCCGGGTCCAGATCTCTGGACCGATATGAAGGGTATACTCAGAAATCCTCATTATGTAAGGATTATGAGTTAACTTGCACTTCACAGGTCCTGATATCGATTGGACACACAGGATCTGACTTTGGTGTCAGATGTGTGTTTCAGAGAATCGATTTCAGGGATTATTTTTTATCATGGGATTAGAAGCGGTAGTTGGTAGAGTGTGATGCAAGAGTGCATCACAGACTCTACCACAGAGGCTTAGCACGTTGTTGCGTGCGAGGTAGTCTACCAGGTGGTATAGCTTAGGAAGTTCTTAGAGAACTTGGGACGCATACCAGAGGCTCAGTTATCTGTTGTTACAATAGAAGAGCGGTAAGCAAGGTCCAAGGAGACTAGGCACCACTGTGAGGGGAAGCCCATCAAGAACAAACTCCACTTGATCTGACAGTTATAGGAGGAAATGCAAGTAGTGGTACTGAGGTGGAATCTACAGACAATGTTGTCAATTTCTTTAGGAAATTCCTGCAAAGGCTTTTGGGCAGCATGTAGAAGCTACAGAGCTCAACATCGTTATTCCTCGTTAGACCTAGTGGGAGATTGTTAGAATTGGTGAGGTCTACAGCTCGTAAAAAAACCTATAGTTTAGCTATGTATGGTTGATAGTATAGGAATGCATATTGGTACGTACCTTAGTACGTGTTCTGATTACAGAACAGAGAGCCATGGCTACATGGTAATCCTCTTGAGTCGGAGACTCAAGGGACTGGTCCCATGTAACCTAAATACGTTCACAGCTCTGATCAGGGTTGGTCACCCTATCAGGATAGGCTGTTGGAATGACATAGCATGGGTGTCTCCACCCCGGTCATTACCAGGCACAGTGTCTGTGGCCGAACGGAACCAACACGGTACACAGATCGATGAGCAGACATCGGTGCACTAAACCGTGTTTCTGCTTAGGGTAAAATGGTCTTAAACCCTGAGGAACCATGTCTGGTGGACTAACCAGTTGTGTCGTGCTTTGGCGCACCAATGTGTGAGGATCCGGATGCAGTGATTCAAAACCATGGTGTACTGGGTTACCCGGCTGGCGTTGCATCAGCATGTCACTCCTGCAGGCTATCCACCCCTAACAGGAGGTGTGTTCTTTGGTCTGACCTACGTCGTATTAAACCCTGGCCAGGTCGTCATCGGTTGGACTGGTGAGGGATCCGGTTACTCGTCAGAGTGATTGGAGGTACGATGTATGTGGTCAACTTGGAAGGAACCGAGTTATATGAGCACTCGAGTCTGACGGTATTCTCTACCGCTCGAGTTGCATCATGGCACCAGTGGAGGGACAACGAGTTTGCCATAATAAGCGGAAAGCAAGGGTATGAGGGAGAACATAGTAAGTCCGGGGGAATTAGAGTGCAGCCTGCGTCGCACTCTGGGTGGCTACGCAGGTTAACTCGGACTCAGAGGATCGATGGTACACTCGGGTAGTGTGTCGATCGAGTCTGAGTTGGAAGCCATGAACCCTGGTCCCTGAAGGTTCCACCTTATCGACATTATGTACGGTTCTTATACCATCTTATCGAAACATAGAACGCAGTTAGAGGAAGCGAGAAGTCCAAGCCTATGCTCCGTGAGTGCTTCGCACTAGTACACGGTAGATGCGTAGCTACGTATATGGACTAAGGGAAAACCCTAGATTAGTGCAGAGACGCATGTAGGAATTTCTTGCCATAAGTGGACTTTGCCACATGGGTGCGATGCACCGGGACATGTTACGAGTTGACTTCACTAGGGGCACCCTAAGGGAACCTCAGAGAATAGTGAAATCACTGGTGCACTTCACTTATGTGTGCCTTGCGAAGTCTCGTACATGAGGAACGGCCAACTAGTGACATAAGGGCGTTTTGGTCATACCATGAGTCACTATGTACTAAGGGGGCCGGCCCTAAGTGTTGAGAGACTGGTCAAGGCCGGCTCTATTGGTTTCAGGAGGTTGTTGCCTCCGATGAAAGGGTCGGTCATGAGGCGCAGAAAACGGGCTGGTTTTGACCGTTTTCGAAAACAAGAAAAAGATAGAGATAAAGAAGAGATATATAAGGAGAAGGTTTGAATCAATCAACCATTATCCGCTAGGCTTATCCATAAGGATAAGGCCGGCCCTATATAAGGCATAAGGAGAGAGAGGGGGACGAAGTTATGAAGCCATGCAAGCCATAGGGCCGGCCATGGCATGGGGAAACCCTAGCCGCCCCCTCTCCTCTCTTTTTATCTCCTCTCTCGTCTCTCTCTCCCTCGCTTGCGCCATTGGATGGCGACTCGTCTTCCTCGCGTGGTGTTTCATAGAAGGAGAAGGCTCATCGTATGGAGGCACTGAGAGATCCATCGACGAGGTTCCGTGCATCGTGTGAGATCGGGTGAACTAGAAGTCGTCTCCCGCAACCTTATGCTGTCCAGAATCTACACAGGAAATCAGCATTGTTTCTACGATTCCGGGAGCTACAGAAGTCCAAACGAGGTGAAACTTATTGCAAAAGTTGCGTCTCGAAGTTGGCTACCTATAGTCCAAATTTCAGCCCAATCGGAGTTCGGAGTAGAAGATTATGACTGTCGCACCAAAGCTATATCAAGCAGATCCGAGCCCGTCTCCATCGACAAAGAAGAAATTTGTCGCGTTGAAAGAGTCCGCACGCAGGTATGATCTCTAACAAGTAGATCTAACTTAGATAGAACATGCATGCATGCTAGATTGTTCTTTCGCGTTAGATCGACATTAGGGGTTCGCGTAGTTGCCATGCTAGATTCATACACGCATGTGTAGATCGTTTCGATAAAAATTTTGATATATAACGCACACCGGTCATGGTCTTCGGACCTTCACTTTGCTTCCACTGCGGGCCTCTATCATGGATTTATTTCCAACAATAATCTGTAAGGATTGCATGCCACTCTAGTGCCAGCTGGGTAACCGAACGTACCGTGATATTGGACTATGGAAGGTCCACACACGTTGGCATATCAAAGCACCACACAACTGGTTGGCTCAGTGTACATGGTCCCTCAGGATTGAGGACATATTATTTATAGTAGTAAGAAAGTTAATGCACCAGTGTCTAAATCACTTATCTGTGCACCGTCTTGATTCCTGTTCAACATGATCATCGTGCTTGGTCAGGTGAATGAGAATCCCACGTTCCTGTGGTGGAGACTTCACCACATCCTCTACTTACCAACAACTTATTCTCAGTGAAGTGATCGGCATCACCAAAGCTGTGAACTAGTTCTAGATCTACACAGAACCGGTCCACTGGGTCTCCTAAGCATGGACCCACCATGCACCTCCGTGGCTTACTGTGTTCCCTAGGGTCCTTTATTATATATGAATAATTATATACCAAAGTAGTATTCTAATTAAAGCAATAACCAAAGTCATATTTATTAATATTAATACAGAAAATCCATGCTCAGGACACACGAGCTACAACATCTAAACCCTCTTGTAAGGTAGATCTAGATATATGGGTATTGATAGATATTCCTTAGAGGTTCATGGGCATTGACCCATGCACATGATAGATTCAGATATTCAATAATCGTTGGTATGTAGCACACATCGACAGCCAAGAATCTTCAATCGAATCCTTTCGCTGTCAGAGCGGGTTGTCAACACACTATCAATCTGAGTCGTGCGCATGATACATCCAGAGGGGACTTTTTTCCCAACACCACAACCTATGGTTTATATGGAAAGCTAGATGCACAAGAGCCTTTGAGAAGAAGGGTTAAATAAATTTTTTCGATAGAAACCATAAATAGATGAACAAAATGATTGAGGCTTGAAGCATGTATAAGATACGTTTTCTTCAAAACATTATTTATCATCTCTCACAAAATTGATGGGAATGAGATCCATCCCCATGATGAGATGATTCAGACTTTGAATCACTAAATTTAGATGAATGTTCTAGAAGTTATGCTCAGTCAAAGATGATTGATCGTTCATATTCTGCATGCACGTTTCTAGAATATTCAATTCTCCATTCTCTAGAATTCTCTATGATTCTAGAGTATTATCCAGAATTCTCTATTCTCTATAATTTTCTATAATTCTAGAGTATTCTCCAAGAATTCTCTATTCTCTAGAATTCTCTATGATTCTAGAGTATTCTCCAAAATTCTCTATGCATGTATGCATGCATTGGAAGAAGTGTTCCATTATGGCTTAAGGAATACCAAGAGGCTATCCTTCCCTATAAAAGGAGGGGAGATGGGTGTCGGAACACATAATACACAATACACAATATACAAGTTTGTAATCCACGCACAAGAGAGTTGAAATGAAGTTGTTATCCTCTCAAGAGTGTTGAGGGAAGAGTTGTAATCCTCAAGCTACGTTTCAACGGCTTGAAAAGAAGTTCCTCCTTGTAATCTCACATTTCATACATATAGTGAAATTGTCGGAGTAGAAGGGGGTGAGGACGTAGGCACTATTTTGGTGCCAAACCTCGGTAAAATTGTGTGTGCTTCTTTTTAAATCCTCTATTTATTTATTTATTTATTTCTATTCTCAACACAAGGCAGGAAGATTCTTTGTTTCCCAACAAAAATGAGAATGTTGTAGGGTTACTAATGAATCACTCCCACGATACGACAAGACTTCATGGTTCATCGCTCAGCAAAAGTGAAGACATCACTCTTGGAACTCGGACACAGTAATGGTAGAGATAAGTTTGTACGAGAAGAGAAAGTATTGGGTTCTGATTCAGAGTGTTATTTGTTTGGATGGATTTGGGCCTCTATTTATAGAGCCCTATGCACTGGTTCACCCAACTAGGAACCCATAGGATTCCACTATTTCGGGCCGAACCAACAAGTCGTTACAGAAACCACTCGGTAGTTATAAAACTACCCAAACCGAATAACTAACAGGTGGTTATAAAAACCACATAGTTATAAAACTACCCAAACTACATAACCAACATGTTGTTATAGGAACCACCCAGTAGTTTTAAAACTACCTAACTGAATATGCAACTACTTTGTTAATAGTCTCACAATAAACTATAAATATATATTAAATAATTTAAAAATCATAAAATCTCCAACAAGAAACTCATCCCTCCAATCCACACCATCGAACTCATCTACCAGATGATGCAGTTTACGAATCAAGCTTTTAACATTGTTGATCACGATCATATCGATCAACTCCTCAAGGGATAGTACTTGTAGTCCGGCTACACCAAAATGGATTCCGCCTCAACTGGGATCCCTTAATTTCAATCTCGACGCAAGAACTAGACCCTCAATGGCAACCACTTCTTATGTGTAAGAGATCAAGAGGGGTTTCTCATCTCTTCGACCACCTCATCAAAGCTCACCACTGATCCATTGATTGCGAAAGCTATAGTCATAAAAGATGCATTATCAGCCACGTCTAGCTATTAGGGTCTCATTTTATCTTTGAAGGAGATGTCAAAACCATCGTACCCCTACCGCCAGAAGCTATGAATATATGGACCGAGACTAACAATTCCTTTAAAAAAAAAAAGGGGATTGATTGGTGATTAATCCCAGGCAGAACAAATCTGAAAGGCGTAGAACAATGAAATATTTTTGTTAATGTGAGGTCCCTGATTTTCTTCAAAAACCCAAAAAATGCCCACACCTCCCATCTCCTTTGAGCCATGGCGGTTTTCGACGCGAGTAGCAGAGGTGGCGGTGACAGCAGCAACGGGGCGATCTCGAGGTGTAGCTACTCAAGGCGGCAACGAGCAATGGAGACTAGAAGGAACGGGGGACGAAGGGGTTCGGTTATGTTTAAGATTCCTAGATCTGAGGTTCTTCCCATGGCCTATAAATTTTAGGTTTAGGCTCGGTTTGGATGCGGCGAATAGCTCCGGTTGGGGCGAGTAGCGGAGGCGTGAAGAACTGGTATCGGAGGCTCGGTCTGGTTCAGCGAGTTTCAGCTTACCTGATGGCATTCTACGTAAATATTTGAATCGAAGTGAAGGGCACTTCTGTCCGGCCATATCATTTTGGGAGAGTATATATAGTTAAAACTGATTTCTTATTCGGGACTGCTCACCAACTCGCACAAAAAAAAGGGGAGTTAGCAAGAATCACATCTTAGGAGATGGTTTCGAGCTGCAGTCCTGACAATATTTCCATTTGAGCTCAAACCTCTATGGGCGAAAATACCCCTCATGCCCTTTCAAATTTACTTTAGGCATGCTGACATCCCCCCCCCCCCCCCCCCCCCCCGCCGCCGCTGCCGGACCTAATCTATAGGTGATAGGATGACCCTAGGTTGGACCGTCGAACCTAACCCGAAATCCCCGTCACCGCCTGCACCTACGTCTGCGCCTCCGCCTCTGTCCCTGCTAGCGTGACCACCGACCAGCTTGAGAGAGAGAGGAAGTCAACTGAGGGTGGTATCGGGATTAAAAAATTAGGGAAGGATTTCTCCTAAAGTTGGAATGGTTAGAGAGGGATAGAGCTCAAATGAAATGTTTCATTGTCTTTTCTACAATTGGGCTCGTTGGAGGGGTCTTAGGCTAATAACCCCAAAAAAAAAACCCCTCAAATTGAACCCAAATACTCTGCCCATCGTCTACCCCCGAAATCACATCCGTCCGTTCCACCCGACCCCACTGGTGCGTCTCACTCAGCTCCAACCCCTAGGAAAAGGAGTTGCAGTGATTAGCAACGGACGGTTGTGGTTTCGGTGGCAGACGGCAAAGAAACGGGGCAGAAGATTTGGTTCCCTCAAATTAACCGAAAAATTAATCAGCCATCAGGTTCTTGTTCTTTGAATCCCTCCCTCCCTCCCTCCTCATAACATAGCTGATGGTTATCTCACGTAACAACTGTGGTTACGTTGATAACCACAGTTGATAACAACTTCTGTTAAAGGATAATCTGTTACCTCTCTCTCTCTCTCTCTCTCTCTCTCTCTCTCTCTCTCTCTCTCTGAGAGGGAACTCGTTCCTGCATGCCATGTCTGGCGTCGACAGGATCAGCCAGCTCGCCGACGAGATCATCAACCACATCCTCTCCTTCCTCCCCACAACGAAGCTCCGGGCGAGGACCAGCCTCCTCTCCAAGCGATGGAGGCACATCTGGACCCACCACCCCTCCCTCCACTTCTCCCTCCCCAACCCCTCCCCCGACTTCAACCTCCCCGGCCACGACGCTGACGTCTGGGCCGCCACCGTAGTTGAGTACGCCTGCGCCGTCTCCAGCTGCTTCCGTTCCTCCACCGCCCCCGTCCTCCAGCAATTCTCCGTCGACCTCTGGCTCCCACGCCACCCCACCCCCACCGAGCGCTTGCTCCACTTCGTCGCCGACTTGTGGCTTCTCTCGGCCAGCCTTCGCTCCGTCGGTCAACTCCGCCTCCAAGCCAGGACAGACTCCTCCAGATACAATGGAGAGGATCCCACCATCCCGGCCTCACTCTTCCGCTGCCGCTTAGTCACCGACCTCGAGGTCCTCTCCGGTGCCTTCCCTAACATCCCCTCCGACTTCCACACACACGGCTTCCCCTTCCTTAAAGCCCTCACTCTGGAGCGCGCATCCGTCTCCAACCACGCGCTCAACGACCTGCTCGCCGGCTGCCCGCACCTCTCGAGCCTCAGCCTGCTCGGATGCAGCGGCCTGACGGACATCAACGTGAACATCAACGCTCCCACTCTCACAGATTTCGTTCTGTTTGTCGACGAAGATTCGACGGCGGTGAGCATCGACCCTCCCAATCTCAGATCCATCACCTACCGAGGTGATTTGCAGCTCCTCGATTTGAAGGGCTCCCCAGTCTTCTTGCGTGAAGCCGCCCTTTGTTGGAACTACGCACATAAACTTGGTACTAAAGCTGCTTTCATGAGAGTTCTGCTCGCGATCTCCGCCGCCAATGTTCTGACAGCGAACGACTGGTTCTACGAGGTTTCATTTCAAATTGATCTATAATTCACTTATGTTCACCTTGTTAACAATCTTGATTCTTGTTTGTCTATTCAATTCAAATGCCGGTGCTTCTAAAGTTTGCGATCACCGAGACAGCAGACGCGCTGAAGAATCTCAAGGAGCTGGATTTGTATTTCGGCAACGAGATTACTAAATCCGAGCTTGAAGCGCTCATCGCCAATATCGGACGATGCTGGAACCTAGAGAAACTTGGCATTAATGTATGGTTGCATGTCCAATCTACTCACTATTGTACCTTTGCTTATGACCGTTGCGATGATTGTTATATATCTTGATTTGCAGCTCAATTTTGCACAGTTAAAGTATGGCGATCTTGATCTTCATCCCGATCTGGACATCAAAAAGATTCTTGAGGAAGATCGGTGCGATCCACCGGAAAACTTAGGGCAGCAAAGTTTATGGAATCTCAAAACCGTCACAGTGAGAGATTTTCTGGAATTCAAGAGTATAATGTGGCTGGCCACATTCCTGTTAGGGAGTGCTGTTGCATTAGAGAGGTTTGTTGTGTTCGACTTTCTAAAACGCGATGAAGCGGAGCTTCACGAGATGTTTGCTCCGATCCCTAAAGCTTCGCCCCAACTGGTTCTGAAACTTTCACTATTGGAGAATAAATCAGCGCAGCGTGGTTCTTATGGAAAACATCCTGAGATCTTCTCTTTCATGGACCGGCCTTGAAAGGGATTAGGTAAGCATTACCTCCACCTCTATATGTTTTTCAAATAATTTGCTAATAGTTATTGTGAACATTTGGTGATTGCCTTTGTGGTTCATTTATTGAAATTTTACATTATTAGTTAAATTGCACAGGTTGATCTTGTAACGTCTAGACTAAAATTACCACAATGATGATTTTGTGTGTCTACCACTTGTTTCTGTTTCTATACTATTAGATACCCTCACACCCCAAAACCCGGGGTCTTAAAAGGAAGTCCACAGAGGGTATATAAAGCGGGCGTAAGGTTCCCCCTTTACCGATGTGGGACTAGCGTGAGGTTATCTAACATTGACCATAATGTTTTGAAGTACAAGTGTTACTATGTTGGCAATAATTGATTTTGCGTGCCTACCATTTTTGCTGCATAACAATGTTACGCTCTATCATACTTGATCATGTAACATTTAGACTAAAATTACCACATTTGATGACTTTGTGTGCCTACCATTTGTTTCTGTTTCTATACCATAATGTTTTGAAGTACAAGTGTTACTATGTTAGCAATAATTAATCTTTTATTTTCTTTATGTAGGGATGAAAGTAAGATAATCTCATATATAGCACATCTTGTATATGTCTATTATTCTTTGTAGTTCTCAAATCCTCTTCTTGATGTGTGGGGGATTCTTCGGAGTATACTGCGTACGGAGAGATTAAGAGAAATAGAACATGATTAAAAAAAAAAAAGGCTCGCAAAGTTTTTACTTGGAAAACTCTCCCTAAGATAAGGAGAGAAAAACTAAAAACCCACGAGGCAAATATGAGCAAATTAGCTACTTTTTTCAGAATTGCAAGAGCTGTGAACACACCCTCTCTTCTTCTCTGATAGAGATTTATATGCAATCTCTATGTCTTTCTCGCTTCTCCTCTCCTGATCGACCTAAGGATACATGTTTCCTCATAGATAGATGTTCCTTTTGATTAATCATATTGTAATCTCCATAATCTCAACGTTATTGATATCACTCCTTGGAAACCGTTGTAATCTTTCTTTTTGAGTTTGATCCTCATCCTCGATGTGATCTCCTTGGATGTTTAATCCTGATTTTTGTTTGCTGTTCAAAGACGAGGTTTGAATTCTCAATGATGATCACCTTAATTATTGGAATAAACTCAAGCAAACCTGATAGTTAAAGAAAACACCACGTATAGCCATGCGAAGGCTAACAATAATTGATGACATGAGCTATTCCTCTTGGAGGAAAGCTCTGTTCTGCTCAAGAATTGGGAATTTGGGTCTGGTTCGGAGCGGGTAAAGAAAGACCCGGTTCAAGCAAATAATATTTTCTGTTCTGTTTTTGAAAAATTTATACCCTTTTCATAGAGATGATAATTGTAGATATCACTCTTGTGTTTTGATCTTGGTCATATATGTCTCTCATTTCTTTGCAGATTTTTCTTTTGCGTCGCCTAGTTCAAGTCAAGCTGACTGGTGAAAGATTATGCAATGAAGTTCTTTCTTTTGGTGTTTCTTTGATATACTTTCTGATATTCTTTAGTCGTCGAAGGCGCGGTCTGACTGTCTCGCACTTATCGGAGTTAGAAGATCGAAGTCTTGTTGTAAATTGCATTGTATCTTTAGTAGCCAAAGAGTTGAAAGGTAACATCATTTTTTACTGGATAATCTGAAAGGTAACAGCATTGGCATCAATTTTCTTACATGGTTAAATATGTCAACATTGAAATTTTTGAGCAGGAAGTGAATAGGGGTGCAGCAACTAATGAGGCTTATTGTGATTATTAGGGGTGGGACTTGGGCGGGTTGAAGGGTTTGCCCATGCCCAACATGAATTACACTCCTCAACCCGTTTTGCCTGTGGAAGCTCAACCCGTGCTTGCCCTTGTTGGGTTGCTCGGGTTGCCCAATTTACCAAAAAATGGTAGGGTTGGGTGGGTTTAATCTGTGTTAGATCAGGTGATTCGTTTCCTATTACACTCAGTAAAGTTAAAAAAGAGACAGATAATCACCAATACAAAAAAATAAAATCAACCAACCTCTCTCTCTCTCTCTCTCTCTCTCTCTCTCTCTCTCTCTCTCTCTCTCTCTCTCTCTAAACTCCATTACAATCAGCACTTTTGCTATGGAGCCCAGTACAACCCGTACGTTTACCTGCCCCTCTGAACTAGCCACCTTTGCCTTCGACCGGCCATCCATGGCTTCAGCAGGACGTCCACGATCTCGGGAAAATTTTCAGCACATCCTACAACCGATGGCCAAAACCTATCAGCACGCTCTAAGTGCTGGGGGCCACTACCCCCATGTGCTGGGGCCTACTATCCCATGTCTCTTGAATTGCAGTGGGACCTGCGGTGGTAGCGTACTCAGGATGTGCTGAAAAACAAATCCGTGGCAAGCCCTCCTAGGAAAAAGGCTCGAAGAACAATTGCACAGCAGGTTCATCATTGACATTCACGCCGGGAGCTAAACATTGAGTAAGATCTCTTCCTCGACGCATACTTGGACGTACAGCCCTCAATCGCCATCCACATCAGTGGGGAGCTCTGGCAGGCATCCGCCCCTCCCAAACATCAATTAGATCCTCCTCTAGCTCAAATCGAAAAAAAAAAATACAAAATCCATGACCTGAATCTGGCCAGCACATGGCGACCGCTGATCGATTTGGCGATGCAGAACCTCCAGCTATTTCTTTCGTCCACTTTGTTGAACGGTCTCTCGGACTTCTCCGGTCCGTGCGAGTGATGACCTCCGCTTTATTCCCTTCTTACACTATCCAACACTGGCTGGTCATGGGGCTTCTGATGCTTTCGCAGTTTCAGCTTATCTGATGGCATTCTAAGTGTTACGGAAAGAAGAAAAGAGAGAATAGTTTGGAGGAGAAAAACTCCCCTTATATTTTACATTAACCTCATACCTCTCCTTATATAGAGAGATACCGCACACCTTTACATAACCACAACCGAGGTGGGACTAATATAATACTAACACCCCCCCCCCCTCAAACTCACGGTGGGTCAACCACTGAGAGTTTGCGAATAAGAAACCAAAATCGAGGAGATGGATGACACTTTGTGAATAAGTCAGCAATCTGCTCCGTCGAATAGACATAAGGTAAAGAGATGGTCCCAGCCTCATACTGCTCTCTGGAGAAATAGCAATCTAGTTCAATGTGCTTGGTTCGCTCATGAAACACCGGATTGCTGACAATCTGAATAGCACTCTTGTTGTCACAATGAAGAGCAGTGGGACCCGAGGTATCAACACCAAGATCTCGAAGAAGACGTCGGAGATGAACGATCTCCTTCGTAGCAGTGGCCATGGCACGAAACTCGGCCTCAGTACTAGAGAGTGAAACCACCTTCTGCTTCTTACTCTTCCAGGAGATAAGAGAGTCACCAAGAAACAGACAGTAACCAGTAGTCGAGCGACGAGTAGTCGGGTCCCCTGCCCAGTCGGCATCAGAGTATGCACGAAGAGCTAGAGAGGAGGATGACGAGAAGAAAAGCGATCGAGTGATAGTACCACGAAGGTACCTAAGAGTCCGAAGAAGAGCAGCGTAGTGAACAGAGTGAGGGGCATCCACAAACTGGCTGAGAATACTGACGGCATGGGCAATATCCGGTCTGGTGATACAGAGATAGACTAGCTGACCAACTATCTCACGGTACCTGGTAGGATCGGAGAGGGGCTCACCATCGGCAGGGCGAAGTTTGACATGAAGCTCAAGAGGAGTGTCAACTGTACGGCAATCAGATAGTGCAGCCCGAGCAAGAATGTCAGCTGTGTACTTCTGCTGAGAAAGCAGAATCCCCCTAGTGCTCCTAGCAACCTCCGGGCCAAGAAAATAACGCAGAGGACCAAGATCCTTCATCTGAAAGTGGCTTCGAAGATGCTCTTGAAGGGAGGCAATGGCACGGGTGTCATCACCAGTAAGAATCATGTCATCGACGTAGAGCAGGATGATGGCCCGACCTTGGGGGGAAGTTCGCACAAACATAGAATGGTCTTGAAAACTCTCCACAAAACCGATTTCAGTAACTGCCCGACGGAAACGCTCAAACCAGGCACGGGGAGCCTGTTTGAGGCCATAGATTGCTCGACGAAGACGACATACATGCTGAGGAGGTGTGCTGAGGCCCGGAGGAGGCTGCATATAGACAACCTCAGAGAGATCACCATGAAGAAAAGCATTCTTCACATCCATCTGTGATAGGGGCCAACCTCTAGCCGCAGCAACAGCGAGAAGAGTCCGAATAGTGGTCATCTGAGCTACTGGAGCAAACGTCTCATCATAATCAATCCCATACTCCTGAGTGAAACCGCGAGCAACAAGACGGGCTTTGTACCGATCAATAGAGCCATCTGGACGATGCTTGATCTTGAAGACCCATTTGCAGCTGATGGGCTCGATACCAGGAGGTAGAGGCACAACCTCCCATGTCTGAGTCTGCGCAAAAGCCTGAAACTCCTCAGCCATAGCCTGCTGCCACACAGGGTACTGCAATGCCTCTCTGTAAGACCTGGGCTCTCTGGCTGTGTGAAGGGCAGTAAGGTAGGTAACGAACTGAGGCGAATAGGAAGTGACAGCGGCAAAACCAAAGCGATCAGGGGAGTAGCCAAAGTGGTCAGGAGGGCGACGCTCGCGCTGGGGGTAGCGAGGAGGACTGTGAGGATCCTCATCTGGTAGAGGTAGGCTGCTCGAAGTGGACGAAGCACCAGAGGAGTTACTAACAGATGAAGACGTGACAGGTAGTATGTCAGACGGTTGAGAAACAGGCAGAGGAGACGAGGGATCCGAAGGGGAGGAAGGACTCAAGCGTGTAGCAGGGACGACAACGGGAGCAGGAGGTAAAGACTCAAGAGTAGGAGCAGGAGGAGCGGTGAAAGAAGGAGAAGGTGAGAGAGAAGAAGGTATCGCAAGGAATGTGAGATCCTGAGACGCAGAAGAGTAGTAAGGAACATGTTCAACAAAAGTGACATGTCGAGAAATGCGAAGACGACGAGCTAGGGGGTCATAGCAACGATACCCCTTGTGCTCAGAACTGAGTCCCAAGAGTACACATTTAGTGGACCGAGCCGACAGTTTGTTACGCTCATGAGAATGAAGGAGGACAAAACATGTGCACCCAAAAGTACGCAGCATGCTATAATCAGGAGGGGTGCCAAAGAGACGCTCATGAGACGAAACACCCGCGAGGACAGAGGAAGGGGTGATGTTAATAAGGTTGACAGAGGTCAAAATAGCCTCCGCCCAGAAGGTGCGAGGAACGCACGAGGAGATAAGCTGAGCACGAGCGGTCTCAAGAATATGACGATGCTTTCGTTCTGCAACACCATTCTGCTCATGAGTATGAGGACATGATTGTTGAAAAAGAGTCCCATGAGACTGAAGGATAGAACACATGGTAGAAGAGAGATATTCGCGAGCGCAATCGGACCTAAAAGTTTTAATACGGGCATGAAACTGAGTATGAATCATGGTGGTGAAGGTCTGATAGATGTCGGGAATATCAGAACGCTGACGAAGGAGATACACCCATGTAAAACGAGAATAATCATCAATAAAGCTGACATAATAAAAATAGCCATTCATAGAAGAAAGAGGTACAGGGCCCCAAATATCTGAGTGCACTAGATCAAACGGACTACAGGACTGCGACAAACTGGGAGAAAAGGGGCCAACTGACAACCCGAGCAAAAAGAAAGACGAGAAAATGAACCACGGCCTAAAGCACCAGATTGGAAAAGACTTTTAAGCCGAGGTTCAGACACATGACCTAGCCTCATGTGCCACAGGTCGGCATCAGAAGAAACAGCACTACAGACGACCGAAGGAGAGACAGGAGGTAAATGAAGATACTCCAGGTGATATAGGCCACCGACCCTACGAGCAGCACCAATCCTCTGTCCCGAGCGAGGATCCTGCACAACACACAAAGAGGGAGAGAAAGCAACTGTCAGACCGGAATCACAAAGGCAGCTAATAGAAATCAAGTTCATGCGAAGCTGAGGAGCATGTAGAACAAATAGTAAAGAAAGAAAGCCTGAAGTGATGGACCCAGTCTGCGAGATGGCTAGAAGAGAGCCATCCGCAGTGTGGATCGGAGGAATATGGTGGGCGGGAGAACATGCAGTAAGAATAGAGTGGTCAGGTGTCATATGGTGAGAGGCCCCAGAGTCCATAATCCAAGGTGCAGAGGTACCCGAGGTGGCAGAGAGACCGGAGGGGCCGGAAAGGCCAGCAGTAGGCTGTAGAAGGAGCTGCTCAAGACGCATCTCGAGACGCTGAAGACGATCCGTCGTAGTAGCTGCGGTAGAAGTGGTGGCAGGAATGGTAGTGCTAGCAACGGCAGCCGCAAATCGATTACGGTGAGGTGGACTCGCACGCTTCTCCGGGTGAAGAAGCCAACATGAGTCAATCGTGTGCCTCGTCTTGCCACAGTGGGTGCATCGCCGAGTATCAGGCAGACCGGCGGGACGAGAGCCACCCCGAAAAGGAGGAATTCTAGGGGGGTGAGTGGCCGCTAGAACCCCCTCAAAGCTAGAGGGTACAGGTGCCCTGCGGGCAGCCACGGTGCGAAGACGCGTCTCCTCGGCAAGAAGCTCGGCGACGACAGCATCGAGATAAGGAAGCGGATCTCGATTAATCAGCTGACCCGCAAGAGGAGAGAACTCTGGGCGAAGAGCCATCAGAAATTGGTAGAGTTGTCGTCGTTCCCGAAAAAGCTGTAACTCACGCCAGGAGGCACTGACTCTGGATACCTCCAACAGAGGCGGCTCCAAGGCCTAGAGCTCACGCCAATAGCCGCGCATAAGGCTATGAAATTGCTGAATGGTCTGCTCTCCCTGCTGAGCAGACTGGGCCTGAGATAAGAGCTGATACTCGCGGGCCCCGCTTTGTTCCACAAAGCGCTCAGTAAGGTGGGCCCAGAGCTCTGCCGCAGTAGAGAAAGTGACAAGATCTGCACGAAGAGAGCGATCGACCGAAGCAACTAGAAAGGCACGAACGCGGCGGTCACGAACACTCCAAGAGTCAATGGCCACTGGGTGAGATGGTGCTGCAGGAGCAGGAGTTGAGCCGTCGAGGTGACCGTATAATGCACGGCCATCCAGAATGCTTCGGACTGTAGCCGACCACGCAGTCCAATCCACGACGGTCACAAGAGGAAAGTCCGTAGAGACTGGGAGGAAATCCCTTGTCTGCTCGATAGGTGTTGCCGAGAACTGGGCTGAGGACACTCCAGATGGAGCGGAGGACGTCGTTACGGACTGATCATAAAAGGCCATTAGTTACAGGGCGCAGTGCAGTACGGGATATATTCGGATTCGATACGGGATAAGAACCGGTGCGGGATAGGTACGGGATAGGCACCGGTGCGGGATACTGATACGGTGCGGGAAAGTACCGAACGGATCGACCTCCGGTACGGGATAACCGGGCGGTGCGGGATAGTGCCGAACGGATCGGACTTCGGTGCGGGATAACCGGGCGGTGCGGGATAGTGCCGAACGGATCGGATTCGGTGCGGGATAACTGGGCGGCAGGTGTGCGGGATACTCGATCGGAGTCCGGAGAAGGAGACAGTACCGTCTGGATCGTGGAGACAGGAGCGGGGGCCGGGGCCGGGACCGAGGCCGAGCCGGAGACGGGAGCGGCGGCAGGGGCCGGGGTCGGGGTCGGCAGCAGGGGCCGGGGCCGGCGCCGGGGCCGGATCGGAGACGTGAGCGGGGGCCGGGCCGGAGACGGGAGCGGAGGCCGGGGCCGAGCCGGAGACGGTGCCGTCTGGAGCGCAGGTGCCGTCTCTTGAAGGGAGGCTACGGCACAAGCTCGAGCTCTCAAAAGCTACAGAACAAAATAAAGCCGAAACAGTGCTCGAGCTCTCAAAAGCCCGGCTCTGATACCATGTTACGGAAAGAAGAAAAGAGAGAATAGTTTGGAGGAGAAAAACTCCCCTTATATTTTACATTAACCTCATACCTCTCCTTATATAGAGAGATACTGCACACCTTTACATAACCACAACCGAGGTGGGACTAATATAATACTAACACTAAGTTTTAACGTACCTGATGACATTCTAAGTTTCAGAGGGATTTCTTAAAAACAAAAAAGTTGTAGCGTACTTGACAGCATTCTAAGTAAAAATTTCAATTGAAGTGAAGGGCATTTTCGTCCACATTGTTTTGGAAGAGTTCAGTTAAAACTGATCTCTTGTCTGGGACCGCTCACCAACTCCCCCCCCTCCAAAAAAAAAAAAAAAAGACTTAGTGAGAGGTCCCTCACAAAAAGATCAGTTTAAGGGGAAGGACAACAACAATATGGTGTTGCACTAGATCTCTCCGAACCATTGAACACCCCCCACCCCCTCGCTGCCGCCGCCGGACCTAACCGAACACACCCCCCCCCCCCCGCCCGCTGCCGCCGTCGGCCCGTCGGACCTAAACAACCCCCTCCCTGTTGGACTAACCGAACCCCCCGCCCCCCACCGGACCTAACCAAACCCCCCTTCCTCACCCAGGCCATGGGATGAACCCTAGACCTAACCAAATTCTTGTCGCCGCCGCCTTCGCCTCAGTCGCTCGCGAGGTCGTCAGGGTCGAGGTTGCTACCGGTAGAGCCGCTCGTGCCCGCCGCATCTGTCGCTGGCGCCGGAGTCGGTCGCGCCCGCCGCCCACCACAATTACCGGAGTCGCTCGTGCTTGCTGCCCCTACCGCTGCATGGGAGAGAGGGGAGAAGAACGAGAGGGGGGGGGGGGGTTTAGTTTCGAGGCAGAAACCTTAGACTAAACTGATTCTTGTATATCTTAGGCCAAACCGATCTCTTTGTCAGGGACCTTATACACATTAGCCCAAAAAAAAGGAGAAATTTTATTCATACCCCAAAAATCTGTAATTAGCCCCCGTATCCCTAGCGTTTCTCAATAACTTACTCAACAATCCTTTAATACCAACAATGCCCTTTTTTTTGTACCCCAAACCTCAAAGCCCCTGCTCAGCGTCTTTTGTACCCCCAACCCAAACATTGGGAACTTAGCCCAAGCCCAACCCGTCGGGTTGGCCGGGTTGTGCGGGGTGGGTTCGGGTTAACCCGCCCAAAGTCAGGTTGGGTTCGGGTTGGCCCGCCCAAGTTGCAGCTAGGGGTGGCAATGAGTCGTGTCGTGTCGGCTTCGTGTCTTGTCTAGTTTCGTGTCGTGTCCAAAACCCCTAGACCAGGACCTGACCCATTTAACTAATCGTGTCTAGATCCTAAACCCGTACCCGACTCGCTAATAAACAGGTAGACACAATAAGACCCGGTAAGACCCGTTTACCACCCGGATCTATTCAGTTGACCCGATCTGACTTGACCCGACCTGACCCGAAAGACCCACTGATATTATATATTATAGTATCGGATTGCTGGTAGACCCGACCCGACACGACCCGTTGAATAATAAACGGGTCTTCTCGGGTCTATCGTGTCCAGACCCTCAACCCGGACCCGAGCCGTATATTAAACGGGTCTATCGTGTCGACCCGTTTACGACCCGAACCCGTTTAGCCTTGACCCAGACCCGCTAACTTCGTGTTGGGTCTTGTCGGGTCGAGAAGAAATAATTCGGGTTGGGCTTGGATTAGCCCGTCCAAATTCGGATTGGGTTCGGGTTGGACTCGGGTTGGGTTCAGGTTGGCCCGCCCAAGTTGCAGCTCTACTTGTGCTTACAAGTATCAGCCAACTGCTTGGGGTTTATTTAAGCGTGGGGTGTATTCAAGAGTGCATATAATTGGGGTATATTTAAGGGGGTATGTGTTTGATTGGGGTATAATCAAGTGGGTGTATTGAAGGTGGGGTGTAAGGGGGAAGGGTATTTTTGGGATAGGAATGGGGTATGAAAAAAAAAATGGGGTGTGTTCAAGTTTGTTGGAAATGGGGGTTAATTACAGATTTATGGGGTATGAATAAAATTTCCCAAAAAAAAAACCCTCAAATTAACCGAAAAATTAATCAACCAACAGGTTCTTGCTCTTTGAATCCCTCCCTCCCTCTCGATCTCTCTCTCTCTCTCTCTCTCTCTCTGGTGGTTGTTCTTCTTTAAATTACCCCTCTCTCTCTCTCTCTCTCTCTCTCTCTCTGGTGGTTGTTCTTCTTTAAATTACCCCTCTCTCTCTCTCTCTCTCTCTCTCTCTCTCTCTCTCTCTCGTTCTTGTTCTTATTTGGATAACCTCTCTCTCTCTCTCTCTCGTTCTTGTTCTTCTTTGGATTACCTCTCTCTCTCTCTGTCTCTCTCTCTCTCTCTCTCTCTGAGAGGGAACTCGTTCCTGCCATGTCTGGCGTCGACAGGATCAGCCAGCTCCCCGACCATATCATCGACCGCATCCTCTCCTTCCTCCCCACGACGAAGCTCCGGGCGAGGACCAGCCTCCTCTCCAAGCGATGGAGGCACATCTGGACCGACCACCCCTCCCTCCACTTCTTCCTCCCCAACCCCTACCCCGACCCCGCCTCCGACCTCCCCGGCCCCTCCATTGACTCCTGGGCCGCCACCGTGATCGAGTACGCCTGCGCTGTCTGCAGCTGCTTCCATTCCTCCAACGCCCCCGTCCTCCACCAATTCTTCGTCGACCTCTGGCTCCCACCCCAACCCACCCCCACCGAGCGCGTGCTCCACTTCTTTGCCGACCAGTGGCTTCGCTTGGCCGGCCGTCGCAAGGTCCGTGAGCTCCGCCTCCAAGCCATGGTGCACCCCTCCAGATGCGATGGCAAGCATCCCACGATCCCGGCCTCACTCTTCTGCTGCCGCTTACTCACCGATCTCAAGATCCGCCTCGGCGCCTTCCCCAACATCCCCTCCGACTTCCACGCACACGGCGGCTTCCGCTTCCTTAAAGCCCTCTCTCTGGAGCGCGTCTCCATCTCCAGCCACGCACTCAAGGACCTGCTCGCCGGCTGCCCGCACCTCTCCAGCCTCAGCCTGCTCGGATGCAGCGGTCTGACGGACATCAACGTGAACATCAAGGCTCCCAATCTCACAGATTTTGTTCTGTTTGTTGATGAAGGTTTGACGGCAGTGAGCATCGAGCCGCCCAATCTCAGATCCATCACCTACCATGGTGATTTGCGGCTCCTCGATTTGAAGAGCTCCCCGGTCTTCTTGCGTGAAGCCTCCCTTTGTTGCGACTGCGCAGATAAATTTGGTACAAAAGGTGCTTTCATGAGAGTTCTGCTCGCGATCTCTGCCGCCAATGTTCTGACAGCGAACGACTGGTTCTATGAGGTTTCATTTACATCGAATCGATACATTCAAATTGATCTATAATTCACTTATGTTCACCTTGTTCATCATCTTGATTCTTGCTTGTCTATTCAATTCAAATGCCGGTGCCTCCAAAGTTTGCAATCACCGAGACAGACGTGTTGAAGAACCTCAAGGAGCTGGATTTGTATTTCGACACCGAGATTACTGAATCCGCGCTTGGTGTGCTCATCACCAATATTGGACGATGCCGGGTGCTAGAGAAACTTGACATTAATGTATGTTTGCATGTCCATTCGACTCACTATTCTACCTTTGCTTATGACCTTTGCGATGATTGCTATCTTAATTTGCAGCTCAATTATGCACGGTCAATGTATGGCTTGGTTCCCGATCAGGAAATGAAAAGGATACTTGAGCAAGATCGGTGCGATCCACCGGAAAACTTAGGGCCGCAAACTTTATGTAATCTCAAAACAGTCACATTAAGGGATTTTCTGGAATTAAAGAGTGTAATGTGGCTGGCCACATTCCTGTTAGGGAGAGCTGTTGCATTAGAGAAGCTTGTTGTGTTTGACTTTCTAAAACGCGATGAAGCTGAGCTTTGCGAGGTGTTTGCTCCCATCCTAGAGCTTCGCCCCAACTGGATCTGAAACTTTCACTATTGGAGAATAAATCAGCTCGGCGTGGTTCTTATGGAAAACATCCTGAGATCTTCTCTTTCATGGACCATTGAAAGTGATTAGGTAAGCATTACCTCCTGCTCTATATGTTCTTCAAATAATTTGCTAATAGTTATTGTTAACATTCAGTGAATATCTTACGTTATTAATTAAATTGCACAGGTTGACCTTGAAACCTTTAGACTAAAATTACCACAATCGATGATTTTGTGTGCCTACCATTTGTTTCTGTTTCTATACTGTTAGATACCCTCGCACCCCAAAACCCGGGTCGTAAGGGGAGTTCTACAGAGGATATATAAAGCGAGAGTAAGGTGCCCCCTTTACCGATGTGGGACTAGCGTGAGGGTATCTAACATATACCATAATGTTTTGATTTGTAGGGATGAAAGTAAGATAATCTCATATATCTAACACATCTTGTATATGTCTCTATTTTAATTCGTAGTTCTCAAATCCTCTTCTTGATGTGTGGGGGACTTTTCGGAGTATGATGCATACAGAGAGATTAAGAGAAATAGAACAAGATAAAAAAAAAAAAGGCACACAAAGTTTTAACGAGGAAAACTTTCCCTAAGATAAGAGAAAAACTGAAAAACCACGAGGCAAATTAGCTATTTTTTTCAGAATTGCAAGAGCTGTGAACACACCCTCTCTTCTTCTCTTATAGAGATTTATATGCAATCTCTATTTCTTTCTCGCTTCTCTTCTCCTGATCAACCAACCGTTCCTTTTTACATTATTTTCTACAACTTTTATATAGTTCTTCCCGAAGGATAGATGCTTCCTCATAGATGGATTTTCCTTTGGATTAAGCATACTGTAATCTCCGTAACTTCAACGTTATTGGTATCACTCCTTGGGAACCATTGTAATCTTTCCTTTTGAGTTTGATCCTAATCCTCGTCGTGATCTCCTTGGACGTTTACGGTAATCCTGATTTTGTTCGTAGTCGGCTTGACTGTTCAAAGACGAGGTTTGAATTCTCAATGATGATCTCCTTAATTATTGGAATAAATTCATGCAATCCATATAGTTAAAGAAAACACCATGTATAGCTCTGGTTTGATCACTGTTGCCATGCGAAAGCTCACAATAATTGATGAGATGAACTAATAATATTTTCTGTTCGGTGCGGGTAAAGACATAATATTTTCTGTTCCGTTTTTCAAAAATTTCTGTTTAAGTAGTTAACGTTAGTAACCCCTTGATATTTTGAAGCATCTACCCTTTTCACAATCCGGCAAATATCTTCCCTCTGTTCTATTCATAGAGATGATAATTGTGGAAATCATATGTCTCTCGTTTCTTTGCAGATTTTTCTTTTGCGTCGCTCAGTTTGGAGGTTGATTGGTACCGAATGGGCAAACTTCATCCACCGTCGTCCAGTTCAAGTCAAGCTGACTGGCGGAAGATTATGCAATGAAGTTCTTTCTTTTGGTGTTTCTTTGATCAACTTTCTGATATTCTTTTGTCGTCGAAGGTGTGCTCTGACTGTCTCGCCCTTATCGGAGTAAGAAGATCGAAGTCTCTTGTTGTAAATTGCATTGTATCTTTAGTAGCCAAAGAGCTGAAAGGTAACATCATTTTTTCTGGAGAATCTGAAAGGTAACAACATTGGCATCAATTTCCTTACATGGTTAAATATGTCATCATAGTATAATAAACAGCATTGCAAATTGGAGGGAAGTGCAAATCTGAATCCTCCCTTCTCAGTTTCTTCTGTATCAATGTGTGGTGGTGCCGGTGGGCAGAACTTCAGAATCGGCCAACGTACGGTATGAGAGAAGTCGACGAGACTCATGCAACCATTTTACCTGATGATGATGGGAAATTTTTGATCAGGAAGTGAATAGGGCGCAACAACTAATGCGATTATTAGGGGTGGGACTTGGGCGGGTTGAAGGATTTACCCATGCCCAACTTGACCTACACACACCTCAACCCGTTTTACCCATGGAATCCCAACCCGTGCTTGCCCATGTCGGGTTGCTCAGGTTGCCCAATTTGCCAAAAAACGGTCGGGTTTAATTTGTGTTAGATCGGGTGATTGGTTTATTATTATGTTCAGTAAAGTTAAAAAAGAGACAGATAATCACCACTACAAAAAATAAAAGGGAGACTTAGCGTCAAGTCCTTTTAGCATACGCTATATTAGCTAAAGGACATGCCAAGTTTTAATATTGCACTAAGTCTCTCTCGAACTTTGCATGCTACAGCAAGTCCCTCCTCCTTATTTACCCCCTCACGTGCTACAGATAGAGTATCCATTCTTCTCCAAAAAAAGAATCCATTCGCTGGTTTGACATTGCATATAGCGGTTGCTACAGTGATCTCACTATAGCTGCTATAGTGAAATCACTGTAGCAAGAGTATCAATTCGATTTAGTAAGAGTATCAATTTAGCGAATTGACTATTGCTACAGTGATTTCACTGTAGCTACAATGAAATCGTTGTAGCAACCGCAACATGCACAGTGTCACCCAGTGAATAGATACTCTTGTTGACGACGAATGGATACTCTTTCCGGAGACGAATGTATACTCTTGCTACGCTACAGTGATTTCACTGTAGCAAGAGTATCAATTAGCCGAATGGATACTCTTTCTAAAGATGAATGGATACTTTTGCTACAGTGAAGTCACTGTAGCAACCGCAACATGCACAGTGTCACCCGGTGAATAGATACTCTTGTTGATGACGAATGGATACTCTTTCCAGAGATGAATGTATACTCTTGCTACAATGCTTTCGCCGTAGTAGCTACCATGAAATCACTGTAGCAATCGCTACATGTTAATCGGTGAATGGATACTCATGCCTAAGATGAATGGATACTCTTACTAGAACCGAACGGATACTCTTGCTGGAGTGGCAGTTTTGTAATTTAAAGGATAAAAAAAAAGTCAACATTCTTGGTTAAGGACTTGATGTACAAACATGTCCTTCCGGAGGGACTTTAGTTAATATCCAAACAAGTTGTATCCTTAACGACGACCTGGGGAGGGATTTAGAACTTATTAACCCAAAATAAAATCAGCCAACCTCTCTCTCTCTCTCTCTCTCTCTCTCTCTCTCTCTCTCTCTCTCTCTCTCTCTCTCAACTCCATTACAATCCCCACCTTTGCTATGGAGCTCGGTACAACCCGCACCTTTACCTGCCCCTCTGAACAAGCCACCTTTGCCTTCTACCCCGGACATCCATGGCTTCAGCAGGACGACCCACCTTCTCCTTCGGACAATTTTTCGAGGTGTGACCCACACCCCCGCACCGAAAACAAATCCGCAGCAAGCCCTCGTAGGGAAAAGGCTCGAAGAATAATTGTGCACCATTCATCATCAACGTGCACTCCGGGAGCTGAACATTGCGTAAGAGCAACTCCAGCGGGTTACTCATCCTCAAATGTACTATGAGGAGACCAAGGACATCCACATAGGTATTTGTGGCATGAGTTTTTTGGGCTACTCCAGCGGGTTACTTATCCTCCTCATCTTCAACGAATTCCGAGTATTGGATTAGATCCAACGATCACTTTTCAATATGATCCAAGCAATGTAGATAACGGTTTAAAAAAAAAACATTTTTCAACGAATTCCGAGCATTGGATTAGATCCAACGATCCATGTGCGGAAGCCTTGCACCACACACGGGTTGACGAGATGGGATGAGGAAAATTGTCTTCCTCAAATTTGAGGAAGACTTTGAGGAATACAGATGAGTAATCCGTTGGAGTGCTAGAATTTGATTCCCCTCCACAAAAAGTATAGATGAGTAACCCGCTGGCTCTAAGATCTACCTTGACGCATACTTGGACATACAGCCCACGATCGACATCCAAGTACTTGTGATCCACATGAATCGGGCGATTGGCACCCTGTGCAATCGTCAAAATGAGTTCATCATACACATCAGTGGAGAGCTATGGCAGGTGAACCCACACCGGAGCGTTGTCAATGATGAGAGTCCCAGGCCAGAAGAACGGCATCCATCGCTGAAGAGCAAGCGCTTTCCCCCCACGAATGTCCACAGGCTCCCCCCCCTCCCAAACATCAATTAGATCCACCTGCAGCTCATCAAAAACATAAATACTAAATCCACGACCTGAATCCGCCCAGCACATGGCCACCCCAGATCAATTTGGCGACACAGAACCTCAAACGGCTCGCAGCCTCTGAGAAACCGCTCCTAGGATTCCTGCAATTTGGCAGTCGAGAGCTTAACCCGACCACCAATGAGAGGCGGAAGATAGACCCAACGATCAGTAAGCAGACGATCGATCAGAGGGAGCGCCATCGAAAAGGCCACCAACCCCAGCAGTGGCCTCCCAAGTAAGAGAGCCTGGACAAAAAGATCCTAACAAAATAACTTCCACAATACTTCAATTCAACAATATCCCTACTTTTCTATAACACAAGGGTTCCTGGATAGGATCAAATCATCACAAAAACGAATAGTGTCTATAGTTTCACATCTTTGAGGGGAGCTGGATTTGAGCACTGAAGGAAACACCAAGAAAAGATCTGTAGGTTAAACACCAGTGTTTTAGAATGCTTGAACAGAATAACTGAGTGGAGACATCACACGGCAACGAGTCTCAACCAGCCGATCAAACATGGTGAGGCATTATGAGAAGCCATTCCACCCTGTCCTAGAGCGACAAGAGGGCTTCGACCCTTGCGATCTGCTCTTCTTCGTTCTTCGGAGTCGGGCTCCTGTTCACCTCGGCGAACAAATCATGCTTCCATTTGTCCACCTGGACACCACCCGGGCGATATCTCCCATTGAACCTATCGCTTCCCCTCGTGACTCCGCCATTGAACCTCTCCCGCGATTGGTAGCTAGGCCGCTGCACTTCTTCTCTGTGAAGAGGCCCGTCTCCCCTCCGGCCATTTCTGTCATCCACTCTGTTGAATGGTCTCTCGGACTTCTCCAGTCCGTGCGAGTGATGGCCTCCTCTTTCTTCCCTTCTTACACTATCCAACACAGGCTGGCCATGGGGTACCCACGGGGCTTCTGATGCTTTCGCAACCGTAGCGAATCCCGGTTCTGCTGGGGTCTTCTTTTCACTAAAGGCAGGCCTTTTCCTCGCAGGGGGTGCCTCCGCCTCCAGTTCATAAAATCTATCATGTCTCCAAACCTTTTTATCATCTACATGAGACTGAGTCCTCTCATCTTTTCTATGAATCTCATGTGCCTCCACTTTGTCTCTGACCCTGTCGCTATGCTGCTCCTTTGGATCACTCCATCTTCGATGATCTGTGTAGAGAAAATAAAGATAAAATGGAGAAATTAGGAAAGAGAAAATATGAGAGCAGAGGAGAGGAGAAAGAAGGGTGGTAGGATAAATTGACGAGATCATATAATGGTGAATCACCAGTAGCTTTGCGACTCAAGCCTCGACCACCTTGCCCAGCACTGCCACGTTCATCGTGCTGTACATAAATGCATATAGGTAGCCTAAGGTTGTTAAATACATTGAGGTAGTTGGAGGCACGGGTCCGAACAAGAATCCCACTAACTTGGGAGAATAACATAGTTTGAATGGAAGAAATGACATCAACTTGTAAGCATAGCATTCATTAGAACAGAAAATTGTGTTCATTAGAACAGATAATTAGAGTATCAACACTACATTGAAGATTTCTGTCAATAGTCATCAAATTTTATGAACGATTCCTCTATGATGTGGAATATATGTACCTAAAATATGTTATTGAGGATAGTCTAAATGGGAAGTCTTCATGTTTGCATATGAAAACTGAACTTTCAGAAATATGAAATTCCTGCAGCATATGTCTATAAAATGATCTCTTAGGTATGTCTTGTCACCGAGAATTATTTTTCATTCTTAGAGAAGAAATAATATAAAGCAAAAAATCAAAATCCATTTAGAAAAATCTCAATGATGTGGGTCCATTTAGTAAAATTTCGGCAGATAAGGGGGGCTGTTTGCATAAATTTCTGCTTGGACAAAATGCTGAAGAACATAAAGTTGGTACGAGCATGTATAACGAAGAGCAGAGACTGCCTCTGTAAGGAGAGGGTCTCAAATTACTATAGAAGGGTCAAGGAAGAGAGGAAGACCTAAAATAACATAGATGGACATTCTTAGAAAACATATGAAAAAACTTTTGGTGATATAGCATAGATAGCCCTTAACAGAATGGCTGGTGAAGGCCATAAATCCGAGCATAAATAGATCAGATAAGGCTCAATGGTTGTGGTCATGATTTAGAATTAACACTTCTCTCCCTCAAATCAATCCCAAACTGACCAACGACAAACTAAAAATACCAACACGACGTGGTGATTTGAATATAAGATGTCCATGGCATATCACATTATTCATGCAATAGCATGTGGTTCCAGATTATAATGATACCAGATGTAGTACCACGTAGTATCAGGTATATATCATATCATTCATGACTTCCATACTGTAGTCGATATTTCGTAGTTGTTAACAAGATTACTACATACTAAGGTATATTAGGTTGCACTATTAATTGGTAGCTTCACCGTATCAGTCATCATACCTATCAATCTCACTTTCACGGACATTCAAAATGTGTAGAGGTTACTACCAATGTAACACCAAATTGCAAATGCAGTCTTTTAATTCTGGAAGCTTTCTATTTCTTTTATTTATTTCTATTTTCTACTTTAATTTTATATTTTTAGAATGTTTCTATCAAGTTTTGTAATACTTTGGGTTGAACAGTTAAAACCAAGCCGGAAACAACCGAAACATTTCACAATAGACTAAGATTAGCCTGGAACTGAATCTGAAATCTTAAACCTTGTGCCAAACCTATGTCATGAAAAATATATCAACATTTAAAGAAAAACCATGGCTAAATAAGGTATATGTTCAAAGACAACATTAATCGCAATGTTGTGTGGATACGAACATAGGAGTCATACTCTGACACGTCCGATAGTTTGACTCAATAAGAAGTCACCAAAAAAATCAATAAATCATCCTTCTATTTTAGCAACAAAATAATTAACAGTGTTCAAATTTTGTATTCAGTAAAATATACGAAAGAAATTGACATATTTGATCATTCTTGTTCATGGCTCCATGTACACAAGCTAGATAAATCAAGGACACTGAAGTAATTGTGACCGCATGGAAGATATAAACACTTGCAGTTGTGGAAAAGATTATCCAAGTGTAGTGACCAGACATGAACCTGAAAATAAGATTGAGAACGTGGTACTTCCTTTGGATCAGTGGAAGCTTTGGTACCATCAGGGAGTACATCAAACTTTCTGTCCAAAGTTTCTTTTATGGTGTCAGGCTGAACATTAGTTTCAGGTGCTGCTGGAACCTCAAGCGGCAAGGCATCTTGCAACCGCCTCTGTTGCTTTTGGCTCCGATCAGTTGTGTCCACAATGTCTAATTGACGACTGCTGGAGTGAGTTCTCTCTGTAGCTGGCTTACCATCTCTTCTTTGCTTCTTTGGACTGCCAGCAAGAAGAAATAAAGGAGTGTTAACCGGCACCCTAAAGGAGTAATAACCAGCACCCTAAAGGCTCAGTTAAGGGCTGACGATTTATTTTTTACCATCTACAGACGGTTGATTGCCGAAGGCCCGTCATACCAATCAAATTTAATCCTAACTTGTAAGGAGGTAAAAGACAAACTCCAACAAAAGCTCAGGCATGCATTTTTTTTTTCTTTTTTCAATGGTAAAATCCGTACCCCAGATCCCGACCCTCCCCCCCACCCCCCCCAAAAAAAAAACACACAGACACATCCGCACACATGCAAACACCAAAAACCAGCATGCAAACTGTTTTTAACACAACATCTTATGAAGATCAATCCAAAACATAAGAAAACTTTAGGGTCTAGACAATATGAAGAGTTTGAATTGATTCAACACGCTGTACCATTAAACAGTAATAGTACAAGATATAACAACAGGTTTCCAAAAACAGTAACAAGAGATAAAGTAGTATTATGAGATCCCATCAGTCAATGAGAAAGGGAAAAATGAACAAACTATAATAAGATTCTATTATAATTTATAAATGGAAAAAGATGTCTCAATATGCTTGAAAATCATTCTCATATATTGCTGTAACTTCAACAATGGAAACAGAATAGCTGATGATCAAAGAATATGTTTCCCGATGCTAAACGCAAAGTGGATAAAGCAATAAAAGTTCAGCAGTGAAAATCATGCTAAACTAATCAAAAAGGAGAAAATTGAAATAAAATATAGCAAGATATAAAGCTACAAATGCAAAAAGTACTGTTATCCACAAAATGGGCATTAAGAGTTGTAACAAGCTCCAAGGATGTTACAGGATGTAATTGACAACGTATCATTACTTTATACTGAATTAGCTACTTAAAGAATAGGGTGGTGCACTGGTGATGACCACTTGTACAACCAGGCAGTCGCATGGCTATTGGCAGAAGAAAACACAACTTAAAATGGAGATCGACAAAATAAAGAAGCATGGCTATCCGGATGATCGCTCATGGGACATCTGTAGCAAGATCATGAGGTCGATTTGGTTTCTCTTGTCTCCTTCCATTGCCATCAACCTGCGCATGTATGATCTTCTCTATTCTTTGTGTATTTTGTCTTTCATTACATGAGAACCATGTGAATCAAGATCATGGGTTCGTAATATATTTAACTACTTCCCTGAGATCCAATTTTTTCATCTGGCATCAGACCAGGTTTTGGTTACTAGAACTAGTGTCAAGTCAAGTTATGTTCTACCTAATGCAAAGAAGTACAATAGTATGTGTTATTTGCATATGATATACGTTAAATGATAAGCCATGAATAAGGTTGAATGCTAAATTGGAATTATGGGGGGAACCTTTAGAAGATAAGGGAGAGTAAACCTATGTATATAGACTGCAAGCAAGGTTCAAAATCTAAAGAAATATCGCGAAATATCTTGGTTTTCTCAAACACCGGCACGAAATCCAGCTTGTTGTTTCGAACGGAATGGAAATCACGAATAAATCGCGACATTTCGCGCGAAATATCAGTACAGCGAAATATCGCGACATTTCGGGGGATAGCTTGGGCCTGCGCCACGTGGAGCGGCAGAGTGAAAGTTGTCATATCGCTATATCTCGATTGAAATTGTCGATGTGCGAGATATCGCGATATTTTATACAGACAGCTGGAGCCCGCGTCACATGAAACAGTCGAAAGCAACTGACACATGTTGCTTTCCGGTGAGATATTTCGTGATATTTCAGGAGTTTATTTTCAATATTTCGCAAGGTTTTCGCCGATATTTCGTGATCTGTCCCTTTCAAGCAAGCTGGGGCCCACACCACCGAAAGAGATTGGCGCCTGTCGCTTTCCCATACAATATTTCGCGATTTTGGCGAGATTTTGCGGTGCACTATGATATTTCGTTGAAATATCGCGAAACGAACACAATTTTTTACGAAATTGCTATGGTTGCTTTTCTATTTAAGGGTGTGTGCTCTCTTTCAGCTCTCTTTTTTTTCTTTGCATTTGAATCATTGTCTCCTCTCTTTCATCTCTCGCTTTCATTTCCCTCTCTTGCTCACCTCTCTCGTCCAAGGATCAGTTCTCTTTTTTTTTTTGCACTTCGAATTGATTTCCCTTCTTTCATCTCCCTCTCATCTCTTGCTTACCCGGTTACCCCTCTCTCATCTATCTTTTTTTTTTATTCGGGATTTTTCTTTCTTTTTATTTTCTTTTTTTTGCATTTTCTCCTATCTTTCATCTCCCTCTCTTGCCACATCTCTCTCGTCTATCTTTGTTTTTTTATTTCGGATTGTTCTTTCTTTCCCTTTATCTTTTCTCCTCTCCCATCTCTCTCCTGCATCTGTATATCATGTAAAGAAATGTATGCTACTTGCCTACTTAGAATTCCACAATAATAGATTGTATAGAGTTGTTATTTAACTTTATCAATATTACTTATTCTCATTTACAAATGGCCTCCCAGCCTCCCCTGCATAGGGATTCCGGTTCAAAAGACATAGATTAGCAGCACGGGTTCCCCTTGGACGAAAAGAAGCAAAGTCACAGTGTGCATACTGTGGCAAACAGATTGGAAGTGAAGGTGTTACACTGCTTAAGCAACACCTCGTCGGCTGCTTCCCCGATGTAGCAAAGTACTTGAAGGCTCCTTTTGAAATCAGAGTAACCATGTGCACTCTATTGAGGAGTGGAAAATACAAAGGAGTTCAGCTTCAAACTCCTAGAAAACCGAAGAAGGGACGGATCGAGGAGTCCCAACATACTAGCACTCTGCCAACTAGGGGTCGTTCACATGATGATATCGAATACCCGCAAGATATTGAGACAGAAGAGGAGAGAGCTCAATATCGACAGGCGGTTTTAGATTTGAGAAGAACCCAGCGGGAGCGTGCTGAGAGAGAATGGATGCCGACATAATTTGTTCATGATGTCAGTGACAGTGGACCTAGTCTGTCAGTCGGAGGTTACAGTGGTGCATCAGGGGTGGCTGATGATGATGACTTCAATTGGACGAGCGAAAAAAAGATTACTTGGACGAGTGAAGAAGAGTGATGCATTCTTCATGATGTAAATAATGTAAATATATGTAAATATATAAAGTTGATGAACTTTATGTTTTCCAGTTTACCAGTTATCAGCCCAATATATATATAGAATACATGTTATATCAAGATCTAAGCCCATAGATAGGGTGCAAATATTATCTGAGTGTTCTAAAGTGTGTATCTATACTTGGTTTATGACTATCCAGAGTTTCATTTAAAAATTCTATTAAAAAATCAATATTTTCACCATTTCTATCAAATCACAATTTTTTCACACTGTCGAAATATTTTCACGAAATATTTTCATATCCAGAAGGTTGAAATATTGACCGAAATAAAAATTTTGAACATTGACTGCAAGTTTAATGGAGATAGCAATAATAATTAAGCTCTATTCAAAATTATTGGCCAACAAATATAACAATATGATTGTTTGTGGTATCTGAGATCTATTACGCTAATGCATAGAGAGATGGATGGCGATATATCCAGTAGAACCAGGGTTTGGATGAAGTGGAAAGGAACTTCATTATATAGCTTTGGACATAAAGACTGCTCAAGCACACAAGATGAGGGTGGGAATGATGAGGCGGATGTGTGGTAAAACTAGGTGGGATAGGGCAAGGAATGAGTGTATGAGAAGAAGTGTAAGAATTACTGATTGAGGACAAGATATTAGAAAACATATTAAGATGTTATGGGTATATATAACAGAGAGCAGAGGCAACACTGGTAAAAGAGGGTCTTGGATTATTGTTGATGATCATGAAAGAGGTAAGAACCTAAAATAGCATTACTGGAAGTGAGAAAAGATTTGGAAAAGGCTACCCTTAAAACAGGGATAACCCATAACAGGAAAGAATGGTAAATAAGTGTTCGTAAAGCTAACCTAAAATAGATGAGATACGCCTAGATGGTAATGGTCATGGTAACATAATACGAAGGAAACTTTATTCTGCTCAATAAAATATAAAATCTAACAATTATTGAGTCGAAACAACAAAAACCATTAAAGTGTTTTCATTGATCTCTAGAACTCTTCTTTCAATCCCATGGTAAAACACACGCAAGGGCTTGGACTCATCGGTCGAAAAGTGTTTTGTCATCGGGACCTCATTCCCTTCCCTTGATTGTCACACTCTTAAGAAGAAAACCACATTGGCAGAGACCCAAATAATACAAATTCGAATTGTTTGATTCTACATGTGAAATTCAAACATAGAAATGGTTTGAGGGTTCATCTGATCCCGAACCGATTTGCCTGAACTGGTTCAAATTTTATTTGATCCGAACCCCTTTACCTGCATTATACCATTGAATCATGTTCGATTTGAATTTAGTTCATATCATTATATTATTAATTTGAATGGCATATATATATAGTCAATAGTTATTCCATAATTTATACATCATGGTTTGAAACAACAGATTCAGGCTTGAATCAGGCAAATTAGACCCTAATTTATAATTTCTTTATCTAATTATTTAGTATTTTTTATTGAAACAAATGACCCCGAACCGATTCGCTTTTTGCCCAGTCCGAACCCGAATTCTCAAACCTTGAGATAGAGAGATAGATATCTGAGATTTCATCTAATCATCAACCTATCAATCAGATGAATGGTTCGATTAGGTAAGTTTGGATAGAAACCAGTTCATTTCATTGGTCGAGAATTGAGTAAAACTTTTCATTCGGTCCTGTTTTTAGTGACCAATTAAAATTCTGAAGTGTTTCATTCTGAACGATACGAAACTAAGCAGCGGTTTAACTAAAGAAGACTGGAAATTGCTTAAATTGTTCTCTAGTATGAGCTAGCTCCATATTTATAGGGGATATATAAACTTCCACACTGGAAAACCAGTATATTATGTTGCTAGAGTTAAAGGAAAATTGGTTCTAGTCTGCGAACAAAAAGGTATTCACTTGAAAAGAGCTTTTTCTTTTTCTTAGCACCAAATAACTCTCAGGATCACTAGCGTAAAGACAAAAGGAAAGGCATTGTGGAGTCAAATCCAATCTACCAATGCTTTCTATTTCAAATTGAGAATTTAAAAAAAAAAAACCAACCCCAACCCCTTGTGGAGTCCTATCGAAAAGGGTTCTTCCCCGCCTCCTGTGAGAAGCTCTGGGATACTACAATCCCAAACCGAGAAAAACCAGAAGGCAAAAATCTTCACAGATCGCAGCATGGAACGGAGAGGAGATGTCTTCGTTCTTCAACTAATGAAAGCTAAACTCGAACTAGCATGGAGCTGAATCGACTGAAACGAGATGGGATTTCAGCCAATTTCAGAGATTCGACACTCTGCAACCAATTTTCTTCATCACGATTGCAGATTCGAGATCTTTGATTTCAGTAATGGGGCATCTAGAAGGAAAAGTACACCGACGGAGAGACGAAGAATGCAGATTCGCCATTGAAACAGAGAGAGAGAGAGAGAGAGAGAGAGAGAGAGAGAGAGAGAGAGAGAGAGAGGAGATGGGTACCTGAGTTCTCTCTCGGGCCTCGAGTGGAGGCGTTTGCTGTGGGAATCGCGGGCCTCCCGTCGCGACATGAACGCCGCCTGCGTTCCAACTACGCCCTCCACCTCGCTGCACCGAAGAGAGCTCACGAGCAGTGAAAAACCTAGGGTTGCGTTCGCCCCCTCGCCTCCAGTTCCATCAAACTGAAAACTTCCCACCAGGGGATAGGAGAATTGGCAAGCAATGGAGGAGGTTGTGTGTTCGAATTGGTCGGGCTTTACTCCTGGACGGATTAGTACGAGCCTGAAGTGGGTCATTGCCGGAAAGGTTTCAGGGCACCCGCCTGTTAGTAAAGCATGGCTCGACTCCAGGGGTCGTGCGCATGACACGGACCTCTATGAGAAAGTCGATGCGTCCTTCCCAGGTGGTCGTGCGCACGACCTGCAGCCCGATTATTTCAACGTGTCATTCTTTCGCTCGACAAGAGTTGAGCATAGGCAGTCGTGTGCACAATTTTTTTCAGGTCGTGCGCACGACTGTGTCCGACAGCACCGGTCAGACTAAACTTATATGTTTTGTCTTTCCTTTTGGGACTGTTTTGATGAGAATTTCGGGATAGGGTTTATGTACACCTATTCCTCTATATATAAAGAGGTCTAGGGTTTTGAATGAAGAGAGAAAATTTTGTTTACTCTGAATGAGGCTTGCTGAGGGTTTGGAGAAGAAGGAGATGCTCTCGGCGAAGGGAATTCATCTCGTTGGAGCTGATCGTTGCTGGTAACTCTGTTTGGTTCTTCGTTCCAGTGGATCATCCGATCGTCTTCGCCCGTGATTTTTCCCGTAAGGGTTTCCATATAAATCTCTTATCTCCTTTTCTGTAATTGCTTTGTGGTTGTTTTCTTTTCGCATTACTATTTCTCTATTTTTGTGTTGAATTTCTTGTTCTGCATCGATTCATCAGAGAATCGTCTTTTGCAATTGATCTTTGTTGACCCACCACGGTCGGTACGATTTGGTATCGGATTGCTAATCTAGTATCGTCCAGTTGGATTCTCAACACCGCCGATCTTTTTAAAAAAAAATCATATCCCAAAAATATGTAGTTAGCCCCCATTTCCAACAAACATGAACACATGCCGTTTTCTTGGATCATACCCATTCATATCCCAAAAATTCCCCTTACACCCCACCTTGAATACATCTTAGTTAAAAGGGTCCGCCCCACCCTGATTATACCCCAATTAAACACCCACCCCTTGAATATACCCCAATTATATGCCCTCTTGAACACACCCCACTCTTAAATACATCGTATGCATTTGGTTTGTATTTGAGTGCACAGGTTCTACCAGAACTATTTCATAGTGCACTTGTTAGTTTTCAGTTTCACATCGTAGTTTGCAGTAAGGGCTTCTTTGTCGGTTTGAGATCCACGAATCATGTTTTTTTTACTATAATTACATCTCGCAATAATTATCTGAATTGAGAGATGGTTGCAGTCCATATTATTAAAGAATGATGACTTTACATGAGTTAACATGTTGTGAATCTTTTGTCGGAGTATTCGCCTCTTGTATAATTTACAATATTTTCTCAACGTGCTGGGCAAGATGGTCACACGCACTTTCTTCATAGTTTGATTTCTCATCATCCATCTTCTCTTTAGGCAAGTTCAAGATTGGTCAGGCTGGTCTGAAGAGTTCGAAGAGTTCTCGTTAGTATTTCCTAGACTTCGTGTTGATCCCTAGTATATGAAACATAAGTCTTGCAAGCTCGCTATATAACAAACCAGAGCGATCAAAGAGCTGCAATAATATAAATTTTGTTAGGTACTAGTAATGAATCAGTCATAAACTTGGCATTAAAAACAATATGATGAAACACAATATGTAAGTTAAGTAAGTTTTTCGTTGGGTTCTAAATCTTTCATTACAGAAAATGAAAACACACCTGAAGTAGAGCTAACATAAACATATAGACAACCTGAGTATTTTGTGAACAAGGCTGAGATTTGACAAAAACAATTTACCACTCCATGCATCTGTCAACAATTGCCAAATACATATTAAATGTGGAACCGGGTATAATAGAGAACTACATCATTCAAACATCCAAGAAACCAATGTCTCATGGGCATCATTTTACAAGAACTTACATAATAGATCTAACAGAAAACCACAAAATTTCTTTCAAGAAAATTAAAAAAAAAAAAAAACAAAGTAAAGAAGAGAAGCAAAATAAACCAAATCTTCTAAGTAACTACATGTTCCCTCCAATCACTGCTCTAAGCTCTGTACTATGCAAAATACTTTTGAACACATTTATAGGCAGAAGATATATCTATACTTGAAGTACAAATCATTCAAATGATTAAGTATAAAATTCTAAGGTATACATAATAACCCAAGGAATCATGAGCACCCCCGGTAAGGCACAAAAAAAAAACTCAAATGTCATTGTTATATTTATTTTTCTACTAAATCTGTAGTTTGCCCCGAAAAAACATGGTTCACAAATCCAAACAAAATATGAAAAATAAAATATCAATCATGCACTTCAATAAAGAGAATCTCACTGAGTGTCATCCTCTCTTATAATGTTTTTGAATTGTTCTATAAGCTCTACATATATTTCCTCCCATCCAGTAGCTAAAGGATGTCGAGTTTGGTACCAGTCCAACCCTATTGGAGGTAAAAGAAGGTATTTTGTCAAAACTACCTCCAAAATGATTTTCATTCACAAATCCAATGACAACAACCTTTTGATTTATCGAGGAATTGGGTGTCGATCTCAGAAGGAGGAATGTGAGACACAGACATATGAAAAATATGTACAGTACTATATTATATTGTGAAGCAATTAGATATCTTAAGTCTGAAATTATCATCCATTTCTTATAAGGCGTTGATTCAGACCCATATTTGTTTAATATATTTATCAATTCATCAACTATATTCTCATCCCAATATAATTAAATGTACTATCTTCTATGAAATTGCAGCTCAACTGTCAAATCTCTCCTCACCATCCTCCATTCATATTTGTGTGTTCCCTAGTAACTTGGGAAAAACATAATTGTCATCGGCCTTAACATTCTTGATATAGTGAATAATAAGTAGCAACACTGATGGAAAAGAATCCAAAAAATATTAGGTTAGGTTTCTCAATCTGAGTACGATGCACCCTTAACTTCTTTCTAACTTTTTTCTTGGTGGCTCTCTTTATGAATTTTTTTCTTCAGCTGAGAGAACAAGCTCAAATGCGGACGGATCTCTCTTTGTAGATGCTTCTGTCTGTGTAAATCTCTTAAACTATACTAAACTTTTTCCTACCTTGTGTATTTAACTTCTCAGTTGGTACTAATAACGATCTGGACTCCGATGCCACAATTTCCTTCAATTTTTTTTAGCTATATTTTGATATTTTCATCACCCTATCAATAATCCAAAAATTAAATAAATTTATAAGGGTGTACAATCCAACTCTAGATAGGAAAATATTTTAGTAGGCAAACTGAAAAGTTTTTTCTAATGATAATATATGCAACTGAAAAGGATATGACGACCTTCACATTTATAATTAGTAATATTATAGGCACATGGTAACCCATGTGCTTTTCGTCTGATGCACATACAAGACTGCACATCAGGACCTATCAAGTTAGTTCGCTTCGACTCATCCACTATTATATAAAGAGCTACTCTTGAAACAAAACCCTTTAATTCTTTAAATATATCAAGAGTGTAATTGTGTATCACAATATTTAAACTTCTCTTAAATTATGCATGAATTTCAGAGTGAAGCAATGATAATGAATTAATTGTACTCCACGATGTCTCCAAATTTCCCTGTGAAGATTCTAAGTGGCGCTTCAATCTTGCGTGGGAACTCTCAACCCTGTTGGTTGTAGTGTTCCCAAAATATATATTATGATTAGTCTAGGCTATCACAAAACATTTATTGTATCTCATTAATCAGTTGTCTTTAACATATACTATCGCATTAGGATATTTATAAATTTTTCCTCAAAAGCAGACAATCTGTACAAGTACTCCTCCATGGTAGAAGAGTGCACTATTTTAATTATCCCTGAAGAAACTCATTCCACTTCTCACCATCTTCAAATATTTTTTTGCATCTTGCCAAGATATTTCTTGAAATATGATAACGACATAAATAATTTCGTGCATTGGAAAATATCTTTTTTATTTTATTCATCAGTGCGATTTTCTTATCCATCATAATAATAGATGGAAGGGCATCCGGGTCTAATACTAATTTAATTGATGCCAAAAGTCCATATGTAATTATCCTCTCCCTTTCTCACTATCTAAGTACACAAATACAATCGAGAAAGTCATCATTGTTGATGTAACTCCCACAATCCCAAATAATGGTATTATATATCTATTCGTTTTGTATGTGCAATTCATGAGAAATACATTTGGAAAATATTATTGTAACGACCAAGATCCAATAGGCCAAGAACCAAGACTCCTGAGACTGAGATGCCAAGATGGATGAGGTGAGGTGAGATGTACAAGGCCACGAGTAAACCCCACATCGCCTAAAGAGAAAGAGATCATGAGCTACCATATCCAGCTCGACCCGACCTGACGAAGGTGTCGGCTCCTCTTCGATCTTTTCCCATTGCTAGAGGGGTAATTAAGATCTCCAATGGAGGAATCCGATCGGGCTAATTGGGGGTTAGGATCTTCAAGCCCCACTGCCGTGCGACGAAGCTATAGCCACCACCACCGCTTTCTTTCCAATGGTAGCGCCAAAGGGTTCTTTATTTAGGTTTACTTCGGATATGGGACAAAGATAAGGGTATAGTTGGTATTTAAAAACTTCTGAAAAAGTTATCGAGAAACAAAACATATTTTAGAGGTGAATAAAAAATTTCCTAAAAAATAAATAGTAATAATAATAAAAATGCATGCCATTCCCACTTTCAACCTCAGCCATCCGATCCACTGCAAGTATTAGATGTTCCCGAATCCCGGTGGGAATTGTGGAATCGTAGGATTCATCATGTGGTTCAGACGATACGACCTCCCATCAGCTGATTGGTTGAGTTAGTAGACTTTAGTCCCATACCGACAAGCGACAAGAAACCCGTCTAGATATATAAGAAAGTGCATGGGCCATTGTTCGCCGAGATGGAGGCACAACAAGACAGCCTTGTTATGCATGGTGGTCGAGCTGGCCGAGATCTTGGCACCGGCCATGTGTGCCACATGCACACTTAGCGATCCTATAATGCCAAATCGTAGCCAATCACCACTTGAGTGATTATCCCCGTGTTCTAAAATGTGCGCTCAGTACCTTTTGTTTTCCCCTTTAGAAAGAGAGAGAGAGAGAAAATCAAATATACCATAAAAAAAAATCAATTTAAGGCCCTTTATTAACGCTACCCTTGGCGGCGAAAAAAAAAACGTATTTCCGTTTACACTGCTCGATGATGATAGGTCCCCGTCGAAAAAAAGATTGCAGGAGGAGAGAGAGAGAGAGAGAGAGAGAGAGAGAGAGAGAGAGAGAGAGAGAGAGAGAGAGAGAGAGAGACAGACCGAGGTTGTGGTTGCTGGTAGGGCTAGCAATTTTGGACCCGACACGACATACCCGACAGAAAATTAACAGGTTCGGGTCGTAAACTGGTCGATACGACTGACCCAATTATAAATGGCTCGGGTCTTGGTTTGTCTCCAACCTTTAATCTGTTTAAGACCCGTGTATGCGTCGAAAAAAAGATACAAGTCGTCTTTATTTTAAGCGCACGATTATTACAAGGCCAGGATCCGGGGACTCGAGGGTGGTGAGCCGGGTGTGGTGAAGATTTAATCAGGAGATTGTAGGAGAGATTCTTAGGAGAGTCCTTTTGATCCGCGTCTCCATGTTACTGTTAGAATTGGTAAGGTCTACAGCTCGTAAAACCTATAATTTAGCTTTGTATGGTTGATAGTATAGGAATGCATATTGGTACGTACCTTAGTACGTGTTCTGATTACAGAACAGAGAGCCATGGCTACATGGTAATCCTCTTGAGTCGGAGACTCAAGGGACTGGTCCCATGTAACCTAAATACGTTCGCAGCTCTGATTAGGGTTGGTCGCCTTATCAGGATAAGCTGTTGGGATGACAGAGCATGGGTGTCTCCACCACGGTCATTACCAGGCACAGTGTCTGTGGCCGAACGGAACCAACACGGTGCACAGATCGGTGAGCAGACACTGGTGCACTAAACCGTGTTTCTGCTTAGGGTAAAATGGTCCTAAACCCTGAGGAACCATGTCTGGTGGACTAACCAGTTGTGTGGTGCTTTGGCGCACCAATGTGTGAGGATCCGGATGCAGTGATCCAAAACCACGGTGTACTGGGTTACCCGACTGGCGTTGCATCAGCGTGTCACTCCTGCAGGCTATCCACACCCCTAACGGGAGGTGCGTTCCTTGGTCTGACCTACGTCGTATTAAACCCTGGCCAGGTGGTCATCAGTTAGACTGGTGACGGATCCGGTTGCTCGGAAGAGTAATCGGAGATACGATGTACATGGTCAACCTGGAAGGAACCGAGTCATATGAGCACTCGAGTCTGACGGTATTCTCCACCGCTCGAGTTGCGTCATGGCACCAAGTGGAGGGACAACGGGTTTACCATACTAAGCGGAGAGCAGGGGTATGAGGGAGAACATAGTAAGTCCGGGGGGATTGGAGTGCAGCCTGTGTCGTACTCTGGGTGGCTACGCAGGTTAACTCGGACTCAAGGATCGATGGTACACTCGGGTAGTGTGTCGATCGAGTCTGAGTTGGAAGCCATGAACCCTGGTCCCTGAAGGTTCCACCTTATCGACATTATGTACGGTTATTATACCATCTCCTCGAAACACAGAATGTAGTTAGAGGAAGCGAGAAGTCCAAGCCTACGCTCTGTGAGTGCTTTGCACTAGTGCACAGTAGATGCGTAGCTACGTGTGTGCACTAAGGGGAAACCCTAGGTTAGTGCAGAGACGCATGTAGCAATTCCTTGTCATAAGTGAACTTTGCCACATGGGTGTGATGCACCGGGATATGTTGCGAGTTGACTAGTTGACTTCACTAGGGGCACCCTATGGGAACCTCAGAGAATAGTGAAATCACTGGTGCACTTCACTTATGTGTGCCTTGCAAAGTCTCGTACACGAGAAACGGCCAACTAGTGACATAAGGGCGTTTTGGTCATACTATGCGCCACTATGCACTAAGGGGGCCGGCCCTAAGTGTTGAGAGACTGGTCAAGGCCGGCCCTATTAGTTTCAGGAGGTTGATGCCTCCGATGAAAGGCCCGGTCATGAGGCGCAGAAAACGGGCTGGTTTTGACCGTTTTCGAAAACAAGGAAAAGATAGAGATAAAAGAAGAGATATATAGGGAGAGGTTTGAATCAGTCAATCCTATCCGCTAGACTTATCCATAAGGATAAGGCCGACCCTATATAAGGCATAGGGAGAGAGGGGGGGACGAAATTAATGAGCCATGCAAGCCCTAGGGCCGGCCCAAGCCATGGGGGAAACCCTAGCTACCCCTTCTCCTCTCTTCGCATCTCTTCTCTCGTCTCTCTCTCCCTCGCTTGTGCTATTGGATGGCGACTCGTCTTCCTCACGTGTTGTTTCGTTGAAGGAGAAGGCTCGTCGTATGGAGGCACTCAGAGATCCATCGACGAGGTGCCGTGCATCGTGTGAGATCGGGTGAACTAGAAGGCGTATCCCGCAACCTTTTGCTGTCCAGAATCTGCACAGAAAAACAGCGTTGTTTCTGTGATTCTAGGAGCTACAGAAGTCCAAACGATGTGAAACTTGTTTTAAAAGTTGCGTCTCGAAGTTGGCTACCTGCAGTCCAAATTTCAGTCCAATCGGAGTTCGAAGCAGAAAGTTATGGCTGTCGCACCGAAGCTATGTCGAGCAGATCCGTAGCCCGTCTCTATCGACAAAGAAGAAATTTATCGCGGTGAAAGATTCCGCACGCAGGTATGATCTCTAACAAGTAGATCTAACATAATTAGAACATGCATACATGCTAGATTGTTCTTTTGCGTTAGATCGTCGTTAGGGGTTCGCGTAGATGCCATGCTAGTTTCATACACGCATATGTAGATCGTTTCGATAAAAATTTTGATATGTAACGCACACCGCTCATGGTCCTCGGACCTTCACTTTGCTTCCGCTGCAGGCCTCTACCATGGATTTATTTCCAACAGTTACTTCGTGCGAGAGTTCTGAAGGGGTTGCCCATGACAGAAATCTTTACAAGATGAGGGTTTCTTGAGAGGCTAAGGAGTCTCACCGTTGCTTTTGTCCCTTCCATGCTTCGCGCTTTCTCGGCTAGGGGGCTTTTGGCTTCGTTTCTCAGTCTTCGTGTCTCCTTTGATCCTTGCTAGATCCCGGCATCCTTGATCATCGGTTCGCGGCGTCGATCGTGATTTTGGCGTCGGCTTTGGCATGGCTCTGGCTTTTACTTTACTTTGGCGCTTGCGCTTAAACGTAGACGGGTAGAGGATTATGATTATTTAGTTCTTTCGGACTTCACTTTGCGTCGTATCGGCTAGAATGTGTTGTGCTTTGCTCGTGACCGTCATAGTTGCTTGGCTTTGGCACATACGTATCTTTGGCGCAGGCTTTACCAGTGCTTTTACTTTGTCTTCTTGAATTAACTTTTGCTTTGGCGTTGGCTTGATCTTCTTTTCGAACGGTGATGGCTACGTCTCCAAGGCTTCTTTGTTCTTCCGACTTTTTGGGGATGGATTTCGGCAGTGATGGTTGTGGCGTCGGCTTTGGCTTTTCTTCTTCTCTGAGCTTCTTTGGCATGATCGGGGTCGAAGGCTTCTTTTGACGACAACGGGTGTAGTATCGATCTCTAGGGGACGGTTATGGCGTCGGCTTTGCTTCTCTTCTTCTCTAGGCTTCTTTGATGTGATCGGAGTCGAAGGCTTATTTTGAAAACGACGGATGTAGCACCGATCTCCGACGGTTGTAGTGTCAACTTATGTTGATGAAGACGGCAGGTGTAGCACCGATCTTCATGCGTCGATTGTGGTGTCGACTTTTGCTTCTCTTTGTGCAAGACAACGTTATGCTTGGTTGCGAGGACCAAGTGGTGGTGGTGGTTGAGCTGGCCGAGATCTTGGCCCCGGCCATATGTGCCACACGCACACTTAGCAATCCTATAATGCCAAATTGTAGTAAATCACCACTTGCTGGGTGATTATCCCCGCGTGCTAAAATGTTCGCTCAGCACCCTTTTTTTTTCTTTTTTCTTTTTTTCCTTTAGAGAGAGAGAGAGAGAAAATAAAATATACCATAAAAAATATATCAATTTATGGCCCTTTATTAACGCCACCCTTGGCAGCAAAAAAAAAACGTCTTTCCGTTTACACTGCTCAATGATGATAGGTCTGTTGTAGCTCGTGTGTCCTGAGCGTGGATTTTCGGTATTAACATTAATAAAGATGGCTTTGGTTATTGCTTTAATTAAAATACTACTTTGGTATATGTTAATACACATATAATAAAAGGACCCTAGGGAATACAGTAGGCCACTGAGGTGCATGGTGGATCCATACTTGGGAGACCCAGTGGACCAGTTCTGTATAGAATTAGAACTAGTTCACAACTTTGGTGATGCCGGTCGCTTTACCGAGAATAAGTTGTTGGCATGTAGAGGATGTGGTGAAGTCTCCACGACGGAAACGTGGGATTCTCATTCACCTGACCAAGCATGATGATCGTGTTGAACATAAACCAAGACGGTGCACAGTTCAGTGATTCAGACACTGGTGCATAAACCATCTTACTACTATAGATAATATATCATTAACCCTGAAAGACCATGTACACTAGGCCAACCAGTTGTATGGTGCTTTGATGTGCCAACGTGTGCAGACCTTCCATAGTCCAATACCATGGTATGTTGGGTTACCCGGCTGGCGCTTGAGTGGCATGCAATCCCAATAGATTATCCGACGTCCAGTGTTGGATGGGTGTGTTTTGATAAGTCAATCTGTCTACACAATTAATCCAGGCCTAGTGGTTGTCAGTATGACTGACGATGTTCCGGATACTAGGCATAGCACCGGAAGGTGTGTGGTGTTATAGATGATAAGTCATCAAATCCTAGTCAGATGATCGATCGGGATCTGACGGTGCTCCCCACCGCCCGAGTCGTATCATGGCACCAGTAATAGGAGGGACTAAGGATTATCAGAGTATAGTAGAGAATAGGGTTACGAGGGAGTAACATAAGTTTAGGATCACTAGAGTTCAACTCACGCCGCACTCTAGGTGGCTACGCGGGTTAATCGGATTAGAGCTGTTTAACGAAACTTTCGGTGTACCACCGGAACAATTAATCAGGGATCCGGTTGGAGCTAGAGATCCTGAACCCTGAAGGTTCCACCCTATCATTGCGTGTAGGAATTATTCCCCGACCTGGATGGATACATTGGATGCGAAGTAGCGCGATGGAGCGCAAGCCCGGAGCCTAAGAACCTAATTCACATGTGTTAGGGGCCATAGGGGTATTTTGGTAAATACTGAAATATAGCTCAGAACATATTAAATATGGATCTTAGAATGAACGGAATAATTTCAGGAGCTTATAAGCACTGACGGAACTTGATTCCGAGTAGCGCACCTCACTCAATCTCTCTTTCAGTTTTTTACTGTTCGTGAAGGGCAATTTCATCCAGGCTTTACGATAGAGCTGTGGAAACCCTAAAAACCGCCCCCCCTTATCCCTATCCATCTAGGGCTGGCCCTAGCTTGCTTGTAGCACTAGGAGGCCTGCCCTATAAGAGAAATAGAGAGGGAGGGGTCGGCTCTAGTCTCTCCCCCTCTAGAAAATCCGACCCCCCTCTCCCTCCCTCCCTCTCTGAGGTTTCGGCCAAGGAAGAAAGAGGAAGAAGAAGGAAGAAGAAGGAGGAAGGAAGGAGAAGGAAGAAGAGAGAAAGAGAAGGAGGAGATCTCGTGGCTAGCCATCGTCTTCGCAACGAATTCCTTCGTCGGCTCGTAGTCCTTGCACTCAGAGGTAGGACTTCGAGGATTCCTCAATTCGCAAAGGATAAGGTGCTATCCGACAGCTTCCCTTGCGATTCACGTGCGGTTCATCATCGTTCTGTTCTCTCTGGATCATAGATCCACAAGGTATGATGATTCTAAACACCTAACTAGATGCATGCATGTCTTCCGTAGATCGTAGTATGCCTCTAGGGTGTTCGCACATATGCTAAGATCATAGATTTGCATGTAGATTGTTTTGTAAAATTAATTGTAATGAAACATACACCGTATGATCTTCGGATCTATCTTTTGCTTCCGCTGCGACTCTGATAAGCAGATCCAATTCCAACAATTAGTATCAGAGCACGTCTTGGTGTGTGTTTCATGTATGAATTCGTGAAAACATCATGTGAATATATAATGACATATATTTTCGTCAGGGTTCGGCGTAGATCATGTATATGGATTGTGTTATGTATCGTCTTTTTGCAGGTGCCGTGCTGAATAGTAATATGTGATTGCATGCCTCTGGGGGTCGGACCCCGGATTTAATTTTGCATTGATTATTATTGTGCTTGTGGATTTTAAGGCTCTAAATGGGCGGGGGTAGAGGTTGACCACCCTCGATTCCCTGGCCATGTTTTCTAGGATTGTTTCTTTTTTCTTTTCTAGCGAAATTGTACACGAATGAGCACTTGCTCGGAGTGTGTTAGTTTTTCGATCACAGAAAGAAAGAGATGATGCTACATCCACGGTTTAGGCAAGCGATACCATGGTGTGCAAAGACCCGGCGAAAAGCATGCTCGTTGGCGATGATCGGGATCGTCGTCGGAGATCGTGCAGAACGGAAGAGCATGATATATTGGCTGTGCTATTTAGGTCCAGGGGTCAGACCCTGGACTTGATTCAGTTTGGATGTTTTTTTTTTCCGTTAATTCTCTTTACTTAGTGTTTAGAGAACCCCGATGATAATGTGATTATCTATCTTACTTGTGAGTTTGTCTCTAGATCAGGCTTAGGATTAGTATTTAGCTTATGGGTTCATCAGTGTCTCTATATGGTCCTAACATGTGCAAATCCGATGGCTAGATAAAAGAAAATATGGTAACCACCCTCGTGGTAGTTCAAGTAGCCAAGTACTGTGCACCGAGATAGACGCAGTGTTAGATTTGTTTAGAGATAACTAATGTCCCCATAAGAAGTATGATAACCCTAGTGGGATGCCCTTTCCCCATATGGTCCTAGCGACCAAGTTAGGTTAGGATTCCACTAAGTGATACCCGTAGCTAGTTGACGTTTGATGGTAGTGTGAACTCATCACAATTTGGTTATGCCACCATTAGGTTGAGGTCCGGCGGAGGTTGTCAGATGTCCCTATTTGGCCAGCATCAAAACCTATAATGAGATGAGGTCTACTATGACATCAGACATCAAATTGTGAACGAGGCATCATTCTAGTGGGAATCCTTTCCACGTTGACCTTAGGCTAGGCTCCAGATCTTAAGATTATGGGCAAACTAGTGAAGTATCGGGATCCTTGGAATCTATGTAATGTGATCCTTGCAAGAAAGGCAAAAGCTGAGTATTCAAGGTAGGGACTGTGATATTTTTCAAGGATACTAATGCTTTGTGGGAAGGTTTGTAATCCTAGTGGGAGCGCGGTAGACCAGGGTCTAAGTCTAGGAGGTCGTGACCTTTCTAGATATGAATAAAACCTCATAAAAGAAGGGATGTGTAAGAGGTTCCCTCCAAAGGGGAGCCCCTGGCCTCCACAATCAACCGGCTAAGGGTCTGGGTGGGAGGTACGCAATTCAATATTCCCACCGGATGAGAGCTGTGTTTTCTTTCCATACTGGTTCGCCTAGTGGTTTCCTTCGGGACATGGAGGATGCCGGTGGCAGTGGGTGACGTTTTTTTACTGCACCGTGGGAACCTATGAACCCCCCTGCCGACACCACCTAGATTTATGGAAAGCATCTGAAATCTTGCGTGATGCCGTTGTTGCTGCGCACGCGGGTCACATAAAGCTGGCCAAGAGGAGACTGGAAGGTCTTTCAGTTTGCCATAGATAATTCTGATGAAGACTGGGTCGTAAACACCCTGTTGGTAGAAGCGATTGCATGCTCTCACCGAGATGCTGTCTTTCAAGGCCGATAGTCTCAGTGCTCGAGCCCAGAGATTTTAGATTCCTGGATGTCTCCACTTGAGGTAGTGAAGACATAGCGGCTGGAGTAAATATTATCTATTTCTAAATTCCATGAAATATATTGTAGTAGACCCTAACTTTTGCTTTAAACCATTGTTTATAGAAATCATGACCAAGCTCGACCCGCTTGCCTCCATCCTTAATGATAACAAACTTACGGGACCAAACTACGAGGACTGGTAGCATAACCTGATTCTCGTCCTAAGGGTTGGCACACACACAATTATCCTAAGTACCCCTCATTCCGCCATGCCGGGACCAAGTGCAACTGAGACCCAGTTGAAGGAATGGAAAGACTGGCTAGATGCTGATGAGATGTGCAAGTACTATATAGTGGCATCCTTGCAGACCGTCCTTCAGAAGCAAGTCAAAGACATGGCCTTCGCTTCAGACATGATGCTCTATTTAAAAGAAATATTCGAGGGTCATAGTCGGGTAACTCGTTACCTGACCATCAAGAAATTGGTGTCCAGAAAGATGGCAGAGGGGACTTTAGTTCGGGATCATATGCTGAAATTGTTTGGCTATGTGAATGAGCTCGGTTCCTTCGATGTTATCTTGGATGCATAGATCCAAACCGATATTTTCCTAGCATCTCTGTCAGGAACGTTTGAGGGCTTCGTTACCAACTTCAACCTTAACCGGTTGGAGATGTTTAACACAGAGCTCCTAGCGGCGCTCCAGGCGGCAGAGGACGGGATGAAGGTAGGAGCCCAATCCCTGAACATAGAGCAGAATTCTTCTCTGAAAGCCAAAGACAAGTTTCAGAAAAGAAAGTCTAAGAAGCCCGTGAAAATGGGCCAGGTGCAGTTGCAGGTTCCTAAGTAGAATGGTCCGGCAAAGCCCAAAGAAAAATATTTTCGATGCGGCAAGAAGGGGCACTGGAAGGGTGACTGTTGCGCGACGCCCAAGAAGACTGAGATAGGTATATCTCAAATCCACATAGTAGAATCCCTTGTAGCATCCAGTTGTTCTCTAGTTTCATGGAATGTGGATTCTGGTTCCACTAACCATGCTTGCAATAATTTGCAGGGGTTCAAGGAGACAAGAAAACTGGATGATGGGGAGATAATCCTAAGCATGGGAACTGAGGTCGTGGCAGAGGCTGAAGCAATTGGAGATGTCGCCTTGTAGTTTCTTGATGGAAGAAGTTTATTACTTAGAGACATACTTTATGTACCGTCCTTGAGACAAAATTTAATTTATATTTTTTTATTGAATAATGAAGGTTTTTCAGTTTTATTTGATGCTTATGGTGTGTCAATTAAATTGAATGGTTTCTTTGTTTGTAAGGAAAAGACACAGAATAGTCTCTATATAATTAACTCCAATCATAAGCAGGATAACATAACTGAAGCCTGTATGGTTAATTCATCTAAAAGAAAAAATCCCTCAGATAATCTAACACTCCTTTGGCATCTAAGGCTTGGACACATAGCCTCAGACAGGATTCACAGGTTGGTTAAGGTAGGACTTTTAAGTCCAGATATTTCAGAAAGCCTACCAACGTGTGAGTCTTGCTTGGAAGGCAAAATAACTAAAAGATCTTTCCGAGCCAAATGTAGCAGATATCAGGAGGTATTAGAGTTGGTACACACTGATGTATATGGGCCCATAAGCGTCCGTGCCATAGGAGGCTTCGAGTATTTCATCACCTTCATGGATGATCACTCGAGGTTTGGATACATATACCTAATGCGGCGGAAGTCTGAATCCTTTGATAAGTTCAAGGAGTTCAGAGCTGAAGCAAAAAAACAGACGGGTAAGAGTATCAAGTCTCTTCGATCGAATCGAGAAGGCAAATACCTATCGGATAAATTTATTGGGTACCTGTGTGAGCATGGGATCGTATCCCAGTTGACTGCACCAGGGACACCGCAACAAAATGGTGTATCTGAGAGAAGAAACCAAACTTTGTTAGACATGGTTCGGACTATGATGAGTTATGCAACATTGTCACCTAGTTTTTGGGGATATGCCCTAAAGACGGTGGCATATACCTTGAACTTTGTTCCATCAAAGTCAGTACCTCTAACTCCTTGGGAGCTGTGGTTGAAGCGAAAGCCAAGCCTGCAGTACTTTAGGATTTGGGGTTGTCCAGCATATGTGCGGAAGAACACGCGAGATAAGATGAAGTCAAAGACTAAGGTATGTCTATTCGTTGGGTATCCAAAAGGGACAAAGGGTGGTTTATTTTATGATTCTGAGGATATAAAAGTTATCGTTTCGACGAACGCCGTATTCCTGGAGCAGAATTATTTAATAGACCATAAGCCCACCAGTAAAGTAGTTCTTGAAGAATTGCTTGGTACTGATGGGAGTACGCAGACAGAAAATGTAGTGGGAGCCGATACCACTAAGATAAACGATACTATAGAATCGACTCCTATGGAACCACCGCAGGCTCGTCACAGTGGGAGGACCACAAGTGCTCCTGATAGATACATTGGAGAAGCCTTCATGGTAGATCCAGAGTTTCAGGAGGATGATCCTCTGAACTATGACGAAGCGATGGTATCCTCTGACTATGCAGCATGGCAGAAAGCCATGGAGGCAAAACTGACATCGATGTCCCAAAACTCGGTCTGGACACTTGTAACACTGCCTCATAACATTAAACATGTTGGGTGTAAGTGGGTGTATAAAAGAAAAGGAGATCCGGATGGTACCGTTGAGACTTACAAAACTAGACTAATCGCTAAGGGTTATACCCAGCGAGAAAGGATCGACTATGACGAAACCTTTTCGCTAGTGGCTATGCTTAAGGCTATCCGGATTCTCTTGTCCATTGCAGCCCATTATGATTGGGAGATCTGGCAAATGGACGTCAAGACCGCATTCCTCAACGGGGATTTGGAAGAAGACATCTATATGTCTCAGCCTCCAGGCTTTGTCGCAAAAGGTCAGAAAGGTCTGGTGTGCAAGTTGCAAAGGTCCATGTATGGACTGAAGCAAGCATCCAAAAGTTGGAACATGCGTTTTGATCAGGCTATCCAATCTTATGGATTTGAACAGAACGTGAATGAACCATGTATTTATAAAAGGAGCGATAAGACTGCAGTAGTTTTTCTAGTGCTTTACGTAGATGATATCCTGCTCATTGGAAACGATGTTGGAATATTGTCTACAGTGAAGGTGTGGTTATCCTCTCAATTTGACATGAAAGACCTGGGTGAAGCGAGTTATGTTCTGGGGATCAAGGTAACTCGAGATCGCCAGAACAAGACTCTCTCGCTGTCACAATCAGCCTACATAGATACTATTTTGGTCAGATTCAGTATGCACAACTCCAAGAAGGGACTGGTTCCATTCAGACATGGAATGAAATTGTCCAAGGATCAGGGTCCTAAGACTCCTGAGGAGAAGGCAGAGATGCAGAAGATACCTTATGCTTCGGCTGTAGGGAGTCTGATGTATGCCATGCAGTGCACGAGACCAGATATATGCTATGCAGTAGGCATGATGGGCAAGTATCAGTCAAATCCGGGTCCAGGGCATTGGACTGCTGTGTAAAGTACACTCAAGTATCTCCGTAGGACGAGAGATTATGAGTTAGTTTACTCTTTACAGGAACTGATATCGATTGGATATACGGATTCTGACTTTGCATCAGATCTGGAATCCAGGAGATCGACGTCAGGGTTTGTGTTTTCATTAGGAGGAGGACCTGTCAGTTTGAGAAGCGTGAAGCAGGGATGCATTGCGAATTCGACGACTGAGGCTGAGTACGTTGCAGCGTGCGAAATAGCCAAGAAGGTGGTGTGGCTCAAGAAGTTCCTCACGGACTTAGGATGCGTACCGAGAGCTTAAGATCCTATTGTCCTTTACTGCGACAATAGTAGAGCGGTAGCACAATCCAACGAGCCAAGATATCGCCAGAAGAGTAAGCATATCGAGCAAAAATACTACATTATCTGGGACTTGCAAAAGTGAGGGGAGGTTGCAGTGACTCAGGTGGTGTCTGCAGATAACATGGCGGACCCTTTCACAAAGGCGTTACCGACCAAGGCTTTTGAAAAGCACGTGGATGCCATGAGAGTTAAGATTGTTATTTTCTGCTAGGCCAAGTAGGAGATTGTTGTAGTTCGTGTGTCCTGAGCGTGGATTTTCTGTATTAACATTAATAAAGATGGCTTTGGTTATTGCTTTAATTAGAATACTACTTTGGTATATGTTAATACACATATAATAAAAGGACCCTAGGGAACACAGTAGGCCACTGAGGTGCATGGTGGATCCATGCTTGGGAGACCCAGTGGACCAGTTCTGTGTAGACCTAGAACTAGTTCACAACTTTGGTGATGCCGGTCGCTTCACCGAGAATAAGTTATTGGCAGGTAGAGGATGTGGTGAAGTCTCCACGACAGGAACTTGGGATTCCCATTCACCTGACCAAGCACGATGATCATGTTGAACATGAACCAAGACGGTGCACAGTTCAGTGATTCAGACACTGGTGCATAAACCGTCTTACTACTATAGATAATCTGTCATTAACCCTAAGGGACCATGTACACTAGGCCAACCAGTTGTGTGGTGCTTTGATGTGCCAACATGTATGGACCTTCCATAGTCCAATACCACGATACGTTGGGTTACCTGGCTGACGCTTGAGTGGCATGCAATCCCTACAGATTATCCGACGTCCAGTGTTAGATGGGTGCATTTTGATAAGTCAATCTGTCCACACAATTAATCCAGGCCTGGTGGTTGTCAGTATGACTGACGATGTTCCAGATGCTAGGCATAGCATCGGAAGGTGTGTGGTGTTATAGATGACAAGTCATCAAATCCTAGTCAGATGATCGATCGGGATCTGGCGGTGCTCCCCACCGCTCGAGTCGTATCATGGCACCAGTAATAGGAGGGACTAAGGATTATCAGAGTATAGTAGAGAACAGGGTTACGAGGGAGTAACACAAGTTTAGGATCACTAGATTTCAACTCGGTCGTACTCTGGGTGGCTACGCGGGTTAATCGGATTAGGGCTGATTAACAAAACTTTCAGTATGTCACCGGAATAATTAATCAAGGATTCGGTTGGAGTTAGAGATCCCAAACCCTGAAGGTTCCACCATGTCGTTGCGTATAGGAATTGTTCCCCGACCTGGATGGATACGTTGGATGCGAAGTAGCGCGATGGAGCGCAAGCCCGGAGCCTAAGAACCTAATTCACATGTGTTAGGGGCTATAGGGGTATTTTGGTAAATACTAAAATATGGCTCAGAACATATTGAATATGGATCTTAGAATGACTGGAATAATTCCAGAAGCTCATAGGCGCTGACGAAACTCGATTCCGAGTAGTGCACCTCACTCAATCTCTCTTTCAGTTTTTTACTGTTCGTGAAGGGCGTTTTCGTCCAGACTTTACGATAGAGCTGTGGAAACCCTAAAAACCGCCCCCCCTCATCCCTATCCATCTAGGGCCGGCCCTAGCTTGCTTGTAGCACTAGGAGGCCGGCTCCATAAGAGGAATAGAGAGGGAAGGGCCAGCTCTAGTCTCTCCCCTCTAGAAAATTTGACCCCCCTCTCCCTCTCTCCCTCTCTGAGGTTTCGGCCAAGGAAGAAAGAGGAAGAAGAAGGAAGAAGAAGAAGGAGGAAGGAAGGAGAAGGAAGAAGAGAGAAAGAGAATGAGGAGATCTCGCGACTAGCCATCGTCTTCGCAACGAATTCCTCCGTCGGCTCGTAGTCCTTGCACTCAGAGGTAGGACTTCGAGGATTCCTCAATTCGCAAAGGACAATGTGCTATCCGACAGCTTCCCTTGCGATTCACGTGCGGTTCATCATCGTTCTGTTCTCTTCGGATCATAGATCCACAAGGTATGATGATTCTAAACACCTAACTAGATGCATGCATATCTTCCGTAGATCGTAGTATGCCTCTAGGGTGTCTGCACATATGCTAAGATCATAGATTTGCATATATATTGTTTTGTAGAATTAATTGTAATGAAACATACACCGTATGATCTTCGGATCTATCTTTTGCTTCCGTTGCGACTCTGATAAGCGGATCCAATTCCAACAAGGTCTCCGTCGAAAAAAATATTGGAGGAGAGAGGGGGGGGGGGGGTGGGGGGGGGGGGGGGTTGTGGTTGCTGGTATGGCTGGCAATTTTGGACCCGACACGACATACCCGACATGAAATTAGCAGGTTTGGGTTAAACGGGTTCGGGTTGTAAATTGGTCAATACGACTAACCCAATTAGTGAATGGCTCGAGTCCGGGTTTGTCTCTTACCTTTGATCTGTTTAAGACCCGTTTAATATTCAATAGGTCGTGTCGGGTTGGATCGGTTCTACTCGGCATCCGATCACATCATTACTTAGCCAATTAGCTTTCTGTCCGCGTTCAATGTGATTCACTAGTCTGCGCGCTGGGTGCAATGGATGGCTGTGACCAGGAAACCCACGGATGAAGAGTTGCAATGAATTATAGAATAAAAAAAAAAGGGGGACTTACTGAGAGGTCCCTGACAAGAGATCGCTTTAAGGGTAAGGACACCCAAAAAAATGATGTTGCAATAGGTCCCTCTTGAAAATGATCCAGCTAGAGCAAGTCCCACACGTGATTTTTGTCATTTTTTAGTTTAAAATTCAATAGGTCGTGTCGGGTCGGATCGGGTCTATCTGGCATTCGGTCACAGCATTAATTAACCAATTAGCTTGTCGTCCGCGTTCAATGCGATTCACTAGTTTGCGCTGGGTGCAATGGATGGTTGTGATCAGGACACCCATAGATGAAGAGTTGCAATGAATTATAGAATAAAAAAGGGGGGAACTTACTTAGAGGTCCCTGACAAGCGATCGCTTTAAGCGTAAGGGCATCCAAAAGGATGATGTTGCAGCATGTCCCTCTGGGAAAATGATCCAGCTAGAGCAAGTCCCACACATGACTTTTGTCATTTTTAAGTTTAAAATTCAATAGATCGGGTCGGGTCTACCCGACATCTGATCACAAGCATTACTTAACCAATTAGTTTGTCGTCCGCGTTCAATCAGATTCACTAGTCTGCGCTGTGTGCAATGGATGGTTGTGATCATGACACCCACAGATAAAGAGTTGTAATGAATTATAGAATAAAAAATGGGACTTAGTGAGAGGTACCTGACAAGAGATCGCTTTAAGGGTAAGGACACCCAAAATGATGGTGTTGCAGCAGTCCCTCTCGAAAAGGATCCAACTAGAGCAAGTACGACACGTGACTTTTGTCATTTTTTAATGACTAAATTGCCCCTTAGTGCATGTCCCTTCTTTCCCTTGTCGCTACTGGACTCCAACCCACGTATTTGCTACAATGATTTCACTGTAGCGATTTTTTTTTTTTTTGGACACGATTTCACAGAAAAATGTATTACTACAGTAATTTTACTGTAGCAAAATAGTAACAATCTGTGTAGATCATTACTCTACAAAGATTGTTACTCAATCTGCAAAGATTGTTACTCTTTTGCTATAGTGATTTCAATGTAGCATTTTTTTTCCCGATATGATTTCTCAAAAAAAATAAAGAGTAACAATTTGCACAAATTGTTACTCAACAAGATTGGTACTCAATCTTCACAAATTGTGACACTTTTGCTAAATGATTTCACTATGACAAAAAAAAATTGATAAGATTTCACAAAAAAAAAAAAATGCTACAGTAATTTTACTGTAGCAAAAGAGTAACAATTTTTAAAGATTGTTACTCTTTTTGCTAGAGAACCAATGGCCACACATACAACTGAACGTAGGGCCTTTTGCTCACATGTACAGCTGGTCGTAGGGATGAAAAGGATATTTTTATATCGGGAAGACTTAACGCTAATTAACGATGTTGATCGTCTTTTATCAATAAATTTGATATGTTAGAGAGACCATCACACATTACCCCTAAAAAAAAAAACAAAGAATGGAACAACAAATAAGTCTTAGCGGGTCTACCCATTTATAAACGGATCGGGTACGGGTTTAGGGTCTACACACGATTAGTTAACGGATCGGGTCTGGGTCTAGGGGTTCTAGACACCATCCGAAACCAAACACGACCTGACATGACCCATTGCCGGCCCTAGCAAGGATTGCGACCATCAAGTGTGTATAGAATAATAAACTAAACTAATGCAATTAAGAGCCTACCAATGAGTATCGGTGGTATAAGCAATGTCGTGACGCTCTGGAGACGCTCTCAACTTGATACTAAATTGGAATTTGGCGCTCGTGCGCTCCCGCCCCTGTTTCCGACTGTTCTCGCTCCGCGCTCTGGTTACTTTAGGTCCGAACCCTAACAGTGTTATGTGTGCAGTCAGAATTGATTAGGGTTAAACAGTGATGCATTTTGGTTTGCCATAGCCAATCCACAAAGGAACCAAACCAAGCAAAGCCCCCCCCCCCCCCCCCACATCCACACTTCGAACACCTGTACCCTGTTTGACCACACCATTTCCGGTCCGTTTCCACAATAACAGAAGGAAACCCCGCCACCAACTCCTCCGGTTCCGGATCGCTTTCAACTTCTCTCTTCTCCATCACCCCTTCCTCTCTCCCCCCTTCTCTCTCTCTCTCTCCCTCTCTCGCTCGCTCTCTCCCCCCTTTTCTCTCTCTCTCTCTCTCTCTCTCTCTCTCTCTCTCTCTCTCTCTCTCTCTCTCTCTCTCTCTCTCTCTCTCTCTCCTTTGGTAAGGAGACTAAAAGCCCACCTTAAACGACCCGCAACTGCGAGGAATATATTCACAGAGACTTTGGGGCAGCACTAGCTGAAGAAACTTCTGCTTTTCCTGCAATCTGCAATCGATTCCACGCGCCTCCGGGCTTTTTGACATCATGGGTTCTTGCTTGGTGGAGCCCTTGTGGAGGTGCAATGAGTCCTTCCTTTCAAGCTAAAGAGGAGGGGAAAGTTGGTTGGTTGGTTGGTTGGTGTTGTGGCCTGAGGGGGTGAGGGAGAGGGGATGGAGAGCTATCTGAACCAAAACTTCGGCGGGGTGAAGTCCAAGAACTCGACCGATGAGGCCCTCGAGCGGTGGCGGAAGCTGTGCGGCGTTGTCAAGAACCCCAAGCGCAGGTTCCGCTTCACCGCCAACCTCACCAAGCGCTCCGAGGCCGCCGCCCTCAAGCGCTCCAATAAGGTCCCCCCCCCCCCCCCCCCCCCCCCCCGCCTTTTCCCTTGCCGCCCATCTTTTAGTTTTCACGATTTGGTACTTGAATTTATTTATCTGTTGTTGTGCCCTTCTGCTATGAGGTTGATTGATGCAATTGGAGAAATATTGTTGGGTTTTTTTTTTTAGATATTGGTATTGGATTACAATTTTGGGTGGGTGGGTACACTCGATCTTATGATGGATAAATGCATTAATATTGTTGACGGATAGTCCCACATCGATGAGGGAGGCACCCATCACCCGCTTCATATACCCTCTGTGGACCTCCTCTTATGACCCGGGTTTTGGGGTGTGACCGTGTGATTGTGTGAGGGTATCTAACATGATATCAGAGTTGGGTTCACCGTCTCCTGCTCCGGGTGCTCTCCACTGATCGTGCCTTGCCATACATGTTCCACGTGGGAGGATCCTTGACACACGTGCTCCGCGTGAGGGGGAGTGTTGGCGGATAGTCCCACATCGGCGAGGGAGGCACCCATCACTCGCTTCATATACCCTCTGTGGACCTCCTCATACGACCATGGATTTGGGGTGTGAGGGTATCTAACAAATATACAGTTTGATCTATGCTAGTTCTTGTTCTAGTCTTTTAGTTTAGTATTCCATTGGCAAGAAGTTGTTTGCACCTTCCTTTCTTTCTTTGAGAGTTGGCAAACCAATGATACCAACCTCCCCATTCTATGCACAAGCCAAAGAGTAATATCAAGCGCGAGATAATAGAATCAACCAAAGAAATCGGCTACAAGATAACTTCTAGATTCTTCATGGATCTCTAATTCTAAAGGAGAATCCATTGGACCACTGAGAAAATATCCACCCCGAAATAAGAAAAGCTAAATCTCACCTCTGTTCATGCTACTGATTAGACGGGACTCAAACATCATCACGATCTCATGGAGAAGACGTTGCTTGGAGCCGCCTCCTTCCTACCAACGCATAAGAGGGTGTTGAGAGATAACATCAATAGGACGGCGAGAGGAGGATGTCAAACGACATAAAGATGCAAGCCATGACTTGGAGCGATCTTCGCGGGACTACCATATAATAAGACACTTTGGTTCTCAACTAATTACGAGACATCTATCAATGCGAATTTCTTTTTTACCACCAAAGTCATGAGTCATGACCTTCCACTATTGGGTTGGAGTAAATTGGCTTCTTGGTGTACCATTTAGATGGGCTAGCCCAATGAATTGGCATTAAATGTTAACATTGTGTCACTCTTCACTAATTCATTGATAGTGCACAGGGCCCCAAAATGCTTGAATCTATCCGAACTGAGTATAGTAGGTGGATGTGCATGATCTTCTAGGCAAAGTGGCCATAGGTTTTTTTTATATATATAGATTTACTTTGTGGGTTAAGGCTTAGTTTGATCCCTTTCCTTTGTGCTTGAACCATAGGTTCACCCGCTTGTATGGACGATCTATCATATAACCAAGGATGACTAAGAAGGATATGTGCAGCGAAGATGAGAACGATACATCACATAGAACTTGGTGACCAAACTTCTTGTCTTTTTAGTTTGGCAAGATGGTATATTTGCGGGAGATCTTTTGTTTTTATGCCAATAGCTTGAGCAAAAGTCTTGGGCAACACTATTGGAAGTGTTTCTTCCATCAATTGAATTTTCAACTCACTTCGCTTGAACGTGAATGTAGAGCATCTTCATATGTTGAGGTACAAAGAGTGTTTCTCCTTAATCCACATCTTGTGGGAGCTTCGTCTCACTTAGCTTGAACATGGAGTATGTAGAGTATCTTCGTATTTTGAGGTACAAGGAGTGGTTCTCCTTAAACCACATATGCCCTGAGAACTTCGTCTACACCATTTGGGGCGGCCTCAACTTCTTGCCTCGATTGATGTGCTACTTAAGCCATGTGGAGGTCGTGTATCCCAATTCATTACACCTAAAGCATCGAGTTGTGGGTTGTCAAGAATATTTTTCTCGAATTGTGGGGCTAGTTGAGGGGGAGGCAACAAGGATTGTATGCATGTTTCTCGTAGATGCAACGAGTAATATGATATGCTTTATTGATGATCCAAACTTCACATGTAACCATTCCATCGTAGATTTGGTGGCATAGGCTAAGAGTTGCGTGATAGGGAGATAAGATAAACGATAAAATAAAATTTTACCGTGAGTAAAAATCTGAATTTAAATATACGATAAAGGATTCTCAAGGTGTAACAATTACAAAATTATGTGTGATGCAAAGGTCATGTGAAAATTATAGGGTAGAAACATACAAGGCTCTATCGTAATGCAGTAAGTAAAGACACTATTCTTTAAAGTGAAAACCCAAATGGAAAAAGCAACCCTGAGCAAGCTCGGACTCGAAACAATCCACTAAGAGCAATGGATTTCAACCAAAGGAAAGAGCATTATCCTTGAAGTGAGCGATACCTCCACATCCCAATCCTCTTGAGCTTGGCACCGACAGTCAGCAACCACCACCACGATTCTCCTCCTGGGTCCTGACAGCCTCCTTCAATTCAATGAAGTCGCTCCTCGTCCGAGTCCTGGAACGTATCCTCGTGCAAACTATTATGTGCTTCGGTTCATCGCAACGACTCCGAATCTCGACTCCCCGCAGGAAAGCTCGGATGAACACCTCAGAGTCTCAGACTCCTCCGACGTGCTCCTTATCAACGAGAAGATACAAATAACGAGAAATCAAACCAAACGAGACAAAAAAACATGTGTACGCAACCTACCCCGACCCTGCTGTGGGGTGGTGCGCCTTGACAAAGAGCAATGCTCTGGCCAAGGGGTGAGGTGTTGGATACAGGTGCACACCATGACACGTAAAACTTGGTTTTTCCCGCCCGGTTCGTACCCGTGCATCCTTGAAGATCAACGATCTAGAGTTATCCGTTGTCATGGAAACCCTGTGCGCACATGTTAGAAACTCGTTAGAAACTCCAAAAAATAAAGTTCATGTGCTCCGAAAGTTCAAAACAAAGGTCGATTCAAAAACTGTTAAATATGCGATGATATGAATCATGGTTTTTGAAAACAAAAGAGTGTAAGCATATTTAGCTATGTGCGAAGATGAAATATGCACAAATGGAATTCAATCTATGTTCCGTTAAAAATACCGTATCTCTGAAGTCTGATAAAGCAATATTCATGCAATATACCTGATTCTTCACATTGTTTTGGCATGGTTTTTGACAAAAGCATGTAAACTATCTTCGACATCTTCAGTCTGCTCCTAATGTTGCTTTTCAAATTCTGAATCTAAACATGATGTCTTTTAATATGGGTTATCTTCTTCAGTATATCATGCAACTCCAATACACATATCGTCCGTTGTTTCTTAGTTTCATCTGCCTTCTGGTAAATTTATGAAGTGTTTTCTTCGTGGTCTCTAACTTTGCTCGAAGAGGCAATTCTTCAAAGTTATTCATGTTCTGTCGAGTAGGAGGGAGGAGGTTACGTTCTACTGCGTACGAGGGGGTGGGGGGGGGCATCACATTCTGCTGAGTAGGAGGGAGGGGGGTTACTTTCTACTGAGTATGAATGAGAGGCTTCACGTTATGCTGAGTAGGAGGGAAGGGGGTCGCTTTGGTGATAAATTCTGCTGAGTAGGAGTGGGGGGCTTCACGTTTTGTTGAGTATGAGCAGGGGGCTTTACTTTCTATTGAGTATGATCTTTTCCGGTGTAGAGCTTCTTGGTAATTTGATCCACCTTGCTCTCGAGCTTTTTCGGGTAATCGGTTGCGGCGACAAGAATAACACACTCTATCACTTCGATGATGTCGGAGTTGCAGCAGCAGAATAACTTCCTCCAATAATCAAGTGTTCTAGATGAACTCGACATGTCGATTTTACACATAAGAGTTTGCAGAGGAAGAAGCAAAAAAGTGTCAGGCCAACCTACAAGAAAGTTGTCTTGGGAACCCGATTGACCTACAACTCTACAAGCTAACCAACCTGAATCACCTTGAAGCTCAACACTTTTTACAGCATAAATTTGAAAGCGACAACTTGTTCAAACCCTACACGATGACTTGTAGATTTGGCCAATAATGACTCCACCACAATTGTTTCTTTAAACTCTTAATTTCTGCATTGCTTTTTTACATTTCCTGGGATACTCTATTTGCTTCAAGTCTCCATCAAACTATCATTTCCTTAGAACATTATCTTGATCAACTCTGAACATTAGAATCCACCCTTGAAGTCCTGAGGTATTGTGAAGGTAATTTTATGTTCCGCTATCCTACAAGCAAACCCGTTATTTTTCGTGCTAGGCGCTGTCATACACTGACAACTAAAACCCACAGATTTCCTAAATCTAACCATCATCTTCCACCTTATTTTAAACATCAGCATCTTGAACCCTAACTAGCACCTTTAACCCAATTCCAGCTTTATTCAGTGACAATACTAACGGAAGATCCATTTTAAGTACTTAGGATAATGCCCCAGTAAAACATAAACACAAAAGTTACTCTTTGAACTGGCAGTCTTCCCTTTAGGCTGACATATTAATATTGTTTGCAGGAGAAGTTGCGGGTTGCTGTTTTGGTTTCAAAAGCTGCAATTACGTTTTTGCAGGGTAATCTAGTGATTTCTGTCAATTTCTGGTTTACAAGTATTTCTAATTGGTTTTTGACATCCTTGAGTATGGTCAGGTATCACATTACATAGTGAATACAGTGTACCTGATGAAGTCAAGGCAGCAGGCTTTCAAATTTGTGCTGATGAATTGGGATCCATTGTTGAAGGCCATGATGTGAAGAAGTTGAACTTGCATGGTGGTGTTGATGGTATTGCATCGAAGCTTTCCACATCAACAACCACTGGACTTATTGTCACTGAGGATAAGATTAAGTGCAGACAAAAGATATTCGGGATAAATAAGTTTGCTGAAAGCCCAGCCCGAAGTTTTTGGGTATTTGTATGGGAAGCATTACAAGACATGACTCTTATCATTCTTGCTGTTTGTGCCTTTGTATCTCTGGTTGTTGGCATTGCCACGGAAGGATGGCCAAAAGGTGCTCATGATGGCCTTGGAATTGTCGCAAGCATCCTTTTAGTTGTCTTTGTCACTGCAACAAGCGATTACCGGCAATCTTTACAGTTCAAGGATTTGGATAAGGAGAAAAAGAAGATATCTATACAAGTTACACGGGATGGATTCAGACAGAAGATCTCAATATATGATCTTTTGCCTGGTGATGTCGTGCATTTATCAATTGGAGATCAAGTTCCTGCTGATGGGCTGTTCATATATGGATTTTCCTTGTTGATCAATGAATCCAGTCTCACGGGAGAGTGCGAGCCCGTCTTAGTGAACACAGAGAATCCATTTCTTTTATCTGGAACTAAGGTGCAAGATGGATCTTGTAAAATGTTGGTAACCACTGTTGGCATGAGAACTCAATGGGGTAAACTGATGGCAACACTTAGTGAAGGGGGAGATGATGAAACTCCATTGCAGGTCAAGCTGAATGGAGTTGCTACTATCATTGGGAAGATTGGTTTATGCTTTGCAATTGTGACATTTGCAGTGCTAGCAGAAGCCCTCTTTAGGCGTAAGATTGAGGAGGGTCTATACTTGAGCTGGTCAGGAGATGATGCATTGGAGCTATTGGAGTATTTTGCTATTGCAGTTACTATAGTTGTGGTTGCAGTTCCCGAAGGACTGCCATTAGCCGTGACCTTAAGCCTTGCTTTTGCCATGAAAAAAATGATGAACGACAAGGCACTTGTACGCCATCTTGCGGCTTGTGAGACTATGGGCTCAGCTACATGTATTTGCAGTGATAAAACCGGAACATTGACGACCAATCACATGACTGTTGTCAAAACTTGTATCTGTGGAAATATCAAGGAAGTAAGCAATTCTGAAGAGTCTAGGAGTATGTGCTCCCAAATTCCAGATTTTGGACTCAGAACTCTTCTACAATCCATATTTACCAACACAGGTGGAGAAGTTGTGATCAACCAAAATAGCGAGGTAGAAATTTTAGGAACACCAACTGAGACTGCTTTGTTGGAGTTTGCCTTGTCACTTGGTGGAGATTTTCATGCAGAGCGGCAAGAATCAAAACTCGTCAAAGTGGAACCCTTCAATTCTGCAAAGAAGAGAATGGGGGTGGTGATCCAACTTCCAGGAGGAGGACACCGTGCCCATTGTAAAGGTGCTTCAGAAATAATTTTGGCTGCTTGCACTAAGGTGATAAATTCTGCAGGTGATGTCATTCCCCTTGACGAAGCAGCAGTCAATCATCTCAACAACACAATTGAATGCTTTGCTAATGAAGCTCTCCGCACACTGTGCCTTGCCTATATTGACATTGAGAATGGTTTCTCAGCTAATGAACAAATACCTGTTGATGGATATACTTGTATTGGAATCGTGGGTATCAAAGATCCTGTCCGTCCAGGTGTGAAGGAGTCGGTTGCAATTTGTAGGTCTGCTGGGATTACTGTAAGAATGGTTACAGGAGACAACATAAATACAGCAAAGGCTATTGCTCGGGAATGTGGCATCCTCACAGATGGGGGGGAGGCAATTGAAGGACCAGAGTTTAGAAAAATGAGTGCTGAAGATATGAATAAATTAATTCCAAATCTTCAGGTTTTTATTTCTTATGCATTTATTAAATAATATACTCAGTTAGTAAATTGGTCTTCAATGACTTGTATATTTTTTTATTCACCAGGTAATGGCTAGATCTTCACCAACAGATAAACATACCTTGGTAAAGCACCTACGGACCATGTTAGATGAAGTCGTTGCTGTGACGGGTGATGGCACAAATGATGCTCCAGCACTTCATGAGGCAGACATAGGACTTGCTATGGGTATCGCAGGGACTGAGGTAAATTATCCTCGAATGATAAGAACACTCGTTTTCTTTTAAAAAAAGAGGAGAGAGAAAAAAGGAGAAAGTATTATATTCTTTGTGAGCTACATTCCTTATCTGTCGGACCCAGAAGTCATTCCAGTCACTCAATTGGAAGTTATTTTTTTTATACTGATATTGTTCAGAACGTATCGTGATATACGGTTCCATGAAAGTTTTATGTTTTACTTGAAATATATGTTAATGGAGGGTTTCATCTTCACACATTTATATGCGGTATTTAGTGACGTAGTCCTTATGGTGTTGACTTACCTTTAACCTTTCAATCATCTCTGCTGAGAATGTTGCTACTTGGCTCCCATGTGTTTTTTCCTGCTTTGAAACCAAAAAGTATGTAGTTCTAAGTTCTCAATAATCCAGATCCTGTTGCTCTTGACGATGGTTGTTCTGAAGGCAGTGTTTTGTTGTTATTTTTTTTTTTTTTTTCTAACTCAGGTTTAAGTGTGTGTGTGTGGGTGGGTGGGGGGGGGGGGGGGGTCTTCTCTATAGGTATCAATGCCAACTTTCTTTCTATAAGGTTCTAAATATATACTACTCCTAAACCAACATTCTGCGCCTCTCATATTCGCCTCACTCAATGCCTAATGGATTTTTTTTTTCTTTTTTCAAATGCACCTAGTAAACTTTCCCCTCTTCAAGCCACCATAACAATGTTTTCACTCAACAACCAAAAACAAGAAAGAAGGGCAATAAAACCACAAGAGAATATGCCATAATTGCTAGTAAGGATTCTTTCTTTTCATCACTTCTTGATACAAATTAGATTTGGGTAGGTTATGATTTTCAATGCACTAGGCACCCAATTTGATGTGAATGTGACTTGTGGAGGTTGCTATTTGAATGGATAATGAAGCTAGGGACTTGGGTAAGTTTTGTAAATTTAGGAATAGGTGCCAAACAACAAGATTAGCTTGCTGTCCTGAACACCACAACAAGCAAATCTTGGATGGTCATCAAGTTAATTTTTTGTTGTGATATTTGGTTCAAATATGAACTCTTACCAGAATAGGACCGATGCTCTGTTGTTAGTATCGTACGATACACGATAAGTATCGTACGATACAAGAGAAAAACGATACGTATCGTGTTTGCGTATCGTTTTTCTCCTGTATCGTACGATACACGATACGGTCCGATATGGTGAAAACATGTTTTTTTGTTTTTTTTTTTTTTGAAACTTTTAAAATGAATTTTTTTCTCTTAATTTCCCAAAGGATTATATAGGTCTCTTAGAGTTAAAAAAATACTTAGAAATTTTTTCTAGCCTAGAGTGAAGTGATACTAATTTTTTTTTAGAAGTTTATAGGTGTTTTACAAATCTTTCTCTAGAGTTGTCGGAGCCCAATGCCATTTGTTTTTTAAAATTTTCTAGAGCTTGGAGCACTAAATATCTACAACTTTGCTAATTTCAATAGTTATAGGATTCCATTTCTACCTATATATATATATATATATATATATATATATATATATATATATATATATATATATATATATGTGGTACTTCTTAGTAGAGGGCTAATGTATCTATGTTCATAAAGGAAGGCTAAAGGAAAGAAGTAAATGACTTTGCATAAGACAATGAAGATGAAAATGAATATGAATAAGGGGTGTAAGAGACATTAGAGAGATAAAGAAGCAAGTGGTGATAAATTATCTATTGGTGATGATCAAATTGATGATGTAGATGTGGTGGAGATTGCAAAATAAGACCTTCCTACTTTTTGAGTTTTTGTTTTGTCTTCATTGACTATTCGAATATTTTGAGAACAATATATTGATAGATCATAGATAATACTTATTTGTGATTTCTTTTTTATAGAAATATATACATCATATTTTTTGTATAGGCCAATGTTATGTTTGATGTGAAATTATACGGAATGTCTTACTCTTCGACTTGACTTTTCATATTTAATATTCTAGTATGTATTTTCTATATTTATTATATATATATATATATATAATATAAATTTAACCGTATCTTACCATACACGATACATAAAATAGAAAAAACGATACACGATATGACAACCTTGCCGATAACCTTTAAGCGTGAATTTAAGAATATAAAAAAATAAAACAGATCCAAAAATATCTATAAATAAAAAATGAGGTGCAGAAAAAGGCTTATGAAAGGGTCACTAAGGAAAGTGTATACCATGGATTGATGATGTTAAATCTGGAGGCGATGATCTCTCACAGTCATTTCTCAAGCGTTGTTGTTCAAGCTTGGTCCACAATCAGTTCAAGATAGGATGGATGGAGAGAAGAAGTGGATAGAAAAAGAGACTGGAAGAAAGATGAAGTTTTTTTTTTTTGGCGGGGGGGGGGGGGAGGGGGGAGGAGGAAGGATACAAGTTCAAATCTGCACCTATGTGATGCGCAGATTTTGCAAAGTAGTAATAGAGCCTGAGTGATGGAGGGGAAAAATATGGCAACAAAGAAGTAGGATAGAAGCTAGACGAAGAACATGGGGAAAAGAGAGCACAAATCAGCACTTGAAGACGGTTTATTCCTTACACATTCCGCTTTGAGTTTTATGGAGAAGAACGAGGGGAAAAGAGTGCGCATCAACACCTAGAAGTTTTGTTCCTTCAAAACCCCGTTCTGAACAAGGGGTAAAAAGAGCACAAATCAACACTTAATAAGATTTTTCTTTATAGGCTTGTGGAGAAGATGAATGAGATTGGGAGAAGAAGAGGTGGGAAGAAGAAAAGGCGCAGTAAAAAGGGGAAGATGGCACAAAAGAAGAGAGGGAGAATCCTCGGGAAATGAGAGACGAGAAGAGGGTCACAGTTGGAAGGAAGGATGACATGCGAGTGAAGAAACAGAGAGAGAGAGAGAGAGAGAGAGAGAGAGAGAGAGAGAGAGAGAGAGACGATCCAAATAACTTATATTGACATATTGACCATCAATAAGCTTAAGTGAGGATCCAGCGGGTCTAAAGCGTGGGTTTAAGTCAAGGATCTAATAAGATTTAAGTGAGGATCCAATATGACAGTGGGTATCCAAAATGATTCAAGTCCAATGCGAGAGATCCAACAGGAGGGTTCAACTAAGATCCAAATGGGTTGAGCCGACTTGAGTCGGATCAAGAGCATCCTAGCATAAGCTAGTTGCTCTCACACAATCACACTTGGGCTAATGTTGGTAGGACATCCCCTGTCCCTGTGCTAGTACAAATAATGATATGGGCATCTAATCAAAGGTCAAAGGCAAACGATAGATAGCTAACAAAAAATATAGGAAATCCATAGGTAAACAAGTAAAAAGAATACATAAGAATAATGATAATTTGGCAATAGGGGAACAAACTAGGGATGACAACGGTGCGGTTTTTGGCAACACCGAAACCACACCGCAACACCGAAACTACACCGCACCACGACGGTGTACCATTATGTAAACCAAAACCGCATCATGCAGTGCGGTGTGGACCGTGTGGTGCAATGCACCGCAGTTTATCATTATAATTGCCTAAACGGTACGATTTTATACTGTTTTAGTCAAAACCGAAACCGCACTGACCGCAACGGTTTTATATTTTGGCAAACCAAAATCGCACCATGCGGTGCGGTTTATTGTGGTTTTCAGTTTTAAACCGCACCGCTGCCATCCCGAGAACAAACGGTCAAATTCAACATCTTGATCTTTATCAATTCATCCCCATTTGGAAGAACCTTAGCTTTTGACAAGCATGCCTCTAGCATTTGGAAAGGGTCCTCGTGCTGTCGTCGTTGCTCAGCCTCACTTAAGGGACTGCCATCGCCCTCGACCCAGGAATCACGTGTGGAGTTCTTCTATGGTCTGGATGTTAACAATGACCTCAATGTGGATGATGTCCTCAATGTCTCTCCCTCTAAGGCTTTGGTGACCCTGACAGTGGAACAAGTAGAAGGTTTGTCTACTCAAATGAAACTCCCAAATGTCTTGATCTAATGGATTGAGTGGTGGATCCGTTGACTGATATAGTGGATCACGGCTCTAGTGGATATCCCAAAAAAAAGCAAGTACCCCTCTTTGTTGGTCTGTACCATTTTTGTACGTGATATTGGTGGCCTTGGGCTTACCTAGGACCTCTCGAGCAACTTTCCAAAGGTAATCAATTTGGCTGATATCATGTCTCGTTTACTTGACCATCTTCAGGCCCGATATTGCACATGCTGTTTGTATAGTGCGACAGTTCATCAGTGCACCTCGCTCTGTTCACTATGTGGTCATTCTACTTATCCTCTGCTACCTTTGTGGGACGATTGCTCACTCCCTTATCTTTTTTGATTCTTCTACTTTGGAGCTTCGTGCCTATGGGGATGCTGACTAGGCCAGTGATCTCACTAACCATCTATTTACTACTGGCTTCTGCGTCTTTCTCGACTACTCTTTGATTTCCTAGAAGTCTCCCACTCTAGTACAGAGTCTGAGTATTGTGCGATGTTTCAAACTGTTGTATAGGTTGTTTGTCTACATCGTCTCCTCTCTGATCTGAGTGTTTCATTCTCTACTCCTATGAAGCACGAGTATGGGTACGGATACAATACGGGTATGTTGATACGGCAAAACCTTTAAAAAAAGGTATGGTACGGGTACGGCGGGGTACCTATATAAAAAAATAAATTTTATAATTTTAGTATAATATCAATGATATGTTTTTATAATTTAGTATAATTAAAAAGTTACAAAATATTAAAATTATTTGTATCTTATTTGTATTAATTTTTTCCTATTTTTTTGGAATTTCTTTCTAAATGTTTATATTTTTCTAATTGTTTTCTAATTTTATGTACCCATACCCGTACCCATGTCATACCGGTGCCATACCGATTTCGTACCGGCATCGTACCCAAATCGGGGTACTCGTACCTATGCCGTACCTGCATCGTAACCAAATCGGGTTACCCTTACCCGATTCAAAACGACATGCCGGATATGTGAATTGTTATACCCATACCCATATCCGGTACTCATATGGTAGTCCTTTCAAAGTACCCATGCTTCACAACTCTATTCCTACTCCACTTCATTGCGACAATCAGAGTTCTATTCAAATAGCCACTAATCCGGCCTTTCATGAACGGGCGAAACACATAGAAGTTGATTGTTACTTCGTACGCCATTTCTACCCTGCTACTCTATCCCTCCTTATGTCTCCTCTACTAAGCAGCTCATAGACTTCTTCACTAATGCTCACATTTACATGCTTTCAGTATTTGCTTGACAAACTCTTGGTGATTGATCCCTCGTGAGTTTTAGGGGGAATGTTAGAGACACTTGTATATATTGTTGTATATAGTAGTATAGGCTTAGGCTTTATATATATTCTTGTGTATGGTGGACTTACACCACGGTGTATATATATTGGGCTTTAGCCCTCATGAAATACAATTCATTCTATTCCTAACCCTAACAGTCGGGTTCATACGCTCCCCTGCAATCTTCCTTTTAACCTCCGATTTTGCTCCTTTTTTTATACCCTTATCTTATATCTATTAGTTTGTGTATCTATTAGTTTGTGCATTTGTTTCTCATCTGCATGATAATTAACCTTCTTCTAATATTCTTCCCTTAGCCCACAATGCTCACTCTCTTCAATCCATGGTTCGAGGGTATGTCCGAACCCAAACATAATCATTGAGATTGTAGCAAATTCTAATTGAATCACTCCCCAAACACGAAATTTGCCACGCTTGAGTTTTGTTAATAGGTTAGGCCTAGTTCGGATTTGGTTCAGTCGGATGGGTTGTGAACAACACCGAATCAGAATCAATTCAAGCCGAATCAAGCCAGTATTGTCCTCAATAAGCTGAATGGGGAAGATCTTGGCCAAATTGTGCTCGAATCGAATGAATTGAACCTTAATCAACTGAAGCAGACATGAATTTTTTATTTTTTTAAATATTTTTGGCTGAAATGGACGAATCGACTGAACCCAAATCGAACCCGAACCCAAATCGATTGAAACTATGTGTTTTTCCTGGCCCGAATCTGAATTCTCAAACTTTGCCCCAATCCCATCTTATGATCAACATAAAACTTATCATTCCCTCCATCTGGCCTCGTTCCCATTCTCATTCTTGGATTTAAGATTATTTTTAGCACAAAACTAGTTTAACAACCAACCTAGGAAGTAATGGCAAACCAATATGATTTTTCTTAGTAGCCTTCAGCATCTCATCTGAGGAGGGTTAAGCCAGACCGATACCAGCACACCCTAGGGATGGAAGCGGGAATCGATCCCAGGTCTCGGGTACCAACCCACCGAGATTTCACCAACTCAGCCAGCTGGCACTTCTGGCAAACCATTATGATTGAAATGTATATAAATACATATGTCAAATGTATTCCTATCCATAATCCATCATCCAAGTACTTTCCCATCAAAAGTCGGTCGAGTATAAAGAGATTGACAAGAATTTTCTGACCGTATGTCAATCCGACACCAATCCTCTAAGATTGGTGCCTGACATGCCAAGAAACCTAAAAGGTCAGTTGGAGGGTGAGGAAAACTACCTGTTGGTTAAGCTTTGGCAACCATGAAGCAACCCTCCAATGTTTCCCCATACAAGATTTGTTGTGGGAATTGCATTCGTCTCTGTGGCACAAATTATAGCCGAAGATCTGAAATGAAATAACATTTCATGGTATTTCACTATATCTAATATCTAAAAATGATGATTCTTAATTTCTTAGTTTTTCAAAATCTTAGGATTTCATTTTTGGGTGCATAAATTCTTTCTGCAGTTAACTTTATCTTAAATAAGCCCAATTGCTACTAATTCTACAAATTTCTTTATCATTAACACTATATGATTTCTGTCATCTTACCTTTATGAAATGGAGGATCTACGAAACCTTAGCATGAATGTGTTTTCATATGGTATTACTTTTTCATTCAGGTAGCAAAAGAGAGTGCTGATGTCATAATTCTCGATGACAATTTTTCAACGATCGTGACAGTTGCGAAATGGGGACGATCTGTATACATTAACATTCAGAAGTTTGTACAGTTTCAGCTGACCGTTAATGTGGTTGCTCTAGTTGTTAACTTCTCCTCAGCCTGCTTGACCGGTGAGCAAATCCATCTTTTCATTGTATCGAGATTTCACATGCCTTAGAATTATTTCTCACACTTTTCCTCCCTATGTGCTTTATGGTAGGAAATGCTCCGCTCACTGCCGTTCAGTTGCTCTGGGTGAACATGATTATGGATACGCTAGGAGCACTTGCACTAGCCACTGAACCACCTCAGGATGGTTTAATGGAAAGAACACCAGTGGGAAGGAAAGGGAACTTCATTACCAACGCAATGTGGAGAAATATCTTGGGGCAGTCCTTTTATCAGTTTATCGTAATATGGTATCTTCAGACAGAAGGGAAAGGGCTATTTCGGCTAGAGGGCCCCGACGCTGGTCTTACACTGAATACTCTTATTTTCAATTCTTTTGTCTTCTGCCAGGTAATCTCTTGACATATTTCTTTTTTTTTTCAACTATAATTTTGTTGTTCATTGGTTTAAAGTTTTAGTCGGTTCTTTCATCATTTAGTTCAATCTAAATGCTGCACAAGCCAAATAAACATATAACAACACATGGAGTAGTTATCTTACCGTTTCGATTATACAAATTCCTTCAGTTTCTTTCTTCTAGCACTAATGATTAAGAATCTTACGGGTCAGAAATTACAACAGTAAATAGAAACTCATAGTTGCTCAATGTTCAGTGTGAGGCTACATGTAGGCAAAAAATTCTTCGAGTCGAGTGGTTGATTGGATTTTGGGGTCAGCTCTTTGGATTACTATTTGTTCAAGAGATGAATTCAATCTGTGTATCAGATTCGGCTTTTGCACTCTTTTTCTAGACTCTACTAGTTTAGGGAAACCTTGGAGGGTTACTCCCTGGTTGCATGAGCTTAAACTGCCTGACCAATAAGATAGGTCTGCCTACTCCCTAGTTGGCCATTTAGGTTACTTGAAATGCCCCTCTTGCCAACTTTCCTCGGTTAGGTTTCTGGCACCAATCTTAGAGGGTAGACGCCAGGTTGACAGTAGGTCGGAAAATTCTTCTCAATCTACCTGCAGTCAACCCCATCATTGATGGGGTAAAAGATTCTGATTATGAAGCGTAACGGATGTGTTGTTCTACATGGATTAATTCCTTTTACATCGAAGAAGAGTACCAAATAACTTCTAGACTGGTTGGATAATGAGCTCGTACGTTCTTAGTGCACATGAATCACATGATAATCGCTGTTTCAGTATATGGTATCAATTCATTTGAGGGCGGCACGTAATTCTTTATGCGTAAGTCAAAGCTTGCTACCCCACTGATCTCTCGAGCTCTTTTTCCTCATAGGTGTTCAATGAGATCAGCTGCAGAGAGATGGAGAAGATAGACGTATTGCAGGGCATGCTCGAGAATTATGTCTTTATGGGCGTCCTTACCATCACCGTAATCTTTCAAGTCATTATCATACAATTCCTCGGTGACTTTGCGAACACGACTCCGCTTACGTTACTGCAGTGGTTCGTCTGCGTGTTCATCGGGTTTCTTGGCATGCCTATCGCTGCTGCCATGAAATTGGTTCCTGTGGGGTCCAAGTGAAGGACCGTCGAGAGTGAAGAACACGGTACTTGAGGTGAGACTATATCCATGTTCTTGAGACCTTTTTACATAACTAGCGCCATGGTTTTCTATGCAACTTCTGGTAGTCGAGGGGACCAAGAAGCCGGTCAGCTTACCACTGTAGTTACAACATTCTCTCTAATTGTTGCCAATTGTAACTGCTAATGATTTTTTATTTTATATTTTGTAGTTGAATGATTCTTGGAATTATGTATGAACAGTATCTAGATTTCAGAAACTTCAATAATGTATGGATTTCTTGAATTATGCTCAAACTATTCTCTACTTTGTCACAACCTATTTGTGGAATAATTGTTGTCTTTGCACCAATAAGTTGCCACTGTTGATGATTTAAGATTAGGGTAAATTACACTTTACGCCCTGATTATTAGCTAAAAAAATTAACCCCCCTATAGTTAAAAAATTACATTTTTGCCCTCTTCAATTCACTTTTGATTAGATAAAAATTACCAAATGAGCAAATTAAGTAGTTGACAAAAGGGGGGTATTGAGGTAACATTTCAAACTTTAGGGAGCGATTTGGAACAAAATAAACTACATGGGGGTTAGGTGTTTTTGAGCTAAACTTCAGGGGGGCAAAGTGTTACGTACCCTTAAGATTATTACGACGGAGGAATGTAATAAAGAATAAAATTTTAAATATTTAGCTTATATATATGTTTGATTTTCTCTACACGCTACCTGGCCTTTTAGCTTTCTTGACAGGGCCCACTTTTGTCTAGTTGTGTTGGTGATTAATTTCTGACACCAAACTATGAGATTTGAAGTCACGATCCGGTTGGAAAATTTTTCCGAGTTTTACGCGCAGATATAGTCAATCCAATCTTGATGGGACAGGATTTAGTAAACCTCCAGTTCTGGTTTATTTAGCTTGGCAAATCACACCTCATCTTTTTATGGAATTTTCACCTTCTCTTTCTATCAGATAAGCAAGCAATGGCTAATGCTAGAGGTTTTTTTTTACAAAATGACCCCCCAACACTTCCAATTTGCTTAGAGTGAATTCACTTGCTTTTAGCATTACTTTTCCGGCCACTTATATTTTTGGTACAAAAATATCCTTAACATAGCACTCTGTCTTCTTTCTTTATGAAACCTATTAAGTCGACAACGCAAGTTAACTTGTGTTTGTTGCGTCAGTCATAGTGCTTCGTCAAAAGCAACAACAAGGCCAATGCAAGATGTTTGTGTTCGTTGTGTTGGACCTTGCGTTCGTTGCTTTGGCCATAGTGCTTTATCGAAAGGAACATCAAGGCTAACACAAGATATTTGCGTTCGTTGCATCAGACCTTGCGTTGGTCATATTGCTTCGCCAAAAACAACCTATAGTATTGAGGATATTTTTGTCCAAAAAGTTAAAAAATGAACGTGCAAGTGTAGAGGGTCATAAAAGAATGCAAAAAGCAACAAACGGTTAGCAAAAAAGTATTATTTAATAAGATACTATAATTTAATAAGGGTCATAAAATTAATTAAATGAGAGATAAATTAATTAGAAGTTGGTTAGCAAAAAAAATAAGTAGACTATTATTTAAAGCTTAATCACATTTAAACACATGAAACAATTGTTCAAATTCAATATATTTATCATAATTATTGATGGGTAATATAGTCATTGGCAACGATTTTCCTTCTCATTTTCTGTGCGAACCAAATACCTTTGGGCAATGAAAATGGATGCCCCAAATTTCTTCACTCATTTCCTGCATGAATCAAACGGTTTTAATTCCGAACCATTTCCTAGGTAGTCAATTTAGAGTCAATTCCGAAGACCCGGAATTACTTTTTTTTTTTTTTGAGAACACTTGAGGTGAGGGGGGTTAGGCCATAACCAGTTTATTATAATGATAAAAGAAAGGAAGTTACAAACGGTCACAAAACAGTTTAAGATTGGTATCCATGGCGCTCACACGTCCATGACACCACTCTAAAATAGAGAAACGTACAAGATGCACAATGCCCTCGACCGACCGTACACATCCACGAAAAACTCGCGAATTGATTTTCCGCCATATGTGCCAACAAACGGCTAAAGCAACGACATCCCATTCTCATTGCCACGAACTATGGATATGCCTCCGCCTCCACGACGTCCAAAGCGACATTAGTGATGGTGGTCTCCCATGAATGCCCAACACTGCGCAAAACCACCGCCAAACATCAACGGCAAAGGGACAATGAAGAAGCAGGTGAGCAGTAGTCTCCTGTGAACCCCGGTCACAACAAGGGCAAGAGGCATCCACCACATCCGGGCGATGGCAGCGAAACAAATTTACCTGAGTCAAAATCTGGTCCTTCATCTCTATCCACATAAAGATCCTAATCTTGAGAGGGACTTTAGCCTTCCAAAGCGAACTCGCCACATGGCAGATCAGACCACCGCCATTGATGAAGCAGTAAAAGAAGCACACTGAAAGGTTTCCACCCGGGTCCCACCACCAATGAGTAGCATCCTTATTATCCGAGATCGAGAAGTGGCTAAGAATGGTGTACAAATCTTCTAGCATAAGCTCCAGATGTTGCGGAACCACCCTGCGAAAGGAGACATGCCAAGTGGTGTGGCCACCATGAACCTTGCTCGCATTGGGACCAAACCATGGCAAGCCATCCCAAATATCTCATAGAACAAGGTCTTTAGCGGCAGCTTGCCCATTTAGATATCATGTCAAAACCTGGTCTCATGTCCAGAATGAAGTACAAACGAGCAACCACGTTGAAAAATCAAAAAATGCCACCGACACCCTTCCAAAAGGGGGACACCAAACCAGAAATTCGAACCCTCGATTGGAGGGAGGAACGATGCCTAAAGTAGCGATCGCGCACGATTGAACTCCAACTATCACCAAGGTCATTCTGTAATCTCCATCACCACTTTCCCAGCATGGCCTTGTTGAACTCCGCCAAGTTGAGTACACCTAGCCCGCCTTGGTCACGAGATTTGCACACGACCGCCCAACTAACAAGGTTGTACGAGCCAGAGGAGCCATCTACCCCCTGCCAAAGGAAGTCCCTCCGAATCTTCTCAATGCGGGAAATCACCCAAGCCGGTAGAAGGTAGAAAGAGAGATAGTAGCTCGGAATCGCCGTCAAAACCGAGTTGGTTAGACTGAGACAGCCCTCGAGTGAGAGGAACCTTCCCTTCCATCCTTCGAGACGTATCAACTTGCTCAATGAGCTCACACCATGCCTCCTCCTTCAGTGCTCTATCACTTATTGGGATGCCCAAGTTACGCAACGGTAGCTCGTCAAATTTGCAGTCCAACAGTCTGGCAAAGAAGCAAACCTCCTGTTGGTTGTCTCCCAATAAGAACAACAAGTCCTTGGAGAAATTAATCTGCAACCCCGAGACCAACTTGAAGGCATAGAGAATAAATTTGAGAGCAATGACTTGAGAATGTTCTACCTCACAAAATATGAGAGCATCATCGTCCAAATGAAGGTTCTTGAGGTGCCAATTGCCACGCCCAACACCTTGGATGTAGCATTTCGATGTTGCCCATCGAAGAACGCCATCAAAGGCATCCATGATGAGTAGAAAGAGGAAGGGCGAAAGAGGCACCCCTGCTTGAGACCCTCCTCATTTTAAAAAATTGACCCGTCTCATCGTTGATGAAGCAAGCAAGGTGTGAAAAAGAAAGGCACGCCTCGATCCAACCCCTCCAAACTGCGGGGAAGCCTTTGGCCGCCATGACCTCGAAGAGCAAGTCCCAACGCACATGATCAAAGGCCTTCGCAAAGTCCAACTTGAGCAGGATCCCTTACAGACTAGACTCACGGAGGTGGAAGATGGTCTCTTGGGCAGAGACGACACCATCCAAGATGTTACGACCCCAAATAAAGGCCATCTGGGAGCTCCAAATGACGTCGTCAAGCATCCCAGAGAGTTTGGTGGCAAGGACCTTCACGATGATCCTGTAGGCACAATTGGTGAGACTAATAGGACTACAGTCAGATAGAAAAACGGGGAGTCAATCTTGGGAATCATAGAGATCAAAGAGAAATTGACAGCAACTAGCCTCGCACGACCGGCCAAAAACTCCATAGCCACTCGAAAGAAGTCGACCCTAATAATAGTCCAAAACCGCTGAAAGAAAGATACCGGAAATCCATCCGGTCCCGGTGCCAGATCCACCCGCAGTGTGAAGACCGCCGTCAAGACATCTTCTGTAGACACCGTGACCGCTGTAGAAGCCTCTAGTACACAGAGAAGCTCAAGGTGATGCCAATCAATGTCAATGCCACCCCGATCCCCCACCAAGGAGATAGACCTGAATGCTACCGATGCTACATCGATGATTCCCACGGTTGAAGTCCACGTTGTCCTGCTCAAAGACAATTGTGGTATAAAATTTTTCCTTTGTCTCATATTCGTCCTTTGTCTCATATTCGCAATGCGATGGAAGAACTTGGTGTTGGCATCTCCCTCCTTAATCCACTGCTCTCTAGCACGCTGATTTCACATGACTTGCTCAGCAACAAATATTTGTTGGAAGCACTCCCTTGACTCTAAGAGGGTCTCTCACTCAGAAGAAGTCAACAAGCGATGCTCCTAAACCCTTTCTAGACTATCGATCGTAGCAAGTATTGTCTCTTTGCTTAAATGAAGCTCCCAAAAGAACGTTGGGCCCATGTAGTCAGCTTCCGCCGTAGAAACCGACGTTTCCCTGCCAGGTTGGCATCAGCAGATCGATGCTTAGGTGCTTTCGTCCACCACTCCGACACCCGAGTACCCAAGTCCTTCCACAGTAGCCACATCACTTCAAAACGAAATCGTCTCGGCACAATCGGCAGGTATGATGTGTCCAACAAAATGGGTGTGTGGTCAGAGATTGCTGCAGGCACAGCAGATTGGGAACAATCCTGGAAGAGGACTTCCCATTCCGGGGAAATGAGAAACCGGTCTAGTCTGGCCAGCGCCGGTTGATCTCGGTGATTGGCCCGTAGATTGAAGTGACAATAAGTTTGAATTCTGTTTTGCACCCGAAGATGCACCCAGATAGAAAAAACACCAACACAAGATCCAATCCTATGCCACAGAGAACCGTCTATTTCTGCGAACCAAACAGCCTCTCGAAGCTTTTGAACGGCAAACTTTGGACTTTTTAACACTGGAAAAGTATTGTGCCACACAGATTCAACCCAACGATTATTTTCCACGATGAGTGCTTAATTCCCCAAAATTGAGACGTGGCATCACTTGTGAGGCTCAATTCATAGTAATATATTTATTTTGGTAATGAATTCATAACCAAATATTAGAAGATCATACAACAAAAGCAGCACATGATGCTAGGGGTGGCAATGGGTCGGGTTCGGGTCGGGTTGAGACATATGTATAAGGGCAAAACACCCAACCCGAACCCGACCCGTTTAATAAACGGGTCAAAAACTTAAACCCAAACCCGACCCGCCTAATAAACGGGTTGACCCGACCCGACCCGTTTAACCCGTTTACTAAACGGGTCGGGTCGTGTCGGGTCGGGTTGGCTCGGGTTGGGTCAACATAACCCATGTAAACCTGTCGGGTTGGGTAAAGACCAGTCGGATTGGGCCGGGTTTGATCAACTTGGCTCGGGTTGGTTCGGGTTGGGTCGGGTCGGGTTGACACGACCCATTTGTTAAACGGGTCAAGTCGGGTCAATCGGGTTATAAGTACAAACCCGAACCCGACCCATTAAATAAACGGGTCAATCGGGTCGACCCGTTTATGACCCGAACCCGTTTAGGCCAAACCCAAACCCGCTAACTTCGGGTCGGGTTCGGGTCGGGTTGGCGGGTCGGGTCAAGAATTGCCACCCCTACATGATGCCATGTAATCACTTCGAAAGAAAAAAATAAATATATTGATATTCAACCATCCTGTTTTCCATCCAGATCAGCCTAGCCTGACATGGCAGCTGATGGCATGTAATCACTTCGAGCGATGATTTGCACCACACATTACCGGAGGTAGCATAATTGTAGATGTTGTACTTGGTAATCTACAGCTGCCCCTAGCAATCCGTGTGCTGTGAATAGCCAAACCCGAAGATCATGCTAGAAGACACAAGGACAATCGGCCATCCCCGGCTAAAACGAAGCAATTTCACACGTACTACTATAACTAGTAAGAAATCCGGGCAATGCCCCGGATGAACCTGATGCACACCACTTGGCACAGACAACATCATAGCGCCGTCCGAAAAAGTGCAATCTGAAGTGACTAATATTCAATCGTCCAGATTTGATGAGAGAAGAGAGAGAGAGAGAGAGAGAGAGAGAGAGAGAGAGAGAGAGAGAGAGAGAGAGAGAGTATTCATCAACATCAAATGAAGATTAATGGTAATTGAATGAATATTTATCATCATTATAGTAGATTTTTAATAGAATTTATAAGAGAGAGCAACGTTCACACGCAGGAGAAGGATTATGGCTCTTCCAAAGAGAACCGCATGTCACAAATCGGGAAAGAGGCTTCCATTTTAGTATTCTACTATCAGATAGCACAAGTTGAGTCTAGTTGTGTTCACCAAATAAATAACAAGTAGGAGGCCGCCTTAATGATTGCTACAGTAATTTCAATGTAAACAATCTGTAAATCACTGTAGTAATAATTGTATCTACTACAGTGAAATTATTGTAGCAAATAGTAACTTTTTAAAAAGCATTGTAGGTAAGAATAACTTTCTGCAAAGTACTGTAACTAAATAGTAACATTTGTATATTGTTAATCTTTGCTATAGTACTTTTGTAGATTGTTACTCTTTGTTACAGTGAAATCATTATAGCAGTCGTTGTATATGCTACAGTAAAATCAATGTAGTATAGAGTAAAAATTTGCAAAGAACTATGGTTAAAGGGTTACATTTGCATATTATTACTCTTCTCTACTGTGAAGAGTAACATCTGTGATTTTAATATTAGAGACAGTTTTGTTATTTAAAGGTGAGAAAAAGTCAACGAATGGACTTGCTATAAATTCATCTTTACAGGAGGGACCTGGTGCAAAATCATCTTCTTGTCTGTCCATTTCACCAAAGCAATCTCTTGCCAGGGACCTAAGTCCCTAAGAATAATATTCCTCTCTCTCTCTCTCTCTCTCTCTCTCTCTCTCTCTCTCTCTCTCTCTCTCTCTCTCTCTCTCTCTCTCTCTCTCTCTCTCTCTCTCTCTCTCTCTCTCAACATCTAGAGTTTCTTAGGATATATGATCTATTGCCACTTTTGTGGGCTTTTCCTTAGTTGACTTAACTTTATGATTCAAAACACTTTTCTAAATTTGGTAGTCCAAGTTGAGTCGAGTATGGTTTTTGTTGGCCTTGGCGTATTCAGGTGCTAGCTTAAAGGTCCCTCCCAAAATCTGAAAGATATACTTTCAGTTTGATGTAGTATCACATGAACAATGGCATAACACTATTATTTTACTATATTTATATAGAAAGGCTATATTTATACAAAAAATTTACAGGGTTGCTGAAGTGGTAGTATGAAGACTTTGGTACAGTAAGGTATAATATAAAAAAATTAATTCAGGGTCCAAAGTCTGACCCCAATGCAACAAGTCTCAATTAAGAGTTCTTTAAAATCCGTCTCAAATTCATAAATGTTTTAATGCTAAGTCCATTGTTGTCGTCCCCAATGCAACAATAATTATAGCAACTACAATAACTCCCAAGAGACGTGAAAGAGCTTCACTACAATAAAAAAAAACCCAGAGTTATTGTAGCAGCTACATTAACTCCGAAAATAATTTTGTCATGTAGTGAAATATTGAGGTGTTGTAGTAGTTGTCAGACTTCACATCGTAAGGGGTAGTTTCGAGATGAAGAATGTCAGGATACGGCAATAGACCTAGCATTAGAAATTTTGTGAATTTGGGATGGCGGACTATAAAGATCTCTTAACGGGGGACTTATTGTTGCATTGGGAGCAGACTTTGGACCCCGAATTAATTTTCCCAAAAAATATACATAATATTAGGGCCATGTGTAAAAAAAAAAAAAAATGGTATAGTTCCTGCTCACCTACAAATTTGGCTCTTTGAAATATGTCTTCTTCTCAATCAACTGCCTAAAAATCATCTTATGGCAATTCAAAAAAGAGTTTTAAATTACTTTTATCTATTTATATTACTATGTACAGAAAATAATATCCGTAGCTTTTGTGTGGTGTACAGTTTTTTTTTTCCCCCAAGCTTTGGGGCGAAAATTAATATTTGAAGCATTTTGGGTGAAAAATAACATTTGCTAAAACTTAAAACATTTCAAGGAGGCTCCCTTTGGTTCGAAGTATTATGTGAGGTATTCTAGCCACGGGGTGCAACCAGGGTCAGGTAAACCAAAGAACCGAACCAACCTGACCTAAATGGATCGGGGGTTGCTCTGGATCAGATACTATGCGAATCCGGCTTCGTTCGGTTCTAGTTCTCAATTTTCAAGACCTCATTGAGTCCGGGTCGGTTCCAGCTTAGCGATCGGGTTGACCAGAACCAACCCATAAATCTGAACCCATATATAAAATAATTATTATAGTATTTACACCTATTTTTTTATTTATCACATCCAATTATCCAATACATTTAGTTGGCTTGGTAAACTGAGCTCAGCATCTCATGGTAAACTTGGTGATTAATTTGTGTGGTTTATCAACTCGGGGATCGGGTTTGGGCCAAACCGGAACCAACCTATTAGTTCAGTTCTACCTAATACAAACCCGACCCGATTTGGGCATGTACCAGAACCGATCCAACCCGCACTAAGGTCGGGTCGGTTTGGGTCGTCTCGGGCTGACAAGTTTAGCCAATATGCTGCACTTAATATTGAATATAAAGTACGTATTGAACACTGAACATGTATGGTAATATGTATGCATCACTCTAAAATGAGAAATGATACTCAACCAGATTGGTTTACAAACAAGTTTACAGACTAGCTTACATGGCAGTGATCGCAGCCGTCTATAATCATCGTCAGCTGTCCGTTTAATTACCCGACGAACCGCTGAGTGCCATTCACGGGCCGGTCCCAGGTGCAAACCTGCCAAACCTACAGCTGTGATCACTGCCATGTAAGCCGTCTGTAAACTTGTCTGTAAACTCATCTGGTTGAATAGCATTTTTCCTCTAAAATGGAAGACATCACACACTCAATGCAATAAACGTAATGTACCTTTTTTTTTATACAGAAGAGACTAACTGAGATCAAATTAACATACTTTGCTCAGCTGGTTCAACAAAGACAAGTGTTTCCCCGACGAAAAACAATACAAAGATCTCTTATCAGTCCGCTCGCCTTACAATTGCAAAATCGGGATTTCCTCTTCCCACGAAAAAACTGAATCATTTGATCACCACTCGTCGACCACCATGGTAGAGTGGTAAACACTTTTACAAGCATACTCTCAACAGCCGATGACGAGGAGAAATAGAAAAGGGAAGACAAGGAGCCGGGCCTAAGTCCCATAAATATGTCTATGGACGGGTGCGTCGAAGCTCTGCGCTACATCCATCCATCGCTTCTCGATAACAAACAGGGAACTTTCTGACAAGTGGCCGACAAATAAAACAGGATCCCTAAATGCGCAAAAATCAAAATTCTTTCTCTTATTTGGTTTCGATTCGTGGTACAAATCTCTCCTCTTCCGCTTTGATTTTGGGAACTTTGAAAGGTCACGATGCTCCAACAATAGATCAGAACCATTGGGTAGCACGTCATCATCTTGTTCGATTGGCATCCCGAAGTCAATCAAGCACATCGCACTGCGTACGAGTGGAAAGTGTGTCACGATTCAATGGTGAGAAAGAGTACATATGAAAAGAAAGGTTCAGATTGTGCCATATTTGAACTGAGGATGCCTTACCAGAATAAAGAAAACCATTCTGACCCCCCTATTCACAAGTCACATTACGTCCCATCTTTGCACTAATAAGTTGCTACAGTTGATGATTTAAGGATACCAGAGGAATTTAGAAAAGTAACTTCCTAAATATTTACAGTATCTATACATTTGATTCTCTCTACACACTAACTGGCCTTTTAGGCTTCTGGATAGGGCCCACTTTTGTCATGTGTGTTTGCGAGTTTAATGACACCAAACTCATGTCAGAGGTTAATACATGGCTGGAAACTTTTCAGGAGTCTTTTGTGTAATCAGAGTTTTTTGATAGAATTGTGTAATCAGAGTTGTGCCCTATATTCGAACATATCACGATGGTACAAAACTTCAATGACGATATTACAGTAAAATTGATACTTTGGATATTGCACCTATACTAATTATTGTTCATAGTTGTAACCATCCATAAGCCAAGATCAACCAATAAACTTTGCAGAAATCTTTTTAAACCCATAGTTTCAACCAGAGTTCTGAAAGGCTCAAGGCGCACATGGGGCGCAAAGGTCTCCTAGAACCTAGGCGCAAGGCACAAACTCAAGGCGGGCGCCTGATTGAAGTAAGGCATATATATATATATATATATATATATATATGGGTCAGGATCGGATGACCCAGCAAATTTTGACCCATTAATAACCCAGCACCCTTTGATGCACTTAGAGGTTATAGAATGGGCTAATTTTTTGTAGACATGTCGTCTATGGTATGTTGATCATCCTCACAAAAAATCTGCCCATTCTAAAACCTCTAGGTGCATCAAATGCGCTCTTCAAATCAACGGTTTTTGAGTATCAATTTTAACCGTTGATTTGAAGATCTCATTTGATGCACCTAGAGGTTTTATAATGGGCTGATTTTTTGTGAGGATGATCAACATACCATAGACAACATGTCTACAAAAAATCAGCCCATTCTAAAACCTCTAGGTGCCTCAAAGGGTGCTGGGTTATTTGCTGGGTCATCCGATCCTGACCCATATATATATATATATATATATATATATATATATATATATATATATATATATATATATATATATATATATAAACGGTTAAAATTGATACTCAAAAACCGTTGATTTGAAGAGCGCATTTGATGCACCTAGAGGTTTTAGAATGGGCTGATTTTTTGTGAGGATGATCAACATACCATAGACAACATGCCTACATAAAATCAGCCCATTCTAAAATCTCTAGGTGCATCAAAGGGTGCTGGGTTATTGCTGGGTCAAAATTTGTTGGGTCAGCCGATCCCGACCCTTATATATATATATATATATATATATATATATATATATATATATAGAGAGAGAGAGAGAGAGAGAGAGGAATGGGATGCTGCCTATCAAAGCAACATTTTTTGCTGCTTTGATACATTGTTTGACCATCCTAGAAGTTTTGGAATTTGATGAAATTTGGTGAGGGTGTTGTCTAGGGTAAGATGATCATCCTCACAAATTTTCATCAAATTCCAAAACTTCTAAGAGGGTCGAATGGTCGAAGCAAAATCTGCAGTCACCGTTAAAATCTGCAGATTTTGCTTCAACCATTTGACCCACTTAGAAGTTTTGGAATTTGATGAAAATTTGTGAGGATGATCATCTTACCCTAGACAACACCCTCACCAAATTTCATCAAATTCCTAAACTTCTAGGATGGTCAAACAATGTATCAAAGCAGCAAAAAACGATGCTTTGATAGGCAGCATCCCATTCCTCATATATATATATATATATATATATATATATATATATATATATATATATATATATAAACAAGATGCTACCTTCGAAAACAGCATTCTTTGCTACTTTGATAGGTCATCGATGGCTAATAAAGCCATGAACGACGACAAAGGTCATTCGGACTCATAATCGGGAGGTGCTAGAAGTCACCGGAGGTGGTTGTCAGGTGCGGATGTCCTCATAGGTCACCGGATAAGATGGGGTGATGAATAGACGGCTCACAATAGAAGTAGTCATCGAAGTCCTCTATCAGTGAAAGTTGACAAGTGGTGTCAACGGAGATCACCAGTGGAGGTGATCGGAGGTTGTTTATGATGATTCTGGCCGGAGATCACATGTGGCACGACCGTGGTGGGTTGTCCAAGCAGCAAAAATGCTGCTTTGAGAGGTAGCGTTCCAGCCCTCATATATATATATATATATATATATATATATATATATATATATATATATATATATATATATATATATATATATATATATATATATATATATATATATATATATATATATATATATGGGAGGGATACTCTTACAAGTCTATTTACAAGTTACAAGCAGCTCTTACTAATGATCCCAGCCATCCATTCAGATCATGATGGCTGGGATAAATTCCCCCTTTCTCTCTCTCTCTCTTTCTCTCTCTCAATCGGTAAACCCAGTCGCCCCCCCCCCCCCGACCCCATTCCCGACCAGCCCACCGGTGCAGCACCTGCCCCTCCCCGACGCCCCACGCCGGCCCTGAAATCGCACAGTCCCACCCCTCCCGACGCCCCCCGACCCCATCTAAGACGCCCCCCGCCGGTCCCGACGCCGCCCCCCCCCCCCCCCCCCCCCGCCGGCGCTGAAATCGCGGTTGCCGGCGTCGGGGATGAAGATCGGGGCTGCGGGGTCGGGGCCGGCCGAAGCTGGGGGGTTGGAGCCGGCGGGGTGGCTCGACGGACGGGAAGGGGTCGGGGGGGCTCGACGGGCGGGAGGGGGCCGGGGGGTCGGGGATGGGGTCGGGGGGTCTTTGGGCTGGGTTTACCCGATCTAGAGAGATAGAGTGGGAGGAGATTGAGGGAAGATCCCAGCCATCCATCGGATCCAAATGGATGGCTGGGATCATTAATAAGAGCTGCTTGTAAGTATAGACTTGTAAGAGTATCCCTCCCCATATATATATATATATATATATATATATATATATATATATATATATATATATATATATATATATATATATATATATATATATATGGGGAGGGATACTCTTACTCATGGCCTCTTACTCATATAGTTACCTATGATCCGAGCCGTCCATTAGATCCCGACGTACGGTTCGGATTAGATGGAAAGTTAAGACAATGGTGGCCGCATTAAATGCGGACTTTTAATATGTGCTTTTAATACGGGCATTTAATGTGGACACCATTACTTTAACTCCCCATCTAATCCGAACCGTACGTCGGGATCTAATGGATGGCCCAGATCATAGGTAATTATATGAGTAAGAGGCCATAAGTAAGAGTATCCCTCCCCTATATATATATATATATATATATATATATATATATATATATATATATATATGAGGTAAAGTAGCCTACTCCAAGGAGTAGCAACTTACCTACTCCATGGGTTAAATGGATGCCACGTGGCACTTTATAACCGCAGTTAAGACTTTGTCAACTTAGGTTCACCCCTCCTAACAATTGTCAAGAAATTTTTTTTGAGAAAAACACATACCAGGTGGCATTTTTAGGATGCAAAAAAAAAAAATTTGTTTTTATGATGCACAGTTTACCGTTAAATTTGCTACAACTTGATCATGTTGATTTAGATTTTTTTCTTCGGATTTTTTTTCATAATCCTAATCTATCCATAATGGATTAACCATATATTCACAAAATACCCAATTAAAAAGTACCATGTGGCGTCTATTTAGGCCATGGAATAGGCAAGTAGCCTACTCCATGGAGTAGATTGCACTTTCCCTATATATATATATATATATATATATATATATATATATATATATATATATATATATATATAGAGAGAGAGAGAGAGAGGAATGATTAGGCGCGGCGTGCGGTGCGTGCGGCGCCGGCCCGCAGCCGTCTGATGGACTGCTGCGGTGCGTGCGATGCACGCAGCAGTCCATCAGACGGCTGCTGCGGTGCGGCGCACGTACCGCGCGCCGCATCCTAACACCCCTCTGTATATATATATATATATATATATATATATATATATATATATATATATATATATATATATATATATATATATATATATATATATATATATATATATTCAAAACATGCATAATTGGACTAAGAAAATGAATCTTAAGACAAAAGATAAATTGGATATATCGTTGTTGCAACAACACAAATGTTGTAGCCTTGCAGGTTTGAATTACGGCTCTAAATAAGCCATTTAAAATATATTAAATCTTCAAATATATATAGTTCAAATTCAATAACCAGTTATAAGATATCAAATGTGATATTATAGCAAACAAAAAATAAATAGTGAATGATTGAATGTGTTATTTCATCCGTGTGCTTGTGCACATGCTTCTAAATCAGTATGAAATGTGCAAATCGAGAAAGAAAATAAAACTCATAGAAACTTGTAATAGTTGAAATAATATCAAAATCATCAAATCTAACCCAAAATTGCTCATATAGTCCTACCTAAGAACTATAACAAATAATTTTGATTGTAAATAATATTCAATCAATGTACCAATATTCAGACTACTATAATCATGAATCAAATCAAATTAATAACTTAACCATATTGTCAAAAATATCAATTGCAAGCACATAGTTGCACACTTGCACATGGTTCAACTAGGCGCGCCATTTTTGCACCTGGAGCCTAGGCGCGAGCCTTTCTAATAGAGCATGGCCTTGTGCTTTTTGAGGCGCAAGGGGTGAGCCTAGTTGAGTCTGAGCCTAGATGCGCTTTTAATAACAGATGTTTCAACTATAGATTTTATCCAGCTAGCGCATACTTTTCTAAGGCCTTCATGAGTTTCTATCCTCCTCAATAATAAGCTTCATCCGGTAATCATTTTCTTTCCATCGTCGACCACTTATGTCGTGTACTTTCAAATCAACTAATTTATAATCAGATCTTACTTTCCCATTATGAAATTGTCACAAATCTCACCCAATTCCTAAATCCACCCAAGACATTTCCCCTCCCGCACCAAACTGGTAGCAGAGCTCAAGGTTTGGCACCACTTTGAGTCATGACTTGAATCGGCTGAGACAACGGTTATCATATTGTGCATCGTATCATGTATCATTTTTCCTTTATTGTGTATTGTGTATCGTATTGGATCACAATCATAAGATACGTCTCGTCGACTAATACAGGCGTAAGAACCATACATATCTTGTGGCGAAACATCGAAGATTGCTTGACGAGGCAAGGTTTTCATGTTCAGCATTGGGACAAGATGAAAGTATCATAAAACAGAATATCCGACTTTATAGGAAAGCTTGACCCTAATAACTTTCTTCACCTAGTTGGTGGTCATGGAGGATTACTTTGAACAATATACCATGATAAATGGAGATAAATATGATTTAAGATGAGGAGTTTGAAGGGCCAAACACACATCTTGTGGCGAAGTATCTAAGTCTGGTTTTAAAACTCGCCAATAGCAAGTCGTACCGGCTAGTACGACTAGGTTTTAACCCAACCAAGACGATTTCCCCTACGGTACTGATGGCCCACCTACATCAGCCGACTTGGATCGATATTGACTCGTACCAGTCGATACAGACCAATATCATCCGATACGACATATTCCAACTCAGTCTCAGGCATGGTTTGTCCAAGTGTGTTGGGCCTATTTTTAGGTCATTCAATCACATTTTTTAGCAATTCCAAGCTAGTTTTGATGCATTTTCCCCCTCCTATGCAACTATAAAATCAATTATATGTTACTTGGAAGTAGCGCATGTGCACTTAATTCCCACTTGGCGTTATAAATACGAAACTTCTCATTCTTAAATCACATGCAACTTGCAAGTTCACAATGTTTCTCTCTTCTTCTCTTATTGGTTCCTCTTTTTGTGATTTTATATTGTTTTTATCCAAACAAAACAACCTTGAACCAGTTTCGATACGAATAGGACGGCATCGTGTCGTACCAGTCAGTATGGCTCAATTAGGGGCCAGCTGATATAGTGACTAAGACCGCAATTTAAAACCTTGATCAAAGATCACTTGGCATGCAAGGATAACTTCCTTTCAGTATTGGGTGAGATGAAATATGCATAAAAGAGAACACCTAACTATGTAGGGAAAAGATAGATCCTAAGTTCTTTTTGCTGGTTAGCAGTTATGGTGGCCTACTTCAAGTGGTATACCATGATTGACAGAGGAAAATCCGATTTAAGGGGAAGTTAAAGGGCATACACACATCTTGTGACGAAGCATCGAATATTAGTTGACGAGGCAAGGTTAACGTCCTATTCATCATACGGATGAGAAGAAAGTATCCATAAAAAGATAGATATCTTCTCCTAGGTTATGAGGGAGATCTTTTCCATCAACTTGTGATCTTGTGGCAAGTTAGCTTTGACTCTTGGAGTACACGAAAAAAAATCTAACGAACTCATCGTTTGATTTGTATCTTGTAGGACGTTCTCTCTCAAATTTCAAAACGGGAGTCACATCTAAGACCCAGAGGAAGATGACCACCTTACACCTGTAGTAGTCGACGAGACGTGGTAGATGACTAGGAAGATCGAAAAGAAGATGGAGCATCATTTTATTTTCCATTTAGGCAACCAATACGAGGAGTCTAGTATACAAAGGGTGCTTGACAGTAGTAAGGACCATATCCATCAATAATTAAGTTGTCGAGCCTCTAGATCCTAAATCTATGGCTATTCCTAAAGAAAAGTAAAAGACGATCATTAAAATCCACCGAAACAAGATGCTAAGGCAGTTTGCTTTACGTGTAGAGGTAAGGTCCACTTTGCATTGTAAAGGACTGCCTCACGCCTTACTACAGAGGGAAGGAAAGCAACTGAAAGACAAATAAACCAAGAACGTAGCTTGGTAACATTAAAGAAAAGAATCGTTGTGCATGGTCGTAAGCCATATATTGATTGTGATTAAAGAAGATTTTCTACGTATGAACACCATCCAAACATGAGTTAGTTATGGCAACATTTGTAAACTTATCAATGATGGTTGCAGTAGTATGAACGTTTCATCCTAGGATCTTGGGTACAAGCTAAAGTTTCCTACTGAGTATCCACATCCTTACATGATTATCTGGACGATTTCCATAACAGTTACTTGATGATACTTGGCAAAGTTCAAGCTTAACGCATATAAGGATGCTATCTGGAGTGAATCAACTCCTATGAAGGTCGCATACATCTTAAATGGAAGGACCTTGGCTTTACAACCGCGAAGTCATCCATAATGGCATCGGCAACATCCATTCCTTCAAGTGCAATGGTAAAAGGATAAACTTGAAACCAATGAAATTTGAAGTATAGGACAAGAAAGTTGAATAAATGGGGGCACTAAAGTTCCTCATTGCTTACAGTCGGAGCCCAGATTCAAGAGGAAGATATTATAAATTTATAAATAAGCTTTTGTCTTAAGTCACTTCTTCTATATTGAAGCGTCTCCCCAAGTACATGATATATTGCTTCCCAAAATCAAGCATGTTGAACAAGTAACACAAGCGACCGATCCAACAATTGAAGATCATGTGAAAGTGCCAAAGGTTAACGATTGCATATTTTCCAAAAGCAAAAAGTTGTGGGCAAGGACAAAGATGGTATTTACGATCTTAATGATATTATTCATGATAGGAATTTTCTATATTAAAAATAAGTCGACTTTGAAGGTGTTCATACTTGATACAATAATGTCAATAATTTGCTAATAAGAGTCAAAGTGGCAATTGTGGAGTTGATCATCACTTTACCACCATGTCTGTTTTAAAAATTATTTCGAAAGAACCAGTGCATTGGGTTGCAGCTTCTCGTCATCCGTTTAAGGAGGCTAAATATCACCAAAACGTATTCATCTTCTATGAGGAAGCATGCATTCGTCTCAGGGCATTTCATCTTGCTCGGAATCCTAGCATCCAAGCGTGCATGGTGGGATATCGGATGAAGGGCATACATCATCATTTGCTGTCACAAGAAGATTGATGGAGATGGTGGATCTGACCTGGAACTCAAATCGCATTCATGCATAGCAAAAGGGAATGGTCTATCTCAGGCATCAAGAGAAAGACGAAAGGTACAGGCATATCTGCCAAGGGAGGAGGCTGTTGGCCTGGCCATGCTGAAAGACACAAGTAGCATTGACCATTCAAAAGACTCAAACGGTGGTCCATTCTTCTATACCAAAAGGGTCCCTCTCTGCTATACCAAAAGGAGTCATTCTTTAGGAGTGGTGATTTCAACTTAAATAGGACTCATAAGCATGATGCCCTCTCTAAATGAGATCCACATGTGAAGCCATTTCACAAGCCCTTCTTTGCCTAGAATAGGCAACTGGCCTATTCTTAGGCAATTTAAACGCTAGTGCACTACTAATTATTAGCAAGTAGTAGTTTAAATCTGTAAGGTTCCTTGTAATGTAAATAGGGTTTAAGTAGTGAAAAAATCCTGAGTTCCTCTATTTTGTCATTTTTTGCTGTGAATCTGTGATTGCCTTGGTTGATGCATCGGTTCCATGGTGTAATAAAAACTAAGATGATATTCTTTAATGCCCGTTAAAAGTGAGACTTCTAGTACTTATCTTTATTCGATTACTTAAATATTTTATATTTCTTATCTTTATTCTATTACTTAATTATTTTCTATTCTGCATAAATACTTTCAACTCTGCACCTAAATTAGTTCATATTCTTAGTTCTAATCATCCATAAGCCTAGATCAACCAATAAACCTCACCTTGGTTTTTGCAAACTCCCAATTTCTTCTAATCCAATTCCAGGAAGCTCATACTTTCCGAATTCCATCCTGGGTCTTGTTTGATTACATAGTCTATTTAGACCTTCATCCTCCTTAATAATAGGCTCCCTGTAGTCAACTTTACTCCATCTTTGACCACTTTTGTAGCTTAATTTCATATGAACTTAAAATCTGGAGTTACTTCCCCAAATATGACATTGTCAAGAATCACACCCCCTTCCTAATCCATCAAAGTCCTTCCCTCCTACGCTAAGAACCCTTGTAAAGCAATTTAATCAAATGTCCGGAATATTTGCATCCAATAGTACTAGATCAAATGCATGTGAGAAATTCAAGGAAACGGCGTAGTACCTTGTGCTGTAAACAATAACAGAAGTTGAGTTCAAGGAAGGCGGAAAGGACAGTCCAATGACCTCTCCTGGAAATTCTTGAAATCTCCTAGGCATAATGAAAGTGTGGCGCCTTGACCATTCGCCTAACTGTTTTGCTTCCACATCAAATATGTAGACCTGGTTTGAAGATGTTGTAATGACAAGCACATTGCTGTTTCCAGGAGGAAAACCACCAGCAGTAACAGAAGCCCCATTCAATCTAGATATAAACCAGTGTTGCCTGCCAAAAAAAATTGCAACCATTTCAGGTAATGTAAATATCATTTATTAAAATAGAAATAAGAGAGTGCAGAATGAACATGGAAGAGAGAAAATTGATTAACCTTAAAATCACATGAATGTTCCCAATTGTCCATGCACGCATAGAGCAGAAGGCATTGTTTATTGGAGAAATTAGTGATCAGTCCCTGGAACAAGTTCCATTTAAGGCTCAGGGCGGCTAATATTTGCCGTTAGCGTTAAGTCCCTCTAGACCGTTCCCTACTGTGAAATGGGACTTGTTCACGTCTTTATTGCCAGTCAGAACTTGTTATAGGGACTGATCACTAAGTCTCCCTTGTTTATTTGATATAGGCAAGTGTATCACTTGAAAAAACAGCATACCTCAAATTAGCAGAATTTTTCGTTTACAAACGATTATATAACCAAAAGACTGAGAGTAGACGAGGGTAAGAAGCAATTTAGATAGAAGTTGCATTAAGCTTGTCCATGTCGTTCATCAGGTTTTTTATGTTGTTGTTTTTTGTTGTTGTTTGTTTGAAGAGTAGTATCAGCATTACTTTAAGCATATATTTACTATGACCGAAACCATGTAACAAAGTCCTAAGCACGCAACTTCGACTGGAACTAATGGTAAAATAAGAAAAGAATAATGCTGCAAGAGACAATGAAGAACATTCAAATGTAGCAAACAGCTTACCTATCTATCTCCATATTAAAAAAATAAATATCACCGTAACAGTTGATAGCAGCTAACCACTGCCCATCTGAGCTAGCAAACATTTTTGTTATGGGCGGTTCACTAGGTGGGCAGTTCATATCCTCCTCCTTTCGTCGAGGCACAAAAGTGTGCAACAGTTCTGATCTTTTCACATCCACAACCTGTTGTCCCAAAGAGAAACTGACATGATAAATAACTCCGTATTGATTACAACACTACAAGTCCAATAAATATTAAGAACAGATTCAAATAACATCAGTATAGTCGGCAGACCTACGAACAAATCACAAACAGCTCATTGGAACTCGATCAGGGCCATTAAAACCATAAAAGACTCCAGAAAACTTAAACAGAAGCAAATACAGTCTGAAAATCCAAGGGACTTAGTCAATTTATTTTCGCTACACAAGGATTTATGTTGAGAGCGTTTGAAATGTAGCTCAAGATGGTGGTTCAGCACTTCAGCCATATAGATTCATGCTAGGAAGATGAAATTCAAGAACCTTACACATATTTTTTTATCATGGCCGGCTAGCATCAAACGCGAGCAATCAGAACTGAAGGCCATACAATGTGCGTTTGGCAATCCTTGAGGTAGCTTTACTTTATTGACAGACCAAGCACATTTTCCAACTTTAGGTCTCCTTAATTCAAATAGGGAAGGTTTCACATGATCAGAGTATGCCAACAGCAATCCATTAGTAGATATGGTGCTACAGTTTATTTTTCGGGCTCCCTTGCTTTTAAATCGAGCCAGAAGTTGTGTTGTTGAACTTTTTCTGGAAGGCATCTTTGGAGTCTTGTCACTGTCTAATTTGACAAGCAGAACATCTAACCAGCTAGAATACTGAACAAGTATCACTTTAGCCCCATCTATAACACTATTGAGCACCAACTGTACAAATACGCGCTGAGGTGCAGGGCAGATATCATGAGGAGAGAACTGGGTGAATTCGCTGGCAGAGTACGCAAAGAGCTTGGTATCATCGCCAGCTGAAATTAGCATTGGGACTCCTAAATGTGCCCATTTGTGATAAGTGAAACTGATGGGTTTCTCCTTGCGCCTAAACTTCGACACTTTTTCGTCAGGCAATGAATCTGATGGAGAGAACATGGTTAAAACAATTATAGGACAAAGGTACAATTAAATAAACAAACTAACCTAAGAAAGATCACAACAAACCTTCACTGCTAATGGGCACTGCAACTGTCAAGGCCCTAATGTCATGGGTATGAGCTCTTAAATATCCGACATACACCCATTTATTGACCCGCTCAGTAGGAAGTTTGTCTTCCAGAGAATCATTAGAACCATTAGAGAGCTTATACAGAATAACCTGGAAGCAGAAATAGGCTGCTCAACTCAATCAATAACGAAATAGTTCTTATTTACAAAAGAATCTAAAATGTTATGGATATCATTCAAGACAGTCTACATAATTTCATAAAAAATCACATGCGTAGGACTAAATAGTTTACTATGTCCACTTGTATGACATCTAAATAACAAAATGACATGGGCAGACAATAAAAGTGAGAAATCTAGAACTGATACTTTAAAGTAAAAGGATAGGTTATAGTCCTGTGCAAATTAATTATCCTTAAATAATGTTTGTTCACAATAAGATGATGATAGGTAATGTGTATACTCATATTGTCCAATTATCCTTCAGATGCATCGCCAAGCATGATGCTCTTTAATAGTCAATTTTTATGTATCATTGATTATTCTATGGCAATAACGTCTCATTTAAGCTCTTTGGGTCATAATCTGTGCCATGGCGATAATAAAATTCCCCATATCAAATATTTCCTCCTATCCTTTTCACCTAGATTCTTAGCCTGGGGGAACCTTGGAAGGTTGTTCTTTTGCGGCACAAGGTAGATCTCCATATCCGCCAACTAGCCTTTTAGGTTTCTTGGTATGAGCCATCAAGTTCAGCACCAATCTTAGAGGGTTGACACCAGATTGACAGATGGTTGGAAAATTCTTGTCTATCTTCCATATAGTCAACTCCATCTTGATGATAAAAGTTTGGATGATGATATTATTATTCATTAACCATTTTGTCTCTGGACTATGATGAATAGAATATTATAAATTCCACCATGGGTCCAACAGTAATACTTCGTTGTTGTGATCTTGAAAAGCTAGCAGTGATATGTCAGGATGAACCAAATGAGGTCAAGTTATGAAGCTATAATGACATATATGAGAATGGGGCGGTGGCAGATCCCTCCCTGGTGTGAGTAATGCTAGTAACAAATTTGAAAAAAAAAATACCTCACATTAAAACTGCACGTCTTTCTTTGCTTGGTCCTGGACTAGGAAAAGATCACAATAGAGCATGAGATGGTAAAGCTATACAAAGCAAATATGCTAGCAAGCAAGTGTTAAGTTTGTTCTCTCTAGAGTCTAGGCGTACCGCTAATGGAGAGAACATCTGCAGTAGTCTTAGCACTACAAAAATTGTAGAAATGAATACTTGAGAAGGCAGTGTTGGACTACTGATGAATCACTAATCGGCCAATAGTGCTATATACACACTGACAAGAAGTCATTGCCCATAACATACAACACACAAGCATACAATGTATGAAAATACAGAATACAAAGACATGTCATAAATAGCGTCCATAACTTGAATGCCCCATATATCTAGGATGCTCACTGGCAACCATATAAGTCTTCTCGCTCAAGTCTTCAGATATGTGGTGATAAAACAAAAGTACCTCCCATAACATATAACACATAAGCATACAATGTATCAAAATACAGAATACAAAGGTATTATGTCATAAATAGCGTCCATAACTTGAACGCCCCATATATCTAGTATGCTCACTGGCAACCATACAAGTCTTCTGACTCTTCTCGCTCGAGTCTCAAGATATGTGGTGATAAACAAAATACGTCCCAAAACATACAACACATAAGCTTGCAATGTATGAAAATACAGAATACAAAGACATTATGTCATAAATAGCCTCCATAACTTTGAACGCCCCATATATCTAGGATGCTCATTGGCAACCATATAAGTCTTCTCACTCAAGTCTCAAGATATGAGGTGATAAAACAAAAGTACCTCCTTGTTTATACATTTTAGTTATGGATGCCTTCACTTATCAATCCATTCTTCTTTGCGATGGATCTAAAGAACTAAACTATTGTGCCGGGTAAATCTTGGTCATAGATTTTGAAAGAGGGCATTTTTACTTCTATTTTCACCAAATCTGTGCTATACCTTACCAAAGAGTTAGGATTTTACGTTTGTCATGATTGACCTTAGGTGGAAAATAATTAGTTGACATAGAAAACTTTTAATACAAGAGACCTGAACATGGGTAAAAGCGGAATGCCATTCGTGGACGGCTGTGAGTGCAAATGAACCACATGCACAACATAGTACTAGGCGGTTTTCTTCATAACAAGGAGTGATTGAAGAGGAGGACCCACTAGGGCCACTATTTGACTCCGAGAAAAGTGACGAAGACGAGGAAGAAGAACAATATGTGGGGGCCGGGGAGGATTACGATGAGGATGACAATGATGTAGACGTGGCGGAGACTATAATTTATTCCATGTTTTATGATGATGAATGATATCCATGGTTTTATATATTCACATTTCAGTGATTAGCATGACAACGATGACCAGAATACTCTTTTTGAATAAGAATGTTTGATTGCGGTTGTTTGATTAAATTTACCTGAAATTTTTAATGATATTGTATTTATTGTATGATCAAATCTTTAAATTATCTTTCATATATATATATATATATATATATATATATATATATATATATATATATATATATATATATATATATATATATATATATATATATAACATTTTAAACAAAATTGTGGCCTAGGCAAGTCTGGCCGCCTTAGCGTTGTTGCCTAACCACCTTGACAACACTAGAACTAGGTGAGACAGGAAAAGGTGAACAAATCGAACACATCCTTCATTTAAGTGACTTGCATCAAGAGATCAATAAAAGAATAAATCAAAATACTTAAAATTCCAAGATAAATGTCGATCCACACAAAAGGTATAACCTGAGCGATATCCTTCTGGAACTGTAAAAAATTTGCATGCCCGAAGTGTGGGACCATTCAAAATCCTGAGAAGGATAGAAAATAATGCATATGTGCTTGAACTCCCACATGACTATGGGTTCGATCCAAGTTTTAACATTGAAGACTTGGTTGAGTATCGAGGTCCGACAACAATCCCTAAAGATCCATTTAATGAACATGATACTGGCCTCACAACTACACCCGATCCAGTACCTTTGTCTTCGCCTCCTTTACCCCTACACGCAATGGTAGCTACCAACACTGTTACCAAAAACTCTAATTTTTTGAATAAGTTGCGTTTAAAACATTACTTATTTAGTAAACGTTTTCTATGTGACTTTCTCGATTTTTTGAAAAAAAAAACGTTTTTATGAAAAAGTTTCGATTTTCAAGTTTTAATCCCGATTTACGTGTTTTAATCCCGATTAATCGCGTTTTAATCTGGCATGTACTACTCAAAAAACGTGTTGGAACATCTAAATATAATTATGTTCTAAAATTCTACCATTTGTTTCCTAACTCTTTCCTGACTTTTCTGACTTTTTTCCGATCTTTTCGTCTTCTCCCCTAGCTGATTTTTCCCGACTTCAAACTTGGTAACTATGGCTACTAGTGATACCACGTTCCGTGGAGAGCACACACAAAGTCAGATGCCACCTAGATATTCATAACAAAGTTTCAGTGCATCAATTCAGATCTCATCGAGTGTTGCCAGAGCCATGATTCATCAGAGCCAAATATCCTCAGTCAGGGAGAGTTCATGAGGACATTGCCAGGATATCACCACAAGCTCGAGTTTACCCTTACAAGCAATCAAGGATCGCCCGGTCCATGTCTGTGGCTAGGCGAGTAACTCATTAGGCCCTTTCAGTAGGCCGACCCATCCTCATTGGGTCACTATGCATTTTATTTTTATTTATGAAAAATTAAATGTTATTTAGGCTTATGGTTTTATTAAAGCATGTTTTAATCTCGTACCGACTATATGGGTTTTCTTTCATTTTGGCAAGTCTATATACAAACTTAGTTGTTAATGTAATACGCATGCTTCAGATAATAAAAAATTATGGTTTGTTGCTCCAACCAGCTGAGAAATCGGTTTATGATTTTTTCCCTATCATCATCATCAACAATTGTTCCATAGCTACCGCCTTTCTCTCTCTCTCTCTCTCTCTCTCTCTCTCTCTCTCTTTCTCTCTCATTCTCTCTACCCTCCTTTTTGATACATAGTCAATCGCCCCCGCAAGGCAGCACAATAGTCAACCACCCGTTGGGACATCACATCCACAGGTCACCTACAGGATCAACACATCTATCGACCACCCCTCAGGGTTCCGACATGCCCAATGACGACTACATGTTGCCGATCTGGTCTTCTGAGGCCCGATTCGTAGCCGCTTTCAGCTCAAGTCCATGCAACAACTAGATCGACTTCCTCAAGGCTCGACTACATAATCGAGGATCGCTACATCAACACTAGAGTGCTGGACGCTTGCTCAAGGAGGTGCTAGTTGATCCATTTCATTCATGTGATTGTGAAGTATCAACATCCTTCCCTCAAGGTATCCTTTCAGACCTCCCATTAGTCCAAAGCCATAGAATTTAGTTTGCTACATTTTTGCTATTGGATTGATATCATGAACACTACATGAGCCTACGCCTACAGGCAATAACCCCTTGAGCCAAAATTATTCCATTTAAATCTGTTATGCTCACTATAGTCCTCTCTTATTAATAGTTGGAAGCCCTAACCAAGTGGATTTCTCAATTCCCTTCAATTAGGACCAGAATCATGCCGCAAAACTGAAAATTGTCTGGTATCATGTATTCATCGGATCTAGGTCTTAAGTCTCATGTGGATCGATGAGAAAAAGAATTAAAACCTAAAACTCATTCTTTAATCGATCTCTTGATATTCATCTAAGTGCGTAACCTTCCTGCACCATGTCGGATTAGGACTAAACTAGAATTAAGTGTATGCAACTCACTAGCCCAAGCAGTAAGTTTATACATTGCAAGTGTAGCAATATGTAGCTATATAGCCTATATGAACATTAATGTATGACCATCGCAACTAGAGACTCACTTGTGTCACGATAACTAGCAACGCTTGCTTACCAATTGCTATTCAGATCCTCAACAATTTAAATATAATACCAATCAAATTTGTCTCTTCTCCCACATGCTTTCTCCAAAGTAATTCAAGAACAGTAAGGTTTACTTATATTCTCGTAATGTCTTTCTATCAACTGTTTGAGCAAGAAAATAGTATCACCCTCAAATTGCAGTGGCGTTCCTATGTTTATTCCCACAACACTGTGTATCACCTTTATACAACCCTCATTATATTTTAACATTGTCGACGCAGGCCCCACACAAAAATGGTACTTGGAGGGGTGATAAGTTGGCAGGCAGCCAAAAAAATGAGTCACGGATTAATAACGAATCCAAACAAGAAATTATTGTATGTGCCCAATCTATGATTAACTAGCCATATTTTCTGTTACTTTGTAGCAAAGCAATGTATGAGAAAACGAAGGTAAGCAGTTGTGTACTAATGTAACACTGCATAAATAATGTAATCAACAACAAACCTGTCCATCTGAACCAGCAGAAAACACCCTGCTGTTACTAGGAACAGTAGCAAGAGCATGTACATCACCCTTGTGGTATGTGTGTGCTTGCAAAAGAGTTCCATATTGACTATCCCAAAACTGAACACTGCCACTACTATCTCCACTAACAAGGGTCCCAGACCTGAAAGAATAGATTTGAAAGATAGAAAAAACTGTGGAATAAGTTATGGAAGTTAGATAATTGAAGAAAAAAAAATGTAAGTTTGAATGCTATTTATTATTAGCGTAAATTACACATAAACCCCCTGTAGTTTGACCGATTATCACTTACACCCCCTCTTGTTTAAAACACTACACATGCCCCCTTATAGTTTGAAAAACCATACCCTGATACACAGACCCCTTATGGAGGCCCCCTGGAGAGGGTGCAAGTGATATGTTTTTCAAACTACATGGGGCATTTGAAGGGTTTTAAAACATGAGGGGGTGTAAGTGACAATCAGTCAAACTACGGGGGGTCTATGTGTAATTTACCCTTATTATTATTAAAATCAATTTTTACCTACCTTAAGAACAACAACGACCAGACGCAAAGCTCCGGTCCACTACCCAAGCCTCCAAGCCCAACTGTGATGCGATAAGCCTCATGGAAGGACAAGGTGTCCCAGCATCGTATAAAACTGCCAATGCTCACGTTACATACACAGGATCATATAAGGAAACAGCAACTCACAAACAAACACACCAACAATGGAAAAAAAAAAGAGTAATGCATAAATAATAACAATGATCTATGATAAAAAAAAACATAAACCCAAAAATAATTCCTTCCAGCTTAGCATCTTAACCAACGATACCCAAAAATAATTCCTTCCGGCTTAACAGATTAATCAACGATACCCAGATCCTCTATTTTGCAAGATCTAAGAAATACCCATACTTGATCCTTGCCATATCGGATAAAACACACTTGTAGAAACATTCACTTTATTTCATTTAAATTTTTTTTTTGAATAATTGGACATGATCCTTTATGTACTCTGTTATTGTATGCGTATCCGGGTAACAAAGAGCTTAACCACTTTAAGCTCTATGGAAAACAGATAAAGATATTCAAAACTATGAATAATTATTATTACAGATAACAAGTAATCAAACATACCCATCACTACTCCCAGAAAATATGCGCTTTGCATCCAGACTCCAAACAACACTTAACATGCGACCTGCAAACGAACAAAATCAATATGTTTTGGAACGGAAGTAACAAATAGACGGAGGGAAGAGTTGACAGAGTCTAACCGCTAACCCTTGGAAAAGATCTGTTATAATTTATTTCATCAGTATCAGAGATATTATATATGCGCAAGCAACCATCATCACAGGCAATCGCTATGCGCTGATTTTGACTTCCACTTGTTACAGTATGGAGTTCATCAGAGCCTTCGTCATCATCAGTTTTACTAGATTCAGAATCACTATGGGTATCAGGATCTGTATATCCATTGGCCATAACACGTGAGTCTGTCTCTATGGAATGCAGTAAATCGTCAAATGGTTCTATAGCCATCTGCCAGATAGATACTCCTACAGAATCGAGTATAACCTACAGGAACCAATGAAAGGGAACAAGACTCAATAAAATTAACAGAAAAGAATGCTACAAAGATTATCCAATGTATAATTGTCCTAAACTAATATAGACAATACAAGCCCAAACTCAGTGAAGTTAAGATATCTTTTTCAAACTTCAAAATTGTGTCCTGATTTGATTTTTTTAATCTGTATTTTCTCTCACCATTGACTACTAGGTTATCAAATTCAAAGAATATAAATGTGATAATGACATTAGGTTGGCTATTTATGAATTAATTAGAGATATTTAGTTAATTCCGTTCAGTACCTAAGATTCGACAAAAATATCTAGCTAATTCCAAGTGCAACATGAAGAAACCAACACCCCTCACAAAAATAACTCTAATTTCAAAGCTAGGTTAACCAGATCCTTCTACCAAACTGAAGTAGTGAGCTACTCATTGGACATAAATAGGCTTCTTACTAATATCACAGAATTTCTGAATTTTTATAAATGAACCAAATTGTGAATGTGAAGAACTTCTTATCTTAGGAAGCATGGACACTACCTAAGAGGTGCCGTGTCCGTGTCCGACCCGTGTCGTGTCCCGAAAATCGGTGGATACGTCTTGGACGCGTGTCGGATACTTCTCGTATGTGTCCACTTTTTTTAATCATGTTTTTTTCGCCGGATATGCCTTGGACACTTTAGAGATATGTTGGATACAAGGGGTTGAAAGTAAATTTTTAATAAACAGGGGTCTTTTTTTGTAATTAAGAAAACCTTTGGATTCCTTGTATAAAACTAAACTCATTTTTGGTTTATTATTAGGAAAGATGAGTTTAAAAACAATGAAATGATTTCCTTTACTATGGATGCTGATTTTAAATGATAAAAATAACAAATGATAAATATGAAATAGTCTTGTTTTGTTATGAATTCACAATCTACTAAGACTTATTATTTTTCATGTATGTCCACTTACAATTTTTTATTGAATATTAATGTGTCCATGCCATATCCGTGTCCTACATTTTTAGGTTTGTCGTTTCCATGTCCGTGCTCCCTAGCTACAAGCAATATCGCAAGAATCCAATAGCATGTCCTCTAACACACTAAAACTCTTACGTACGTACATTTAAAAAACATAAAGTGCGTATAAGAAACAATGAAAACTGAGTCATAAGATAGATAACTTTGGGATAGGCCCAACCTGATTAGTTGTACTTGTACCTATGACATGCTATGTTCATAGGTTTACTGTGTCATCTATGCATAATCAGCTGTATAAATTCAAATATGATCTGTCTCTTAATTAATATTTTATTTAAGAAACATTTTGACATAATTTACTATCATTGTAGTGTAAACATAATATACACATATACATGACCATGGCATATCAAAAGTTCATATATAGAATGTTCGTCGATTTTTAGTTTCTATGGAGTACAGAGAATCTTGCACAGCATATCTGTGTCCCACACTGACAACTTTACCTGCGTTCAGTTACTAAAGGTTTCACAGTACAGAAGATAAAAAGAAATATAGGCAACAATTGATATGCTAATATTTTGGATCTTTTCGAACTTTTGGGGATAGGAGGCAATAAAAAAGATGTAATATCCAAGCCAAAGAAGATAGAGGACAAAATGAACCCTTTACTGATTATATGAGTACTACAGAAAAGTGGCAGCTCAGTAGGAAAAAAAAAAGATTAAATAAAAAATTACAAAGGCCTCACAAGCTAGAACCAGCTAAAAGAGCAGAAGTCAAGTCATTTGAATGTCCTAACAAGAGTGCCAAAAAATCAAAAGAATACTATTAGTAACAACAAACCAAATTTCATGCAAATTAGCGAAATACCATCGGACCATCTTGAGTTCATAGATTTCCACACTAGACATCACATGCCATGTGTATAAGCAATCTTACCATGCAACGGACAAAATGAATGCTAGCCAATGCCCACCAGACAGATGGCAGATGGTGCACGTGCAAGATTACTTTTTGGACCAAAAATAGATTATTTGTTCTAACGCAGTTGCAATGCAACAAAAGATGCCATACATCCTTCTTTAGTACACAAAGAACACGATATCCATGCATAGCCACCCGTTTCCTTGAAACAAATCATCACCTGAGCTCCTTCAAACAGGTGATTACGTGAGTTTGGGAGAAAAAAAAGATGGAGAATGTGTCTGCCTCATCGAGGGCATATTGGATTAGGGCATTGCGGTAGCCGACGAATCTTCTCTCCAAGAGGTTGTCCAAAAAAAAGCCTATAATAGCCTGTAACCAAAAAAAACTAACCATTGATGATAGAGGCAAATTCATACCATGGAATCCAATGTCGACATATTTCCTACGAAATCAATGAAATGTCTTTTTTTAAAGGATCCGACATAAAAATTGGCCAAATTTTTAATAGTAACAAATTTATGTCCGACATAAATCAATGATAGACAAATGACCGAAATCTCACATTTTGTCTTTTTTCGGACAAATTCACTGTATTTTTTTTTTGTAAAAATCTCATCTTTATTAGCGAGAAATTATATTTTCCCTAAATTCCGATTTTATTTTCATCGCAGACAACATTTTACTGACATTTGACTAGGAATTGATCAAAATTTGATCCAAATCCGACAAATTCCCACGAATCCCACCGAAATCTTTCCTAAAAAAAATACAGAATTTCCACCAACATTTAACCAAAATCTGACTTTTTTTTTTTTACTAACTGAAATCGACATTTAAATTCTTGATTCATACATGAGTTGCAATGAAGCAAAGATGTTTAACAATATCCTTCTCCAGGTCATAAAGTATACAATATCGAATAACGTCCACTGCTTCTTTTTAAGCAACAGATCACCTACCTTATTTTCAATAGGTTGTTCACAAAAAATGCAAGGTCTTTTGCTGAGAGAACATGCAGCAAAGAAGGATTTTACCTTGAAATCATGTATCTTCATGCGGCTTGCAATACATGACAGAATCCTCACAAATGAGAATCTAAAATGAAGAAATCATTTAAGCATTACAGACACCTCCTACTCATTTGCAACATTGAGGAAGAATCTAAAACTCATCTGCTTTTGAATTGCTCCTTCTCTATAGATATTTGGGAATCTTTAAGAGGAAGCACGATATTTCTTCTCACCCTGCAACTCTCCTTTTCCTATGGTGGCGAAGGAGAGTACCTAGAGATTCAAGGGAGGTTCGGGACATTTTTTCTATCACCATCTATTGGAACCTTGATTGGAATATAGTCAGCAAGACTCAGCATATCTACAATTAGAAATTCAACTTGGGCATAGAGACTATGCTATAAAAATCAACACTAGTTGACTAGTCACCGACTAGTACCAAGTCGCCATTTTGCTGACCCGACTAGACCAAATGCCCTAAGATCAGGGTGGAACCCGACTGAGCCCTGACTACATCAGACTAGCAACTTGGAGGAACCTGACTTGTCCCCAGTTAGGCCCCGACAGTAAGAACGAAAAAGATAATGATTTACTTTGATAGTTGCTGACATTATATTTTACACTTTATAGTTTTTTTTTTTTTTTGGCAGAAACACTTTATAGTTGGTACTTGGTAGTTGGTAGTTGGTAGTTGTTCCATATTGTTATTGACCGACTAGTATCATATACTTGTTGACATTTATGGTAGTTCATATATCATAGATGTTTCAAAGGGGGACAAGTTAGAATAATTTTTGGCCGACTGGTCGACTAAGGGCCAACTTTGACTGCATAGCACAAATATCACCAAGTGTATCTCTGATACAATTAGGCTTTGGTCCACAAGATTATCAGAGTTGTTGAAGGATTATGTTGTAAGTCTCTTTTAATTTTCTAGCAATCTTATATTGCTTTGTAATTTTTCACTGTTTATTAATATATTTGTTGGGATCTTAACCAAACCCTATCCCTTATATAGGAGGGTTCTTATTAAAAGGAGAAGCTATCACCTAAAACATTCAGATCATGGTTAAAGACAGTTGATGTAGTACGCACCGACTTTGGTTGGACCGAGACTGAAATTGAACCAATACCTGATTACGATACCTAGCCCGTATAGGATGGTACCGATACGTATCGATCCATTTTGGTTGGCCAAGCCCATATCGGTTTATACAAATCGATATTGATAGGTTTGTATCAATTTTTTCTTATTTTGTTTTTTTTTTCAAAAACAAAGGCCACAACTAGTATCGGTACGTACTGGTACTGGCCAAACTTACTGGTCTAGGGATGACCGATACATGTCGAGTCCTCTTTTAAAAAATAATAAGAAGAAAACTTATCCAAACAGTCTGTATCAGTTCGTACCAGCCAGTACGGTATCGATTAGTACCGGTCAGTACGTACTAATCCGAAGCCAATCAATATCGTACTTTTGAACCTTGATTTAGATTTCCTACCAATATAATCAAATAATCATTATTGACATATGCTTATTTAGGGCACTATTTTGACACATATGGCATGAAACTACAAATTTTCTTTAGAATAGGTGTGGCAACAGGTCATGTCGGGTATAGTCAGGTACATTCCTACCTTGAAGGGACATGGTCCTCACTCCTCACCCATATCAGCCAGTGGGTCAAGTCAGCATGCTTAACCCATATTCCTTGGAGTGTCGAAAATGTTGATTCGTTCAGGGCTTTTTAGTTAGACGATAGCTATAATAATAAAACTAACGATGAAATGGAACTATGACTGCAAAAAAAATACATTTGATAGTATAACAGATTCAACAAAAGTTAAATAATTAGGGAGATTAGAGTTGGAGTTGGCTTTTATTAGCAAGGGTGATGTGAATTTCACGCAATCAATATATTCTATACAACTCTTATAAAGCGGAGAGGTTAAGAATAGTAAGATGCCTATAATCGAAAGGTAACATGACCCACATGGACTAGCATGTCGAACTTATAAAAGGCAAATCCAATGGTAGATCGCACTTCTCCAACCATATTGGACATGCATCTATAATCGGTCGGGTTGATGGGTCATTCGCTTGGGTTATCAGCCCATGCAACTAATTATTACCCTACTTTGGAAAGCATAAAGGAAAACAATGGATTCAAATGGTTATCAGCAATGTTAGAAAAATCTGCAAAATCTTTAAAAAGACACAATAGCGACGTGTTCATTAAGCATTTCTTGAACATTTTTCACATTTTAATAATGATTTTTCACATTTTATTAATGGGTTTTGGGAATTTTATCTTTTTCAAAATTACTAGAAACTATTTTGAGAAAGTTACAAATGTATTATAGGTTATTTACATTTTTACTCTTTTTCGGTTTTTTCTGACTTCCCCAATCTTTTCCCCTCCCTATTTAATATGTGTGTGTGTACGTGTGTGTTAATATACACTAAAACTTTTGTAATCCAATATTAAACCATTAAAGTTATTGTAGAATTTTTTTACAATTCTGGCCTACTTATATGTTTTGGTAAAAACCATATCTATACACTATGAACTAAAATGCCCTTAAATGACCAAACATATCTTCCCCTTCACCATTCCAACTAATAGCATGCCGGATCATCTTTAACTCTTCAAGCATGCTGGTGTCGCTTCTTTATCCTGCCCAGCAAATGTTTGACCCAAGCCAGAGCCACGAGGGAACCTAATGCGGCCTTCCATCCACATGCATGATAGCATATCACCCACTCCCCCCTGCCTCCAAGCAACCTCCGACTCTGCCCCTAGTTGTAGTCGTAAGCAATCAATCTGCCATCTAGGGTAGGAGGAGGCAAATGGTCTAGGCAAACAAAGAAAAAGAGGGGAAGAATAGTTGCCATGTTGCATTAAGGATATTTTGGACCAAAATAACACAATTCGAATGAAATTGAAAGAAATTTAGGTTAAGATTTATATTGTACAAGAATATTACAAAAGAAAATTTTATGTGATGTCTACTTTGTATACGCACATATATACATGTAAATGTGCACGCACACATGCACCCCCACCCCCATACGTACACCGAGAGTGCTACAATGCTACCAGTTAAGGGCCATATCCTATCAAGGGAAAATAGAAGGTGAACCATCTAAACTAAATATACATATCGATGATCATGATCTACAATATAAAATGCAGAACAACCAAGATGCAAATGACATTAATGCTTCTTACCAATGTCTTTGAGTGGTCGTAAAGTGATTGGTAGGTGTACAGTCTAGTACCAAAAATGCATGTTTGGCCATATTAATAGTTAATCCAAGCCACTGAATATAATCTAAACATCTATACAATATATTGGCCAAAAAAACTATTATTTTCATCCAAACCATAAACAAAACCCTTTGCTTCTTATTGAAAGTTCTACATCAGTGACCGACCACCTAGTTCATCGAGGAAAAAAAACTCCAAAATTTTGGATTTGAGGTTTTAAGCACTTTAAATGCTGTATGTTATAGGACTTAGGTTCTGTCTATAGAGTGGTAAAGCAGATACTCATGAAGCCACACATACCAATTATTAGTACTTTATATAGGCAAGCATATCAAGTTCCAAAACATATATTTCGCACTCTATAACATTCGATTTTATTTATACTAATTTGAAAAAATTGTTAAAACCCATCTCAAATGAAATGAATGTAGACACATGCTCTAAAACTAAATGTTAAACCCTCCATTGCCCATACACAAAAATGTCTCCTCAACAAAATAATGAAAATGGTTGTGAAGATTGGGACAAACATAGATAACCAACAATCATTGTATAATTGCCTAAAAACAAATTAGAATTGTGAAGGCATAGCTGTTCAATAAAATTTGGAAACTTTCAAATTAGTTCAGAAAATGTTGATATTAAGACAATTTTGCATTAAAAATTTTCCTAGACTTTTTTGTAATTTGCTAACACTCGGGCCTGCCACTAACATGATACAATTGAGCCAAGGTTTAAGTATCACACATAACGCACGCCCAGTCAACACACAGAGTGCGCCAACCTGGGAAGATGTGTGGGAAGAAAGCTTAGAAATGCTAGGTTTATATATTCCTTTGACATCTAGCTACATTTAGTTGCTTTTGAGTATCTGCACTATTACAGATTTCTTGAAACTTCCAAATTGCCTTTAAACTCCAATAATTCTTTTATACCTTCATACATCCTTTTAGTTTGCCTAAAAATTGGGTTTTCAACCTTTTGATGCCCATGTATATTAAGAAAATTATCATAGAACAACTTTGCCAACAAATTAGAAACCTACTTATGTCAATTGCAACCCCCCCTAAAACCTATAACACCACCAATTCGGACCGTTCAATTCTAGTTCACTTAACAAGGCTATTATCCAAAACCCTACTGAGCGCAAATACTACATCACAAATCATATTAGCAACTTCAGAAGCTACAATGTCATAGATTCCAACAAAGAGAGAGCATCATTATGTCCATAGATGTTACTACAAGTCTACAACACAGCTTCATAAACTTGACATCTTCCAAAGCTCCAGAGTTATATACTCAAATAAAGACGATGAGATAGCATATTTGAAACTTTGTTCGACTCACATTTTTTTTTGAACGGAGTTGGACTTACATTTTTACGGCTCTATATGTACATAAGTTTGCTCCTAAGGTATTCAGTTTGTGAAACTTTGAAAAAGAGAGACTGAATCCATTAACAGCTAGTCATCGTTCAAGTGTTAATATGAAAGTTGGTATATCACCAAAGGGACATATGAGGGACCTTTAACTATTGCAGAACGATGGTGAACACAGTGTTACAATCAAACCAATAAGGTTTGAGCCCATATCCAATCAAGGCAAAATAGATGGTGAACCATCTTAGATTGAGAACTCATATTTGTGATATTGATGCTTCTCACCTATGTATTTGAGTGGTCATGAAGTAATTTGTATGCGTAAAGTCTACTACCAAAATTGCATGTTTGGCCATATTAATAGAGAATACAAGCCACTTAATATAATCCAAACATTTATATAATATACTGACCAAAAAATAGTTTTTTTCTTCCAAACCAGAAACAAAACACTTTGCTTCTTTAAACTTGTATATTTGGTGACCAGCCACTTGATGCATAGAGAAAAAAAAAACAAAAGATTGGATTTCTGGTTTTAAGCATTTTAAATGCTGTATTATAAAGGATGGTTTTAAGCATTTTAAATGTTGTATTATAAAGGGTGTAAATTACTCAATCCAGAGGCTCAACCATGTATTTTGCACCGATAGGATCCATACCAGTTAATCGTACTTCATATAGATGAGCATATCAAGTTTCAAAACATATATTTCTCTTTATTTAACTTAAAATTGTATTTACACTAATTTAACCAAATTAGGTTAAAACCCATATTAAATGAAATGAATGTTGTCACACGCTCTAAAAACTAAATTCTAAAACCGCCATTGCACATGCACAAAAATGTCACCTCAACAATAAAGTGAATGATTCTGAAGATTGCGACAAACATAAATGACCATCAATCATCGTAATATTGCCAACAAAGCAAATTAGAAATGTAAAGCCATAACTGTTAGAGAGCATGTAATCAAAAAAATTTGCATATTTTCACATTGTTTTAGAAATTTCGATTGTAATACAGTTTTGTGTTAAAAAATTGTAAGACTTTTCATAATTTGGTAAGACTAGTGCCTACCACTAACATGATACAACAATTGAGCCAATGAGTGCACACTCTGTCACCACAGAGTATGCAAGGACATAGGAAGATGCGCTGTAGAAGCTTAGAAACACTAAGTTATGTATACCTTTGACATCTAGGCGACCTTCAGTTGTTTTTGAATTTCTGCACTATTGCAACTTTCGTGAAACTTCCAATGCCCTTTTAAACTACAACAAATCTTTTATTCCTTCATCAATCCTTTAGATTGGCCTAAAAGTTTGATTTTCAACCTTTTGAAGCCCAAGCATATGAAGAACTTCTCATAAAACAACTTTGGTAACAAAGTAGATATCTGATGATATCTATGTTGCGAAATAAACACGATAGGGAGGAGACAAACATAGCCAAATAATTTTTTTTAACGTGATTTATCTGTTGGAAGGGCTACATTCACGGATATAACTACCTAGTGACCATACATCACGCCCAGTGCTTTAGTCCATCTGAACATCAACCACGCCTTTGTTATCCAGTTCATCACCCGTCGACAATCCCGTCTCAATCCACGACATGTGCTTTACTATTGGGTCGCTGACTCGCTGCCCGCACCCATCGCTCCCAAGTTGTTGCCCATCGGCCACCGCTCGGTACTCTGTCTCCCGCACCCTGCTGCACCGCAGGTGTGCCAACGGCTGAATTCGCTACCACCACGACTGTCATCTCCTTTGTTCGTCATCCGTCAACGGCCTAGCACGGCGCAGCACCCTGTTGTCCCACAGGAGTGTACGTGGTTGTGCCTACAGCCACCGCTCGGCACTCACGTCTGTCTGACCATCTATCACACCATTGCGCTCCCATCGCTCGTCAGCAACCTGCACCGGTGCCTGTCAGGACCTCCATTAGCAACCCGATCGACAACCTCCATCAGTCCACTCGTTGGTGGCTAAAACATTTGCTCGCCAGTGACCTTGTGCCATCGAGGTGTTCCTCTCAATTTGGCACCCGCACATGTCTGTGCCATCATGGTGCTTCCCCTTGATACACCCTAGAGGAGAGGGTATCATACTGCATCTTCCTCCCTCGAGCTCTCCTCTGGCACGTGTGACTCGCTGGTCTTGAGACCCGCCTCACTTTCGATCGCCGCTAGCAACCATTGTGTGCACGATTGATCCGTCATGTGCACGATCGCCCATGATGTTGGTTGTCGACCTGCTAGGACCCAAGGTTGATTCTCCATGGCTTCCTCCTCGTGCCTGGTCGCCAACCATCGCTGGAGGAGAGGTCTACCATGCCAAGGAGGAGATGCCTTGGATGCACCCTCCTACTGACTTTGCTCTGGTGCAACAAACCACCCGAGAGGAGGTGATGTATCGAAGCCTCCCCCTGGGCTCTCCCTCCGATGACCCAAACCTCTCGGGGGGGAGGTGATGTACCGAGGCCTCCCCCCAGTCTCTGCACTCTCGGCCTCTTTACCTAGAGCGCTATTGCCGGGTCTGTTGCCGTCACATCCCATTTCGCATCTACTTTTCGATGCCACTCCCCCCTTCAATATATAGAGGTGGATTGCTTCTCACCAAGTAACAACGTTTATGCGCTAGGTCACCCTAACTGATTGCACCGAAGTATGGGCTGACCACATAGGCTGCCAAGCCCAGCAGTCTATTGCAACCCCCTAAAACCCATAACACTAATTTGGGCCCTTGTATTCTCGCTAACTAAGTTGTTATCCGAAACCCTACCAAATGTAATACTACATCCATGCATCCCACACTCACGCTTCATACTAGCATCTTCAAAAGGTACAAAGTCATAGATTCTATAAAGAGGTGGCATCATTGCGTGCATACAAATAACTACAACAGAATTATATATTCAAAAGCTCCAGAATTATATATTCAGAATCTCAAATAAAGAAGATGATAAAGCTTCTCTGTGGGGACTCGCAATTTTAGATACTTTACTCGGGTTCCATATGGAAATAAGTTTGCTCCATCTCAGATTCTCAAAGTATTAGTTTTAAAAACTTAGGAAAAAACAGACTGAATCCCCTGACAGCTAGAGTCATCCTTCAACTGTGTTAATATGAAAGGCGGGTTAATACCAGAGGGTCTACGAGGACCTTTAAGTCTTTAACTATTGCAGAACCAAAGCAACTCCTTCAAAAAACCCGTTGATTGATTCCCACACTCCCCAAATGGCTTCCACTTATCAAAATGAAGCTGCTTTGTGAACAAAGGTAGGCCCTTTTACTTACCAAAACCCACTCCCGGAACCAAAACCGCTCCACTGCCAGCTTGAATTATCATGAGATGTTTTCTACTTAAATGCAATCAATATGCAAGAGATTAAAATTTGGGTAAATTAGTGATCAGTCCTTATAACAAATTCCATTTAAGGTTATGGACGACTAATGTTTGTCATTAGCATTAAGTCCCTTTGGACCGCTCCCTACTGTTTGCGGAAGAATACTTTTACACACAATCTGACTACTCTTTTCTTTACGCAGGGACCTGATATGAAATGGGGCTTGATAGCATCCTTATTGCAAGTCAGAACTTGTTATAGGGACTGATCACTAAGTCACTTTTAAATTTTCCTAGCCTCCCCAGGAATGAATAACAAGAAGAGCCAATATAAATTAAACAATAAACAATGATTATAACCTTCTGCTGTAAGGCGAAGAGATCCCACTCTGATATCGACCCATCAATGCTCGAAGATAGCAAACGACCTGGGCCTTCACACTTCAGGCTCGAGCGGCACCAGACCAAGGATGACACCCTGGAGCTGGGATCTCCATGGATCGTCTGAGCAACAAGAAAAAAGTGAACTTTATGCTTAGATTGCATAAAAACAAGTAAACAAATCAAGGGAGTGGATAGAAGAGACAGACCAGTTGGCAATGCCACCCGACGGAGCCGGGAGAGACAAGCCAGATCTCGAGCGAGCCGTCCTCCCGGGCGGCCGCGACCTGCGTGCCGTCCGTGCTCGTGGCGAGGGCCACCACCGCTGAGGGCTTCCACTCCACGGAGCTGTTCCTGTAGACCTGGAGCTTCTCCATCTGACGGCAACGGAGACGTACAGGGATGACGGATCGAGGGCCTAAACCCTAGATTGCACTTCTTGGGTTCGAGCTCGTGGAGGAAAAGGGGGGAGTCAAACCCCGACGCCCCGTCCGACCGATCCCTCTCAGGAGAGAGAGAGCAAGCAAGCGATGCCTCCGAATGTGATGGAGATCGAGAGGGGGGTGAGAGAGGGGCGGCGACGGAGGAGGGGAGGGCCGGCGGTGCCGCCACCGCCCAAGGTTTTGTAGGTTTCGGGAAGGGGAGGGGTTTAGGGCGAACAGCGGGAGTGCTGGGATCGTAGATTACCCTTCGTTGATTTTAGCTGGGCGGCGTAGCAGATGGAATTGCGATACATATAAACGTCCTGGATCCGCAGGTACACTCCAGAATGCTGGTTGGGGATCCGGCTCCTAATCAACGAGACATTGACCGTCTGATTACATTTCTACGATTGTCACATGTAATCCATATCAAGTGAGAAATGGTACGCATGCACACAGTCAAACGGCTGCGGTGCGATGCGGAGCATGCCCCATATCAAGTATTTCTCTTGGTTCCAAAGGAGAACCTAGTAAAATCATCATCCAAACAAATTATGCATGGGAGAGGTGGAGGATGATGATGTGAGTCTTGTTACTACTGTGTCTTATCATTTACCCCAACCTCCTAAATTCTAGAGGGAGTTGTGGCGATGCAAGGCACCGCCAAGGACGCTTGCCTTTTGTATTGAAGATGTGGCTTAACTTTAGGGGTCGTGCGTACGACCTGGCTCCCTCCGGAGAAGTTGATGTGTCATTCGAAAAGGCGAACGCGTCTCTCCCCAGGTCATCGTGCGCATGACTTGGATCCCGATTTTCTCGATGCGTCTTTTAGCAAAAAGATGAAACTGACTACAAGCGATCATGCGCACGACTTGCCCAGCTCATGCGCAAGACTGTGCCAGGTAGCACGGGTCAGTCCAAGACATGCACGTTTTGAATTTTCTGTCTGAGCTGTTTTGAGGAAAAATTCGGGATTAAGCTTGTATAACATATTCCCTTGATATATAAAAGGGTCTAGGGTTTTGATTCTTCGTTCTAGTGGATTGTCCGATCGTCTTTGCTCGTGATTTTTTCCATAAGGATTTTCACGTAAATCTCTCGACTCTCTTTTTGTGATTGCTTTATTGTTGTTTTATTTCTTCTTACTTTGCCATTTATCGATTTGTATTGGAATGCTTGTTCCCCATCGATTCGTTGGAGAATCGTCTTGTGTAATTAATCTTTGTTGACCCACGTGGTCGGAACGATTCTATGTAGGATTGCTCATCCAGTATCATCCAGTAGGATCCTCAACACTTTGGGTGGAAACTCTTACACAACCGCTTACCGACTAAGGACCTCCTCATTAAGCGCGATATGTCTCTTGATCCCCTTTGCAGCAGGTGTACGAGCGAGGCTGAAGATGCTACACATGCAGTTTTTTGGTGCCATCATGCAATAGAGGTGTGGGGTTTGCTTCCTCTTCGAGACAATGCCCCAACGTGTATCCAAGAATGATGTGCCATGATTTGTGAAGTCTTGGCTGAAGAGGACCGTGACAAGTCTCAGAGCAATCTTCTGATTAATGCGATATGGAGGATATGGCTCGATCGTAACAAAGAGCTTTTTGAGGGAAGTTCCAAAAACCTTATTGTGATTTCTAGGACTTGTGCCATTCGATCCAATGAGTTTCTAGTAGCTAATGGTGCTTTTGGTTGTTCACAAGTTCAAATACCTACCAAAGAACCAATTTTCTTTAGATGGATTCCACTGGAACAAGATGAAGTGAAGTTGAACTTTGATAGGGCTCTTAATCAGGGTCTATGCACGGGTAGTGCGGGCTTCATTTTGAGAGCCCACAATGGAGGCATCTTGATGGTTGGTACGACCCCAATCCAGACCTCATCAGTGATTGATACAGAGGCTAGAGCTCTGTGAGAGGGGCTTTTAAGGCGACTTTGGCTTCCAGATGGAGAGCTGCATTATGGATTGAAGACGACTCTGGTACTATCATCAACTGGATCAAGAACGAATGTGGCAATCATTTACCTTCTCAATAATATAGGGGCAATGATTCAGGGTCTAACAACACTCAGGATCTCCCATGTTTACCGTGAAGCTAATACGGCGGCGGATTGGGCAGCTAATTTTGGAAACCTTTTGGTGGATACTTATATTTGGATATAAAACTTTTCGTTGGAGTTAACCGCCAAGGTTTCGGTTGTATGTGTTGACGTGTGTGTACTCTCTGCTTCTATCATCAACTAGATCAAGAACGAATGTGGCAACCATTTATCTTCTCAATGATATAGGGGCAATGATTCAGGGTCTAACGACACTCAGGATCTCCCAAGTTTACCATGAAGCTAATACGGCGACGGATTGGGCAACTAATTTTGAAAAACTTTTGGTGTATACTTATATTTGGGTAGAAAATTTTTCGTTGGAGTTAACCGCCAAGGCTCGGTTGTATGTGTGCACTCTCGTTTTGTTTAATGTCAATTACCTAGCTTATCAAAAAAAGAAATAAAAGTAATAAAAGGTTATTAAACCAAATATGAGAATGACTCTAATCATCATGCTTTGGATGTTAATGTTTTTTTTTTTTTGAGATCGGGTAGTGTCTGAAACCTTTCTAGCAATGGCCCACTTCAGGCTTGGACTAATCCCTTCGAGAGTGAAGCTCGACCAACTCAAAATTTCCCACCGCACTCCTATATTTTGTAAATATAAGCTGCAAATCCTACAACGTTGGATCATCTTAATCATACAAGTACGTTTAATTTTTTTATTTTTATTCAGATTGCACAGATCTCTGAGTAGCCCTGATTTTTAACTCCCACACCAATGACAAGCATCCCCGCTCCATATCACATCCAATCGAGATGTATTATGCACATTCCTTTCCATTCTTGTCTTCATTGTCGATGGATAGGTACTGGTAGTAGTCCGATGGTGTTTAGGGTGGGGGAGTCTATTCCTCGAAATCGTTGATTCGTATGTCGAAGAAATAACCTTTTACATTTTCATTTGAGAATGTTTCTCATCCCAAATGGTGTTTTGGTTTTCGATCGCATGAAGACTTGGCATGTCTGGTGTGTATTCGTCGATAGTTGGCAATGCGGGGTAAGTGCTGCTGGAGCATATAAATCGTATCTAATGATGCTTGTTGGGAACTTTGACATGGAATAAATGCAAGTTTGAGGGTGCACAAAAGTCAAAAAGATAGAGCCTAGCACGAAGCAGGTACCATCAGCTAAGCAGTATGGAGTGCAATATATATCGATGAAGCAAACAATTCCTCCTAAATGACATGAACTACCAGGGTATCTAATCATGTTTTCTCCCCATGATTTTGCACCCCAGCGTCGGTGGGACCCAAATAGCAACCTTAGTTTTTGGCGTTCCTTTATATATCAATAGATTTCACCTCTACATACAAAATTTCACTCTCCTCCTCACTCAAGTAAATTTCTTTTTGAGAGCAACATTCCACCAGTTTTGGGGGACTTTCACTTTCCACCAGGATTCATTGCCTGGGTGCCCTTTAAAGGAAGCACTTTACTCCATTGGCTCAGACCATTTCCTAGTCTACTAATAGTGCATACGATGGTATTGGATAATTTAATTAGCTTGCCCTTGTTTTCTTCCATATTTTGGCTCAATGTTCTACATAAATTTTTGGTTAGCTCTCGTTTTGCCGCAAGTTATTTTTTTTGTTCCAAGAGCAGGACTTTGACAACTTACTTTTTTCAATTCATAAGGCACTTTTATTGTGCTCCTTCCCCAATGTTTTCTCCTCCACCACCCGCCTCTAATATGTCCCTTTCTCCTCCTCCTACCCCACAATTGGAGTTTCCACCCTCCTTTTCCTCCTTCCACATTGTCGCTTCCCCTTTCTCTCCTCCTTATGAGGAAGGAAGAGAGGGAGGAGAGGAAGGGGAGGCAAAAACAATAGCAATATGGAAGGAGGAGGAGGAGAAGGGGAGGTGATGGAGGCTCCAACGTTGGAGAAGGAGGATGGGTAGAGGAGGAAATATGAGAAAGAGGGGAATGGGAGGCAGCATCGATGGTGGAAAGAGGAGAAGGAGGAGGGGAAGGGGAGACGACGGTGATGGACGGCGATGACAAATGAGTGTAGCGGCATGGAAGGAGAAGGAGGAGGAAAGAGGGGGGGGGGGGGCATTAAAAGAGAGCACATGCATAATAGATCGAAAGAGAGAGCACATATGGTATGTCATAGGGCGATTTGCCAAAGGCTACATCATAACGACATGCCAGGGTTGACGAATTGTCAATGGCATGAACACCAATGAAAATGAGCACAAAGACTAAGGAAGTAAGTCTTTAGGTGGTGCTAGTTGTGCGATCATGGAACTGGAATAGTACTCTGAGTGTTAGAACATCCATGATCCACTCTTAGTGGTGTTTGAGGATGAGGGTGGAAGTTAAATGTTGGGAAAAGAGGTTTTCAAAATCAGTGCGCATTATGTCAACCTTAAAAGATAGTGGTTGACTCAAAGTTTTTTCAAAAGTTTTATTTAAAAAAAAGGATTTCAAAGAAGAATCTCACAGTAGCTCAAAAGGGCTAAGTGGGAGTCTGTTGGGTTTTAGCCTGGTAGCCAACCGACCAGGGATTACTGAGCCCCCACCTTGACTTGCTGGCAAGTCCAGTCCTGATCAGACTTGGACTGGTGAATAAGGTTTGCGATTTTGACTCGTTTAATCACGTGACCATCATTGCATGTGGATTCCCTTGATGGAGTAGGAAACAATAATGCATTCCTGTATAATAGATGAAGGTGGATGCCCCCCTATCCAAGCAGTTAAGCCACCTTGTATTCATGGAGAATGGAAGCCGCCATCATCTCCACGGATTGCTGCAGGATAGTGGAAGACGTCTCTTTAGGTTTGTTGGTTTGTTCATCGCTCTTAAGTTATTGTCGTCGACATCGAGGCATTTCTTCAATCAAAATTTTACGATTTATAAATTTTGAATTTTAACATGGAAGTCTGACACATAGTCCCTTGTAATTGAAGTAGTAAGAAAATAAGAAAAAACCAGTACAACCCACATTCTGCATCGACCGGGATATAAAACTACGCATTGATGAAATCTTATGTGTGATGCATGAATCATGTTTAAAGACCCTTGTTTTGAAATTTCATATTTTAATTCAATTTATGTTTTGCACTTTCCTTGTTTTTTTGGGTAAATTTATTTTTCTATATCTTCACGGGTGTTTTTAGATTTTTCTGAATCTAGAAAAATCTTAGGTATTGTGAAAAAATAAAAACCTAGAATTCATAAAATCTAGAAAACTATTGATTAGAACACCTAGTACTAATTTATGTTGAAATCATACTAGAAAAATTCTTGAAATCTTATAAGAAAAGAGAGCCACCTCACCAGAGGTGGTTGAGTGTTCAAGCCCAAAACCATTTAGAGAATTTGACTGAAATTGTATTAGGCAAACATCTTTCCTTCTTTAAGATGAAGATCCAAATTATGAGTCATGATGATTGCCATGTATGTTATGAAACAAATAAGGAAGAGTTTAATATTTGTACTAAACCAAAACACCACCAACACATAATCCAATTATGAATGCGAACAATCGAACACGAACTGCCTTCCCTCGGGCTATGCCATCAATTACCGGCATATCACATTAGCAATTTCTAAATCTTGTGGTGTGTTCCAACTATGGACTTATTGTTTCATTAAACCTTGTATGAGCTTCAACCGTGAAAACAATCAACTTGCTTGGCCTTGCTTCTCTTGCAAAGTTGCCTTGATCAGGATTTTTGTTGCAATCTTAGAGGGTGATCTTAGGTAGGGGTGGGTCTGAGCCGAACCCGACCCGCCCAACTCAAACAATGGACAAATATGGGCAAAGCTGGTTAAAAACTTGGATGGGTTTGGACAAAAAAAAAATCAACCCGATTTCAATTTGGACGGGTCTGGGCACCGATCTTCCCAACCCAAGGAACCCAAGGAAGTGACTCACTAAGGTTGAATGCTTTGGTAGTTTTTTTTTTGGAAATCAAAGATTGTATGTTTGATGTTGAATGCTAAGAATTTGTTTGAAATATGTGCGGATATGAGTTGGACTTCATGTTTTTGTTATGCAAATCAAAGATTTTTTTTATGCAATTCAAAAATATGTTGGGTTTGTTTCCATCTATTTATGTGGGCAAGCATTTCTAATTGGGCAACCCGTCCATTATTTTGCAAATTGGGCAATCCGAGCAACTTGAACAATGAGCAAACACGATTTTGGCTTCCACGGGTTCGAGAGGCAAAATGAGTTGAGGTTTTGTGCAAGTCGGGTTGGGCATGGGCAAACCCTTCAACCCGCCCAAGTCCCACCCCTAATTTTAGGTTGACATCCAATCAAAAGAATTCTAGCCCATCTTTTGCATTTATTGGATAAAACTTGGATGATGATGACGATGATGGTGAGATATTTGTTCATTTTCAGTATGTATGAGTTGCAGACCTTTAGTCCTTATACAAATACTGTTGAAATGAAATGTAGAGCATGAAAACTAAGAGAGAACAAATTAAGTTCAGCACCTCTATTAGCAGTTGCTGTGCCTCCAACAGCAAAGAATGGGTCTGATTGGAATGAGAGAGAGAAGATAGCACAAAGTAGACAATATTGAAAGAATTAGCACTATTTCATTCCCTCCAAGATTCAATCAAATCAATCAACTATCTTCACACACTCATCACAACTAACATCACCAAAAAAAAAAAAAAAGAGGGGAAACAATGAATGGAATGAAATGAGTATTGAGTAAGTATTCATGAATCCAATGACTAGGGCTAGTTGCAATCAACTAACTGCACACAATCACCTCCTTCTAACTAGGGATCGGTGCTCGTCACGATCACCTCCTTCTAGTGGTTGAGCTTGAAGCCGAGGACATATCAACCACAACACTCTTCCCCTTCCTAGATTGGCCGTTGGCGGGGTTGTCGAAGGTCGGCGACTGACCACCGCTTTCATCTTCTTCGCGCATTCCTTGAACCATCTCGGCGAAGCGGGAAGAAGCTTTCCTCTGGCAAGAGAGAGTAGTACTGTCAGTGCATTTTCTCATTGCTTTCGATCTTCTTAATTTGCCGAGGGGGCTAACTTACAGTTTCCGAGGGGGCGAGCAGATGCAGGTGAGCCATCTTAGCCTCGACCGACCTCTTTGTTAACTCCCGATTGCATGCGGCGAGAACTGCAGCGATGGCGACGGTGGAGGGGCGATGGCAGACCACGAAATTCACTGCGTTTTCATAAAAAAAAGCTTGTAATTTGATCTAAAAGACTAACACCCATTACCCAGAACGAGAGCAAGATCCGGGGTTCGAGGCCCGAACCTTCGGCGAAGTACAAGATGCACCATTTGGCGGTGGACAGTCGATCATCCACTCCGAGGTCAAATCCGAGCTTCGATGCGAAGTAATTCAGGTACTCGAAGGGAGTCACCAAGCTCATTCGCCAGTCGAGCGACTGCAGCACCGAGAGCTCCATCCTCTGCACTGCCTTTCTCTTGAACTCGTAAGCTTTTTCGGTGCGGAGGTCGGACAATGCCGGGGGTTCGACGCCTTCCATCTTCGCCGCCAGCAGTACGCAAGCCATCGCCGATAGCCTCACCACCCACTCTTGTCCCTCCTGACCCAAGACCATGAAGACGATCGATAGAAAGAAAGAAGAACTGATGGAACCCGAGATCAATCCACGAAGAAAAACAAGAAACCCAAGAACAGAGGACGGATTTCTTTACATTCAAGTGTTGATTGCGAAGCAAGAACCGATCGAGATACGCCACCGCGCGATAGGTGGTCCGCCCGCCAAAACTGTGGAGGTGAGCTATCTGATTCACATCACACCAAGAACAGTTGGGAGATTCAGGAAAGTTTCAGGGCACTGATGAATCGAACAAGCTCGGGGGTTCATTGGTTGGCATCAAACACCAAGAAAATTCGGAGAAATCGAGAAACCGAGGAGACCCAGTATGGGTGGATGGATCGAATAGGCTTGGGATGAGATCTCACCTTCTCGATCCAGCCGAGGACGTCGAAGCGGGCGAGGCTCAACCCGTCGAATGGGTGGTCGTAGCTCCTGCAGACGAAGCTCCCCTCTCTTACGAGCAGCATCTGGATGTGCTCCTCCTCTGTTTCTGGGAGAGCTGAGTCTTCTTGACCGTTGCCCGAGCGGGGAACAGAGGAACCCGGACCCCTCATTTCTTGGTTCAGCTTGTTATTCTTTACTCTCTCTGTTTTTTTTTTTTTTTCTCTCCAATTCGTTCTCCGTCTATCTATATATAAAAAGGGAAACTTTATTCATACCCCAAAAATCTGTAATTAGCCCCCGTATCCCTAGCGTTTCTCAATAACTTACTCAACAATCCTCTAATACCAACAATGCCCTTTTTTTTATACCCCAAACCCCAAAGCCCCTGCTCAGCGTCTTTTGTACCCCAACCCAACCCAATGTTCGTTTAAACCTTAGCCCACGCCCAACCCGTCGGGTTGTGCGGGGTGGATTCGGGTTAACCCGCCCAAAGTTGGGTTGGGTTCGGGTTGGCCCGCCCAAGTTGCAGCTAGGGGTGGCAATGAGTCGTGTCGTGTCGGGTTCGTGTCGTGTCTAGTTTCGTGTCGTGTCCAAAACCCCTAGACCCGGACCCGACCCGTTTAACTAATCGTGTCTAGATCCTAAACCCGTACCCGACTCGCTAATAAACAGGTAGACACGATAAGACCCGATAAGACCCGTTTACCACCCAGATCTATTCAGTTGACCCGATCCGACCCAATCCGACTTGACCCGACCTGACCCGAAAGACCCACTGGTTTTATATATTATAGTATCGGATTGTTGGTAGACCCGACCCGACCCGACCTGACCTATTGAATACTAAACGGGTCTTCCTGGGTCTACCGTGTCCAGACCCTAAACCCGGACCCGACCGTTTAATAAACAGGTCTATCGTGTCGACCCGTTTACGACCCGAACCCGTTTAGCCTTGACCCAGACCCGCTAACTTCGTGTCGGGTCCTGTCGGGTCGAGGAGAAATGATTCGGGTTGGGCTCGGATTAGCCCGCCCAAATTCGGGTTGGGTTCGAGTTGGGTTCAGGTTGGTCCGCCCAAGTTGCAGCTCTACTTGTGCCTTCAAGTATCAGCCAACTGCATGGGGTTTATTTAAGAGTGGGGTGTATTCAAGAGTGCATATAATTGGGGTATATTTAAGGGGTATGTGTTTGATTGGGGTATAATCAAGTTGGGGCGGGCCATTTAACTGGGGTGTATTGAAGGTGGGGTGTAAGGGGGAAGGGTATTTTTGGGATAGGAGTGGGGTATGAAAAAAAAAACTGGGGTGTATTCAAGTTTCGTGGAAATGGGGGCTAATTACAGATTTATGGGGTATGAATAATATTTCCCTATAAAAAAGGATAAATTACACTTTACCCCCTGAAGTCTAGCTCATAAGCACTTAACCCCCCCAGTAGTTTATTTTGTTCCCCATAACTTCCTAAAGTTTGAATTGTTAGCACAATACCCCTTTTGTCAACTACTGAATTTCCTCATTTGGTAATTTTCATCTGAAGGGGGCAAAATGTAGTTTTTAAACTATCGGGGGGTTATGTGTAATTTACCCTCTGGATTGTAAATTTGTAATGGTGTGGAGCAATGCAATTCATCAGATTCGGGTTTCCATCCGGTTCGGGTCATTCTGATATGTCACATGATCACAGCCGTGCCTTGGCCGCCGGCCTGGCTGTGTATGATTCACCTGTGGGGGATGGGTGCGACGGACGACTGTGACGATATCAGGATGGCCCGATCTAGGTGGACAACCAGATGGCTCAGCAGACAAGGATAGCGGACTAGTTGTATAGCGGACTAGTTTCCATACTGTTGTATAGTTCAATAATTTTAGAGATTTGATTCCACTTTTCAAACCTTCACATGGTATCAGAGCCAAACAACTCTATCCGACTCGTGTCATGCTAAGTGCAAAGTGTTTCTATAATTGCCCAATTGTACTAAAAGCACTTGTCCATTTTCTTTTTTATTTGACTAAAATATAATATATATATATATATGGGTCGTTGAGGGTTGCAAGGTAGGAGTTTAGAGATCAAAACCCATCGGGAGTTATTTTAGTCAAATAAAAAAGAAAATGGACAAGTGCATTTAGTACAATTGGGCAATTATAGAAACACTTTGCACTTAGCATGACACGAGAGCCTAGAAGCTACCCTCGACGACCCTATGCTTGCAAGCCCGCTTCCATTGTGACCCTAGGTTTTGAAATCATAGGCTAGGCTCTCCATCCATAGTCCAATGCATTCCACCATAGATTTGATATATACCTGAGCAAGTAAAAGCATGTGAGAAAGTACGTATCGTTGGTATTGAGTTTTTGGCTACTAGTCTTCAAGTGCGACCATGAACAAACTAAGAGGACAGTCTAACTCTATCCACCCGGACTCAGAAAGGCAAACTACAACACCGGATGATAATAATATTTTAAAACAAAAACTCAATGACAAATAAAGATGCCACCTTGCTAGAGGTAACAACATGGACCGGGGAGGACTCGCGACTTCTCTTTCATAGGAGAAAAAAATCTCGTGGTGATATATATATAGGGGCATGCTATATTGCGGCATGCGGTACGTGCGGTACTGTACCGTAGCCGTCTGATGCACGCATTGCGTGCATGCGACGCACACAGCGGTGCATCAGATGGTTACTATGTGGTGTCGCACTTACCGCATGCCGCATTATAGCATGCCCCTATATATATATATATATATATATATATATATATATATATATATATATATATATATATATATATATATATATATATATATATATATATATATATATATATATATATATATATATATATATATATATATATATATATATATATATATATATATATATATATATATATATATAGGGGAGGGATACTCTTACTCATGGCTTCTTACTCATATAGTTACCTATGATCCGAGCCGTCCATTAGATCCCGACGTACGGTTCGGATTAGATGGGGAGTTAAAGCAATGGTGTCCGCATTAAATGCCCGTATTTAATGCGGACACCATTGCATTGACTCCCCATCTAATCTGAACCGTACGTTGGGATCTAATGGATGACCCGGATCATAGGTAATTATATGAGTAAGAGCCCATGAGTAAGAGTATCCCTCCCCATATATATATATATATATATATATATATATATATATATATATATATATATATATATATATATATATATATATATATATATATATATATATATATATATATATATATTAGTGAAAACCCCGTGCCCAAGGACACGAAAAAGATTTAGAGGGAGATGAAAAATATTTTAAGAACGTCGATAATATTTCGACGGAGGTAACAATAATTCGAGGGCAGCGACAATAATTTGAGGGTGGTGTTAATATTTCGACAGAGGTGACAATATTTCAAGGTTGGCAATAATATTTTGAGAGTGACATAAATATTTCAAAAGAGGTGACAATTTTTAGAGAGTGAAAGATGGAGTTTGCTGGAGGAAGAGGGGTAGCAGGTCCTCTTGGTATGCTCCTCTATTATTGTATTATTGCGCATTTGGATTCTTGGATGAGAGAAAGAGATAGAGGTGGCTTCAGGCCACAAACCCATGCAACAAATACACATGACAATGCGAGCACCGAGGAGTTGACTACTTCAGCTGCTGCTCATATACCATCGGTTCAAGTGGTTGATACAACTCAACACAGAGCACCACAGATGAGTCACCAGATTTTAACACCCACCCGAATCAGTCACTCAATATCAACCACTGAGAACATCCATCTTCTATGCACCGTCAAGATAGCCCTTTTGGTGGTTCTATCTAGCCATGGCTTCTCCTTTGGTGGTAGTCTTGTAAAGAGCGTGATCAGCTTCAAGCAACTCTTTCTGGTGTTGCCCACTGATGTAATTATCGTCCTAGGGCATCTATTGTTGACCAAAGGAGGTCATCGTGACAAAGAGGAGGAAGACGGGAGGAGGATAACGACGACTGGGCAAAAGGGAAGTGGTGGTTTAAGTAAGGCTTTGGAAGTAGGTCTGGTGTTCTAGAAAGGTCTCAGTGCTGCTTTCATAGATTGCAGCATCTGTGCAGTCATCATGATATCTAGCCTTGTAGTATGAGGTTACCTTTGTTCAAGTTCATTCCCTCCACTGCATTGATTTAGCTAAGTCTGGCAATGGCAAATATGGGCATATCTGCAGTGAATCACTGTACACTGATGGATGCATTAGCACTCGTATTGGAAAGGCGTTCGATTGAGCTTGTGATGTCATTCTTCTCTATTCTTTTCTTTGTAAATTTTAGAGCTCTGTGTTGGTTTGATTTGAATTTCCATGATTCATAACCAGTTGCATATTGTTTTAGTGTTGTAACATGATTTTTTTTCTTGTTGTTGCCTGCTTTATTGGCTGTGTCTTGATACTTATTGATAGTGAACAACTATTTAATCTAAAAATACAAATAAAAGCTCGACTGTTAATCGGTTGATGATTGGACTGCATCGGACGGTTGTGGGTGCCCTTTGCACTGCATCATCTTGTGCCTGATTTCCGCTGAATATGATTCCCACGGCTCAAGTCAAGGATCCTAATATGGAAGGCAAAAGCAAGAAACCTATTTATATGTAGAGGACCAAGAATATGAGTAGAGACAACCTGATTAGAATTGACGGAGATGAAGCAGATTAATATTGGATTAAATCAGAACGTACACTTCGAGCATGAGGAGCCACGGAGTGCTGCACTAAGAGCATCTCCAACGCCAACCTTCCCATTGAGCTTCCTCGTCTGAATGGGAAGCTTCTCTCCTGCTGTTGATGTCGCCGCCACAACGTGCTCACATCTCCCTCAAAGATTGGCTATGGGTCCTGTTGCGCCATCACACCAAGTCAGGTGGGCCCCACAATTTAGCAGTATCGTGGGTCAATTTCATGATAGGTTTTGTCTCTGACTCGTTAAGACCCGTTTAAAAATCAATGAATCGGGTCGGGTCTACCCAGGATTCGATCATAGTGTTTGATGGGTTCAATAGACACCTATGATAAGGACACCCATCATGATGAGTTGCAACGAAAGATTATATATATATATATATATATATATATATATATATATATAAACTGATCTTATTGGGTCTTAGCGGGTCTACCCGGTTTTAAATCAGTCGGGTACGGGTTTAGGTTCTAGACACGATTAGTTAAACAGTTCGGGTTCGGGGTTATGGGTTTTGGACACGAAACCGGACACGACCCGCCCCGCCCCGACCCATTGCCAGCCCTATCGTTCCCTTTATCTTTTATGATCAAACAGAAATGCGTGTGTGAGCTAGCTACGACGATCAATTTGGCTTATTGGATTGTGCCCGCTTGGATGCTTTGAATCAACATGCAAATAATCCTATTAATGCAGTACCAGATTGGTCAATATGGAGAAATTGGTTTGCCGCTTGGCTTCCAACAAAAAGAGAGATTCACCATTCACCAGTTGAATATTTTATCATAACATGAGCAAAGCAACCAATGGCAGCTAGCGTTGTTGTTTCATCCTTAAAACATCACCAAACCAACCACAAATCTGAAACAGTAAATAAATTGAATGAAAAGCTTCAACAGAAAAAAGAAAATACCAAATGTCATAACAGGCAAAAGGTTATCGCTCTGTCCATGGTATGAAGGATGGCTATTAGATTGGTTATCAGGTTAGTTGAGTACTCATTTTCATACATTATATATCATAAGGAGAAAACAACAATGTTGTTGCGTCAGTTCCAAAACTGATCTCAGTCCTAATCCGAACATTATGTGATTGTTCCACGCATGCAAACGGAAGCATGTTGAGTTCCTCCTTTCGCAAAAGGGCCGAACTGCTCCTCATGCTACCGGATCAATTAGCTAGAGGCGCCATCCAAATCAAACTGGAGAATCATCACCTCATATCACCCTGTGGTCAACTGTGGACATCAAAAAAAGAATATAAGGAATACATAAAAACCTACAAAGAAATATGGTAGAGAAGGGGGGAAAAAAAGGAAACAAAAACATAACAAGGTATTAGATAAACCTCGAAGTGGGTGCCCAATTTTGTATACCAACTTAATAAGTTGTGTGAGACCAAATCTTCAATTTGATTGATAAAATTTTGGCAACCAAAATTTGGAAAAGGACAAAAAAAATAGTGGATCTGGCAACTTCTTTCATTTAAAAAAAAAAGACAATAGCAAAATCAGAATTTAACTCAATAGAAAAATAACCAGAGATGGAATTTTACCCAATAGCAAAATCAGAATTTAACCCGATAGCAAAATCAGAATTTAACCGGCGATGGAATTATCTCCTACAGCTATGCTTTATGAGCATTAGAATTTAACCCAATAGCATAATAACAATTAAGAATTGAATTATGATTACCTATAGTTGATGGAAAGGGATGACTTTGACACCTCGTGTATCACACCAAAACAACCAATAGACGAAGCAGTGGGCAAAAATCCCTAGTTGGAGAATCATCACATCACAACTCCCTGTCGTTAGCTATGGACATCGAAAAAATATATAAGGAATACAAAAAAACCTACAAAGAAGTATGGTAGGGAAAGAAAAAAAAGAAAAGAAACAAAAGCATAAAAAAATCATGGATTATACATCAAACCATATGTATCAAACATTCACACATCAAACCCATCAGAAAAAACCCATGGATTATACATCAAACCAATGGATTACATAGTAATCTCAAGGGTCAGCCCACTTTCGGATAACACAGAGAATACCCATGGATTCTGTCATTGATAGGTAGAAGGAAAACCCACCCGAAGAACTTTACATATTACGTATCAAATCTATCTCAGTGAAAGTAGAGGGAACCCGGATTTTATCAGTGGAAGGTGGACGGAAACCCATGGACATATTACATATGAAATTCATCTCAGTTAAAGGTTAAGGAAAACTTTACAGAAAATCCATAGATTTGAAAGAAATACAGTAAAATTTGCAAACATTGCAGCTGTATATTAGTAGAAAGAAAGATCATTTTTATTTTATTAGTATGCTACAATTGAGACAGTAGAAAGAAATATCATTTTTATTACATCCAACTATAGGACAATTCAATTGATGTTTACACAGCTACCTTGGTAAGGGTCAACTTGCCAAGATGCATTGTACCAAAAAAAATAATTCAAGATGTAAATCCCCAACAAATAACCAATGGTTACCAATACTGCAAAATACAAAATGGTGAATGTTATAAAAACAGGGAACATAAAACAATGATAATCAACAGAAGAAGATCAAATCAATGACTAAATAGACATGTATATGTATTCATTACCGAAACGCAGGGATAGAGGCAAAAATCCACTTGCTTTCACATATCAAAATGAAAAAGGGAGAAAAATTGAGGGCATGAACCATACATTAATTGAGGGCAGGAACATTATAGTGGCCTTAGTGAAGACTGAAGTTCAACATGACCCTAACAACCAGCCTACTCCTTTCAACCACACGACAACCCAAGGTGTGTCATACAACTACATCCAAGATGTACATTTGAATACAGACTGATAATGTAAGTGAGAGTGCAGCAACAATTATCAATAGCTTTGGCCATTGACATTCGCTGCTGCAAATGCATAGCTCCCGCTGCTGTCCCTCGTGCTTTTGCAATGGCTTGATTACTCATATCGCAGAAAACTGATTGTTATATTTGTCGAGCAATTGCGTAACATTTGAAAAAAAAAAAGCGGGTTTGAGACATCAATCATGGAAAACATACAACCCAATAAATAAGAGAGAGAGAGAGAGAGAGAGAGAGAGAGAGAGAGAGAGAGAGAGAGAGAGAGAGAGAGAGATTCTTACATGGAGGAAAACACTGATCGGATGGTGCCCACAGATGGTGTTGTCAAATTCATGTAGGTATCACTTGAACGAATATGCATCCCCCATCTCGATGATATCCATGCCCATGCGATCCATGGCCTCGATGGACTTATAAATAGCACCATGCCTTTTCTCGTAATACGTGTAGTTGAACCTACAACAGATGCAATGAGAATAATTCTCAAAAAATAAAAAGGAGGGCCAATGAGGATCCTTTGAAAAATTCCAGGATTGTTATCACCCCATTAGGTGAAACAATATAATAACAGAATGATGCAACATGATTAATAAAATTGCAGTACAATGCTTTTTACTCATACCGAATATCCTTTTACTAGCCTTACACAACAAAAACAGAAAATAGCTATGTAATAAAGCAGTGAGAAACATGACCGACGATTCACTTCCATCAGAATACTAAAAGGGGGAAGTGTTCAATGAGGAACACCAGGTCTATCACAATAAAATTGGCCAAGTCTAGAAAAAAGTAGGAAGCTAGGCATTATAATCCATCAGACTCGTGCCGATAGGCCGGATGCTGCAAACAATAGTGGATGGATCCATACACTGACCACAATTTAAATGTACTAAGTCGGTCTTGAATGAATTAAAATAAATATTCAGATAAAAAAAATCAAGAAAAGGCCAAAAAAGTAAACTTTAATGAATCAAAATAATATTCAGACAAAAAAGAAATATGCAAGACGGGGAAATAAAAACCCTTTCTTCAAGGACATCAATACACCAATGCAAGTTTTTGATCAATGAATTCGAGCAATTTTAGACATATGAATGGAATATCAAATTAATACATCAATGTGTTTTCAAAAATCTGCCTCACGTGAGATATTTACTTACTTGAGTCCCTAAATTGAAGCCAAAATAGTAAGTTAAAAAATGTGAGAAAATTTTAACCAAAAAAATATGATGAAATACCTTCATGATGGAAGTTGCTCTTGAAA